>CAWUFW010006564.1:0-600000 GCA_963921515.1 Calotriton arnoldi | reverse complement strand
CCCTAACCAGTGGGGTAAAAGGTTCCAAGGGGAACCTTACCCACTTTTTCAGCACTTCTTGTGTGTTTTACCGTGAACTATTCCACAGTGCCACTTCTTACCTAAACTCAACACGCAAAAATGTTCTTCCCCTGAGCAGCGCCCCCTGTGCCCACCCAGAGCTTTGATAATGGGCAAACCGTCCCTTGTGGTCATTCAGAATCGGTTCTGGGGGCAGCCCCTCTACCATTGGGATTGGTGTCTGGCTATCTAGCAGGACAAGAGAGGAGACAGGTTCAGGTGGGAGCTACATTTGCCTGTGACAAGGTAGGCACCCTTTTAAGTTAACTAAGTTCCTGAGCACAGGTCAGATGGCTGTCCAGTTATGTAGAAAAAAATCTCCCCTCATCCAAACCCTCTGCCCACTGTCTGGATTAATACACAGTTTACCTTAGGGGGGCATCAGCATTCAGGTGACATGAAACACTGGCAGAAAGGCACATTTAGCTCAGACAGGAAAATTACGACTTTATAAAAGTGTCATTTTCCAAATAGTAATCTAAAATTCGACTTAACTATTAAGCTGGATTTTAAATTACCATTGAAATGAGTCCTTGAATTAATTTTTCAAGCTATTCACAAACTGAAGTTAAGCATTAAGAAATATTATAATGTAAACCCAACATTTTCCTGTGGGGAGCCAGCCTTACCACAGAGAAAAATTACTTTAGAAATTTGTCATTGCCATGGCATGTAAAACATAAGTACACATGCCCTACTTTTTAAATACCATGCACCCTGCCCTGCGGGCAGGTAGGGTCTCCTTTAGGGGCGATTTATGAGTAATAGTATTAAAATGGAACATTTATGCCTTGGAAAAGGTTAATTTTTCCAAGTTAGATCAGCAGTTTTAAAACTGCCTTCCCATGCTGCATGGGCAGGCCTGGGGACACGCTTTGCATGATCACTTTAGCAGTGGCACAATATGTGCTGCAGTCCACTAGTAACATTTAACTTATAGGCCCTGGGTATACTTTAGTACCATTTACAAGTGACTTATAGGTAAGTTAAATATGCCAGTTAGGAGGGTAGCCAATTTCAACATGTTTTCGAGGTCAGAGCACATGCACGGAGCCCAGTTATCAGTGCCACAGTGCACAGTGTCAAAATAAACAGCAGCATCAGTCCAGAAAAAAGGGAGTGACCATACAAAAAGAGGCATTTTCCTACACTTACAAAAATGGCCACTGTGTATGCATGCACATGCACTGCAGCGATGTTGAAATGGCTTGGCTTTGCCAATGCTTGTGAAGCAATTCAACTTCACTTGAGGTGTCTGAGAGACAGCTACAGCTGTGTGTAGTCCAGACCTAAAAAGGCACTTATTAATACATGTAGAAAAGACGGTTGCATAGATCTACCCCTTCAGTTACCACACCTTTGGAAACTGTAGTCTATTATTTTCTTTCAACCGAAACCAGAGGAGGACAGCGCTCTGAAGACACAGTTGTCTGTTAATTTGTCCATGTCTGGGCCAATGTGTCTCTGCCAATGTATCTTATGTTGAAGTTTGTTGCAAGTCATTATAAGTCATGCTTCTACCACTGGTGTAATCTTGAAGCACTCTTTCCTTCTTTGGTTGGTTGCAGGCTGGAGCATGCATGTCTTATTCGAATAGTTGGCCCTGCTGACTTAACTGATCAGTTGCAAGCTTGAATGAGTGGTTGGAAGCGCACATGGCAAGAGGGTAGACAAGAAGGAAGGTTCATGGTGTAGTGGGTGAGGTACTAAACAGTACTTAGAGTAGCATAGACAGATGCTGCACTTAAACAGGCTTGTGTTGAGAAAAGAGCGAGAACATAATGGATTCACATGTACCTTACATGCATACCATGTGAGAGTCCAATTCACAAAGGTAAAGTTAGACCAAAAGTCTAACTTAGAACAAAAGTCTAAGTTTACTACTTTTCGGTATTCGCAAAGGTAAGTTACCACGAGTAAAGTTAGACTTTTGATCTAAGTTAGACTTTTGGTCTAATGTTATGTTTGTAAATTCCGAAAAGTAGTAAAGTTAGGCTTTTAGTCTAAGTTAGACTTTTATTTTCACTTTTCCTTTGTGAATCGGGCCACAAGTGCATACCTCACAGAATACTCCGGCATTGGTTTAAAATGGCGTAGCATATGCAAAGTTTACCGTTTTTCTACAAGTTCTGGTAATAATACTACCTTGAGAAAAAGTTCTCAGAACCAGAAGGGTGGTTTCCTTGTCTCCAGGCTGAAGGAGGTGCCCTAAAGTCAGCTTTCAAATCCACATGACATGCCCAGAATCCATTAGTATATTGTAATTCTCTCACATTGGCAAGAGGTTCTCTGTCTCAAGACCTGCGCTTTTCAGCCTCAGTATGGAATTTCCCCCAGGGCAAGCCTGTTTCACTGTGGGGTCTTGTAGGAAGCTGGCTCTGTATATACTATACCAAAGTGAGGTATAGTGTGCACAGAGTCCAGTGGAACCCCAAAGGTAGGCAGAGGTAAAGTTAGATAGCACCTCACTCTCTATTTGTGGTAGTGTGGTCGAGCAGTAAGGCAGTATCAGAGGACAGTGTTAAGCATTTGTTGTACACGCTCAGTCAGCAAATGAATTCACAACTCAAAGACTGAACTTCAGACCAATTGTTTTTGTATAAAAATATTCTTTTAGTTATTTTATTTTCTAGAACCAAGCAAGCCTGGCACAGGTAAGCAATAAATACTTTACAGTAGTAATGCAGTTTGTAAACAGTTTGAATTGAATGGTATATGCACTTTGTTTTGACTTACAGGATGGTTGCAGACAAATGCAATACTTTGTAAATACAGTACATAGACTTGAATGGGCTTTTCAGTAAAATACCAGGTAAGTTACTTTTTGGATTACTTTTCTTACTCAGAGTAGTATGCCTGGATACTACTCCGGGACATTTCCTGTAAACAAGTAAGTAAAATCGTTTTGGTTAAATAGTACAATTTTAAAGAATTTCTTTAGGTTTTCAAACTCCACACTTAGAAACTTTCCCAAGAAAAACAGTCAATGTTATCCTATGGAGGAAAATAGTGTTATCGGTTTTGAGGTAAGTATTTGGTAGTGGGAGTTGAGGTTCTGGGGGTAGACTCAGGGGTCTCCCAGGGTCAAGGATGCACTCTAATTACACCCTCAGCGGCACTAGGGCGGCCGGGTGCAGAGTGCTGAGGCCCAATGTTATCCAATGGGGGATAGGGGGCCTCTGGTTGGTGGCTGCTGACGAGCAGGCCACTTGGGTGTGGGAGCAAAGCTCCTGGACTTTGGCTCAGGGCAAATGGGGAAACAAAGTAGCACCAAAGGTGCACCCTCAGCGGCACGAGGGCGGCCGGGTGCAGGGTGCTGATTCGACGTCGAACGCCCTGTTGGTTTCAATGGGGAACTTCCGGTTTGCAAGAGCACTGCGGCTTGGGGACGAAGGTCTTCTGGGTGCGACCACCACTTCGAGAGGTAAGTTGGGAAGTTAGGGGTTGGTTACGCACCGTCGGTTCGGGTACCCAAGGCCGTGGGGCGTCGGGGTGCCTTTTGGGGTCGGATCTTCTTACCAGCTCCTGGTCGCAGTTGGGGGGACTTTCTGGATTTAGGCTGCAGGCGTCGCCTGGAGGCTTGAGGCGGGTCAGGGGTCACCGGATCTCGGGTCAGGATCGCCGGGGTGACCTCCTCGTGGTGTTTGCCCACTCGAGCTCGGGCTGTGGACGGCGGGTGCAGAGTGGGGTTTAATGTGGCATCAGTGTGGGTTTAATGTGCTGAGAAGTTTGATACCAAACTTCTCAGTTTTCAGTGTAGCCATTATGGTGCTGGGGAGTTCGTAATGACAAACTCCCAGCACCATATACTCTTAATGGCAGCACTGCATTTACAATGTCTAAGAATGGACTTAGACACTGTAAGGGTACAGGGCTCATGCACCTGTACCCTCACCACTGGTATAGTGCACCCAGCTATAGGGGTAACTGATCTATGCCAGGGCAGTGGGTTGTAGGCATGGCACACAGGGATGTGTGCCATGTCGACTCTTCACTTTGTTCTGCACCAAAACACGCAGCCTGCAAAGGCAGTGTGTGTGTGTAAAGGTACAGGGCCCCTAAGGGTGGCATAATAAGTGCTGCAGCCCTTAGGGGTCTTCCCTGGTCACAGTGCCCTGGGTACCTATGGTACCATTTACCAGGGGCTGACCTGTGGCCAGAGATGCCAATTCGGTTAGTTTTGGGAAAAGAACACAGGCCCTGGGAACCTGATTGGCAGGGACCCAGGGCACATCCAGTCAAAGTGCATCAGTAGTCTGGCAAAAACTGGGGGGGTTACTGCAACAGAAACCCACTTTCCTACAGGTCTCTAATCAGCAGGAGACTCATAACATGAGCCTTAAGAAAGATGCTAGAAGCAGAGCTTCAGACAGAGCTGAAGACAGCTTTCTTCACTTGTGTCTGGCAAGTATCCAGGAATTCTTCATTGGCAAAGACGGGCAATTTTTTTTATTTTGATGCAAGGCAGATTTTTTCTATGGAATAAGTTAAGAAGGGTTTTCTAAAAGGGTAAATCGGCTAACAATTGGGAAATAGATCTAGCCAATCTTAATACAATTGCAGTGCTCCCATCCCTGTTTTTTTTAGGAAATTGATGCACTTCTGGCCTGTGTGAATGCTTTGCCGTAACAAAACTATCATAGACTTCCCATGCACCACGACTCACAAACGGCGAATTTCTCTTATCTGTGTAGACTAGAGCTATCTCGGGCCTCCAAGTGGCAGCTCAACCCCCTCCCAGTTCAACTCTGTGGGACTCAAAGGAAATCTGCTCCTCCTAATGAATTGTCTAGGTTTTCTGCAGGGGATCATTCCTATGAGTTTCCCAGACCTCCCGCCTGGATTGGGAAAAGCGTTATAGGTTCTATTAAGGCACTCTATTGAGATATAGATGTCTAACTTGCAAGCCCCCCTGGGGCAGTTCAGGATTACCAAAAAGGCAAAGTAAGCACTGCCCTATGGGCCCCATTCCTTTTAGGGGCCCGCAACAATGGATCAAAATAATATGGATTTGATCTTAAAAGAAAATTACAATCAAGCTTTCTTAAATTGTTTCCAGAAGATAGAAAAAAATGAATCAACTCAAAGAAACAAAAACTTTACTAAAGACTCTATAGAGAAAATACTGTATTAATGTAATGTACCCAGTAACAACTTAAGGTACATGAACCAGAGACATCAGATTCACATAACAGTTTGTCTCTTAAAAGCTCATCTTCTGGCAGCTGGCAGTTTGTGAAAAACTACGTATGTGTAATGTAAAATGTAAAATTTAATTTTTGTTTAATAACATGAATAATTGTTAATGTTTAGTTTTGTGAAATAAAATTGGTTTCTTAACATTTTTGGTTGGTAACATTAAAAACATATTAGGAGACAATTTGCGAGGGGGCCCCCGTAATTTCAACTGCCTAAGGGCCTCCACAGGGTTTAATCCGGCACTGCCCTGGTGTTATTTGTCTCTCATTCTGGGCATTGTGTGGCTAATCCTTTATGAGAAGCAGATTCATCACAAGATTGGAAAATTGTGATTCGAGGCAGAAATATGTATTCCGTTAGAATGCACTGTCGAAGAGGTTAGGCATCATAGATGTAATCTGTCACAATTGCCATAGATGTATTTGGTCACTGGAATGTAAGTTCACTGCAAGGCTTTTCAGCCTAGGTCACCTCCGTGTGACAAACATGGATTTGCAAACATTTTTCAAAAGTTGCAAACTAGAGCAGCAGCTGCCGGGAAAATCCGCAACCCGTAAATGTGTCCTTGTGTAAAGTAACTGGTGCTCGTGTAAAGCGCTCCAATACCTTCGGGTCGAGTTTGTGCTATATAAAACTGCAAAAAAAAAAAAAAAATCCCTAGAATGACACGTTGGGTCCAAATCAAATAAAATAGTGGAAACATGTTCGGAGATTTCCTCTTCCGCTAGAAACTACTCGGGTTTTTTAGTATACACAAAACATGGGTAAAAAGCTGTGACTGTCACTGGTTTCCAGGCATAATGCTTTCTGGGCCGCACCATTTCCAAAATGTAGAATTGTGCGCATACTACAGAACTACACTGCAGAAAGGAAGTGCGGTTGTGCAATTGCACATTTGACAAACGTATAATTTCCAATGATGCCTGTGATTTGGCAAATTTGCTAGTGCAAAAGGCTCACAAGCACACACAATCCCCATTTATTTATTCACGATTCTTTATTAAATGGCTTATCCATTAAATTTTTTAAAACGTGAATGGATGCCTCTACCATAGGTTATTAGTACATTGCGAACAAGGTGTGAAACCAGACTTAACACATCAAGGATATATGTTACTCCCTTTTTGAATTTTTACCAACAGACAGGAAATACTTTGTCGGTCACTGAGCATAGCAACTTTAACAATCTGCAACAATTAGGAAATTTAAAACAAATGGAGTGTAGTCATAAGTGAGTAATCAAGTACAATAGTGAGGACAGTGAAAGAAAGCTCTCCGTCCAATCTATGAGGTGTCTTTGAATATAGTTAAAAAGGAGAGCTAGATTCTCAAATCAATCAGCAGATAACAGAGGTATTCATTTTAAACTGTGCAATACGTTCACCAACCTTTAAAAATGTTCTGAGAATCACAAGGAGCCATGCACAATAATGTAATATGAGATCCCAATGCTAACCAAAAACACATTTGTTATGCATTCTCCTATGTTCATTTGAAAGATGTTTACAAATATTTTATCGAAATTCAAATGTTATTTTTTAGGTCGAGCATTCGAGACCTCTTGTATATACTTTAGTATATACTTATATATATAGATATATATACTTATATGTGGGCTTAGAGCCCACCCACTGCTTTCATTTGTCTGTTTCAGTGTCCTTTAAAAATACTTGCCTGCTAGTGGTCAATCCTTCCTCTTGTCCCTCCTTTTCTATTTGGTTTCCTCCCACAGCAGCAAGGATCAACTACTATATAGTTACGCACATTTGGGGGACTATTTTTTTTCTTTGATTCCTGCTCTCACATACCTCACCCCTCCTGCCACTTCTCCCACCTCCTCCCTTGTGCTACATGCTCACCCCCACCTATTTCTGCATTGCTGTGTGTTTATTCCATGTTGTTCATATTGATCTCCCCCTTGTCCTCCTCTCCCTGCACTCGTCTTTCACCCATCACGGAAATGAAATACTGTTTCACAGAATTCTGGGACATGTAGTTCTTTTTCCTTTAGACTGCACTAGGTGCACGAATAGCATGAGCTACAGGGACTACATATCCCATCATGCAAGCGCTTTCTCAGTGCGCTTTGATATGAGCTCCATTCCAGCTGTGTGTGCGGGCGTTTTCAGTGAGCTCTGGCGTTGTTGTAGATGGCATGTACTGGTGCCGCAGCGGAGGTCAGAGGATCATAAAGGAGGCGGCTGGGGCTCAGGAGACAGCAGCAGTGAAACACTGGTTCGGCAGACCCTCACTCTAGCAGCCAGCAGAGCGCAATTTACAAATTAGTCAAAAACACCAAGATTACTTCAATTCCTCCGACTCCGTCCATTTCATAAAGTCTGGAGGGGATGCTTCGCTTGTTACGGTAGTGTGCTCAGTCCAACAAAAATCATCCCGACCTGGGGTGTTTCGATTTAAGGAGGGCTATAAACCACATAACCAGCTAATAATAGTTAACAGCACGCGCGTGCCCTGGGGGCAGAAGTCGAACAATGGCCCTTGCCCCCACCTTTGTTGCGGCTCTGGTGTTAACATGCCCAGCGACTAATTAGACAGAGATGCCACAGTGCTCGTAGCTTGTTGACAAACACAGACAGTTTCACGTACTGAGCACGGTGGTCCTCGGGCCGAGATGGGGGACCGGGGAGCTGTAGACAAGGGGAGGGCCCCAGAGCGTCAGCTAAGGGTGGGTTTATTGTCCTCCGGACAAGCAGCTCATCTGTGAATGGACGCGGGCTGGATGAAAGGGAGAGCTCAGAGGGGGAGCTTGTCCCATGCTTTGGGGACTACTGAGTCGTGTGATAAGATAGAGGCCGTGTTTCTGCTCTCACCGTCTATTTCCCTGTAATGGGATTGTAACTACCTAAACGATCCGCAAATAAGAACAAAACACGCCCATCCGTGCAGCCCGTGCGCAAATGTTTTCTTAAAATAGCCCCACATGTGAATTCTCACATCAAAGCCACGAAGAGAAGAAATGCTTCGTCCATCAGTAGATGTTAGCTTAAATGCAGACATCACACACGCAACGCGCCTCTCGCTGAAAAACCATGCATGTTTGTGACACTTTGTAAATTGTGAACAAGTTGATTTTAAATGTGACATATCTGATGACAGAGGCATGGCCTTTAGAAAGGTTGAGACAGATATTGTCCGAGTAGTTCTATATATATGGTTAAATTGAACTTTATGTAGAAGACGCCAAGATACACTAAAATGTGTGCAAAGAAGTGCCGCGTTACGGGAATGGAGAAAGCTTGCAGGGTACCGTATTGACAAAGTTGTACGATAATGATGTTATCACCGGAGCTCGCGCATAAAAACTGACGATAAGAATTGTGTACTCGTGAGCGAGCAGCGTCTCACATGAGGTCTGACCCAGGGGCACCCTCTAGTGCAAATGTCTACTCGTAGTCAAAAGCCTATGGGAAAACTCGTAATATTGGTAATTAACTGGAATTTACAGGTATCATGAGTAGGAAAATTAAGCAATTTTTCTTTTGCCCATTGTTTGAGCCTGCTTACATTTGGTGCTAAAATTTCATGCAAACGTATGTCTCACTCCATTACTAGATTTGGCACTGCATGGAATTCTAGAAGCATTTGCACCATGGCCCCCCGCCTTATGCCCCGTTTGCGTATATAAACAAGCATTTGCAATGAAATAGGTCTCGCATTTGTGAGAGTTAGAGCTATTGGCATTGTGAATGACAATACCTTTTATTTATGTGTTGTTTTTCAAAACTGATAAAAAAAAGGCATTGACATTTACAATGCCAATAGCCTAAACTCTTGCAAATGCGAGACCTATTGCATTGTAAATGCTTGTTTAACTAGGTTATGGGATTGGATTTCCTCAGATCAAGAGTTACCACATTTGCAGGAGGGATTTAGACCCAATGTTAGTACGATCGACTAGATTGTGCAGTTTCTGTCCATCAAATGAAAACTGTAGATATTGACCAGGGGTTGCTATTCCTGGTTTTCGTGTATCTCCGAGCTTCGTTTGATCTTGTCCCAATAGCAAAACTTTGAGAAGCACTGCATAAGGGCTGGGATCCCTCTGGGTGTACTGTCTCTAATACGGGCTTTGTAGTCAGATAATTTTGCAGAGGTTAGATGGGATCCAGCAGGGGAATTGACGAAGGATAGTCCCATTAGGAGAGGCGTTAGATATGGGTTCGTTCTGGCCCCTACGCTTTTCCTCTTATACATAAATGGATACATCCCCTATCTTTTAGTCAGCGAAAATGATTCACAGACAATGGTGGGACATTAAATCCCAGGCCTTCTTTTCGCAGATGACACCCGCTGCTTTCTAAAACTCCACGGGGGATCTATATATTCTCTTAGGAAAATTCAGTTTTTTCTGTAAGGAGCATGGCCTAGAAATTAATCATAATAAAAACAGAGTATATGGTATTTAGAGCCGGAAACAAATGAAGGGCAAGGTACTTCTAGAGGGGGAGGCATTGGATAGGGTTTATGAATTTGATTATTTGGGTGTGAGAATGGATGACTCCCACAGATGGCAACCCATGATAGAGAAAAGTGTTCTGACTTTAAAACAAAGAGCAGGGTCCATCATAAGATTTGACAATAGGACGTCCGCTTTTGCCATCACACCTCTCATTAAGATAAATAGGACTCAAGCATGTGGGGCAGCCTTGTATGGGGAGGACTTGTGGGTCCATTGTAATCTTGGCACTCTTGAAAAGGCTGAAAATGCTTTTATAAAGACTCTCCTGAGACTCCCCACTAACACCCCTATCCTTCCAGCAAGATTTGTTTTGAATCTTAGATCAATTTCTGATATTGCTGCACTAAGACCCATCAAACTTTGGATCAGGCTTTGGTCAATTGAGGATTTGGGTCCTTACAAGAATTGTGTGAGAGTTACATCAAATGGCCATTCAGTTGGTAAAATTCCCTGGCTATTACATATAAAAACAAGGGGGCCGATTCACAGAACTAATCTGAGATAAAATCCTAAACTTACTACTTTTGGTATTCACAGAAGGCATTTAGTAGTAGTAAAGTTAGGACTCCTAACTTTACTACTACTAAATGCCTTCTTTGAATACCAAAAGTAGTAAGTTTAGGATTTTATCTCAGATTAGTTCTGTGAATCGGCCCCTTGGTTTTTGAAACTTTGTCTTAGGAGTCAAAATGTAAGCAGTATCCTCAGGCAGTCTTGTAGATTCCTACCTACTGACCAATGTGTATCGGATTTTGAGCCATTTCTGAATTTTCTTCCTAATTCAGTTGCACAAGCACTTTATATAAAATTTAGATTAGGGATTCTAACTCTGGCTTCCTTTATTCACTCTTGGACCAATAAGGGAGAGTCATTAAACACATGTCCGATGGGCCACCAGGGAGTCGACAATGTTGAACATGATCTTTTCTTTTGTAAGGCTTATGCAAAACAATACTCATATTGGATTATTTCTCTTTGATGACTCCTTGGCTTTAGTGATTGTCATACCGCTCAAGAGTATGTAAAACCAATACTAAAAATTGCATTGTTTATTCAATCTTGAGATACTGGTCTTCAATATGGCATATTACGATGAACATACAAGAAGTAAGGACCATTTTTTGCATACTAGTCAGCTTGTGTAGCTTGAATCACTTTTCTATATAAGGAGACTCTGCTTTTATATGGTTAAACATCTATTGTTTTATCTTATCCACAGTACTGGTTTTATTTTGATTTTTAGGAAGCCATCCTTTTTGGGGCAGTCTGTTGTTTTTACCAAACTTACTGCAATTTGTATCTTGATAAAGACTTGTATTGTTGAATTGAACTTTTGAATGCAATTATAACTTAAGGATATAGGTATTTCTCTTCTGCAATGAGTTTGCTTGCTTTTATCTTCTCTTTTAAAGTTTTAAAGTATGTTTTATGTTTTATTTTCTACCTTTTAAAGTTCAACTGACCTGAAAAAAATAAAATATATATATATAAATTCACTGAAAAAACCATAGGTTTTAGGGACAGTTATAGTTAGTTGGACATTGCACTCGTACAAAACCCGTGAAATTCCCCGTTATAGTTAGTTCAGCTAACTATAACTCGCGCCCCCGCAATGCACTGCTGATGACATCACATATTACATCACTCATGACATGGTCAGTGACATCACTGATGACATCACTGATGACATCATCCAGTGACTGTGTGTTTCTGTAAAGTTTAAATATGTTTAATATATATAGGCAAAGGCGTATTGAAGAATGAGTGGGTGTATAAGTGTCTGAATGGAGGATTTAGTAGGTGCGTGATTAACTCTATAAGTGAGTGATTAAATGTATCTTACTGAATGCATGGGTTAGTGACTAAACTGGGTGAATGTCTGTATCTGTCTTTCTGTTGGTGTGTAAGTGGATGCATGGATTTGCGAATAGCTACATGAGTGTCTATATGGGTTATTGATTGGTTCTCTGAGTATCTGTATGGGTGCCTGAGTGTTTGTGTGGGTGGGGTGTGTGTGACTCTGTACATAGATGTGTGAGTGGGTGATTCACTGGGTGCATGATTTGAAGAGTGCATCTGTGATGGACTGCTTGGGTGGGTGAGTGTGTGTATGGGTGTGTTAGTGAGTGAATGTATATCTCAGTGGTACATGTGCGAGTAACTACATATGTAAAAGGCAGTATATATGTGTGTTAGAGTATTTAAAAGGCTATAAAAGAGTGTGTGATTGTGAGAGTGGCTGTATGGATGCGTGTGTGCTTGTATCAGTTATTGTATAAGAGCGTAAGAATGTGCTAGTATTTGTATGAGTAAGTGAGTTGGTGTGTGTATAACTGTATAGGTGAGTAAATGGGTGTGTGATTAATTTTTTGCATGACTGACTAGGTGTGTGAGTACCTCTATGGATGAGTGGCGGTGTGTGAGTGTTTATATAGGTGTATGAGTGCATATGATAGTCCTGTACTGAGTGACTGTAAGTTTGAGTGACTGTACGGGTGAGTGAGTAGATGTGTGTGTGTAGACCTAAGAATCAGTGAGTGGGTATGTAGTTATTGGTATTGGAGTGTGTATGGTTTTGAGAATGGCAGTCTGTAATTTAGAGTGGGTGTATCAAAGGTTATATTAGGATGTGAGAAGATGCATGAAATTATCACATGGATGATGTCATCAGTGATGTCATCAGTGATGTCATTTGAGATGTCATCAGTGATGTCATCAGTGATGTCACTGACCATGTCATGAGTGATGTAATATGTGACGTCATCAGCAGTGCATTGCGGGGCGCGAGTTATAGTTAGCTGAACTAACTATAACGGGGGAATTTCACGGGTTTTGTACGAGTGCAATGTCCAACTAACTATAACTGTCCCTAAAACCTATGGTTTTTTCAGTGAATTTCAAAGGTTTTTTAAATGCTAATTTCTAACTATAACGTGTCTGAAACCTATGGTTTTTTCAGTGAATTTCAAAGGTTTTTTAAATGCTAATTTCTAACTATAACGTGCCTGAAACCTATGGTTTTTTAAGTGAATTTCAAAGGTTTTTTAAATGCTAGTTTCTAACTATGCCTACAGAGGTAGGACATGTGAAGAAAGATGAAAAAAACGCACAGAAAGAAGCAAAAGAAATGCAGAAAGAAGCAACAGAAGTCCACAAAGACGAAGAAAAGTGCAGGAAGAAGCAAAAGATGTGCAGAAAGAACCAACAGAGGAGCAGAAAGAGGCCTTGTTGCAAAATCATCCTGTGCCCACAACTTTTTCAGACGGGTACTGGTGGTAACTGACTCTGACTAACCAGAGCCAGTGCTATGCTAAAAGACACTTAGAATACAGTGAAAACACCTACATACACTAGGGAACACTATGCGTTGGGGTACCCCTGTGATTAGCATGACCTCCTCTGTAAGTCCCTAGTACATAATAGGGCAGGGGGATTAAAACTACCTCTTAAAACACGCTACAGGGCGCGTTTGCACAGTGGTGAAGGGAGGGGGGGCCTGAGGTGACATGTGTGCAAACGCGCCCCGTGGTGCGTTTTAAGTTGGGGGATTAAGTCCCCTGGAATCCTGAGGGTCCCTGGGGCCCAACTAGCCCACCAGGTACCTACAGTTAGGACCACAGAGCTGAGTAGTCAATATTTTTGAACTTTTTATCATATGAATATAAAACAGATATTTTTGTTGCTGATAGCTAGACAATGATATTTTTGTACCACGATTTTTTGTTTATTTATTCATCTTTCTTTAAATTCAGATGCTTTGTACATTTGTCGTCATGTGTACGAATGGCTTAGGCATCAAGGTATCACAACAACCATAGCACATTCTACCCAGCTGATGCCATAATTAACACCCATTAGTTCCTCACGTGCATCCCTCCTTTGACAAAAATCGTCTCTAAAGGGTGAATGGTCTACTAGCAATAAATGGGCCCTACTTGCAAAGGTAAATTTAAACATGTGAATTTACCTATGTGTAAATTTACTCATGCACTTAAGTGTAAGTTTACGCTTTTCCAGTATTCACCATTTCAGAGTGTAAATTTACATCTAAGTGCAGACTTATATGAAGTCAGGGAATGGAGCCATCTAAATCAGAATTTACGAGTGTAAAGTTACTACCAGTGACAGCCTGTTTTTAATGGCAGAGGGGCTCCACCCCTTCCACCTTTTTTCAAGCATGAAGAGTGTCTGCCAGGCTGAGCAATGGTCATCAGGCCATAACAAGATCAGCCAATGGGAGGAGGCAACAGTCCCAATTGTCAGGAAGCAACAAGGCTTCCCTTCTGCTACCCAAGATCATTACTGCGGCTCGACAAGTGTTATTTTTTAAACGTTTTTTGTGCCTGCACATGAATGAATGTGTGTATGAATGAATGTATGTGTATTTGTGAGTGTGTGCAGAGAATGGGTGTGTCTGTGCATGTGTGCGTGTGTATGTGCTTGTAAATGTGTGCACGTGTGTGAATGCATGGTTGTGAGTGAGTGTGTATGTGTGGCTGGCCAACCCCCCTGCTCGAATTATCAGCTGCCACTGATTACTACTCATAATTTTTCACACATAGGTGGAAACCTTCACCAATGGGGCAGATCCTATGGGAAAGTATAGGGAAAAATAATAGCTTTTAAATATTCGCAAACAAATATTTAAAATATTTTAATGTAAAATAAAAATGTAAAATAATTTGAAAACTTTTTTATTAATCTAGAACTAATAAAATAAAATGTTACCGTACATTATTCATCAATTTATATGTTTATTGAATAATTGCATTTTTAAAGTACATTAATTTAATTTATTAATATTATCTCTATCAAAATAAAAAACACTGTCACAAGGATGTGAATAATTAATTAATGCTTAATAAATTTAATATAATATAATTTAATTGGTAGGTGATATGTATCAATTTATATGTTTATTGAATAATTGCATTTTTAAAGTACATTAATTTAATTTATTAATATTATCTTTATCAAAATAAAAAAAAACACAGTCACAGGGATGTGAATAATTAATTAATGCTTAATAAATGTAATACAATTTAATTGGTATGTGTTATGTATCAATTTAAATTCATTTGACATTTTTATTAAAAGTGTAATTTAATTATATTCTTTACAAATAAATATTAATTTATAAAAATATAATTTCAAAAGTGCTTTAAATTGTTAACATTGATAAACAATTATATGAATTGAATTAAAAAGTTGAAATAATGTAATGTATTTATCATTGTTTCATAAGAGGTGATACATTACGACCCTGCCACTAATATTTTATATTGGAGTGAGCTGCAGTGGTCACATGTGGAACTAGACTTACTCCAAGGTTGAGCTGGCGTAACTTTACTACTATTTTCGAACCTTTTGGCTCATTTGTGAATATTTGTGGGCTTACTCGTTTGTTTTTGCATGTCCCTCCCTAAACCCCCCATTTACCCCTTCATAAATCCCAACCATTTAGGAGAATGTATTCTCCATTTTCCAGCCACTTCTACTGGTCCCTCCCACATCTACTACCTAAACCTATACCTACATGTGTAGAGATGTCCGCCCACGTCTAGACCATTAAGAACAAGGTGGTCAGAATCACTCTCAATCTCCCACGCCGCACTCACATCACACCACACCTGAAGGAGCTGCACTGGCTCCCCATTCACAAACAGGGAAAAACACTGTAAGAACCAGAAGATGTTGTGAAAACATGCTAAAGAGTGACGTGGAATTGCTGAAAAGGGGGAGAAAATGAAAGACGTGACGTGAGAATTTTGACATGTGTATTTAATGGTGGTGATAATGGGTGCACCAGAAGTGAACCTGCATATTTGTATGTAGTATTATAGTTGGATTAACTTGCTTTGGTTATTGAGTTTTCTTAGGTGGGAGTGATGATATATTTGTGGTTTATGTTGGTTGGTTTATTGAAGAGTCTTCGAGAACATCTTAGCCTTCCCATTACGTGCAGCCACCCTTTGGAATGAATTTATTCTCAAACTGACAGATGAGTATTGGTCAGGCTGATTGATTCTTCTTTTCATTTAGCTTGCTTAATAAACCTGTGCTTGCTTTCATATCCTGGTGTCGTTGCAGGAACACCTTAAATAGCCATTGACATGTGACAATGACATCCACATCTAATGAGGTGCCTGAGTCTCTGGAAAACAACAATTTCTGGGAGAGGTATCAGGTGGTACTTCAGCCACTAAGCGTTAAATTAAATTAAAATGAGGAAGTAGGCAAGTATGGGTAAAACTCACCCCACAGAGTCCAGATAAGCTAGCAGGTAGATACAAGCTCCCCACAGCACCACACAGTAACTCCAGTTAATTCACACACACATGAATCTACCAGGCAATGCGTGCACAAACGACTATTAGGCATGCAGTTAGGCTAGCCATCGGGCTACACCAAACACTCATAGAAAGCATTTTATTTTCAAGAATAAATCATCAAATACCCTTCCACTGCCTACTATTCACTATAACTCACTAACAACCCCATGCCAAGTAGTGTAGCCAATTTGGTCCCCTCCCTTTGTGGCTCCCATCCCCTCCATGAAGGTAGGGGTTCCTCAGGGATCCATACTGAGCCGGACACTTTTTAATGTTTATTTGGCTCCCCTTGCTCTGCTTGCCGAGGCTCACGGCGCTAAAATAGTATCATACGCTGATGATATACTACTGCTGTTCACTTGTGGCAAGGGCGCCGACCTTAGAGGTGGCGAGATTAACATCTGTCTGCCTGAGGTGTTCTCCTGGTTTAGGCAGAATCAACTGAAGTGCAACCCGGAGAAATCTGAGATCATTTTCTTCGGGCACTCACCTTGCGAAGCATGGCGTCAGTGGTGGCCTCAGGATATGTCCCCGCCTGTAGCACCAGTAAGCACTGTGAAGAACTTAGGAGTCAAGCTAGATGCTAATTTATCTATGAAGGCTCAGATCCAAACAGTTGCCGGTACCTGCTTTGGCCTGCTAAAAATGCTAAAGAACTTCCTTCCCCTGTTACCAGTCAAGTACAGGAAGACTGTAGTAAAAAGCCCTATTTGTATCAAGGCTGGACTACGTCAACGTTTTGTATCTGGGCCTACCAGATTATTTATTAAACCGCCTGCAGGTGGGGCAGAATGCGGCGGCCAGAGCAATCCTCATGGTGGGTCCCAGAGCACGTATGTCTATCCATCTGAAGTCCCTTCACTGGTTGCCGGTCCGGAAGAGGATTCAGTTTAAAGCTTTAGATCTGGCTTTCAGGGCCCTACATGATACTGGAGCCAGCTATATCAGGAAAAGGATTCAGCACTATGTGCCGCAAAGAGCCCTGAGGTCTTCATTGCAGCTTCTGATGACTACCCCAAGGTACTCCCGCTCCCGACTGGGCGGTCGTTCCTTTCAAGTACTGACCTCCCGGTTGTGGAATTGTCTTCCATTTTCCCTCAGGCAGGTGCAAGATCTTCTTACCTTCAGGAAGCAGCTGAAGACCTGGCTTTTCTAACAATAACATGGTCTGCTGCCCTTTATCATGCAAGAGTTCGGTTGTCTGTCTCGTGGTCTTGTAGCGCCGGGACACTCTGTGGAGTAGCCGTGTGCTTTATAAGTACCTATTTACATTACATTACATAGTGGGCCCCTCAGGCCTCTGGACCCTCGTGCCATTGCACCTTCTGCAGACATGGAAGATATGCCCCAAGGCATTTTGGACTCAACGGGCATTTTTGTGCTAAGAAAATAGCCATAAATGCAGAATTACTCTTCTCGCGTAATTCCGTGCAATCTTGTGGAATATTTAGGTAATTACACGTGATTCTGCCACACAAAATTACGCAAGTTACACCCACCCTATCAATCAATCCGGATTAATAGAGCGCAACTAATCACCCAATAGGGTATCCAGGTACTTGCGGGTCCCTGATGCTTATTCAAACAGCCAGGTCTTTAGGGCCATTCAGAATTCCGGAGGTTAGGTGATGGTCCACAGTTATGTGGTGAGGCAGTTCCAGGTCTTTGCGGCAATGTGGGAGAAGGAGCGTCCTCCACTTCTGCTTTGGTAGATGCGTGGAGTATGGGCAAGAGAAAGGGAGGCGGAGCATGTTCTTCTCACTGGTTGGTGGAAGTTCAGGCAGTGGTTAATGTAGGCGGGTCCATGGTTTTGTAGAGCCTTGGATGCGTGGATCAGCAGCTTGAACTGGCATTTCTTCTGTACGGGAAGTCAGTGGAGTTGCCTGACGTGTGGTGTGATGTTGGTTCGTCGGGGAAGGCCATGGATGAGTCTGGTTGCAGCGTTCTGCATGGTCTGAATTCTCTGTAGGAGGTGTGAGGCGATTCCTATGTAGAGGGCGTTGCCGTAGTCCAGTCGGCTGGTGATGAGGGCCTGTGTCACAGTGTGTCTCATGTGTAGGGGCAGCCACTGGAAGATCTTACATAGCATGTGCAGAGTGAGGAAGCAGGTAGAGGAGATGGCGTTGATCTGCAATTTCATCGTGAGGGTTAGAATTGGCATCTTTTAGTGTGATTTCCACTGTCTTTTTGTTTCTGACCTCCTGTTTTTGACTGTGTGCTGCATTTAGTTTTTTCTGTTTTTAGGATTGTGGGAACTTTAGCACTGCTGATCAGTGCTAAAGTGCAAGTGCTCCCTGTCTAAAATGTAATTGTAAATTGTTTTCTTTATGATTGGCATATGAATAGGGCTGTGCCTGTCTTCACACTAAGCTGTCTCCACCCCCCTATAGTGTGTCTGGAGCCAGGACAGGGAAAGGCAGAGTCTTGTGCACTACAAAGACACTCCTTTGAAGCTTGCCTCCTTCAAAGGCAGAAAGGGGTATAAGTACTGGACTTCTGACACCCCAAAATCAGAACACTTCTGGCCTGAAGACATTCTGCCAGGAAGAAGAGTGGGAGAAGCTGCAAGGAGGACTACCACTTTGCTGCTTGCTTTGTTGGCCTGCTGCTTGCTTCTAAAGTGCCCCAAACCAGTTCCCAGGGTAAGGATTTCCAACCCCCTAGTGAAAAGATGAAGGTTTTCCCCCCCAGGGAAGTCTGGAGGGAAGGGCCCCCTGAAGTGTTTCAAGTGTGATCAGGAAGGGCACATCAAAGGGGGACCCCAAGTGTCTGAAACGGGCACAGCCACCCACCGGTGGCGAGTCACAGGGAATGGCCAGTGTAGCGCTTGGGGAGGGGTTGGTCCCAGGTGGGTGTGGGGAACCAGGTGTAATGAACCTTGTCTCACTAGGGGACAGTGAGATGGTGCACAGAACCCTAATGCCTGATAACACTACGAAATACAGGCAGTGGGTTACCTTTAATGGGCAGAGGATAGAGGCTCTGAGAGACACAGGAGTCAGTGTGACTACTGTCAGGTGTCACGTGGTGTCTGAAGAGCAAGTGGTCCCTGGAGTGCTTCACCAAATAGTTGCAGTAGACAACAGTACGCGCCACTGTAAGGTGGCACAGGTTCCCTTTGAGTGGTGGGGGGGTGTCTCAAGTTCCTTGAGGGTAGCTGTGAGCTCATCCATGCCTGTGGATTGTCTGCTGGGAAACGACCTGGAACACACCGCCTAGAGGGAGGTGGTGTACAGGTCACACTTGGAGATGTTGGGATTGCCTGAGTGGGCGTGCCTGACCACACGGTCCATGGCAGCCCCGGGTGATTAGAAGGACCTGGAGCCTGAAAGAGTGACCCAGATGCTTGCCAGGAAGAGAAGGGGCAAGGGGCTTGGGAAACCCACTCTAGAGATTCCCACGGTCTGGGAGGGGGCTGAACTGGGGGGATGCCACGGAACCTACAGGGGAAGAGGTGGCCAAACAGGAGAACCTGCCTGAGCAGACCCATTGGCAGCAAGAAAGGTGTCCCACCAGGGAAGAGTTCTGTGCAGCACAGAAAGCAGCCCTACTCTTGGAGGTTTTCAGAAACAGGCCGAGGACCAAGCAGCTGGCAAAGAGTCTAGATCTCACCTGATCTATTGGGAGATTGGTCTCCTATATTGTGAGCCTAAGGTTGCTGAGCCTGGAGCAGCCCATGTGCTGATGGTACCCAAGTGCTTCAGAGCCTTCCTACTGGTTTTGGCTCATGATGTGCCTCTGGCAAGTCATTTGGGGCAGGGATAGACCTTTGACAGGTTTGCCACCCACTTTTCCTGGCCCTACATGAGACAAACCTCAGATGCGTTCTGTAGGTCCTGTCAGACTTGCCAGGCGAGTGGCAAGAGTGGGGGGAGATGTCAAGCTCCCCTACAACTGTTCCCTGTCGTGAGCACCCCTTTCGAGCGGGTAGGCATTGAAATTGTAGGGCCTCTGGATCCCAAGACAGCCATGGGCAACAGGTTTATCCTGGTCTTGGTGGACCATGCCACCTGGTAGCTGGAAGCTATCCCTCTGAGGCAGTGACGCCACCTGTCATGGCCTGGGCATTGATGGGGTTTTTAACCGTGTGGGTTTCCCCAAGGAGGTGGTGTCTGACCGGGTTACCAACTTCATGTCGCTGTACATGAAGGCCATGTTGAAGGAGTGTGGAGTGAACTACAAATTCACCATCCCTTACCACCCCCAGAGCAATGGGTTGGTTGAAAGGTTCAACTGAACCCTGAAGGGCATGATTATGGGTCTGTTGGAACCCGGGAGGCGTAAGTGGGACATCCTCTTACCATGCCTTCTATTTGCCTACAGGGAGGTATGCAGAAGGGGGTTGGTGTCAGCATTTTGAGCTTCTGTATGGGCACTCTGTGAGAGGACCTCTCAGAATGGTCAAGGAAGGCTGGGAGCAAGCTCCTAGGAAGCCACCCCAGGATGTATTCAGTTACATGCTGGCCTTCCGGAATCAGACAGCCCGCTTCAGGAAACTCACCCAAGAGAACACAGAAGCTAGCCAGGAAGACATGAAGCGTTGATAGGACCAGAATACTATTCTGGTTGAGTTTCAGCCTGGTCAAAAGGTGTGAGTGATGGAGCCAGTAGAGCTCGCACTCTACAAGACCAGTGGTCTGGCCCATATGAGGTGGAGGAGCATAAGAGTGACGTCACCTACCTGGTGGACTTGCAGAATCCTCGGAACCCCTTGAGGGTCCTGCACATGAATTGCCTCAAATCCCACTTTGAGAGGTCTGAATTGACCATGCTTTTGGCTACTGATGAAGGGGTGGAAAAGGAGAGTGAACCACTCCCCGACCTCCTGTCTTTCCAGGAGCAGTGGAGAATGTGATCCTCTCCCCTACACTGACCTTAGGGTGACTGTTGCCAGTTGCTGGAACAGTTTGCAACTCTGTGTTCACTCATCCCAGGAGTCACCCATTGGTGCATTCATTACATCAATACTATGGCATAGTCCACCTGTGAAACACAAGATTTACTGGCTGACTGACAGAGTGAAGGCTAACACAAAGGAAGAGGTTTCCAAGATGCTAACCCTAGGGGTGATTGAGCCCTCCAGCAGTCCTTGGTCCAGTCCAGTGGTCTTGGTTCCAAAGGCTGCCCTGCCCGGTGTCACTCCTGAACACGGTAGTGCATGGACTACCGTGGGCTCAATGCCGTAACCAAAACTGATGCGCACCCCATCCCCCGAGCTGATGAGCTCATTGATCGGCTGGGAGCTGCTAAGTTCCTCAATTCGTTTGACTTAACGTCTGGGTACTGACCGATTGCCTTGACCGAGTGGGCAAAAGAGAGGTCAGCATTCTCCACGCCAGAGGGGCATTTTCAGTTCCGTGTTATGCCCTTTGGGTTGTAGAACGCCCCTGCTACACTCCAAAGGCTGGTCAACCAGGTCATGGCTGGATTGGAGAACTTAAGTGCCGCCTAACTAGACGACATTGTGGTCTTCAGTTCTAGCTGGGAGGCCCACTTGTTCCACCTCCAGGAGATGTTGAGGGCCCTGAAGAGTGCCGGCCTCACTATCAAGGCCAGTACATGCCAGATAGGACAGGGGTTTGTGGTGTACTTGGGGCACCAGGTAGGAAGCGGCCAGGTAGCGCCCCTACAACCCAAGATTGGCACCATTCTGGCTTGGGCACCCCTAAGACCCAGACATAGGGAGAGCCTTCTTAGGCTTCTCCGGGTACTATCACAGATTTATACCAAAGGGGATGATGGACGGAGCGTTAGAGCAAATCAAACACTCACCCCCAGTCAACTGATCTGGGTTTAATCCATCATCATTCTTTAGCTCACTCCACCACCCCAGTTCAGACATGGCCATATGCAAATCAGTCTGACCCTGTGCCTCATGGGAACAGTCCAGCCCGAACTGCCAAGCCATGTCTTCCCTGGACCGGAAACAAGCATCCTGGGACCGGTTTCTGGCTATTCAGCCATCATCAGCCAGGCTAGCTTGAATCCAGTGGCAAAGTGAGCAAGGGACCCACGTCTGGGCATACCCTGCCAATTTAGGGCGAACAAAGCGATACCAAAGGGGATGATGGACGGAGCGTTAGAGCAAATCAAACACTCACCCCCAGTCAACTGATCTGGGTTTAATCCATCATCATTCTTTAGCTCACTCCACCACCCCAGTTCAGACATGGCCATATGCAAATCAGTCTGACCCTGTGCCTCATGGGAACAGTCCAGCCCGAACTGCCAAGCCATGTCTTCCCTGGACCGGAAACAAGCATCCTGGGACCGGTTTCTGGCTATTCAGCCATCATCAGCCAGGCTAGCTTGAATCCAGTGGCAAAGTGAGTGAGGGACCCACGTCTGGGCATACCCTGCCAACTTAGGGCGAACAAAGCGATACCAAAGGGGATGATGGACGGAGCGTTAGAGCAAATCAAACACTCACCCCCAGTCAACTGATCTGGGTTTAATCCATCATCATTCTTTAGCTCACTCCACCACCCCAGTTCAGACATGGCCATATGGAAATCAGTCTGACCCTGTGCCTCATGGGAACAGTCCAGCCCGAACTGCCAAGCCATGTCTTCCCTGGACCGGAAACAAGCATCCTGGGACCGGTTTCTGGCTATTCAGCCATCATCAGCCAGGCTAGCTTGAATCCAGTGGCAAAGTGAGCAAGGGACCCACGTCTGGGCATACCCTGCCAACTTAGGGCGAACAAAGCGATACCAAAGGGGATGATGGACGGAGCGTTAGAGCAAATCAAACACTCACCCCCAGTCAACTGATCTGGGTTTAATCCATCATCATTCTTTAGCTCACTCCACCACCCCAGTTCAGACATGGCCATATGCAAATCAGTCTGACCCTGTGCCTCATGGGAACAGTCCAGCCCGAACTGCCAAGCCATGTCTTCCCTGGACCGGAAACAAGCATCCTGGGACCGGTTTCTGGCTTTTCAGCCATCATCAGCCAGGCTAGCTTGAATCCAGTGGCAAAGTGAGCAAGGGACCCACGTCTGGGCATACCCTGCCAACTTAGGGCGAACAAAGCGATACCAAAGGGGATGATGGACGGAGCGTTAGAGCAAATCAAACACTCACCCCCAGTCAACTGATCTGGGTTTAATCCATCATCATTCTTTAGCTCACTCCACCACCCCAGTTCAGACATGGCCATATGCAAATCAGTCTGACCCTGTGCCTCATGGGAACAGTCCAGCCCGAACTGCCAAGCCATGTCTTCCCTGGACCGGAAACAAGCATCCTGGGACCGGTTTCTGGCTATTCAGCCATCATCAGCCAGGCTAGCTTGAATCCAGTGGCAAAGTGAGCAAGGGACCCACGTCTGGGCATACCCAGCCAACTTAGGGCGAACAAAGCGATACCAAAGGGGATGATGGACGGAGCATTAGAGCAAATCAAACACTCACCCCCAGTCAACTGATCTGGGTTTAATCCATCATCATTCTTTAGCTCACTCCACCACCCCAGTTCAGACATGGCCATATGCAAATCAGTCTGACCCTGTGCCTCATGGGAACAGTCCAGCCCGAACTGACAAGGGGTATGGCACCATTGTTGCCCCCTTGACAGATCTGACTTAAAAGAAGCAGCCACGTCAGGTGATCTGGACTGAGGCATGCCAGGCTGCTTTTGACACCCTGAAGGAGGCCATGTGCACGGCACCCATGCTCAAGGCTCCTGATTTCTCCAAGGAGTTTGTGGTGTAGTCTGGTGCCTCAGAGCATGGTGCGGGAGCCATGCTTTCACAGCTGAACGAAGAAGGCCTAATTCAACCTATAGCCTTCATTTCTAGGGAGTTACTGCCCCGGAAACAGAGTTGGAGCGCAATTGAAAGAGAAGCTTTTGCTGTGGTCTGGGCGCAGAAGAAGCTAAGACCCTACTTGTTTGGGACTTACTTCCGGGTTCAGACAGACCACAGGCCCCTCAGATGGTTAATGCAGATGAGGGGTGAGAATCCAAAACTGTTGAGGTGGTCCATTTCCCTACAGGGAATGGTCTTTATGGTGGAACACCGCCCTGGAACAGAATATGACAACGCTGATAGTCTGTCCATATTCTTATACCTTAGTGAAGAGAACTCCCTTGAGGTTGGGGGGGAGGGCAAGGGGAGAGGGGGCACGTGTTAGACTTGGCATCTTTTGGTGTATTTTCCCCTGTCTTTTTGCTTCTGACCTCCTGTTTGACTGTGTGATGCATTTCGTTTTTGCTGGTTTTAGGACTCTGGGCACTTTACCACTGCTGATCAGTGCTAAAGTACAAGTGCTCCCTGTCTAAAATGTAATGGTAAATAGTTTTTTCCATGATTGCCATATTTGATTTACTAGTAAGTCCCTAGTACAGTGTACCAGGGGTGCCCAGGGACTGTAAATTAAATGCTACTAGTGGACCTGCAGCACTGATAATTTTGCCACCCACATGAGTAGCCCTGCAAACATGTCTCAGGCCTGCGACTGCAGTGTCTGGGTGTAAAGTCTTAAACTGCCATTTCAACCTGGCAAGGGCACCCGCTTGCCAGGCCCAAACCTTCCCTTTTACTGCATGCAAGTCACTCCAAGGTAGGCCCAAGGCAGCCCCATGGGCAGGGTGCAGTGTATTTAAAAGGTAGGACACGTGCTGGCGTGCTTTACATGTCAAAATAGTGAAATACTGATAATTTAGTTTTTCACTATTGCAAGGCCTATCTCTCCCGTAGGGTAACATGGGGATTGCCATGAAATATCTTTTAAATGTAATTTCCCAATGGGAGCCTACTTCAAAGGCAGAGAGGGTTATAAGTACTGGACCTCTGACACCCCAAAATCAGAACACTTCTGTACTGAGGACATTCTGCCAGGCAGAAGAGTGGGAGAAGTTGTCAGGAGGGACCACCACTTTGCTGCTTGCTTTGCTGTGTTAGCCTGCTGCTTGCTGCTTGTGTCCTGGGAGTGAAAGAACTGGACTTGAATCCTGCTTCCAAGGTTCTCCAAAGGCTTGAGTTGAGCTTGCCTCCTGTTAAGAAGACTCAGGGCCATCAAAGGCTTCACCTACCAGTACCTGGGTTGTTCTGCTGAGAGTCCTGACTTGCCAAGCGGTGCCAAATCCAGTCCCTGGGCCGTTGGAAGTGCATTCTGGTGTTTTCAAGGAGAAAATTCACACATCGACTCTTAGAATCTTTGCGATCGGATGCTTCGCTGCACAACTCGATGCATCGCCGCTACCCGCACCGGTGTATGGTCCCTGCCTGACACAATGACCGCGGTTTACAACACAGGCCCCAGCTTTCCGTCGCAGTGCATCAGAAGAACCGCTGCAGCTTCAGTTTCGAGCACCGCATCACTGAAGTCCGTAACGCACTGCTCCGACTTTGACGCAGCACCTAATTGATCGCTGTGGCATCGATGCAGCATGACCTGACTATCGACGCACCATCCCTGGGAGCTGATTTCTTAATCGACACCACACCGCAGTAAGGAACCGATGCATCGTGTCCGCAATTGATGCATCACCTCCGCTACACAGCAAGGAACTGACGCATCACCTCCCCTGCCTCGCAGTAAGGAACCGATGCATCACTTCCCCTGGCAGTAAGGAACCGATGCAACACCTGCTTTTTCAACGCATCACCTCCCCTGCAACTCTCACCATATTTGATTTTTTACGCTTCTAAGGTACTTTGCCCTAATCACGCACATCCATTGATTTGGACTAAACTTGCTTGATCTTCTAAAAGTAATATCTTGACATAAATATGTTGGATTTGTGTCATTTTGGTCTTGTGTTATTCAGATAAATATTGGCTATTTTTCGAAACTGGTATGGACTCCTTTCATAGTGTTTTCACTGTGTTACTGTGTGTGTGTGTACAAATACTTTACTCTGTGATAAGCCTGACTGCTCTGTGCCAAGCTACCAATAGGGTAAGTAGGGATTATCTTAGCTCTGTGACGCCTTTACTCTGACTAGAGTGAGGGTCTCTACTTGGACAGGGTGCAAACCACTGCCAACTAGAGACCCCATTTCTAACAGTGAGCTTGTTTTCAATGATGATTCGGAGGTTTCTGGCGTGTTCGGAGGGAGTGGGTGTGGGTCTGAGTTTTGATGGCCACCAAGAGTCTTTCCATGTGTTGCTGCTGTTGCGAAAGATCAATACTTCCTTCTTGTCTGTGTTCAGCTGCAGGTAGTTGTTCTTCAACCAGTTGGCAACACTTGTCATGCAAGTTAGTTCTGGTGGTGGTGGGGTCGTCGGTGAGTGAGAGGATGAGTTGGGTGTCATCTGCATAGGAAATTATGTTGAGACTGTGGGATCTGACTATGTTGGCCGGCGGGGACATATTTGCGGTGAAGAGCGTGGGGTGGAGAATGAGCCCTGGGGGACACCGCAGATAATCTCCTTGGGATTGGAGGTGAGAGGTGGATCCTCTGGGTTCTTCTGGTGAGGAAGGAGGTGATCCATCTGAGTGCGTCCTCTTGGATGCCGATGTGGTGGAGTCTTTCAATCAGTGTTAAAGGCTGCCAAAAGGTCGAGGAGGGTCAGAGCTGCTGTTTCTCCTCAATCGAGGCACGTTCGGATGTCATTGGTGGCTGTGATCAAGGCGGTTTCGGTGCTGTGATTGCTGCAGAAGCCAAAATGGGAGGCGTCAAGTAGCTGGTTCTGCTACAGGTGTGTCATGATTTGCTTGTTGATGATCTTTTGCACTACCTTCGCTGGGAATGGGAGATTGGGTGGTAGTTTTTGAGTTTGCTGGGGTCGGGGAGGGTTTTTTGAATCGTGGAAGGACTTTGGCGTGTTTCTTGGCATTGGGAAATGTTGCGGTTGTGATAGAGGTGTTGAGCAGGGTGGTGAGTTTCTGGCCGATCCTTTGGTTTCCGAGGTTGAAGATGTGGTGCGGGCAGGGGTCTCTGGGTGCTCCTGAGTGGATGGATTTCATGGTGGAGGTGGTGTCCTCGGTGGAGAAGAGGTTCCAGGTGGTTAGTCTGTGGTTCGTGTGCTAGTCTGTGGTTCGTATCAGTTGCGCTGGTGGCGTATCTGTCGAGGAAGTCCATACGTGTGGGTTGGGGCTCGAAGTTTCTGTATATGGTTACAATTGTGTAGTGTAAGAAGTCGGCAAGGTTGTCGCACAGCTCCTATGACGGTGTGATGTTATTTTCGCTGGGTGTGAGGTTGTTTTTGCTTTCTGGTTATAACCTAACATATGCTAATATATGGTAACCAGATTACCAGCATTTTGGGTTATTGGAATTTGAATTAACATAATCCTTTACATCAACATTAGGCAACTTGATGACATTTCAGTATGTTTTTTTAAACATATCATATTTGACATAATGTTTACATAACTGAAATATGAAACTAAGATCTAAGCACAGACGGGGAAGACATTTTGTCCATGCAAAAAAGTCAATTAAGTCTTATCATTTTTTGTAGTCTAACTTTCACCACCGCAGTAACTTTGGGAAGTGCAAGGATCAAGCCCCAGGCATGTGGCTTGTGATGCTTCTTACCACAGACCACCTAGTGGGCCAGACTTTCTCTTTGGAAGACGATATTCATTGAGCACGCTCTGTTGTAAACATAAACTAGGAAATTGTTCACATCTGTTTCTTTTTTGCTGAGATAGTTTGTTATTTCAAAGGAGAACAGGCAGCCTGTAACAACAGATGTACTTTTTAAATCCAGAACCTACCGCAGAAGGGATACTTTGATAAAAGAAAAACATCTTTTATTTAAAAAATGTCTTTGTTGGAGTTTATGTTTGTCCTTCTCTTTGTGATGTTTGGCTTGGCTTCCTTGAAAAAGAATAGATCATACTGTTATTGCAATGCGTTTTCTGTGGAACTATTAAGAGGTTTATTTGTCCGCTGCCTGCCCAATTGCTTTGATGATACTATCATGCTGTGATATTGATTTTGCGCTGTACACAGCTCTTTTTACAGACAAGGAGCCAGATTATTTCAGCTCTGAACAGGCAAACAATTAGCAAATTGTCTTTTCAACTCCTGCTACTTGTATAATTAAGCAAAGTGGTTTTGCATAATTTGGCATTGTATCAAGTTCTTCTTTGTAGTGGCAAAAATGGAGCAAACTGCCACGTGGCTGAGCATGGAGGACTGACTGGGGTGCTCCTATTGGAGGAGGGTCAGACTGCTTTGCACTCGGTTGGGTCCAAACTGAGGTGGCATGGTGAGCAAAAGAACGTTGGATTGGAATGCTATACCAAGCGACTGCCAGTGGTTATAGAAATTGCAAGCACTTCTCTCTATCACGTTTTGTGTGTTTGATGTACTGCCCTAAGTGGCGATGATATGTCCAGAGGTAGGTCCTGTGCTCACTCTGCCACTGGAACCAAGCTACACCTGATCGACAAGACACAGCCAGGACGAAACTGGTCTTGGGTTGCTTCTGTTCCCGTCCAGGGAGGACCTTGCCTGGCAGTTCAGGCTTGACTGTTGCTATTGAAGTAGGATCAAGACTGATTTGCATATGGCTAGGTCCAAGCTGACGTGGCATGGTGGGAAAAAGAACAACAGGTTGGAATGCTAACTCAAGCGATTGCGAGTCGTTAAGCAAATTACAAGCATTCCTCCCATCACCTTTTCTGTATTTGATGCCCTGGGTGGCAAGGATACACCTAGACTTGGGTCCTGTGCTCACTGTTCCAGTAGAATCAGGCTGCACGAGCCTCAATCAGGGCAAAACCGGTGTTGGGTTGCTTGTGTTCTGGTTCAGGTAGGACCTGGTCTCGCAGTTTGGGCTGAACTGTTTCTATTGGAGCACGTCTGGCAGTTTCGGCTGGACTGTTTCTATTGAAGCAAGGCCCAGAATGATTTGCCCAGCAATTAGACAAATTGCAAGCATTCCTCCTATCACCTTTTGTGTAAAACTGCCATGTCACGCATAGCAGGCCCAGACAGGGAAATCTATTAATGGTTGCCCCACCCTATATGGAGCTGGTTGCTGTCACTGTGACCTGAAGGCCCAGGTCAAGGGTTTTCACTGTCAGCGATGGCTCAGGCACCACTGAGAGAAAGCCCACAGTTCCTTCACCTCTATATTGGGCGAGGGACTGTTATCTTGGCAGGGCAGTAGCACTACCAATTTACCCTCTCCACCAAGATCTAAAGACTCCCAAATCTCCTCTTTCTTTGCTGTGTTTATATAATAATGAGTGGACCAAATAAAGCACCTTCTCTTTTAAAATGCAGAAGATTAAATTAAGCTTGAGGCAAATTCTGTTTTGTCAGTGTGGTAATGAAAGTAAACACAATTCTGTACTCTGGTCCTTACTGTAATAGAGCAATAAATAGGATGCAGAGGCACCTTCTAAGCCCTGAGCTCTGGTACCACTGCTTCCGCAGGGCATTATGAGGCAAGCCCACCACTCCAGGCAGTTGTAGCAGACAGTTGCATTCCTGGGCCAAAATTAATTCCTCTGAGTTTAGTGCAGCTTTGCATCAGTGGCGGTTGGTGACTTATAAAAACAGTAGGGCGCAAAATACATTAAAATAAACATACATACACATATTATAAAATTACATTACATAAAAAATTATAAGAAAGAAAAAATAAAAGTTTCACTTACCTTCTCCTGCAACACGACCTCGATATTCTCCAGTCTCTGGCTCCAGTCTCCTCCGAGCGTGAGGTGACGTCAGACAGCCAACTACTTTATCCAATCCAGACGCTGCTCTCATGCTGAATGAGTGAAGCATCTGTATTGGCTGGAGCAGGCTGCCTCAGTGCTCCAAAAGGCACTGGAGGCCTGTGCCGGCTCTCCAATCCAGCTGTCTAAGACAGCTGGGTTGGAGCGTTTGAATTGCGCATGTCGGTTTGGTTGTAGCAAGGTCGCCGGCATACACAATTCATACTGAAGGGGCCACTCCTCATTGCTGCCAATCAATTGGCAGCAATGACACACACTGGCCCTACACTCCGTTCAGCAGAGAGTTCAAAATAAAATGGTAATAAAATCATTTACCATTTTATTTTCCACTGTTTCTGCACTAGTGTGGGGGGAGCGACGCTCCTCCACTCCTATGGAGGAATCACTGCTGCTTTGCATACTCTTCGTGCTCCTCATACATCAGGCTCAGGCATAAATGCTAATGTAAACATTTTAATGGCTGGATCACAATTTCATTAGACAAGATTGCCCCATGTAATAATGGAGTTCTTAAGATATCTCCCACTGTGCCTTGGTATTTAGAGGACCTACCTTCAGCCATGAGATGGTGTAAAATATTTTTTCCTGCATAGATTTATACGTCTATTTCATCTTCTATGGAATTATGTGAATCTATCTCCACTTATTTCGATGAGAAAACCTCAAACATATATTGTTTTGTTGACAATGAGGATTCTTCATTAACAATAGAGGCTGAGGTGTCTTCTGCCTCCCCCAGCTTTCTACCGGTTCTCCCACAATTTAGTCCTGTGAAGCTGGATACCACCCTGGCACATGCATGTGAGGTTAATGACAGCAGGTAAGAGCAGTGGGTCCCGGTGGGAGGGGGATTTTGACAGACGACGACGAGGTGAAATTAATTATGTATTTATTTCCCCCTTGTGGTCGTCTGTCGAATCCCCTCCAACCCAGCCCCACCGCTCTTACCTGCAGGGGCCGCGGCTGGTTAATGATAATTGAAATTACGCTGGGCCTATTAAATAGCACTTAAATTCGGCGGCAGAATTGGAAACTACTTGCAAAATCAAGTTTGTGATTGTTTGCCTACTCCTGTTGGGTCTATTCTGAGATATGTCCAAATTTACACCCCTTTTTCCAGCATTTATAAATATGGCCAATCAAGCATGATGAAGGATTCTCAGTGCTCGTCCAGGTTCTTTCCAAGCATAAAATTCCACATGGTTTGACTCAGTAAATCATGCTGTGGAATTTCACTTTACCACTCAGTGCTTCAAGCAGAGTGAGGAGGGTGTTTGCCTCATTCTTGAGAGTGGAAGAATTTTAATTCATTTCCAGCGTCTCTTATCCTTTGTTTTCTAAAAACCTATATTATGAGGTCCATTTTGGGAAAGGTGAGTTGAAACTTTAACTAAGGATATAAATACTACAGTTAGAAGTATATTTGTAATACGAATGTGAAGGTTGGAAGCATCTTTCAGCAGACCATGGTAAGAAAGTGCACCTCCATCACTTCCTTTATAACTATTACTATTATTTGTTTCTCCTGATACTCAATTTGACTTGACAATTAATTTGAACTTAACATTACCTTGACTGTCTATTACTTGGTTATTGCCTCTTGACCCCTAAATAGGTAGGACTAAAAATTATAACAGTAAATTAGCCTGGTTGAAATAAAGAAGAAGGCCAAAGTAGAGGTCAGGTTGAAACAAGGGTCACTTAAAGGATTGGGCTCAAGAGTATTGGATGACCTGCATAACGAAACTACAGATCCTCACCTGGAAACCCTAGTTTATGCAAAGTTTGAACCTTTGTCATCCACCTTCCCGTCCGCACACATCACTAAGGACATTACAAATCTACACCTCTGATTTTGTTGTCGAAAGCAAAGATTTCTTTTGTTTTCCTGCTTATATCTTAGCTCACCATAGATTTTGGACATTTATCAGATGTTTGATAGATTTTTGTAAGCTTGGATACAACAAGCAAATTTAGGGACATATTTATCATAGTTTCATGTAGCACAATGCAGCAGGTCACCTAGCCATGCTGCACTGCGTGAAAGGGCAGGAATGTGCCGTATTTAATATCATATGGGCATTCCCTGTCTAATTTAATGAATTATTACTTAATTAACTATTCACCCTATACCCCTACAAACCTATAAGTCTGCAAACAACATAAAATGAAAATAAAGCAATACTGTATAATTTACATATTAAATATCAATCATATAATTAAATAAAAAGTATTAAAAAAAGTCATACATTTTATTAACTAATTAACTTTCCCTCCATCCCCCTATAAACCAAATAACTCGCTGACACCATAAATTAATATATACAATATAATAAAAAAATTCTAAATAATTTAAAATTACAAGCTATATTTAAAAAAATTACCTTTATATAAACAATAGTATCACATAAAATTATTATATTAACTAAAACACATTAAAATAATAATAAAACGATATGTTTAACCACTATATTATTGAAAACAATATTAAAAATAACAATATCATTCAAAACAATATTACTTACCTCAAAAAACGAGGTTCTTGTCAACGATATTTGAATATCACAATATTTATTTTCCTATATTTCTGTCTTCCAATATTTTTACATCGATATTTTGTCCAAACACCTATTGCCTGCGACAGGTTCCCTGCCCTTAGAAAAATGAGTATAAGCAGTGGAGGCTCCTCCGCTAAGGCAGAAGAGCATCGCCCCACTGCTTTGCAGCAGTGAAAGAAAGGAAAAATAAAATGATAATAACTTGAGATTATTATCATTTTATTTTTTCCTGCTGCCGGCAGCTTTGCGGGTGGGGCGGGGCTGCTCCGATGACAGAGGAGCAGGGAAGGAGTGGTTTGCCCACTCCAAGTGCGCATGACTCTCAGGCCTGCCAACCCGTCATGCACACTTTGCATGTTCTCCATGCAGGCTGCATTACAGCCTGCAGGGGGAACATGCCAAGGCCCCTAGCCCCTGTCTGAGTGCCGAACGACAGCGCTCAGACCATTCACAAGGCTGACTTGCAGCCTTGTGATTGGCTTAGGTGAACCAATCACAACGCTGCATTGCAGCATTGTGATTGGCTCAGATGGAGCCTCAGCCTGGGTGCCTCCTGTTTGGAAGACTGGCCAGGATAGAAGATAGCGGGACGACGGCGGAGAGGTGCGGTGAGGGTGTAAGTAATTTGTTTTCTTTTTTTACCCCACTTACTCCCCGCCCTACCCCCGCCCCGCCACCCCGATCGGTGCCGGATGCTCCTGAGTATAAGAGAGAAATCAAAGCAAAATAAATGTGAAACACAAAAAGTGAGTGGTAAGAAAGGATGGAGAAATGAAGAAAATATGATTGGAATAAAGAAGGAAAGGTGAACGGTTGCATGGAAGGGTGAAAGGAAGTGTAAGAATTGATATGGTTGAAAGGATGGATGGAAAAATAAAATGATACATAGGTGAAAGAGTGCATGCATCATAGGATGAAGAATAGACATCAGGGGAACAGTGAATGGATGGATACATGGAGCTATTGATGGGTTATTGAAAGAAAGAATCTATATATGAAAGGGTGAAAGAATGGATTGGTGGATGGAAAGGTGAAACATGGACACATGGGTTAATAGGTAGAAGGGGGAAAAATAGATGGATAGATAGAAGGAGAATGACAGAGTGAAGGGAACTTTCCTGATGGTCAGGTTTGCTTGTTTGGCGTCCTTGGTATGAATAGTGGTATGGTTCAAGTGGGGGCTACTTTAAGTTTCTGGCTACTCTATGGTAAGGTCAGATACCAAATCAGGGCCACCGCACCCCATCCCATTCTGTTTTGGTAATCTATCCCTGGTATCTAGTAGGCTTTCTGCTAATCAGGGAGGACAGATTGGGGATAAATCCCTCAATTGACCCACCAGTGGGCACAGTAAGACTGTTGGAGCTTTAGAGGAGGGGTACAACCCCATGCCTGGATGGTCTGGCCCCCACCCCATTCCTGTACTTTAAAGGAAACCTATCCCTGTTGTCCAGTAGTCTTTCTTCTCTCTGCTCCGCAGCTGTAGAGAGGCGCGTGCATGCAGGTACCCTACATATTTCAATCTGTGTGTTTGCTCAGCACTCAAGAATGTTAACAATAAAAACACTGGGTACAGCTGGATTTACTTTCTCTTCATTTTTGCCACTGGCCTAGGAAAAATTAGTATGATTCTGTCATTTCTGCAGATTTCGATTCCTTTCCCACTAGAAATATGAAAATATATCTGCAGGTTTTCACATATGTTTCCGTTGATTTGGACTGCCTGTAGTTTATTTTATTTAAACAAACAGGATACTGTGTGAACACATGTGGGTACTGTGAGTGTATGCAATATGATTCTATGATTACATACAAGCATGTGTAAAAATGTGCATAGGGTTCATGATCCATCTATAGTGATATCTTACTGACTGTTTATATGAACTCCTAATTTGTGGCATATTATATGAACTCCTAATTTGTGCCATGAATATGCTTGTTTTTATTTGTTTTCAGTCTGCAGAACATCTATGACCTTGGAACTGATCTGATTGTAAGGTTTACTGGCAACACAAAACAAAGTAATGAAAGAAGGAAAGGGAACCGCTCAGCTCACAGCTGCTCAATCTGGTATGTTTATTTAGCTGGGATGCTGGGGGAAAACATTACATTTTAGATGTGCGTTCTGATCGCTTTAACCCAAAACAATACATAAATTGCCTATTCAAGTGAGCTGTTAAGCTCTTGTATAATCTGACACTGCTATTATACAAAACCCCACACAGTTTAAAACAATAAACATCTCACTTGGATGTGGCTTGGCATCTGCAGTCTCCCCTCCACAGTAATCTTTGTGGCCTTCACTCTCACTTAAGAACAAAAAACAAGTGATGATCAACAGCTGCCACAATACATGTGATTTGGAGGAGAAGAGGCAGAAAGAGATTCACTCCTTGAAATGTACAATTTAATTATTTCTAGTTGAATGGTTCCATTGTGGGATAATTCAGTGAAAAAGAGCAGGTGAAAGCAAATTATCGAAGGCATGTGTTTGTGCTACAGAGGGTTCCTCAAAGCAGGGCAAAAGAGCAACTCTGCTGAGCCACAGAGTTCATAGGGTGGGGTGTGAGGGGACCCTGGTGCCTATGGTTGCAAAACCAGCACATTCATTTTTAAACAGTATTTGTTTGGGTCCAAACACATAAGCTAGCATTGGAACGTGAAAATTTGGGTTGTGGTACAGTGCATGTGTATACAGGCACACAATCTTTCAAAGATCATGTACGATTCCTGGTTCAGACTGCATTCTATATTTGTAGGTATGGATGTCGCGCTTGAGCCCGTGTATTGTATTGGTCTATGCTGCCTCTATATGACATATAGGTCCTGTGTACTTTTGTTGCCTATTTCTATTAATGGATTTCATACGAGAATATGCCTAATGCCTTTGTACTTATTGCATGGTATCTGTCTGTTTCCTGATATGCTGATTTTTTCTAAATGTACTGGACCTCTGACTTCGTTCTGCCTGGGTTGGGAGGGGGAGTGGGGGGGATAAAGTGGATTATGTCCTTATTGTTGCTTATATTGGCTATACAGTCACTGTGTTATGTAATTGTTGAACCAATAAACATACTTAAAAAAAAAAAAAATCATGTACGAGTGAACATATACCAACACACCTACAGACATGCATGTTCACAAAGTCCATACACCCATGCACACGGACCAACAAACACAGAGGAAGCAATGCTCCAAGCCTACAGCTAACCCAGTAGGAGGCACAGGGTGATGTGCATATGCAAAGTGGAGTACAGGGTGAATTAAGGCATGGACATAATGTGATGTGCATTAGAGGAGCAAAGAGGGAGGTACAGGAGGCGAGCAAAGTGCTGTGTACACCAACGGAGCACAAGATGATGCACAACAATTGCACAATAGTGATCAAAATTATTGCCACACTTTGGATGCACTACAGGGCAGCTCCGGATGATGAGCTCAAGGGAGCAGTCAATGATGCACCCCAGTGGAGCACAGGGTGATGCTCTACAGGGCAACACCGGATGATGAGCTCAGGGGAGCACTCAGTGATGCACCCCAGGGGAGCACAAGGTGATGCACTGAAGGGTAGCACTGGATGATGATCTCAAGGGAGCAGTCAATGATGCACTGCAGGGAGCACAGGGTGATGCTCTACAGGGCAGCACCTGATGATGAGCTTAGGTGATCAGTCAATGATGCACCCCTGTGAACACTGGAGCATGCACTACAGGGCAGCTCCGGATGATGACCTCGGGGGAGCAGTCAATGATACACCCCAGGGGAGCACAAGGCGATGCTCTACAGGGCCGCTCCAGATGATGAGCTCAAGGGAGCAGTCAATGATGCACTCCAGTGGAGCACAGAGTGATGCTCTACAGGGCAGCTCCGGATGATGAGCTCAGGGGAGCAGTCAATGATGCACCCAAGGGGAGCACAAGGTGATGCACTGAAGGGTAGCACTGGATGATGATCTCAAGGGAGCAGTCAATGATGCACCCCCGGGGAGCACATGGTGATGCACTACAGGGCAGCTCCGGATGATGACCTCAGGGGAGCTGTCAATGATGCACCCGAGGGGAGCACAGGGTGATGCTCTAAAGGGCAGCACCGGATGATGAGCTCAGGGGAGCAGTCAATGATGCACCCAAGGGGAGCACAAGGTGATGCACTGAAGGGTAGCACTGGATGATGATCTCAAGGGAGCAGTCAATGATGCACCCCCGGAGAGCACAGGGTGATGCTCTACAGGGCAGCACCTGATGATGAGCTCAGGTGATCAGTCAATGATGCACCCCTGTGAACACTGGAGCATGCACTACAGGGCAGCTCCGGTTGATGACCTCGAGGGAGCAGTCAATGATGCACCCCAGTGGAGCACAGGGTGATGCTCTACAGAGCAGCACCGGATGATGAGCTCAGGGGAGCAGTCAATGATGCACCCCCGGGGAGCACAGGGTGATGCTCTACAGGGCAGCTCCGGATGATGACCTCGGGGGAGCAGTCAATGATGCACCCCAGGGGAGCACTGGGGCATGCACTACAGGGCAGCTCCGAATGATGACCTCGGGGGAGCAGTCAATGATACACCCCAGGGGAGCACAGGGTGATGCACTACAGGGCAGCTCTGGATGATGAGCTCAAGGGAGCAGTCAATGATGCACCCCTGGGGAGCACAAGGTGATGCACTACAGGGCAGCACCGGATGATGAGCTCAGGGGAGCAGTCAATGATGCACCCCCAGGGAGCACAGGGTGATGCACTACAGGGCAGCACCGTATGATGAGCTCAGGGGAGCAGCGGGTGATGCACCCCAGGGGAGCACAGGGTGAAGCACTACAGGGCAGCACCAGATGATGAGCTCAGGGGAGCAGTCAGTGATGTACCCCATAGGAGCACAAGGTGATGCACTACAGGGCAGCACCGGATGATGAGCTCGGGGGAGCAGTTAATGATGCACCCCCGGGGAGCACAGGGTGATGCACTACAGGCCAGCTCCGGATGATGACCTCGGGGGAGCAGTCAATGATACACCCCGTGGAGCACAGGGTGATGCTCTACAGGGCAGCTCCGGATGATGAGCTCAGGGGAGCAGTCAATGATGCACCTCCTGGGAGCACAGGGTGATGCACTACAGGGCAGCTCCGGAATGATGAGCTCAAGGGAGCAGTCAGTGATGCACCCCTGTGAACACTGGAGCATGCTCTACAGTGCAGCACCGGATGATGAGCTCAGGGGAGCAGTCACTGATGCACCCCCGGGGAGCACAGGGTGATGCTCTACAGGGCAGCACCAGATGATGAGCTCAGGGGAGCAGTCAATGATGCACCCCCGGGGAGCACAGGGTGATGCTCTACAGGGCAGCACCGGATGATGAGCTCAGGGGAGCAGTCAATGATGCACCCCCGGGGAGCACAGGGTGATGCTCTACAGGGCAGCTCCGGATGATGACCTCGGGGGAGCAGTCAATGATGCACCCCAGGGGAGCACTGGGGGATGCTCTACATGGCAGCTTCGGATGATGACCTCGGGGATGCAGTCAGTGATGCACCCCCGGGGAGCACTGGGGGATGCACTACAGGGCAGCTCCGCATGATGACCTCGGGGGAGCAGTCAATGATACACCCCAGGCGAGCACAAGGTGATGTACTGAAGAGCAGCACCGGATGATGAGCTCAAGGGAGCAGTCAGTGATACACCCAAGGGGAGCACAGGGTGATGCTCTACAGGGCAGCACAGGATGATGACACCGGGGGAGCAGTCAGTGATGCACCCCAGGGGAGCACTGGGGGATGCACTACAGGGCAGCTCTGGATGATCACCTCAGGGGAGCAGTCAGTGATGCACCCCGGGGAGCACAGGGTGACGTCCAATGCAGGAGCACAATATGATGAGCTCAGGGGAGCAGTCAGTGATACTCCCATGGGAGCGCTGGGTGATGTCCAATACAGAAGTACTGAACAAAGAGCTCTTGACACTGTGCGGCATATTTACAAGCCCCTATCGCCACTGGAGCGTCACTTTTAACAGTGTTCCTGTGGCGATAGGGGCTTGCTTAACGCCGCCTTGTAAATAAGGCCCCCTTTCAAGCTATACTTAGCATGAAAGGGGTGGGCAATGGGTGTTGCAGTGGGCATTCCACCGCAACACCCATTGCTTTTTGACACTGCTCCCTATTTACAAGGGCGGCGTACATAAGAGGCAGCACCAAAATTAAGACCAGGGAAAACCTGGTCTTAACATGGCGAAACGAGGAGAAATGCTTTATTTCTCCTCGTTTTTTCTGTTTCTATGTGTGCTACATTGTGCAGCACACATAGAAATAGCAAAACGCCATGACCCTTCCTGCACATAAACAATCATTAAAAAAATTACGATTTGCAACTTCTTTGTGTGCTGCACAATGCAGCACACACAGAAGTTTCAAATTGCAATTTGTGATTGTGTATGTGCAGGAAGGGCCTTCCTGCACATAAACAATCATTCCCTCAACACAGGCACCCTTGCTCATCCCTGCGTTTTCGGAATGGCGGAGCGTGGCGTTAGCATTTTGTGCTTAAAGCCACGCTCCGCCATACTGGTGCTGTACATGAAGGGAGCATAGCGTGATGTACAGTTCATGGACACAATGCAGCGTGCATTATGGTGTATAGGGTAATGCACAGCAGGTGGCACAGGGTAATGCACAATGGGAGTCATGGTGATGTACAGTAGGTGAGCACAGGGTAATGTCAGAAAGGTCTCGAGCATCCCATGTTAGGCATAAACAGTTCACTCAGTCTTCCATTATTTCACTCCTTATTAAAGCTGATGTATTACAAGTCTCAAAATGCAACCGAAAGTATTAGGATTGATACGTTTGGGAGAGTTGTGTGGAGGAGCAGAAAGCTATTTATGGGTACACACCGTAGTTAAAAAGACCTTATTTGAACTGCAGAAGTATATTTAAATTTCTGCAGGAAAAGGAAGTAAAATCTGTGGAAGTGACAGTGAAAATCGTTTTAATGTTATTTAGGTTAATGGCATAAAAAACACTGGCTTTGAAGGTAGTCTTTTTTTTTTAATTTGTTTTATTGTGCCCAAAATTCATAAGGACATTTTTTAATGCTGTCTCTCATCAATTATGTCATTTCAATTGTCATCAGCGATGTTATCAATGAAGTCACAGCACATCATGAGTGTTGTAATATATGAGGTCATAAGCCGTGCATGGCAAGTGCGCAAGTTATAGTTACTTTGGTTAACTATTACTAGTGAATTTCAGGGATTTTGGAGTTTAAAAAGTTACATTAAAATTGAAGTTTTCACCTACCTATAACGTCACTTTAACCTTTGTTTTTTTCAGTGCATTTCTAGTGTTTTTTCAACATAATGTAAGATTTATTAGCATATCCAACTTTGCCAAAGGCATTGCTTGGCGTGGGGTTAGCTGCAGCCCTGCACCAATCAACACAGGGCTGGCCACCCTCCCCACGATGCACGGCAGAAGGCCGTGCTCAGCCTGCAGTTGGTCACAGGCCCTGTGCCCAACCCCCGGATGAGACCAGCCCCCTCCGCGCACACACTTTGGCCTGTGACCAGGCACTGTGCGTATCCCCCTGTGGCCAGCCAACCCCCTGCTGCATGCACCCAACCCCAATGGACACTTTACAGATCCTGCGGACCTCATGAAGCCATGGAGCCATGCTACTTCTCATGGGACTCCCACAGGAGTCTAAGTGCCAGTGCTGGCTCCTGTGGTACTGTCGCGGGATCACAATGCTCCCCCCCCCAAAAAAAAACTTTTATAATTTGAACCCAGGGGAGTCCTTCTGGCACTTCCCACACCCTCCCACACAAGGTCCAGGGAGTCAGGGTACCCCTTCCCTGCCACCTATACCTTGTTTTATTTTAATTTTCATGACACTATGACTGATTCCCTGAGTCTGGTAATGGCATCCGCAATATTTTTGTTCAAGTTGTGGCCAGCCAATCAGAGCTTTAGCTCCCATGGGACTCAGTGGAGCCTGTCGCTCCTGAGGTAGCGAGGCAGCCTACGGGAAAAAAGATATCTATACATTTTGAAGCTTAATTTATCAAAAACTACTGAACAGATTAACACCAAATCACATAAACCATGCTTTCTGGGTAAATATCTTGCTCTCTGCCAAGTTTGGTGTAATTCTGTTCAGCTGTTTAAGGCTGTAATGTTGTTCAAAAACACCTATGGAAATTGCATGTTCAAATTGCATTTTGGGACACCCATTTTCCCAGCCCTCAGTTGACAGATCATCCCCAAGAGCTGAAAGAGCTGAGATAGATGAACTTTTCTTCTGGAAAGTTTTGTGAAGATTCGTCAAATATTGCCAAAGTTATTAGCAACACAAAAAATCTATTTCATATGGCAACTATGACCTAGCTATAACTACACAGTACATGTATGAATATATTCAGTGGAAAAAACACAAAGGTTAAAGCGATGTTATAGTTAGGTGTTGAAATAATACATAATCCAATGTTTAAAAGACACTCACATTCCCCAGTTATTGTTTTCTGAACTTACTATATCTTACTCCCCTGCCATGCAGTGCTTATGACGGCACATATTATATAATTTGTGACATGTTAAATGACATCATTGATGACATTACTGATGACATCATCCAATCTAAACTGCTAGCTAATTGTAGGTAGCATGGGGTTCACAATTATATAGAGAGTAGATTGACTGTATGTAGATGTGTGCAGGTTCAAAATAGAAATAGTGTTGTCCTAGAGACAAGTGTGATTCAGTATGGTAAAAGTTATATGGTGTGCACTTTAGCTACCAGTGAAGTGTTAAGTGCAAGCATTACTTCGTTTAAAGAAGGTAGCGGCTGAGTACAACTAGTGTAAGTTGCTAATGTACATTTCAAATAGGCTGTGGTTTAAATTAAAGGTCTGTTGCCAAAAATATGTCAGAAAAACTAAAGTTTCTCCTTAGAATACATTATTCACCTATAGATTTCTGTGTACATGAGAACGCTAAATAATTGTCATGATGTGCTACAGCCAATTTCTATATAAGCTATGGATTTATAAGGTGCAGATAATTACTATACTATAAATAGTATATACTATAATGTTAGTGAACATTTTGTGACATACACTGTTAAAGACTGTATAATGTTTGAGTAACTCTCTTACAGACGGTTTAAGTTGCAGTATGATTGTAAATGTTGTTGTAATGGTTTATGCCTCTTTGCTCATTTCAAGAATATGTGTAGGGTACTATTAAAAAGTGTGAAGGGTTGTCCAGAGGTTCTAATTATGCATGCTTTATCATTGGTTATTTCATAGATGTGAAGCTGTTGACTCAAACTTCTGTGTCAGATGCAGTATTTAACATTTACATCTCATTTAGGTAAATAATGCCCAAACACTCTTGAGTGGTGTTCAAGGTTTAATAAATTGTAAATTGCATTAACGTTCACTGAGACATTTTGTTAATTATGCACTTGAATACCTGCATAATATCTGCTAAATGTGGGTGATTTCACAGATACGCATTATTTTCCTGTATGTTGCAAAAGGTTACACCCACTAGCGCCATAGTAGCATGCAACATTTGGTCTAGGTGTAGGTGAATTCCCTTAAAATGGGAAAAGCTTACAGCACACTGTCAAATGCATTTGATAATGTCATAAGTGATGTCATCATTGATATTATTTGAGACGTTATCAGTTATGAGATCAATTATGTCATTTAACGTGTCATGAGTGATGTAATATGTGAGATCATTGGCAGTGCATGGAGTAGGTACAAGTTATAAGTTATAGCTAGCTCAGTAAACTATAACTGATGAATTTCAGTGTTTTCTGGTTTTTAAAAATTTTTATTTAATTTTATGACACCTAACAATAAAGTCACTTTAACATTTGGTTTTTTTCAGTGAATTTTAAGTTTTTTTTTTTTTTTAAATGGTAGCTAAAATCTCATAACTTACCTAGCTGAAACATCACTTTTACATTTGCTTTTTCAATGTATTTCTTAGGTTTTTTTAACATTTGTAAAGATCTTATTACCATACCTATCTATAAGGCAGTCGCGGCTCCTGGAGGGAGTGCTGCGGGGCGGTAAAGCGGGGTGGGGGTAGTAAACTCTGGTATACGGCCGAACGGAGTTAAGTACATAAATAAATAAATAAACAGAATTACATTGCGCGCGCTGCAACGCATTTGGCGTTGCAGTGCGCTCAATGTAATTCGTTTTATTTATTTATTTATTTATGTACTTAACTCCGTTCGCCCATATACCGGAGTTAACTACCCCCACCCTGCCCCTCCCCTGCCCCGCCCCGCCCCACCGCCCCGCAGCACTCCCTCCAGGAGCCGCAACTGCTATAAGGTCTCTTTAACCTTTGTGTTTGTCAGTGAATTTCAGTTTTTATTTTTATCATATTCACCCATCGGCCCAGATGAGCACAGTTTTGGCTGTGCACAGCAGAGGGTTGATATGTGCTCAACTCCCCTCTGCACACGGCCTTTAGCCCCTCAGAGTCTGGCCTATGGCCAGGCCTTATGCCCAAACCATTGCAATTGCCCAACCCAAGACTGGTTGTGACAGGGCTTGGCTGCAAGGCCTGACCTGCAGACAGCCGCTGCACCCAACCCCTCATAGCGGCCAACCCCCTTTCCCCCCCATGGTCGTCAACACCCTGGTATCGTGGGATTATGCAACCTTCATGCAGTGCAGCTTGCAAGGTCCCGTGGTATGTGTCCAGCAGAATTTCTGTGAAACATCACTTGAGGACCGCAGAGAGGGCCACTCTGGGTCCTGCGGGAGTACTGAGGTATAAGTGATACAAAATGTTTTTATAGTTTTTGGCCCCTGAAGGTGTGGTCCCTCTGGATCACCTCCCTCACCCCACGAGTTTCAGGGGGTCAGGGTGTCCATAGCCTGTCCCGTTATATGTTTTATTAAACAAGTTCAGGACCTGGGTACATCACCCACTCTCAATTATTCTCCCCTACCTGCCAAAACATGTAAAAATAATACCTGGCCTTCTCCATTTACCTCCACCACCCTCTGCATTTATCTTTCTCCTCTCACTCTAAGTGAAATAACCCACCTGATTTCCTTCCTGCTACTTACCTACACCACCTTATCTTCAATCCTCTCCCAAATATATAATACAAATACCTAGACTCCTGCCACCCACCGTTACCACTGTCTGTGCCTCCCCTAACCCCACACCTATCCATTCAGCATTAAGCAACCCGAGCATGTCTCTGACAGGCTCTCTGAGAGCCATGTCATTGCAGCTTTCAAGGCCCTGTCAGTGTGCGTCTGAAATGACCCTCACTGTTCCGTTACTTATCCAAAGCTATTGCAGTGGAATTTGCTATTTCTTCCAGATTTTCTGCATTCTTTCTTATCTTGTCTAGGGCCACAGTCATCCCTTATATGGGAATTAGAGTTGAACCATCCCGGTTACCCCTCTTTCATTCAAAGGGAGGATCATCAAAGAGTCTTCTGTTTGAATCTGTTTTATTGTATTTCAAAAAAGATCATAAACATGGTAAAGGGTTGACATTTCAGGACCAGCAATATTGCCAACTAACATAAAGATTACATGAAAAAACATGTTGAGGCAGCAGAATAGTACTGTTGTAGTGTTGCTCTGGGCCCAAATTTTTTATCAACTTAAATATTATTTTAATGGTTTTATTTAACCCACTTGCTACCATATGCTCTTACTTGGTCCTCCGATGGATCTTGTTCTGTGGTGAAAGGGACTGGAATATTCGAAGGATGGGCAATTATCCAATGAGGACCAGGAATGGGATAATTGATATTATCAATTTACACTCTCCTACAGATCAAGTATCTGTCAAAGTTCTCTATAATCAATTCAAACCCATAGATTTACACTCAAATGAAATGATGAGACAGAATCAGCAGAATTTGGTATGATCTACGTTTAGTTATTCAAATTTGGGTTAAGCGACATTGGCATTTGAATTAATAATAACATTCAGCTCTAATTATCAGGTTAAATATGGTTTAATAATAATGACACCAAGCTTCTGAGGATAATCAAGAAAAATATCCACCTCATCCGAGACAGATCAGGGGCAACCTAATGTATGAGTCGACAAGAAATAAGGAAATCAATGAGCCTAATACAGACCCTTTAGGAAGTTTAGCAAAGTTCCAAGTAACCAGTTCTGGCTCAGCAAGACTGCAACAGTAAGTCACAGAAGTATATCCTGAAACCCTTTAGCCGAAAGGTTAAATTCTGCACTAGCCCACCGGTTGGTAGCAATTTGCTGAGTTATGTCATAAGTAGCCAAAATCCTTGAATGTCCAAAATGAGCCATCTCCAATCTTCAGAATGGGTGCCGCCGCATCTGTCCCCAAAATCTGAGCAATTATACTCCATAAGTTTCTTGGGTGACACCCCTTGGCATCACCAGAAATGTCCGACCACGTTGTCCTATTGGTCAGTCTCGATGGGATAAGGGTGATGTAGCAGGAAAAAGCATCCAATCCGGAAAAATTAAGTAAATTATTTATGTAGCTTCCTTAAATCATGTAAGCTTAGTCGTATGAACAATGAGATATTTCAGAGAGAGAGAGATGACATTAGGATTCATGAACACTCCTTTCCCAGGCAGCTGTTCTAGAATGTTACAAAATTGTTCCAACTGTATTTGGGCCATACAGAGGATGTCAAAGGCAACATTTATGAGTTGGAATACAACTGGTAACTTTGCTGAAAATTCCCTCAGGTTTCAGAATATTCAGTTCACAAGTTCACGTTTGAAAAGGAAAAAAGAAGAGCAAGAAATGAGGCCTACAAGAAATACAGCTAATACATAGACAAGTTATGTTGAATTATAAATCTTGCATTACTAACTGACATTATTGATTTGGTAGATGAACACATTAATAAACGTTTCAATCAAATCATAATTAATTCATGTAAGTATAAGGTAATCATACATTTTTGTAAATGTCAACGTTATATGTATATGAAACATACATTTAATTCATTTTTATGTAAATTAAACCCAAAACACACAAATATAAAAATGGATGAAAGAGGACGTTTCACGAACACCTTTAACAACCACGTGTAACACCTACTTTTCTTTTGTCATTTTCAGTTCACACGTTATAACATGAGACAATGGTTTTTAACTTTTTCACATGTAAATTTATCTATTACGCATAAGATTTCTTTGTTTCATTAATATCATGTTCATAATCATAGAATCAAAACTATTATTACGTGGTAATAATCACATCTATTGAGATTGGACATAATATATAACATAAACTATTCTCCCATCTGCATGCTTTTACAATGCAGTGTATGAATCAACTTGCATATCAATTTTGAAAACATGGAAATCTGAGTATACGTTTGTCATCATGTACGTTAAAGTTGTCATAATCATTTATTTTTGTCATACAATTTGTTAGGGGATATCTCTGCTCTATCAGTACAAAGTGTGTCATACATAAAAGTGTACATGCCGCAATGACCATGCATAGAATCACATTAAGAGGATGTAGGCATAGACTTCACAATGTATGGGAGTCACTACTAGGAGCTCATGTAGTTCCTGCTGCGGGGACTACGACATGTGGTGTTGGCGGAAATCCAAAATATAGTCATCAACAAAAGTAGACATCAGGAAGAAAAAAGAAGGAGGAGGGGGAAGGAAAAAACTAAGGGACAACTCTGTCCAACTTGGGTCTCCCCAGCCCACCTTGTCTCTCCCAATCCCCCAAAGGAAGCAACAGCGTACACACTACCCATAGGCGAGTCCATTAAATCTTGAACTGTGTGAGGGGTGAGCATGGATTATGGCCTCCCTTTGCATCTGCGATGTGTTAGGTTAGGGTGCTACATCTGCCTCTACTGCTCCTGCTACGGTAACTGAGTGGTCTAAGTCTGGGTGCTGCTCACTTTGAAAGTCATGCACTATAGTGTCCCAGTTAGCATCTATAGGGATCTTACGTAGTCCTAGGTTATCTTCCTTATGTAACGCATTACTTTCAGCCTGGGCCCATACCAGGAGTGATTGTCTCCAGGCTATCAGAAGAGGAGACTCAGGTGACTTCCAGCACCTGATGATTAAACATTTGGGAGGGTCATTAAAGTGTCTTATGGCAGGAACAATATACCCTGGGTAGCAAGTCCTAGTCCAATCGAAAGAAAGCCAAGGGTAGACTTGTGATCCACAAATGAAGTAAGCATTACCTACTTGGGGGTGGCTCTTGAGAAGCATCAGTCCATGTGGGAGGTGGTACTCAAAGGGAGGTGACTTGAAAGGAATGTTCTCTATAGTTAAGCTTGTCGTCGCGCTGAGCGAGCTTGGAGACTAACCCTAGAGGAGCGGGACAGTACACTATACAAAGCTAGTGTTGAGGAATATAAATGCGCATTAGTGGAAGAAAAATCCATATACTGCACTCACACAATTGAAAACTCTACATCCACAAAAGAGTTATTCAAGCTGGTACAACGGCTCTCATCTTCCCAACCCATAGCAGAACCAGAAACATCACAAACATTCTGCAATCAATTGGCTACCTTCTTTCAAACTAAAATCACGGACATATACACCGGCTTTGACTCACTTCCTGAAATACCTATCTTAACACCGGCAATCAGCAGTCATGTTGAAAATGCTACTCTGGTATCTGGTAGTGAGAATAGAGGTCTTGCTAAATTTCCTGACCTCACGCCACTCCTTCTGTACAATATCTTTTGAGAACACATGTGGGCTCTCCTATGGAAGCATGTCCACCTGCAATCCTCCATATGGCTGCTGATACCATAGCAGAACCCCTCTGCAAATTAATGAATAATATTATTCATTCTGGAATCTATCCCCAAACCTGGAAACAGGCCATTATAAGACCTCTTCTGAAAAAACCTAACCTAGACACTGGGGATTGCAAAAACTACCGTCCCATTTCCCTGCTTCCTGTCCCAGCTAAAATCCTGGAGCTGCATCTTAATAAACAGCTCATGGAAACTGCAGAACATCAAGCATAGCTCGATGATTCTCAGTTTGGATTTAGGAGGCCTCATGGAACTGAAACGGCATTAATATCAGCCACTGACTACATCAGGCGCACAGTGGATGAAGGACGGGGGGTGGTGCTGATCCTTTTGGATCTGTCAGCAGCATTTGACACCATTTCACCTACTCTGCTGCTGGACAGACTACGGAGTCTTGGGATCTCACATCAAGCACTAGCCCTCCTGTCCTCATTTCTAACAGGGAGATCCCAAAGGGTGAATTTAAAATCTTTCCACTCAGACTCCTATGTTCTACCCTGTGGAGTCCCGCAGGGATCTTCTCTGAGTCCCACTCTTTTTAACCTGTATATGGCACCCCTAGTATCTGTGATCCACTCATTCGGATTGGAGGTGGTGTCATATGCAGATCACACACAGATTATGGTTACTATCCCTAAAGGGCCAAGCGCGTTGTCAGAAAATATTCTTGGGTGAATGACCAGAGTGGCAGAATCGATGTCGACTAACTTTTTGAAGCTTAATGGGGATAAAACCGAAGTGATGATATTCGGTTCAGGGTCATCCAAGTGGAATAGCAGCTGCTGGCCTCAGTCCCTGGGATGCTGTCCTACCCCGAGCGGAAAGGCTGAGAACCTTGGAGTTCTGTTGGATATTGAACTTAACTTGAATATCCAAATGAATCGCACCATCTCGACATGCTCCTGGCTTATAAGGATGTTAAAAAAAATCTTTCCTTTTATCCAATGACCAGCTCGGATCCAGGTTGCACTGGCCTTGGTAATGTCCAGACTTGATAATTGTAATGCATTATACCTGGCCGCTAACAAGAACTTGCAGCACAAACTCCAGGTAATACAGAATGTATTGGTAAGGCTCATTTTGGACATTCCCAGGAAACAATCTGCCAGGAAGGGACTGGAGGTCTTGCACTGGCTCCACATTGAACAACGCATTAGCTTCAAATCACTCTGTATGGTCCATAAATCGTTGCATGCTTCCTATCGGTCTAGGTTGAAGATGATGTTCAAGTGGCACTCTTCTATTAGACCATTGCGCTCTTCGCTTCAAATGCAACTGGTTGTACCAAGAACTAAGAAGAAGAAGTGGGGGGACAGAGCATTCTCGGTGGCAGCTAGTAAGCTCTGGAACTCCCTGCCCCTTGCTCTTAGATCCATCCCCCTTCTGCTCCCCTTTAGAAAGGCTCTTAAAACCTGGCTTTTCACGGTCTAGCATCTAGCGGGAGCTTCTGGCCAGCTCTAGATTCCTGGGTATGGGCGGATGATCTCTAGCGCCTTGATGCCCTCGGGTGACTGTTGCGCTTTATAAATCCTCAAATCAAATCAAAATCAAATCAAACCCACACCTACTGTGTCCAATAAAGAAACAGAAGACATTTGCCCACTAGTGCTTGCAAATAAATACCTGCCCAGTCATTACATGATGAGTCCCATCTAGCGTGTTGCGGTTAAATGGACTGTTGAACTTGTCATGGCCAGGGAATGAAGAGGAGGAGATGTGGGCACATTCTGGCAGTCTATGTTTGAGGTGGAAAAGTTGCAGGCATGAGTAGTTAAAACTGCTTGGCACTCTGATCAAAGGAATATTGTCTACCACGTCCACAGGCATGTGCGTGCAAACCCAACAGGAGAAAGAATGAATGGTCTGCCTGTTCTTTTCCAGCATTAACACAGGAGTTAACCTGGTAGGGCGGGGGCCTGTTTTGTACCAGGGGAGTTTCAGCACACTTGCAATAATTCCTCATTACGCAGCAGAGATGTACCCCACCTTCAGCCAGGTGCTCAAAGTAACAAGGAAGATAGCAAGCCAGACACACAAAGAAATCCGATATCCAGAAGGAGAAGGTTGCCTACTTTGGACTGAGTCAGTAACAATGAGAGGCTGTTGGGGCATCATCATGTGGTGGTGGTGAGGGCAGAGAAGGTGTGCACGGAGACACCAAAAGGTGAAGAGAGTGCAGCAGAAACAGTACCAGTGAATACTCCAGGAAGGGCCTTGGCCTCAGAGCAGTTGCAGGAGCACCAACATCTTCAGGAAGGTTGACTTGTTTGGAATGAGAAGAATGGATACTAGTCACCAGGCCTTGATATTCAACTGCAGTATTCATGATAATAAAGATCTGATTAAGTCCATGCCATTGGGGTGTTAGAGCAGTCTTTCTCTGTATGTGTGGACATATACCCAATCATTAGGCTGGAAGGAATGACAGACATTAGTCGAACATTTACGTATGGTATTTTGCACCTGAGAATGGAAACTGTAGAGAAATTATATAGGATTTCTGCTATTTTGTAACATAGCATTCTTACCTAACTGCATATCTAGCTTTGCAGAGGAAACAGGCAGGGTTGTGGGGACCACCATGGGTCAGCCCATGACTATTCCATAGGGACTTAGTTTAGTTTTACCTGTGTCTCCAAACATATCTTAGCTATCTTATTTTTCAAAGTACCATTATTCCTTTCTACTTTACTCACAGACTCTGAGTGATAGACACTATGGAAGTAATGGTCTATTCCTAGCACCCTAAAACTCTCTATACTATTGCAAACACAAAATGTGTCCCTTGATCACTACTAATTGAGCTTGGTATCCCGAACCTAGGGATGAAGTCCCTGAATAAACGCTTAGCAACTATTATGGCATCTGTGCAGGTACAGGGATATGGTTCCACCCATCCTGAAAAGATACATACCACAACAAGAATGTAGGAGTAATTTGCCCATTTAGCTAGTTGTACAAAGTCAACCTAGATGTGAATGAAGGAGCCCCAACTGGGAAGGTGATCAGCGGGATGGCCATAACCCCTTTTAAAGCATTGAATGGCAGACATGTGGCACAGGATTGGAATAACTGTGGCTATTGGAAAAAGAAGGGTGCAAACCAATGGGGTGCAGTGGTACGTATCATGTCATCCCTACCAACATAAGAGGCTTCATGACACAACCTGGAGAGGTTGGGGAGTTGAAATTTCAGAACAACCACATGCCAGTGCTATCTCTTCACACCCTCAGCATCTCTATTACATTACTGCTTGATGAAGGATTGCTTTTCATTCTGAGAGGCTTGTTTCTGTAATTGAGACAAATCATTTACTGGTACAGGAAATAGATTAGTTTTTACAACATACATAGAAACATCAGGAGTTTCAGACAAGGTGGAATTCTTAGCAGAAGAATCGGTTATGGCATTGCCTCTTGAGATATCATCATGACATTTTTTGGGGGGCAGCACGTTTTACCACTGTCACATTTTCTGGTAACTGCACAGCATTTAACAGATTTAGGACATACTGCCCATTCTTTTTCAGAGTACCTGCTGAGGTCAAGAAACCATTTTGCCTCCAATATCATGCATTAATCCAAATGCCTACTTTGAGTCTATGTACACACTAACAGTCTTTTTCTTTGGCTATGATGTAACTCCAAATGAGCGTAATGAGCTCCGCTGAGTTCACTGTGGGTAGATTATAGCGTTCCACCACATACCACACAGTGCAAAGCAAGTAACCAGCAGCTAAAGTACCTTCTTCGTTTCTGAGACAGAAACCATCCACAAAATAAATGAGTTCACATTCATTGAGAGGCGCATTGGTTGAATCAATACATGACTTTGTAACCTGTGCAGTGGATAGGATACAATCACGTAAATCTTCACCTGTAGGCATGAGAGAAGCAGGATTCAAAGTAGGGCAGCTGGGTAAAGTAACATGAGCAACAGACTACAATACTATTTCATATTGGGACAACCGTGCAGTGGAGAAATGCAAAGTTCTAGTAGTAAGGAGAAGGCAACCATAGAGCGGGGCACGGCAACTAGTGAATAACTTATCACAATATTTTCAAAGGCTTCAAAGAATTAAGGCAGCCACCACAGACGGAGCATGGTAGGACCTGAGGCATGAATGGGTCTATCATCGAGGAGTAATAAGCTATGGGTTTTTTCTGATCCCTGTGGCTTTGTACTAACACACCAAGTGCAAATCTATGTTGTTTGTGACAGTACAAAGAAAAACATTTAGGGGCATATTCACAAGGACCTACCGCCGATTTATCTCCACCTTAACCTATCAAAAGTGGAGATAGATTTAACAGCCCATTCACAAGCGGGTGCAAACTGCAGACATCCCCAGTATTCCCGCGACAACTGCCCCAAAATTTATCTCCACGGTGGACACCACCAACTAACCCTAATGAGATGCAGAGTAGGCGTTCCCATGCAAAAACACACGAAAAAACCACAACACCACTTTCACAACGAACTGCCAGATCTGCGATGCGAACCAAAAACAGGCGATAAGCCACGGTAGCAGCAGGGATTTAACACCTGTCTTTTGCTGGTGTTAAGCAGGACGACTACCTGCAGCATGAAAGGGAGCCAAGCCAAGAGACACATCTGAAGACCCACAGATGCCATGGAGACAATGATCATGCATCTCCGAGACCCATGAGGGCCACAACACCCACCCCAGGCCCTCCACCACCCCCAGGACCCGTACCGCCCCCTCCCTCCGGGAACACCACAGAGGCAGCGTACACAAAGACAGCGGACCCACCTGAAACGCACCTGCCGCCCAGACCCTACGCCAGAGGAGGACATTGCCCACTACAGGCCCAAAAGGACAACCATCCACCGCATCCTGACCCACATCCCCCACCTGCTGACGGTACCAACCCAGCGGACAACCAACATCCCTCCGCAGACAAAGCTGCCCGCTGCGCAGCACATGTCGGCCACTGGTACCATCCAACCCACAACTGCAAGAGTCGGAGGAGTCACACAGCCAGCCCCATCCAAGGTCATCACACCTGTCCTGGATGCCAACAACAGCCTGGTACCCCAGCACCTCCACTTCACCCGCACTGCGCAGGAGCAGCTGGAGACCAAGCAAGGCCCCTACGCCATAGCTGGATACCCTCACGTGTCAGGGCCAATCAACTGCACACATGTACCCCTTGTGCCCCCTGCCGACACTGCACACAACTACCAAAACAGAAAGCACACGCACATCATGAATGTGCAGGCAACAGTGGACCGCCCGGGACTCCTCAACAATGTCGTGGCCAACTCCCCAGGCAGAGTGCATGATTCTCACATCTCCCGACAGTCCATCATCACCCAGCGCTCCCAGGATGGCACCCATGGAAATGCAGTGCCCGTTGGTAAGTCCAAAATGAACACACCACACACCTCCAGCCCACAGTTGTGCAACTCACAACACTGGCAATGGGCACGCAGCACAACTACATTCAACATGACACACAACATGCCAACCGACCAGATACGACAACACGACTCCATTGGGAATCTGGCCTTGCCATGCCCACAACCCAGCCACGGCATGGCACCACAGACACACAATAGCAGGATGTGAGGAGAGGCATGGAGCAGGCATGTGTGAGAGCGGCAAGTAACTAAGGAATGTGAACCGACCCAATGCCAGGTGTGGCGTGGAGGTGCCGGACAGACCACAGAGTGCAAACCACGGAAATGGCCATGTGGAGATCAACTGCTGGTGCATGGAGTGTAGTGGCCAGTGGACACTACCATGTCCCCACAGGCTGTGGGGCAGAACGCGGAAATGTCGCACGTTACGTCCCCCCCTGCATGCGCGTGCGGAGTGGGTTGGCCCTGCGTACGCCAGGCCTGCATAGGGGTGTGAACAAAAAGCCCGTCGCACTGGATGTGGCTCTCATTCGGAATGGACAACGCGTCTGCCAGGGCCACGAGTCCTGTGCCGAGCGCGGCGGGGCCTGCGTCCCGGTGCGCCTGCTGCACCCCGGGCCGCTGGTCCTCAGGGCCTTCATGCCTGCCCCAGCGCACCAACGAGGCTCCGCTCACCTGCCTACACCGGCGAGTGTCAAAGAGGGCCCACCATGTGCCGGTGCAAGCTCCAAGCACCAGTCCCGCGACCTCTGAAGCCTCCGCAGACCATCGCTGGCCCCCCGACGCTGGCCCACATTACTCTTTTCTCATTTACATACTCCACCGGCGTCCTCTTCGGCCCAGTAGGTCCAACATGTGGAACTGTGTCCTGAGTCCTGAATGGCAGTGACCCCAAGTCCCTGGCAGCGGCCACAGCACCAGACTCCCTTCGATCAGTGAGGCATAATTCCATATCGCAGGCCTGCGACACGTGGTGCCACTAACCCTGTTCAACGCAAGCCGGCGCCACTTGGATGAGGGCACAGGCCTACACAGCGGTCCAGTGGGTCCTACATGTGGAACTGTGTCCTGAGTCATGAATGGCAGTGACCAGATGTTTATTACAGAGTTCATATCACTGAACTCCCTTCTATCAGTGAAGCAAAGGTATGCATCGCAAGCACACGTCACGTGTCTGTGGGCCCGTGCTGACCACTGCCCCCGGCCTACACTGCGGTCCAGTAGGCCCCACATCCAGCACTCAGTCGTGATTCAAGAATGGCAGAGTCCATACCAGTGAACGCACGGAGAGGAGTAAGAGGAAGATGCGGTTCAGTCCAGACGAAAGCCGGATCAGAGTCACGGAGGTGATCGAACACTATCAACAACTGACCTGGTGCCATCAACCCTATTCACCGCAAGTCCGCGTCCCGTGGTGCCACCGAACCTGAACTACGCAGGCCGGTGGGGCCATCCAACCTAAGCAGGCGACACTCGGTGAATGTCCCGTGCTGACCGCTGCCTCAGGCCTACACTGTGGTCCAGTAGGTCACACATATGGAACTGTGTCTTGGGTAAGATGTGGAGGAGTCCACACCATTGGACACGCCTCATCGCAGGCGGCATCCCCTAACAGCACTGGTGCCACTAACTCTGTGCGCAATGAGTCATGGGCACTTTCTGGTTGGACTTTGGTGGCGTCTGAGTCCATGGCCTGCTGGTTTTCTGCATATTCATCTGGCTGGACCGGACTTGGTGTCCGACATGTGTCTGTTCCATTCATCCCCACCATAGTGACTGTTTCAGCGTGGTTCTGCCCTCTGCCTCATGCCCTGGGGGTACACCTTCCACTGTCCACCGAGAAACTCCGCCACAAGCCCCTTTGTCATCTACGGAAACCTGCCCTGCTCTCGTGACCCTGCCCCAGTGCCCCGCAAGTCAGCGGCCCGTGGCGGTAGGCCCGTGCAGGACGCTGTGCATCCGGGGCCACTAACTCTGTGCAGCACAAGTCATGGGGCCTTTATGGTTGAATGGTTGTGTCCTTTACGATGTACACTGTTGTCGATTTCTGACTGCACCAGGCAGCCCTTGCCGGGTGGTGTGCACACACCCCACACACATCCAGCACAGGTGTCACTCGATATGTGTGCCTGCTAATAAATGTGGCCGAGCGCACGTGCCCGTAGCCATTCACACCATCTGAGCAAGTGTGTCCGTGTGGTCATTGTGTCAGCATGATGGGCACGGGCCCTGCAACATCACAGTGTGCTGTCTTCAGCGGACAATACCATGTCACCTCAGCGTTGGCAGTGACCCTGGACATGTAGCTTTGCACGCCCCCCCTGCATGCACAAGCGGCGTGTGCTGGTCCGGCGTACGTCAGGTCAGCGCAGGGGTGTGCTGATTCGGCAGGGGGAGCAGGGCATGGCTCGGACCTGGCCTTGGGCCGGATGTGCAGTAAGTGTGTCTCTGTGTTGGGGTGTTGTCGCCACCAGGGCCACAGTAGTCGATGTTGCAATGTAGCATGCACCAGGAGGGCGTGCCCGCACGTACAGGGAAATGTAGGAGCGCAAGACCGCTCGGGGTCCTGGCACATGCATGCCAGGTGTTATGTGTATGAGTCCTGCGGCTGCATGAGTCAGTTGCCTAGCCTCATTCGCAGCGCGATCACAGCCAGCCATGGACTGTACACCTGTGTCCGCCCTGTCCGGACCATTGGCCTACACTCACGTGGCCGCACACCTTCAAAGGCCAGCGTCACGGTGTTGTTGGCATGCCGCTGGACATGCGCGGACAGGCATGACAATGGTGTACCATAGGAGTGCACGTGATACAACCGCGCAGCGCACACAAGTGTGGGGGCTCGTGGGAGGGAGGAGCAGCTGGGAGGCAACGTAACACACAGTGAGGCCGCTCATGTGCCACGTGCTGGGCATATCATCCATGATTCCCAGGGTCGCAGACATCCCACCACACCCACGACAGGCCTCTGTACATCTCCTCAATGCATGCAGATGGTGAAGTTACTGTAGGGATGAAGGGTCCTTTGTCTGTACTATCAGGCGGTGGCACATCTGCAGCTCCGAGCTGGGACTTGCATGTGGCCAGCACCCCCTGACAGATACGATAGCATTTACTTGCGACTCCCACACTATGCACTGCCTGACGTGAGACCAACGTGTACACATCCCACACGCAGAAGTCCTTGGTCGTAGTTAGCGTGCATGAGATGGCCTTGACACGTACTCCCACCCCACCCCAGGCCTGCACCCGTTGCACACAGACACTGCTCATTGCTCCGAGCTGTGCCATTTCATCCACAGGACTGGCGCATGGCAAGCCAGTGCCGCTTCAAGCAGAGCCACTGACGCTATGGCAGACCATCCCGGACACATGCTCGACTCCAGTCACGTGGACCTGTACCGTGCACGTCTGCTGCATGTACTGGGGGCACTGCCGTTGGTAGTGCTGCGGATCAGTTACCGGCTGAGCTTCCGCCTTGCGAACGTCACCTGCGTTCAGCCTGTATTGCATTGTCGCTCGTGCATATTCGAGTGGACCATGGATGTCTGCCTCTCCAACGTGACTGTAGCTGACCTGGATTTCGGCGTGTGTGTGCGCCCCCTGTTGGCCCACGACCAGGAGTGTCACTGTGATGCCCGTTTATGGCATGCATGGATGTTTGCCATGCATGCTGGCAACTGGACCTGGGACATTGCACGAGTCGTCGTGTGCAGTGAGCACATTGAGCCACTACCCGATTGGGCTTTGGTGCACATTGGGGCCAGGGGTTGGAGTCAGCACATCTGTCCGGGTCAGCTGATGGATTACGTCGACGCCATGTCAGATGTGGTGGACAACGATCTCACATTGGAGATGTTGGCCTATGCTGCTGTACTCGCGTTCATGGACGAGTGACAAGGTATCTGCAGCCACAACTGGATGTGACACATTGCACGTGTCCCGACGCCTGGTTGCATGTTGGGAATCTGGTCACATGTCCCAAGTCGACAGTGGACATGGCTGCATTGGCCTGGACTCCTGATCCATGCGCGGACAACCAACGCTGGTTGGCACTGACTTGTGTTGGTGATGGACTCCCCCGGGGTGGACATGGGCGCTTTCCTACGTTCCTCATTCAGACATGCTGCTGCATTGGTCTGCATATCGTGGCACTTCTCTTGGCCGTACCGTCACGCACTTGTTGATAAAGTTTCCGCACTTTCACTTGTCTCCAACTGTGTTGTGTCTTGATTTGTATGCCAATGTGTGTGTCACGGACTCTCTGGCTCCCTGCCATACGTGCATTGCTCCCCCATTAGGGCTGTGGGTTTGTACTTGTGCATTATCATGTCCCTGTTTCGTGCTTTGCCAGATGCGTATGGCCGTTTCCGGCCACAAGCGGGTGCACTTGTGTCCTGTGTTCGGTTGTGCAAATGTTGGTGTTTGTACCACATTGTGTTGGATGTTGGGGTGCTCTGCTTCCTATGTATGTGTGCTGCATTGTGTGTGAGATGTCCCTTCAGCTCTGATTTGGCTCACCCTTCTCCCTTTCAGGCAGTGTGGTTTTGACTTCTGTGCTTGTTCAGTGGTGTGATATTGCCGGGTTGTGTGACTTGTGCTCTTGGTTGGTGTTGTTACTCTTGGGCATGGTTTGTCTGCAGTTGTGCTGTGCTTAATTGTGCATGTGTGCCATTGTGCCCATCTCCCCCCGTCCCTCCAGTCCCTGGTCGTTCCTCTCCCTGTTGCTGTTGTGTCAGTTGTTTTGGGGAGTTTCCAGTCCCCGACTCCTGCCACCATCTCTAGCCTGATGTGGTGGACACCATTTCCTCCATGTCATCCAGCTCCTGGTGTGGCGCTGGACTCCCACCTCCGGTGTGCATTGCTGCCTTCTTGTTGTTGGCGTGTTTCTGCTTGTTTGTGCGTTTCGCATCATTCCGGCTGTTCTGGTTTTCTTCCATTGTCCTCCTCCGCTCTCCGGCTGCATTCACCTTGTCCACAATGGCCTGCCATGTACAATGTTTTGTTGCCAATGGGGCTTGTGGGGTTGTATACTGGCTCCGTTTGCCTCCATTGTGCTTGGCTGTTGTTTTCTGTTTGGTTTGTCTTTCTTTTTCAGGCTTTTGTTGTGCTTATTCCCGCCTGCCGTGTGTGTGTCGCGGGCCTGGCGGTGCTTATCGCTGCTTTCCTCATCGCGAATGGGCTCATCGCACGTTTTGTTGTGTTGTGGTTTGTGTTTTTATCTCCGTCGAGGTGGTTGTATCGCGGACATTGGCCGCGTTTTCGGCGGACTATCGCATGGTACCGCTGTGTTGTGAATTCCAGGTTAACACGGGGTTATTTTCCCGCGATAGGCTGCGATGTGTAAAGTTGGGTTAACAATTTTTGGAGATGTTTAGCACACGTTCTTGTGAATATACCCCTTAGTATATTCAGAGAACCCTAAGGCAGGTGCAGACGCCAGTGCTTGCTTTATCTTTACAAATGCATTTTACACCACTGTAAGTATTCAGGGATGTCTTTGTTGTTTTTGCAAAGGGTTGACCATTTAAACAGAACCCAAAATATATTGTCTACAATACCCTGCCATTCCCAGAAAGGTACATACCTGTGAAACTACTTGAATGGCTTCAAAACTTTCAGAGGGATGGGTGCTGCTTCGGACTAGACTGTTCTAATTGGAGCAGGATGAAGACTGATTTCCACATGCCTGGCTACAAACTGAGATGGCATGGTGTGCAAAATGATGATGGACTGGGATGCAGCCCATGGTAATTACTAGTGGCAATGATTAGTTTAAGCAGTCCACCCATCAGATTTTGTATGCGCCTTAAGTGTGACGGTTATGCCCAGACATGGGCCCCATACACACTGTGCCTCTGAAACCAAGCTACCCTGACTGAAGAGTCCCAGTCAGGGTGAAACCAGTCTTGCGTTGCTTGTCTTCTGGTTTTTGTATACTTCAGGGTGACACCCTAAGTGCAACAGATATGCCCAGGCAAGGATCCCATTCTCACTGTACCACTGGAACCAAGCTACACCCACCTCAAGAGATCCAGTCAGAGGAAACTGGTCTTAGGTTGCTTGTGTTCCTTGTTCAGGGAGGAGCTGGCCTTGCAGTTTGGGCTGTACTATTCCTATTGGAGCAAGGTCAAGACTGATTTACATATGGTTGGGTCCAAACTGAGGTGGCATGGTGTGCAGAATAAGGATGTACATAGATGCGGCTTAAGTAAGTACCAGTGGCTGAGATTTATTCAAGCATTCCACCCATCATATTTTTTGTATATTTCAATGCAGCTTACCAGCTGTAATCTCATGACCAAGATATGTCAATCCCGAAGGCAAAACTGCAATTTTTCCTTTGAAGACTTATGCCCTTTCTTAATCAATTCAGTTAGGAGATAGGGTGAGTCATCCTTGCACTGATCTACAGTAACAGATGCCAACAGTAAATTGTAGAGCCCTGGAGAAAAAGCAACATATCCAAATCCTTCTTTCGGGCTTGTGAAAAGATTGAGGTAGAATATGCAAATTCTTGTGGAGGCGAGTCTATGAAAGTTAGGACCCTCTGAGTCTAAACAAGAAGACATACTGATTCTCCTCATGTATATGGATAGAGAAGAAAGGAGCCCAGAGGTCAACCACAGTGACCCAGTAGGTACCAGTAGGGATGCAGGAAAGAATGGTAGCAGAGTTGGGGACCATGACGAAGTTTAGGTTAACCATATTATTTATAGACCTAAGGTCCTGCACAAGCCTGTACATGTTAACTTTCCTCGCTGTATGTGTCAGGAGAAATGGGGTGTTAAATCTACTCACAAAAAGTACTAGACCCCTTGCTTAATCAAATCTGCTATCATAGGGTAGATTGTTTCCCGAATCTCGGGTTTTAACAGGTAATTTGGTATTCTGGTTAACTACTTCAGTGGGTCAACCTTCAACTTTACATGTCTATTGAAGAGATGTATCCCATCACATTGGCCCCTTTGGACCACAATGTGGATACTATCAGTGAAAGCAATTCTGTTAAATCATTGAACATGACAGCAGAGCCGCTTCCTCCGAGCAATTTAAGCTTTCACGTAATATTGCAAGTACCTTGCTCTCTTGCCTCTATGTAAACCCAAAAAGCACTCCATCTGGGTCCGAAAACACAATGTAGTTCAGCTTGCAGAGAATGTGTGTGCCCAGCAGGTTTGTCGGAGAAGTGGAAATGAGCAAGAATTTTTATCAATAATGGGTCTTACAACAATGTATGAGGGGTCTGTAATGTGGTTGGTAACTTGGTACGAAATACTAACTGCATCTATGGACAAGCCTGAGAGAGCCAAAGAAGTGAATTCAGAAGTTTTAAGGCCCTGCAACTGTATCAGTAAGGCAAGTGTTAGGACAATCTCGATTCCAATGCCCCATCTGTCTGCATTTATAACATGAACGTCCTGGTCGCAGGGTCTCTTCTCAGTCCCTTCCGTTTCCTCTTCCAGTTCTTCTACCGCCTTGACCTCCTTGGCCATCCCATCACTGCGGAGCTCCATACTGCTCCTTACACACACTGCGTGTTCTGCAATTTTATTTACATCAACTTAGATTCTTCATTCATTTTTGTTTACTCCTGTGTCACTACACGGTGGATCACAACGGTTATTAAATCTGTTAACTTTTATTCTGCCATCCAATACATATAGCGGTCAATTGATTCTTAACATTTGGTAACAAACCCTGCACAAAGGCAGCACTAACAGCTCGCAGAGCCATTTCCATTGGACGGTACATACTTGAGTACTTTCAAACACTTCCTTAAGTCTTTTCAAATAATTCACCAGAGCCTCACCCTTATTCTAATAAGTCCAGTCAGGCATATCTCTGGGATCGCATTCAACAGGCATCTTTCCCAGATTAAATTCACCATCATTCCCAGGGACCACTCTCAGCCACGGCACTTCCTCTTCCAATCTATCTCTCACCCTACTTGTCACTATCAACTGCAACAATTAATTCACATCTGCTCAGTTGGGCCGCAAACTTCACGCACACTTTCAATTCTTCTTGAAACTGAGTTCGGTTTTCCTGCATGTGTGGGAATAATTTATTTATGTTAATTAGGTTATAGGGCATCCAGGGAACATGGACCACAACTCTTCCACTGGCCGCTGGCTAGTCCCTCAAAGGGAAAAGGGGGAAGAGGTGGGACTCTCATCATCGGTGTCACTTGGATAGGGAGGGGGGGAGGTCATCTAGACAAGTGTCCTGCACTTTTCTCAAACTTTCAAAGGTGATTGTAGAGTCTCACTCTTGGCAGTGCCCATGCCTCACTGCAGAATGTGGTTGTTCTCTTGAACGATCCACAGTAGTGAAGTCAGCCACTAACTTTGTTGATTTACTGCCAGGTACTCATATCACATCACTCGATGGCGTATTACCTCCAATCATCACCCTACTCATCTAGCCCCTCCATGATAATAACCTGATTCACCATGAATACATTTCAGTTGTGTGAAGGGTGCCACACTTGATCCCATTATCTGCAGAAATGGCAATATCTTTGCGGATGATCCACTCCAACATTGAATGATTAAATCACCACTAAATCCCATTTACCATTTCTTTTACCAAACCCTCTAACAAGGGTCCAGTGGTTAATTTGTAAATAAATAAGTGCCGGGGCTCTCATCAGAAGGCAGCTTGCACCAGCCCTTTTCTTCTGTTAGCGCCGCCTAAAACAGAGCAAACTACTAACCATGAAAGTGGGGAGAGGATGTGGTGTAACGACCAGAGCTGCCGACTTCGGAGCTGGGGAACCAGGTTTGAGTCTCGGCATCTGCTCAACATCCGGTGATTCTGGGCAAATCACTTAATCTCCCTGTAAATGAATGTCTCCTTAACTGGTGCTCCTGAAAAGCTCAGTTGTTGATGATTAAGTGCCGGTGCTCACCGGAAGCCACCAGCTCAAATTAAGCACTGCAAGGGTCTATCTAAAAAAAATGTTGCTGCGGTCTGCCACCCCAAACACAGTAATCTTTTTTTTTTTAAATCTTTATTTTCATTTTCACATATAATAAACATAAATCCTACAAGCATACAAGTAATCATGAAAAACCTCATGTTGCTTGGCAGGTATGTACAGACATGAGTTACATTTCATGTCCAGGCGGAGCATGTGATTGAACATAGATAGAAGGTGACATAGGTTGCCCCAGACCCAGCTGGTTGGGATTCAGAATACTGTCCAGCATGTTAACAGAGTGGTACACAAAAGCGGAACTGTGGCACATAATACATAGAGCAGCCATGGATTTGGGGCAGGTTGGTCAGACAGGTCTAGCATTAAGAGATAATCGTGTTAGGGGTGTCATATGTGCTTGGGCCTTGACGCGGGGTGGGGGGGCTGCATGGAGGCGAACACTTTGCTGGTGGTATCTCAATAAATCATATCTTCAAACAGTCGGAGTCCTTTGGGCGGTGACTACTCCGACACCTTGCCACCCTCCGCTTAGCAAGGAGCAGTGCCACAGCTGTAAATCTACGGGTGCCGCAGGGTATCTCCTTGATGTGGGTATTGGAACGCGTGCAGTGGCAGTCATGGTGGACACAAGTGTAAAAACCTTCCTCCAGTATTGTTGAATAGTTGGAAGATCCACGCTAGGTGTATGAAATCTGCATTATCAGCCCTGCATTTGGGACAGTGGTGTGGGCGTGTAGGGTCTATTTTAGTCAGGCCTTGTGGTGTGGTGTATGCACGATGCACTAACCTGAAGTGGAGAAGCTTATGCTGATGTCTGGGGGAAACCAGCTTAGTTTGGGCATAGCAATGGCGCCAGGTCTTATCAGGGATAGGGTGTCCCTGGTCTTTTTCCCATGCAGCTTTGATCCTACTAGTGCAATCTGGATGCAGTGCAATACTCGCTTAGTAAAGCTTGGAGGCAAGCCCAGCCCCCTCAGTGGAGGTAATGACTAGAGTCAGTGGGGGGAAGTCATCGGGCTCTAATGGATAGAATAGAATTCTGTCAGTACAGTATTCTGAAACCTTCTCATTATGAATTGGTCCATGCATGTAATGTTGCTAAATCAGGTATTATCTACATGAGTAATGACATGACACTCTGAAAATAAATCTACTAACGCATGTAGCAGCAAGGTGTCTAATGTGCACTCTACTATTTTTCATGGGTTATGGAGAAAAGGGGCGGCTGAGGAATAAAGTAACTCCCCCACCCAAGCAACGATGGAGTTTACCCCATGCCCAACAGGTAGTCGACAGCATCTGAATGTCAGCCGGGTCCCTCGGTATGCCCAGAGAGAGAAGAGACGAAAGTGGGGTATCTCCCACCTGGTCTTTCTCCGGTTTCACATAAGGCATGGTACTAGTGGTACGCAAACTGGCACTGTGTCACAAGAAAGTATAGCTACAGATCGGGCGTGCCAAAACCCCCCCTGTCATAAGGAAGTTGCAAGGTGTCCCATTTGATCAGGGGCCGGAAGCCCGCCCATATTAGTCATATCAGGAGGCTCTTCACAGTCGCAAAGAAGCTATTTGTCAGTGGAATAGGAATGTTCATGAAGAGATATAAAAAATGGGGGAGCACGTCCATCTTAATAATGGCTATTCTGCATGCCATGTAGAGTGGCAGCTTAATCCATTGTTCGAATTGAGTGGTCAGCTTGTCAACGGCTGGGCCATAATTCAAGGGATCACCCCCTCCCTCTGTCTATAAAATGTTGTGCTTAAGGGCCTCATTTATGAGGCTTTGCCGTAGGGCAGCGCCGCAGGCCTTCCTGCAGCGCTGCCCTGCGGCAAAAGAAAAGGGCAGGAATGCACCGTATCTATAAGATACGGCGCAATCCTGTCCTTTTCCTGCGCGCTGGCGCACAATTGGCTGCTGTGCGCCAATGTAGGCACCTTTGCACCATTGTCCAAGGGTGCCTGCGGGATGATGATTTTAGTGCAGGAAGGAAAACCTTCCTGCACAAAAAGAATCACAAGAGGCTTTTCCTCTTTCTATGTATGCTGCAGAATGCAGCACATATAGAACAAGCATTTGCAATGCAATAGGTCTCGCATTTGCGAGAGTTTAAGGTATTGGCATTGTAAGTGACAATGCATTTTATTTATGTGTTAGTTTTTAAAATGCCAATAGGTTAAATTCTCGCAAATGCAAGACCTTTTGCATTGCTTCCTGTTGCAGCGGATGAGAGGGAGCGAACGGGGAGGAGGAGCAGTCAGCTGCAGTGAGCCGCGCTGATTAAAAGAAAGGCGCGGCTCGCCGAAGTCTTTTTTTTTCAATATTGCAAGGTTTTGGTAAGCAGCACAGTACGCCGCCTGTGGCGCGCTGCTTACTAAAAGCTTACAATTTTGAAAAAAATAGACTTGGGAGATCCGCAATTTTCTTTTCTTCGTGGCGGCTCGCCGAAATCTATTTTTTCAATATTGTAAAATTCTGGTAAGCGGTGCAGCTGTGTTGAGCTGTAGGAGAAAATCATTAAAGAAAATAGCGTTGACACACTGTAAAGAAAACATATGTGTAACTACACAAGTAAAAGGGCCAGTCCTCATGGGAGGTTACAAATGTAGACAAGGCGGTACTAAGGAGGGACTAACAAGCCTATTAACAAATCAGAAGCCAGCATTTACAAAGGACAATGACACAAGCAAATGAAAAATATGGGCGGAGCTTCAAGTCCATACCTGAATATACATTGCCTCGCAAAGCAGCGCATGCGCTGCCCAGGCTCGACCTAAAAAAAAAAAAATCGGCCACTGGCAGTATGTGCTATGGCTAGTTAGAAAGCCAGAGGCATCCTGTCTTTACATAAAGACACCTTTTTTAAAAACAAATAGTTGACAGTATGTGCTATGGTTGGTTAGAAAGTCAGAGCATCGAGTCTTTACACAAAGAAACATTTTTTTTAAAACATATTGTTAGCAGTATATGCTATGGTTAGTCAATAAGTCTGAGGCATCCAGTCTTCTCACAAATACACACCATTAAAAAAAAAAAAAAATACAGAGAACCTCAACTTTCTGTTCTTTTCCATTCATCCTGCTTTTTACTGTAAAACAAGGAATGAGGTAAAATGCCTTCCCAGAAGACGTCAATGACTTGTGGCAGAGTATTTAATGGCACAGCTGCAGCTGCCATCCACAGAATCGAACAACATTCATCAAAATACATTGACTCTTTGAAATGGAAACGCTGGCTAAGAAATGCAACTGCAGAATACGTGTAGGGTTTAGGAGCGGAAGTGCTCTGTGTATCATGTTTCCGAATCAACACCGAGTAACGGGCGGATGTGGCTATCAGAATGCAAGAACGGCACGCGCTCAATTTAAGCACGGCGTTATCTTCCTTAGTACAGACGAAAATTAAGGCGAATTTCAGTGCACACGAAACAACAAACAGTAGACACAGAACAGGTAACCACACTAATATGAGAGACCATTCCTCCACTACAGCATTCCAACTGCCAGGCTCTTAAAAGAGAGAAGCAGTGACACTGCACTAACGGTTCACTGGGGCTTGGGTCTGCCCAACAGTGTAAACGCTGCACTGTTCCAATCATGTGATTAGGACTGTCAGACACCCAGACTGTAAACATTGCACTGTTCGTATTATGTGTTTATGACTGTTCAGACACCCAGCCTGTAAACATTGCACAATTTGTATCACTTGATTATGACTGTCGGTCACAGACTGTAAACACTGCACTATTCGTATCATGTGCTTAGGACTAACAGACACCCAGACTGTAAACGTTGCACTGTTTGTATCATGTGCTTATGGCTGTCGGTGATGGACAGTAAACATTGCACTGTTTGTATCATGTGCTTAGGACTGACTATCAGACACCCAGACTGTAAACATTGTACGATTTGTATCATGTGCTTATGGCCATCAGTCACGGACTGTAAACATCGCACTATTTGTATCACTTAATTATGACTGTAGGTCACAGACTGTAAACATTGCACTGTTCGTATCATGTGCTTAGGACTATCAGACAGACACCCAGACTGTAAACATTGCACTGTTTGTATCGTGCTTATGGCTGTCGGTCACACACTGTAAACATTGCACTGTTTGTATCGTGCTTATGGCTGTCGGTAATGGACAGTAAACATTGCATTGTTTCTATCATATGTTTAGTTAGGGCCATCGAAGACTGTAAACATTGCATGATTCGAATCATGTGCTTAAGGTGGGGAGACAGACTAAACATTGCACCACTTGTATGATGTGCTTAGAGTTGTCCGAGACTGTAAACATTGCACAGAGGTTTCATGTGATTATGGCTTGTAAACCGACTGTAAAATCTGCACAGCTGCCATCGTGACCCCAGGTCGTTTAGGCTGCAAGCACCGAGCTATTAGGTTATGTGCTTAGTACAAGTAGCCAGAAATAATAAACACAGCACTGTCCATACAAACACACACCCCCAGTAGACCCCACTCTGATATAGGGCTCAACAGCTGATGCTACCAGGAAGCAGAGTTCATAGGAATGGTTACAGATACAAGCAATTTATTCATGGCTGCCTGAAAACCGTTACCAAAAGACAAGTCACTGTAGGGCACAATACCTCCAGGTAATATGTACACATACAACCATGATTGGCAAACACCTAATTTCGGTCTACAATGGAATTATAGAAACCGGGGCCAGAAAATACAATTACGAATGTCGCTGGTAAGGCATTCAAATAAATGGAAACAAGGTACCATACAAAAATGTATAAACTAACATTTACACCATTTGGGTAGATGACATCAACAGAACAGAGTTAGTTGGGAGTAGCGGAGAGGAACAAAAAAAATTACAGGTTTTTTTTTTGTTTTTTTTGCAAGAATTATGACACTGTTTGAAGGGCCCTAGCTTAAATAATAATGACAGAACGCCAGCTTTGCGAATCTCTGCAAAATAACACAATATTTAATACTATCATGAAGTTATAGACAAACATAAATTAATCTTCATGTTTCTCCTATAAGATGAAAGGAAGGCAGAGAAAACAAGCACGGAATCGAAACCTGTGGTGCGCGCGCACCACAGAGGAGCCGAACGCAGGAATCGAAACCAGTGGTGCGCACGCACCACAGAGGAGCGGGGGTCGAGGGAGCCTGTCGTCTGTGCCGCACGCTGATGCGCGTCCTAGACACGGACGGGAATGGGCGGAGCAAAGGCGGGACATGCGCCCGCCTTTGCCCAATTGCGTGCCGTTTAAAAAAAAAGCACGCTACAGCCAATGCCAGCCTGCGAAAGCAAAACCACACGCATGAACGTGTGGTTAGCTTTCTGAAGACCATACAAGAGGTCTCGCGCTGCGCGAGCAGTGCTACGCACTGCAACGCTAGGCGCGAGACCTAAAAAGGAAAAATGAGGCGAAATAAAGATATTTCTCCTCGTTGTGTCTCCCTTACACCTTCCCTGGCGAGGCGTATGTTTTTTGGCGTTGCCTCAGGGTTACGATTTTTTGTAAATCTGGGGCACTGTCAAAAAGCCATGGATGTTGCTGGGAACGCCCCCAGCAACACCCATTGCATGCCCCTTTAACGCAGAAAAGCGCAAGGCAGCATTAAGCCCAAAAAAGTGGCTTAGTGCTGCCTCGTAAATATGGAGCAGGCTCCTGCGCCACGAAATGTCACAAAAAGTGACGTTCCGGCAGCGCAAGGGGCCTCAAAAAGGAGGCCTCAGTATTTAGTGGTCTCATCACCCCCCACCAGAGGGTATTCCAGCGCCCATCTCATCATGAATATGCATATATCAACAGGAGTAAGGAGACATAGCATTGAGGAGCACTCAAGGATCATTCAGTGGGCAGTGGTGGTTTGTCGGGCGATGTAGCAGGTGGGTAACGATCAGGGGTATTACGCCATCCAAATATCTCCAGCTTCATCTGGTGTGGCGAAGATCAGAGCCTTCCCATCGACTTCGACTTTCAGGCATGGCGAATACAGCATACTGTACGTAAGGCACTGCTTGAGAACAGGGTTCTTAATGTCCAGAAACGTACACCTTATTTCCTGGTCTGCCAGCATGAAATCGTGGCAAACAGTGATGGAGGAGCCCTGGAATGACAGGAGGCTACGTTCTTGGGCCTGACACAGAACTGTGTCCCTGTCCCTAACATTGGGCAGGTGGGCGAGGAGCGAGCGTGGGGGGCCCCTGGCGTGGGCCACAGCCAAAGCGATCTGTGGGCCCTCTCCACCATGAAGGTGTCTATGAAACTCTGTCTGCCAAAGGGCGCAGTCAGGAGACGTTTAATGAAGAGGTCGGGCAGCCTATGTCTGTGGACTCTGCAATTCCCAGGATCCAAATGTTATTGTGGCAGGACCGTGCTTCAAGGTCTTCATTCTTGGCCACAGCAACCTTTAGCAGTTTTTCAAATTTGCCTAGGCACTTCATGACCAATGAAGTGCCTTCTTCTATTGCAGAGATGTGCTTCTCAGTGCCATCGAGCCTCGTGGTTTGTCGGTCGAGCCGTTCACCCATGCGGTCCAATCTATGAGTAAAAGTGTCAAAGCGTGCATCAATGGATTTGAAGCTGCTCCTAGTTCCACCATGATTACAGCAGTGCCATCTGCCACTCCTCTGGCTGCACCCTCCACTGGCCCTCCTTCAGTGTTGGACAGGGAGGGTTGTCTCAGCATAGGTTTACTCTGCTCAAACAGGAGCTTCCGCTGCTTGGGATCTCCCCATCCCATTTTGAGGCAGAGTGTGGGAAGGAGGGGGGAAGCGGTCCAACAATTGGGATAATGTAGAAAAGGTTGTAGCAGTATATGTCAGCTTCTTCCCAAGCTCATCTAGGCATCATGCACCTCCCTCTTGTGGTATAGGTAAAGGTATGTAGATCTGTCCCTAGTGTGTATGACTGTGAGCTGTGTCCAAAAATGCCTCTGTGGAAATATGCTGGTAGTGATCCATGTGGAACGTTATGCCATTACTGCCCCCTCATGTCACCCAGCGCCAGTGTCTGCATTGTCCACCCCGGTTGGTATGTTGATGGTCTAGTAGTTGTAGGAAATGGCCACCAGCGTGACGAGGCGCCCAGCCACAGGCGATGCAAGGTAGGTCTAAATTCTGAAAGAGGACTCAGAGGCAGGCAGGACGTCCACAAGCAGGCCTATGGTGCAGGGAAAGGACACTCTGACCCCCGTGGCCAAGCAGGAGACAGGGGAAGCAGTCGCAGGTCCCGCCTGACCACCACCATGGCTGGTCCCCGATGTAGGATGTCAAGAGGAGTGCTGGAGTCATTTGAGGAGGGCCTGCAGGACGCGGTCGCTCCAAGCTTGCAAACTCTGTAGGGTCCCCGAAGCACCGCTCAACCACCGTACAGGGCCGCTCCAGCAGGCAGCAGTTGATTTAGGCCCTGCTCCTTAAGCCTGCTGGCCAGGAACAGCCCAGGCCCCCGGGAGGGTCCCACACCGCCTCCAATGGAGCCACGCAATAAGCAGGGTCGGGCCTTCCGCACAGCTCAGCGAGGCTTGGTAGCCTCAGGCTCGCCTGTTGCCATGGGACTTCTGAGACCTGTGCTAGGCCGCGCCAACCCGGCCGTATTTGCTGTCTTCAACAGGAATCATGCCTCGCCAGGCAAAACCGCACCTCCGGGGTCGCTACGTCACACGGGTCCCTAATCAGCCACCCTGGCTATCCTGAGCTGTCGGATGAGGATGGACTCTGGACATAAAGGGGTGTCGGTGCTGGAGCTTCACATCTAGGTGGCCATCTTGGTCTCTAGGATGGCCATGCCCCCAGACCCAGTAATCTAAACAGTCTGTCCTCTTGCATCTCAACTAATCTTACCCCCATCTGTATCACCTCACCTTGCATTGTAATGTGACCACTCCAACCATCACAAATTACTTTGCTCTGAAAAAGGAAATCAAGATAGTGTCTCTTTGGTACCATGAAGAGCTAAACAAAAAAAGAAAGGACTAACAACAACCAACTCTAATTAGTGTAAAAATACCAGAATTTTGAACTTGAGAAATCTTCACTCTGACAGGAAAGGATACAAAAGCAATATTTTGGAAGTCAAAGTAACTCCACTAAAAACCAAAATGGTTGACTAAACAAAAATCACAAAAACATTTTGAAGCTGTAAAACATGCAACAAATCCTCATTTGCTCTATTGATGACAGACAGTGACAGTTAATATGAGGAATTTATTGTCTATTTCTAAACATAAAAGTAAAAAAGAATCTAACTTGCCCTCAATTTGACACAAAAATAACACCACAGTCATTTACTTAGATAATGCCTGAACTGCTGGACCAACTTTATGGGCATATCTGAGACAAAGCTCATGAACACTAAAGACAATTTGAAATCCTTCAATCATTGCTCTGATCACATCTTGTCTCTGTGGCTAAGGATGAACCCATCTCGCCTCTTGCTCGAAAAATCTAGTTAGCTACTTGCTTACTTAGGGAGACATTCTAGTTTGTCTCAAATCAATAGAGGTTTTGCTACTTTTAAAAAACCTTCTCTAGACCCTGAAGACCTCAATAACTTTGTCCTGTTTATGTCTACTTTCCACACAAAAGTTCTTGAGAGTTGAGTTGACATACAACTTGTATAGATCATCTACGATAATAAACTTGATGATTTACAATAAGGTTTTAGTAACAGTTCTGATACTGAGACTCTGCAAATTATCAATGAAAACTTTTGTATTCCTCACAATGGTGACTCCTTCTTGCTTGACCTGTCTACGGCTTTTGGTTCTATTAAACACAAATCTTTACTAGAACCACTAAAAGACAAAATGGATATTTAGGTTATGGTTCTTAACTGGCTTGCCTCTTACCTAAGCAACCGTTCACATCTCTAACTCAGATGCCTAGGGTGCTTATGCCACAATTCTGACTTATTACATTACCAGTATGCCAATGACATCCAGCTATGTCTTAGTGCCTCTTCTCTAGATGATGCTCACTTTCAAGTCAAGCCCCTCTAAAATATCTAGACCAAGAAGTTTCATCATCACCTGAAACTGGATTCCCCAAAAATCTATTGTTATTACTTATCTCTGATTCATGTACTTGCACTTCAGTTCAGTTCTAGTTTGATTCCTTCAATTTACTAGACTGCCAACCTGCTATCAGGGAGTGCAATATATCACTTGGAATTATTCTTAACAAGGAAAAAATATTGAAAAAATGGCCACTATTACCTCAGACATCAAAGGTCAATAAAGACCTTCATCTCTAAACAAGATGTCAAAGTGTCGTGTGGTTTGTGGACTCATGGTCTGCATTGCTAAGTTAGCTTAGGCCTGGCTGCCATGATGCCTCTTTGCGCACGTTACTTTGTGCCTTTGTTTTTCCAGCCTCTGCTATTTTGGAACTGTCTGCCTTTTACCTTTCTTCCTATTCCCTTTGGGTTTCGTCTGCACATCATGTACAAGGTCGAAAAACAATGTCACTTGTTCTTGCTGATCTGGTCAGACCCTCGCACTTAGACATAACACTGAATGCAGCTGCACTGGAGAAATTTGTGTGCTTTTAATATTGTGATTTCACTGTTAGAGACACTTGGAGAAAAACCTTTCCAGAGAGAAGAGCTGTGCTTGTCTGATGATGTAAAACGTGCATCTAGATATTGAGGTATGAGGGTCTGCCTGACAAAGCCTAGAGGTCTTCTATTTTTATAATAAACTAGCTACTAGCACGGGGAGGGTGGTATGGTCATTTAGTCATATATCCACTGCTTTATGAAATGCTTTCCCCGTTTATATTCTATGGAATTGTAACTATGCTTATTGTGTTATTCTTATGCATTATGCTGATAGTACTGGCACGTGTACTGCATCTCAGAGCACGGTAGTTGAAATAAACATTTTAAACTATACAGTGACTCTTATTACGCACGTTGTGGACAGGTATGAGTGAGTTATGAAAGGGTGTTCTTGCTCCTGCGAGTCCTGAGAGAGAGACCGTGTTCTGGGTTGTCTAATCATTGGTAGCATCGTTGCTAATGAGACGCTACTGCTAGTCGGGTTGGGATTGTGGGTACTAAGGTGTATTGTTGGCTCACCACTATACTCCGAGGTCCTATTATCCTCTGCATAGCTCTGTGTAAGTGCAGAATCCCTACAACAAAAGTAGTGATGGAATGACTTGTCCTGCCTCGATAAAATTACAGTGCATCCAAACTCAGGTAGATCCTAAATTAAAACGGCCTCTTTGAAAACACGCTGCTGCTAGACTACTCTCTGGGAGCAAAGGTTTTATCTAAAGTACACTAGTGCTTATTTTAGAGTAGTAGCTACCCACTGAAGTCAGGGATATCTCTAAAAGGGCTTGACTGGTTCTCAAAACCCTATACTCCAACTCTCCCCCTATCTGATTCAGTCACTGACATTTTTTGGGGGTTCTGGGGGTAAACTATCTAAGAAGCAATGATACACTTCTCTTGATGTCACTGGTTGTCTCAAAGCACAATGTATCATGAATAAATCCTTCTCTGTCTCTGCACCAATAATTTTGTTCTTCACCTCCCTTGATCCATACTACCCAACCATCCTGCCTTCAAAAGGATGGCAAACACTTCCTCTTCAACCCAAATTGTCTTGCATCTTTACCATACTTTGGTTATCAACCATGATTGGCTGTTTCTCAATATCTTCACATCCACATTTGCTTTCTCTGTGCTCTACCGATAATCTACATTCATCATTTCGCCATTGTGATTTTCATAGCAACATGTTTGAAAATGTACATACTACTGCATTTCGATCTTGATTAAAAACATATTTATATGGACAATCAAGTCTGTATTTGGTACATCTGTTAACTACGTGAAGTGCTCTAACACTCCCTGGGCTTTATACAATCTATAGAAAACCACAAACCTTATAAATAAATAAAGGTCACTCATTTGGAAATAACTCTGCAACCCAATAGTGAATCCAATCTCAAATCCTTCAAATTATAGGGCATATTTACTAGAAACTGGCGGAGCGCAGTGTTACACTAAAATTGGTAACGCCACGCTCCATCAGTTTCAAAACGCAGGGATGTGCTGTGCCGTATTTACAGCGCACTGCTGCGTTTCCCCTAGTGTTAAAGAAGCTGCCTAGTGCCTGCATATGCACCCTTGCGCCATGTTGCAAGGGTGCTTGCGCACACCTTCCTGGACATAAACAATCTTTACAGGCGATTTGCTGTTTCTATGTGTGCTGCAGAACACACATGGAAAGAGCAAAATACGAGGAGAAAATGAAACATTTTTCCTTGCATCGCCTGCTTAAGACCAGGTATTCCCTGGCGGTATTTGTGGTGCTGCCCCTTACCTTGTACATTAAGTGGCTTAATACTGCCTTGTAAATAAGGTGAAAGAATTAATGTCACCAGAATGTCGGAAAAAGTGACGTTCTGGTGGCGTAAACTCCTTGTATATATGCCCCTATGTCTGTCATCTACCTGCCCATGTATATCACATCTGCAGGTAACTTCCCTGATAACCATTCCCCTGCAACAGCAGGTGGACAACATGTGAGAGGGTAAGCAAGTGCCACGGCAAGGGATACAGCCCTTAGTATCTGCTCATGTGTACAGTGATGAACTTTTTTACTTTTAGCCGAAATGTGACCCATGCAGTATCATTTTGAGCTCAGAGCTCTTTTTAGCACCTGATATGTCGGATATAGAGGGTGTTGTCCTAGTCGAGTCAAGACTTGACTAACGCACTATCATGGGATGGTTTTCATTTGCGCCCAGACTGCGCCTAGTGCCACAACCCCTAGCGCCTAGCACCACAACCACTAGCGCCTAGCACCACAACCACTGTCAGTTTCATTCCAGGACCACTGTCCTTTTTAAAATACTCAGGGAGGAATTAATGGCAGCCAACATAGCAGGTAAGAACAACTGGGCTGTTTTTGAACCGTACTGTGTGCCAGTGAAAGGTGCTTTCTGCAAGCTTTCCCTTACATTCCACGGTATCCAAGCCAGTGGCGGTGCGTCCATTGGGGCGTTGGGGCATTGCCCCACTAATGCCACATGGCCACAGCATGGCCACATTCTTGAAGTTAACGAGGAAGAATGTCATTAACTTCACCGTCCTGACTCGAAATCGGGCCGGCCGGAGTCAGTCGGGACGCGTCGCTGAAGGGGGTGGGGCAGCACTGCAGGGTTGGGTTTGTTACTTTGTTCCTTGTTTGACTGACAGCAGCTGAGCAGCAGGGCAGGCCCAGTGCGCATGTTCGGGTTTGGGCTGGTCATTTTTCTGACCAGCCCGAACATGTGCACTAGTACTAGCCTGCAGTGCCCCCTGCATTAGGAGAGCGAGCGAGGGCGAGGGTTTCTACTGGCCAGTGGCCGCAGCCCCTGGTCTCCTATGGGCGGGGACAGTCCCTGCTCAAGCCAATCCTGGCGCTGCTGGAGCAGTGTCTGGATTGGCTGAGAGGGGTTGCCGTTGCCACCAGCCACTCACGAACAAGGCGCCAACGCGGACCCCGGCCCGGGCCAGGAGCACACAGCAGAGGCGGCGCGGACCGTCACGTCAGGTAAGTTTTCAATGTTTTTTTTAACTTTATTTTTTAACCCTCCCCCTGGCCCCCCACCCCCGCGCGACCCCCCCGCGATTAGCCTGCCTGCTTCACTCGGAGCCCACCTGCTTCACTCGGAGCCCGCCTGTGCTTTGATGGGCAGGTGCAAGGCCGTTCACAGCTTTGTGTGTACTCTACAAGCCATTTTGTACTCCGCTGTCTGCTTACCTTGTAATCGGACTGGAGAAGCAGCAGCTCAAAATGGATGATGTGTTCAGTTTTTTAAACATAGAAACGAGTATGTCGCATAGTTATCCTCGTTTGCTGTCTAACATTTTGACTGGAAGGCTTTGCTGGATGGCAGCTGCACTACTGGTGATGTAGCTATAAAACGCACATTCACAAGGGGTTTCTTGGCGCTATTGACAATTAATCTGGTTATTGTTATCCATCGCTATGATACTCATTCTATCGATCTGAAAACTGAATGTCCCTACCTTCATTGGGCACTATGAGCTCAGAGTCAAACATTTGTTTGAGTTGATGAGACATGACCATATCAAACATCTGTGGTCTGCAACCATTAATTTTGAGATTTCTTTGGCTCATCCAGGACTCTGTAGCTTTGATGCCTTTGGATGCAGCCACAAACTGTTCTTTGTGTCCTGTGAAATGCAAGTATATTTAATTCAATCAGCCTATGAGTGGAAATGAAGATGGTGTAAACTGAGCGCGTCGATGTGGGGCTTGAACTAAAGTTTGAAAGGAATGGTATAGGTGATGTATGCATGAGACTGAAATGGGTAAGAAGTACAATTCTACTGGTATGTTTTTTGGCTGCTGCCCTAAAGGAAGGATCTGAACCATTTCACTTTTGCTACTGCCTGAATGTGGAATAGGACGAGGAACAGATTGTAGTCTCTCATATCAAAAGCGGCAGAGAGGTGGAGTCGAATCAAATGTTTATGCTGAACTGAGATGGACTCTCCCTTGAAAAGTAACACGTTTGAAAAACACTCACTATTTTTGATGTAACCTAACGTAGGGCAAGGATAAGAATACATCTTATGATTACAGGTTCCATAAGAGTCCTCCTAGAATTGAAGCTATACCTTATAGGCACTTGGATATTATATACACTTTTAGTCATATTCTTGAACTCCACATTGTATTATAGACAAATACTGACCTATGGTCTTTTTTTATATGTAAACATCATTCACACCTGCAACCATCAACATCATACATGGTCTTTGTTACTTTTGTAGGACACTGACATACGCTTTCCAATGTGCAGCTGAAGCTGTCGTTTTAAAAGGCTATTTACAATGCTAACACGATAATCACCTGTTCATGATCTTGTAGGTTGTCTCTCTCCCCCCAAAGCAGTTTACTTTGACAAACCACAGTGAACCTGCATTAGAAACTCAAGGTTGTTTTGTGAAGGTACTGTTTACAGGTGACAGAAGACATTTTATTCCTCTGTCCCCTCCTTACAACCCACAATTAATTCTTCATGCAGTCAGTGTGTGTGCGATAGGGAAGATGAGTCTCCAGGTAATTTATGCAAGAGCTCCTGTTGTCCTATGGATTATGCCTATATAGGCAGCGGCGGCTCCTCCGCTATGGCGGAGGAGCGTCACATCCCCAAAAACAGCAGGAAAAGAAAAATAAAACAATAATAAACACTCTTTTTTTTTTTTCGGCCGAGTCTTGGGGGTGGGGCCTGGGAGTGACAGGCACTTAGGGGAGTGGTATATGCACTCCCTTCATTGCGCATGACGGTTTGGCTGGCCATCTCAGGCAGCTGGGTTGGATAGAGCAGGCACAGACTCACAGTCTGTCCTGGAGCACAAATTGAGGGCAAATTCTGAAGCTGCTCTCATGAGTGAGAGCAGCTTCAGGTTTGGCCGCAGGGCATTCTGGGAGCCTGTGCCGCCTGGAGAGGATGAGGAGCAGACGAGCATGACGCGGCCGGCTGCAGGTATGTTTTTTAAATTTATTTTTTATTTTGCCTAGCCCCGTGACCCCTAAGCCCCCTCCCCACCCCCACCCCCGCCACTCGTCCCGAACACCAGCCACTGTTGTATATAGGTGCAGACTAGAATTCACATTGGAGCAGTTGTTGCACTTTCAGTGTTCAGATTGTCCTAAGGTCAGTCAAGGAGTGAGATCAGAACAAACTCCACCAAAACCACTTTAATGAACAGAGTACCCAGGCATCTATGAATTCAGGCATGGGTACAGGGAGGAGGATGCACAGCTTATGACATGGGTGCAAATGAAGCTGCAAAGGGGCCAACTGTAGGCACTCCACTGAGAGGGAAATCAGGGAGATAAGCCAGGCAGTGACAGCACACACAGATTTGTTTCTGAATCCTTACAGAAGAACACATCTTGGACTTTGGCGCTCTTACTATGTGAATCTAAAACCAATAAATCTTCCTCATCCTCTTGCGTACAGTTTGCATCATCTTCAATCATCACTCTTTGCTCCTGGCATCTACTTCTGTGGTCATGCATGCAGTTTTGAGAAACCCTTTAGTCACTTTATCTGCCATTTCCACCCCCTAATATGATTGTGCAAGGTGAGGTCGTTTTGGGGTTCTGGGTTCAGGCGCAGTGATGTAGACAGAGGTGCGCTTCCAGTGGCATTATCAAGGATTCTCTTGAAGGTTCCCAGTACTACCTGCACTCCTATAAGTAATCAATGATGGCAGTGGTAACTGTTCCAGTTGTTGCTGTGTTCATTTCGGTGTGGGCTTGACTTGACACAGGCACACAAATTTCTCTTTAGGCATCCCTCTGTGTATGACAGAATATGCCCTTGGGTGATTGCCACGCTCTATAAATTTAAAATCAAATATCATGAACAACAATATTGGTTGATGTGAATATTGTGTCAAAAATTGTGTTTGCCAAGATAGTGTGTTTCTATACATATAATGTAAAAGCAAAAATATTGTATTGAACAAAAAATAAAATATCATTTTTTCAATAGATATCACATTATAAGTAATTTATTTGAAATATAAAGTTAGTAAAATATAATCTAACTGAACATAAATACTTTTAGTAACCTATAAACTATATATACACACACGCAATTTTATATATATATATATATATGTGTGTGTGTATATATTACATATATATATATATATACTTAAAAAACAATAATTTCGTAATTTTTTAAAACTTTACATTTAAAATATTCACAAAAACACAAAAACATAAACATTTAAATTAATGAAAAAACGAACAAAAATATGCAATGTAAGAAATATAAAAAATAAAATATGAAATAGTTATAATTGAAATGTTAAACAAACTATATAAATAAATATATGCATAATTTTAGTTTTTTAAACAATACAATATTCAAACAAACAAAACAATTGCATGCATATAAAAATAACTGAAAAATAGAATTAATAATACATATATTAACAAAAACATTTATAACAAATAATTACCTAAAATGTATATTAAATACATTTAAATAAACAAAGATTTGTTTTAAATCTAATATAACTTTCAAAAACATATTTAAACAATAAAAACAATTTTAAGCAAACAACAGTAACTACAATAATTTATTTAAATACAATGTAAACAAAATTAGGAAAATTGCTACCCTTTCCCCAAATTAGTTTTTCTCTTCCCACTTCAATCAAAAGCAACAGTAGGGAAAGAGTTGGATTTCAGAATGGTTACATTTACTATTCCCACTCCTTCTAAACAACCATAGACCAGGTGTGGACTTGGCAGGGGTTACATTTACTGTTCTCACTCCAGTGTTAATAACAGTAGAGAAAGTGTTTGACTTCAGAGTGGTTAGATTTACTATTCCCAATCGAATCTAAACAATGGTAGGGAAGGCACTGGATTTAGGATAGGTTACATTTACGATTCGCACTCCAATCTAAACAACAGTAGTGAAGGTGTTGGACTTCAGAGCGATTAGATTTACTATTCCCACTTCAGTCTTAGCAACAGTAGGGAAAGTGTTGGACTTTGGAGAGGTTAGATTTACAATTCCCACTCGAATCTAAGTGACAGTAGGGGCATTGTTGGACTTCAGTGGGTTTAGATTTACTATTCCCACTCCAGTGCAAACAGCAATAAGTAAAGGGTTGGACTTTAGAGGGTACTATTCCCACTCCAATCTAAGCAACAGTAGGGAAAGTGTTGGACTTTGAGAGGTTAAATTTAATATTCCCACTCCAACTATGTAATAGTAGGGAAAGTGGTGGTCGTAAGACAGGTAACATACATCATTCCAACACCTAATAACTTCTTATAATAAATTTAAATTCCTAACAAAAAAGTATTAATATATATTTAAATTAAAAATGAATACTATAGAAATTAAAAAATAACAAATGTATTTTTAAAAGTCAAACACATTTAAACAATTAAATAATGTTAGACAAATTACCTCCATCCCTAATACCCAAAATATTCTTAATCTTGAAAACATTTACACAGAAATAAAAAAACATTAAATTACTTCTTAAATACAGCAAATATAATTTGAAACAAAAATAATTATTAAATACATTAGTCCAAAATATTTATCAGTTTCAAAATTAACACAATTGTAATTTTAATATTTAATTAACATAAAAACAATAATTTATCAAAATTATCAATTAAATAACTATGCACCCTATCCCCGAACAAACCCAGCAACCTGTGATTAAAATCTGAATTACTAAATGAACATTAAAACAATACATTAAAAATCACAATTTATTTTTATTTAAATAAATAACCATTTAACAATTGATAATTTTCCATTATTAATAAACTGTTACACATTTGAATTTAATTTAAATTTCATTTACATTTAAAAAATATACAATTTACTTAACTTCCCACCCTACTTTCCTACAAATGCAACAACCAGCTACTAATACCAGAATTACTAATTACTGTTAAAATAAATGCATTAAAAAGCTTACAACTTACATTTAAATAAATAAAATTATTAAATTACTACATTTCAATAATTAATAACCAATTAAATATTTGAACTAAACTAACAAATTAGTTAGCAATAACAAATAAATAATAACTAAAATAATTTCTCACCCAATAACCCTACAACCTGCTACTACATTATAAATTAGAAATTAACTTTAAAAACAATGAATTTACACATGTAAAATTACATAATATTAACAAATTATAACAATTAAACTAACTATACTGGCACCTAGTAATAAACAACATATAGTAAATTAATTTTAAAAACTATATTTATTACCACTATATTAGAGTGAAATATATTAAATACAACAATATTATTTTACACAGTATTGTATACAAAAAAGTGAATTTTTGCATTAAGTTTTTCACTACACAATATTTGTGGCAATATTTTTGATAAATATTCATGTTACATTATACTTAGGATCTGATAGTTGTGTCATTCGCCATATCCCTTTGTACAGTCTAATGGTGTACTATGTCCTGACAAGTGACATGTTGTTCCCTTTCTGTTCTCTGTTTACTGGGTTTTTTATGGTGTCATCAGACATCCCTTCATTGAGTATTTTCTGTCACCTCCAGGCGAAAGAGGGAGTTATGAATGTTTGGGGTATCATTTGGAGATGCAGTGTGATGTATGCTTGTGGGGACTACTTAACTAGGGGGCACAGTTGCAGTATTTGCTTTCTTACAGAGACTGTTTAAGTCGAATCTGGGAAACATTTAGGGTATGCTGTTAAGGCTGGAGTACCATTGCAGTACCCGAAGGAGAAACTATGAGGCTTCTTTACAGACACAAATGTGCCTTTAATAGCCCCTACAATAAATGGCAAGCCAGTGAAGTTGTAGAAGTCTGTGCTTGTTGCATATGCTGTGGAGTCTGGGGGAAGGTCATTTGAGCACGAGTGACTTGCCGTACAGCTTTTTAGAAATATGAATGTAAGGAGCCAACCGTGCCTCTGGTTACTTTCAGTAGGAGGTCCATGGCATCGGTGCACAGTGCACATAGCAGCTTTGTCCCACTGGTTGTAGCCTGAGGAATATTTTCTGGGGTCTGTAGAGTGTGATGTGGAGTTGGATAACACTGATGGTGTCCTTGTTGTGTCTGAACCTCTAAATGGATTCCCGGCCAGTTTAGTCTTTGAGTTTGTGTTGTCTCAGAACCTCATTTCCCTTTGTGGTCTCCTCTTTAGGTGTCACACTGCTATGCATGTGAAGCAGAGATGCATTTCCTTGAAACTCATCAAGGTTCTCTACATTGACAGTACCCATGGCTGGCAGCTTCCTGTGCATGTAAAGTTTCACTATGATGAGCTATGCTATCAGAATCTGTATGGTGCATTTATACCAAAAAGCTTTAGATATTTCCTTTCTTAATATTGTGCATCATTATTTATTTAGGGCCTGATTATGAGTTTGGTGGTCTATAGGACCACCGAACCTGTGGTGGCAGTCCGTGGACTGCCAGACTGGCGGTCCACCCGCCCATTACGACTAGGGTGGTTGGACCGCCACAGGACCGCTACAACCGCTGGCGTGGGGGCCCGCAGGAAGACCACCAAACTTGTAATGAGGCCCTCAGTGTTTTCATAGTGCACTATGCGTAAGCTTTCGGTTTCTTCTGAGCGCAGAAAGAAAAAGGGGAATAGGGGTGGAATTCACCCATTCTGGTAGGGTAGGTGCCCTTAGCTGATAGTCTGCAATCACGCCCCCGGAGAGTCCAGGTGATTAATTTAGAAGGTGAGTCTGAATATCTCAGTTTTCAGGAGTTCCCTTAAGCATGTGTGACTTTGGAAGCTGTGTCATATCATAAATCTAGAAGCCTCTCGTTCACCAATTTAAGAGTATTGTATTGCATTTAACTTATTCCATTCAGCACCTCAAGGCTCGCGCCGGGACACTCCTTGGAGTAGCTGTGCGCGTTACAAATTCCAGTAACATAACATAACATAACTGTGATCCTTAGGTTTCACAACTTTATAAATTGCACACACCAGATGAAACTAAAGTAAATTAAACTAGACTATGTAGAAAAATGAAATTCATTTAAAACAAATTAAACTAAGCTAAGCTACACTAAGCTGATTAAGCTGTATTTAAACTTGCTAATTGGAATTAAGTTGAATCTTAACAAAACTAAAACAATCTATATTAAAGTAAACATAACTAAATTGAAAGCAAAAATATACATTAAAATAGACTAAGCTTAGCTAAAATAAAGAGCTAATCTAAACTTAACTAAAACTGAACGAAGCATAGTCAACTGAAATAAAATAAAATAAATTTAACTAAATTAAATGTATCCACCCAAAATACAATACATTTACCTAAACGAAACGAAACTTAGCTAAGCTAACTAAAAGTAGCTAAATTCAACTAAAGCAAATTGAGAGTAGCTGAACTTAATGTTTTCTTTTCTTCTTTTGAAGTCTATCCTATGACTTTGTACATCCGAGGTTGCCCAATTCCTACAACCAAATTGCACGAATATATTTGTTTGCATTGTTCACATGATAATGACATTGGGTATCAAGCTCTGTTCATTTTAGCTCTCAACCCCTCCTAAGCCTACCAAGACTCCTAAGTACTGTTTCAGTTTGTTATAGTGACAAAGAATGCACTCTGTGTTCTGTTGATCACTGTAGTCAAGGCATTTCAAACCTGGGGTTTCTGCTGTTGCTTTCAGCACCAGGAACAAAATGCCATTTGTGGTTTTCTCATTTGTATTTACTCTGGTTCTTTTCCAATGGTTAGAAGTTATTATTTACACAGCATTTTACAAAACGTTAATTGCTTTAAAAAAAAAAAGAGCAAACACAAAGGAAGATTTTAATCTGCATCAGCAAATTGTGCGTAATGTTTATTAAGAGCATTGTGAAATATGTTTGTCCTCTGGGATCGTGAAAGCTTTATAAACCACAATATCATCTGATTGCAATCTACCGTAGCCTCAAACCTGTTTGGCTCCTTTTGCGGCCTTGCCTTCAGAGCGGTTGGTGGTGCCACTCGCAACTCAACTGCGTCGCCTTTAGTAACTTCGACCGTAGACCTAACCCTTGTAGATTGTTTGCATTGGTGGTTGTTATTCTTTAGCAGAGGTGCTACTTGAAGGCATGAGCTTAAAACTCTATTTGGTCTTGGCTAAATTGTTTGCTAAAACATTATTTTTTCCTACTGATATTTAGATCTCTCTTGACAGCGTGCTGTAGCCAGATCTCATGGCAGCACAACACACAGCATACAGATACCATGCTTTGAGCTTAACGTCCTAAGCCATTGGCTTGATTGGTTGAGACCTCATTGGCATTGGCTGGATGGGTTGCCTGTCAAGTTTGAGTATCCACCCATGGCATTTTAGGGATGATTGCAGTTTTTGCACTGATAATCAGTAGACAAAGGTCCTCTCATGCAAAAATCAGGGCAGGATACCAGCTGGATTTGTGTGGAGGCTGGCAAAATGTAGTGTTCTGTTGTGTGGCTTGTATAGGCATCAGCAGACTGGGAATATATGGGAACATATTATGTTTATAATTTATAAGAGTTTATGCAGTTAGTAGAACAAGTACAGTAAAATAGTAATACAAGTTATGTATTGCAGGCCCAATCCAGGCATTAGTCATGAAAGTGCTATATGCACATCATGAGTGCAGTGATCAATTCTTAAATGCACACATTCCTCAAAAATCCCTTTGGTGGTGTGCAAATGAGCCACATTTTATTGCAAGATCTTAGCTTGAAGATCTCATGTCATTGTTTACGTAGATATTTTGCAGATCTTTTCTGAGCCCTTTTCTCTCCAGCACCTATACATCTCCCACCCATTTACACGTCAAGTTTCTTGACATTCTACCCCTCTCCAACTTACTCAACCACTCTTAAATTACATCTGACCTGTCCCCCTCATGCTATGCACTAACCTACCTGACTGTTCAAGTACCACCACCAGCATCACCACTCAAAATGTGTTCTCCAGTGAATAAGCACAAACTCCACCCAACTGTATCCCTCCCTTTTTCTTACAAGTTCACAACAACCTCACTCTTATTCTTAAACCTAACTTCTTTGAGTACTTCAATAACACACTACACAATGCCATGGATGAACACCCATTTTCAGTCATGAATGTCTCCACTTAGCTGATCTTTTCAGATTAGGAAGCACACCCACAGTTCAAAGGCATTATGTTATGTGCAAAATATGACCTCCCACAGGATTTACACCACTCCACTCTACTTTACGACATACCATTCCATTCCACTCTATGCCATTCCACCTACACTATTCCACTGCACTTTACACCACTCCATTGTACAACACGCCACTTTATGACATGACACTCCACTCAAATTCATGTAACGCCATTCCACTCTATGCCATGTCATTCCACTCTTCTCTATGACAAGCCAATCTTCACTACTCTACGACACGCCACTCTACTCTATGCCACTCCACTCTTTGCAACTCCACTCAGTTGTACAACATTAAAACACATGCTTTTACACCACATGCCTTCATCGCTCACTTTTTACAATACATGCCTTTACCACGCATATGCCTTTACCACTCAGGTAAGTATAAATAAGGTATGAGAAATATATATCTATATATATATTTACATATATAGATATATATACACTATCTCTATATATATAGCTATATAGATTATATAGCTATATTTATATATATTGCCAAACACTTTTCTTCAGTCGAAGAAAAAGACTAGGTCGCACTCCGGAGACGGGTCAAAAATCCGTTATTTATTGCTTATAAATTCAATATTTTCTCAGAGGAACAAACAGAACTCCTACGCGTTTCGGTCTCGCAGAGACCGTGAGCAAGGTCTCTGCGAGACCGAAACACGTTTGGCAATACTTTGACGGCCGGACTCGGCCCCGGGGTTCCGCACCACCGCAGAGCGCCATGAAAGTCAGCAAAATGGAGCCAGAGGATGAAATATATATATATATATATATATACATACACACACACACACATTTTTTATTTTTTGTTTGCTTTTAATGGGGTGGAGACCCACCACCCCTACTGCTTTTTTATATATATTTTTTTAATTAGGGGGAACCCAATCCCCCCTTTATAAATGATCCTTACCACCCCATGCCCTTACCCACCCCTAAACCCTAAAAATACCCTTACCACCCTATGCCCCAACCCACCCCTAAACATTAAAAATGCCCTTACTACCCTATACCTCTACCCACGCCATAATCCTAAAAAAGACCCTTACGACTCAATCCCCTTACACACCCCTAAGTCCTAAAAATACCCTTACCATACTATACTCCTACCCACCCCATAACCCTAAAAATACCCTTACCACCCTATGCCCCTACCGATCCCTATATCCTAAAAATAGGGCCTGATTCACAAAAGTAATCTGAGACAAAATCCTAACTTTACGACTTTCGGTATTTACATAGGACACTTAGGAGTAGTAAAGTTAGGATTTTGTCTCAGTTTTGGTCTTAAGTTCAACTTAAGTAAAACTTAAGTTTAACTGAGACAAAATCCTAACTTTACTACTCCTAAATGCCCTTTGTGAATACCGAAAGTCATAAAGTTAGGATTTTGTCTCAGATTACTTTTGTGAATTGGCCCAATGCCTTTACCCACACCTAAAATCTAAAATACCCTTACCACGCTATACCCCTACCCATCCCTAAACCCTAAAAAACTTCCTTACAACCTAATAACCTTACCCATCCCTAATCCCTAAAATAGCCTTATCACTGAATACCCTAACCCACCTCCTCTAAACCCTAAAAACACTCTTACTACCTATGTCCTTACCCACCCCATACCTTTAAAAAATACCCTGACCATCCTATATCCCTACCCACCCTTAAACCCAAAACATACCCTTACCACCCTATATTCCTACCCACCCCTAAACCCTAAAAATACCCCTACCACCCTATGCCCCTACCTACTCCTAAACCCTAAAAATACCCTTACCTCTGTATGCCCCTACCTACTCCTAAACCCTAAAAATACCCTTACCACTCTATGCTCCTACCTACTCCCAAACCCTAAAATACCCTTACCACTCTATGCCCCTACCTACTCCTAAACCCTAAAAATACCCTTACCACCCTATACCCCTACCCACCATTAAACCCTAAACAAGGTCGCAGCTTCAGGGAAGGTGTTTGGAGTGTTACACCTCCCTAATAAATGCAGTTTCTGATAAATAGTTGAGTACAGGTGTTTTTAGTCGGGTATGGTGAGCTGTCTGACAGATTTCACCTGGAATATTTTACATACACACAGGCAAAAAAGCACACACTCCTTTCCCTCCCTCTGTTTTGAAAATCCTCGAAAATGTTGGTTATTTTACAAAATATTGTGTTTTCTCTCTTAGTGCTCCTACCAATCCTCATTCCTCTCAGTTTCCACTACCACTTAAGACCCTGTCATGCACCCTGCTTGTCGTAACATTATATGCCAGCGTGATTGCTGGGAAACCTGAAGCTCACCCCCCCCCCAATCTTACTGACCAAGCTACGCCCCTGACCCTAAAAACACTGTTACTGCCCATTCACATTGCCCACCCATAAACCCTAAAAATAGACTTATCACGGGGCAGATGTTCGACGCCTTTTACAGGTCACAAACAGTCTATTGGGCCTTTTGTGACCAGCAAAACGCATTTTCCTATGTACCAACCCTATTTTGCGAGTCGGTAACCTATTACCGACTCGCAAAATAGGGTATGCGAGTTGCTATTAGGAAGGGACGTGTAAAGGGTGTCCCTTCCTAATAGCTAGTCACACTGGTATGTATGAATTGTTTGAGACGGGGAATGCGGTCGCAAAACATTCGCAGATTTCCACCAATTTCAAATTGTTGGTAAGCCATTCGCAAACGGCAAGGGGTCCCAAAAGGACCCCTTCTTTTTTGTGAATGGGGCACCAACATTTTTTCAGAGAAGGCAGTGGTCCCACGGACCACTGCCCACTGTAAAAGAATAAAAAGAAAGCATTTCATTTTTATTTCTTAAATGCATTATGTTTTCCTTTAAGGGAAACAGGCTGCATTTAAAAAAACAAAACTGCTTTATTTAAAAAGCAGTCACAGACATGGTGGTCTGCTTACCCCGGCAGGCCACCATCCCTGTGAGTGCTCGCCATTCCCAATGGGTCGCAAATTGAGACCTGCCTCATGAATATTATTGAGGCAGGCCCCTTGCGACCCATTTGGGAATCGCAAACAGTGTCTGAGACAGTGTTGTACATCAGGTTTTGCGACTCACAAATTACTAGCCGCTAAAAATCTCAATTTGCCCGTCGCAAAACCTGATGGTTGTACATGTGGCCCCTAATACTCTGACCCACCCCCAAACTCTAAAAGCACCCTTACAACCCAATACCCTTACCCACCCCTAAACTCTAAAAATACCGTTACCACCCTATGCCCCTACCCGCCACTAAACCTGAAAAAACCCTTACCACCCTATACTACTATTCACACCAAAACCCATATATAAATATATTCATATACACACATACACATATATATATACTTACCTTAACTGTACTTACAATGCGTGGTAAAGGTATGTGTGGTAAAAGCACCAAATATTGCATGTGTGGTAAATGCATGTGTTGTAAATGCTGCGTGGTAAAGGCACTGCATGGTAAAAACATTGTTGTAAAGAATGTTTCCCACTCTACTCCACTCTAACCTAATCCACTCTATGCCACTTCACTCTATGCTATTCCACTGTACTCCACTTCCCTCTATGCCATTCCACTCTCCGCCACTCCACTCTCCGCTATTCCTCTCTGTGATACTCCACCCTACGAAGCTCCACTCTATGACACTCCACTGTATGCCACTCCACTCTATGTCAGCCCACTCTACGCCAGTCCACTCTACATTCCTAAATTATACGATACGCCACTCCACTCTACTCTCCGACACAGCACTCTACTCTACCTTACGCTACTATACGACACGCTACTCCACTTTACACCACTCCACTCCACGCTATTCCACTGTACTCCACTCCACTCTACGCCACTCCACTCGACGCTATTACACTGTACGCCACTCCACTCTACGCCACTTTACTCTATGCTATTCCACTCTACAATCTACGCAACTCCCTCTATGCCAATCCACCCATTTTACTCCACTTTACTCTTTGACACACTGCACCATCACTCTACTCCAGTGTACTCCACTACTCCACTCTACACTACTCAACTGTTACCTACTCTATGCCACTCAACTCTATGGCACTCTATGCCACTCTATGCCACTCCACTCTACCACACTTGATTACATTCCTCTGAATGACACTCTACTCTATAGCACTCCACTGTACTCTACGACACGCCACTTCACTCTACGCCCACTCCTCTCCAGAACTCTCTCCTCTAGTGTATGACACACCATTCCACTCTGTGACACTCTCCTCTCCTCTCCTCCACTCTACTGAACTCTACTCTATGCCACTCTACGACACTCTAGAACACTCTACTCAACTGTATGCCCCTCCACTCTATGCCACTCTACACCAATCTACTTCACTCTACCACACTCTACCACACACTACCACACGCCACTGTATGACACACCAGTCTATTACACTCCACTCTACAACACTACACTGTATGGCACTCTCCTACACTCTACTGTATAAGACTCCACTCGACAACACCTTGAGAGACCCTACTCTAATACTTCACTCTATGCCACTCCACAACACCCTACTCCACTCTAAGCCACTGTAGTCAATGACACTTCACTCCACAACACTCCATTCCACGACACTCTACTATATTTAATATATATATACACACACAAACACAAGCATTGACTAAGCAGAAATCACCATGTTCCTCTTTGGTGGTTATTGTAGGAATACTATTGATGGACAAGGACTCGGACACGAGACTTGCTCGGAAGCAATCCTCTCGATCTAACTTACTAGCGAATTACTAATAACATGTTTTGTGATTAATAATATGCACTCTCATTGTATGCGGGAAAAGAATGAAGCTTGCCTATTTGTTTACTAACTGCAAATAACACGGACGTAGGACTAGAACGCATTTAACACGGGATCTTTACTGCGCATGCGTCTACTGCATCTACGTAGTATGACGTGCTGAAGCTTGGAGGGAAATTCTGGCGCTTGCGCAAAGAGCTATAAAATGGCCGCTTGAAAGCTCACATGCATGGCACCTGCTTTGCTGAAATTAGAAAATGGGTTTATAACTAACGCAAATGCAGAGAAAGAAATAACAAATGGTATGGGTTAGAGTAGAGGTTGGTGGTATACCGTGAAATCATTTATTTTTGAGAATAACATTTTTCCTTTCCGACTTTATTATTAGTGCGTATTTGGGCCTGTTAAAGTTGTCTGAGTCGAGCAGACCAATATGGCGCAACGCATGCACCCTGATACGGAAGCTTGGAAGATGACTAAGGATTTGTCACGAGTCCAAGGTCGGCGGAGATGTGCCCTGGGAACATGAGGGTAAAGAGTTCATATGAAGGAACTTATTCAAGAAAAATAGTTACAATTGTAATAATAAAGTTTAAAGATGTATGGGAAAGGAAGGGCGGAATAAAGTTTGAGGGGAGGAGTTTGATGGTTAAAGGGAATAAATGAAGTATAAGTATGGTGTGATGATCATCCCCCCCTCGCCTGTCCAATCAGAAGTTAGTATTCTGTGCAAAATGAAACATTAATGGGTTGTACATGCCTATGGAAAGGTATAATTGAGGTAGTTTAGTTAGAAGAGAGAGGCTTTTTGGGAAAATTACGAAGAAGCTTTGGAGCACGTTGAAGAAGCCTGAGAAACGGGGTGTGCTGGGGTGGTGCCGATGCTCTGAAATGCTGATGAAGAAACTGAATGCAGAACCATCTATTTGAATTGGGTGGGTTAGAAAGAAGATCGCGGAAGAACCACGAGGAGGAAGAGAGTATCAGAGAGGGGTGCGACGTAGTCGTCGGTAACTAGAGAGGTGAAGTATCCTGTCCTGATTCCTGTCCTGAAGTCTTTTGTCTCCTGATCTGTCCCGGGAGGCCCTAACCAGCCCTTTGGCCAGGGGGTTGGTCTTCACACCATATTTTGGTAATTATAAAATTCATCGTTTGACAAATGCTCTTCTGTCTCTATCCTCTTCTTTTGGAGCATAGTTATTGTGTGGATCTGAATTGATAAATGTTATCTGAGATATTTTTGAATTGGCACTCCCGCGAATGAGGGTGTTTGTACTGAAACGCTTTGAGATGGTTCAAAACCCCTAATTTAGATAAAGATTTTAAAACTTATTGAGTCTCTCATTATTTTATACTTATTGAGAAATGAATAATAAGTTATGTCAATTATCGCCATCAACTAGTTTTACCTAACTGGTCTATTGACCAGAGGAAAGAACTGTTTGATCAACAGAAGGTTTAGTTAAAGAAGTAATAACTAGATCTTGAGGTATGAGAAACATCTAAAACTAAAAGATTCCAGTGGTTTACTTAGCGCAGAACAGAAGCGTGTTGTATGGGCCCAAGTGAGTATATGGTAGTGGAGTATCTGTTGCTAGTAAGCCGCTGGATCAGTTTTCTGGTAGCAGAGCTATGGTTGTTAGAGACTAGTTTGGTGAGAAGTATAGATTATTGATCTTTGGTTGATGTTTTAACAAAAGAGTTAGTGTCCTGTTTTATGTTGTCTGGAAAAATTCCCGGGGAATGAATAGCAGGTGGCGATAGAAACCACACTGCAGTGAGGTTACTCGTCTGTTGGAATAACACTGAGAAGCTAGGTAGGGCTGGCAGTGTTAAACTAGGGACTATTTTCTGTATAAAAGTGAGAGTGGTTGAAAGCAAAGAGTTCGCTGGTGAAACTTTAGGTGTTATATCACCTAGTAAGGGTAACCCTGAAGGAGTAGCAGGTTCTTCTAAGCTAGATTGACAGCAAAAGGAGTTCGCTGGTGAAATACCAGTCTCAAAATTCCTTAACGGGAGATACCGGAAGAGTAGCAGGTTCTCTGGAGCTTAGGTGAAGAGTAAGCGTAAGGTTTTACTCGCAGTGAAAGAAAATAAACTATCCTTTTGATTTTAGTGGAACAGACAGAGTAGCGAATGTTTTTACGTTGTTAATAACAAAGAAGTTTAAAGAATTTTCGAGGAAATAAAATTTTGTATTACCTTGCAAAGGGAGGGTCAGTTGCCGGAGTAAGACTGACGTCACAGAGAGCTGCGCTGGGATTGGTAGATACAGCGGGCGTGTGACAGGAGGAGCTTGGTAAAGGAGGGGTGAGGAATCGCCTGAGTAGGAACAACGTCACAGAGAGCCGCGCTGGGATTGGTAGATTCAGCGGGCGCGTGACAGAAGCAGCATTGCAAAGGAGGGGTCAGTAGTGAGGAACAGAACTGACGTCAGGAGAAAGCTGCACTGACATTGGTCAGAGTACGAGTGCGAGCCTGATTTGATTGGATTACATAGTTAGAAGCCGCACTAGGATTGGAGGAGAGAAGGATTGTATGCAGGATTTTGATTTGACTGTCAGTGCAAGATGTACAGGTAGAAGATTTCAAGGGTTTGCGGAATACAATTTCCTACACCGTTCTTCAAGAATGTATGGAGAGAAAAGAAAGATGTCAATTTTTAAGAGAATAAAGAATTTCTTTGTTAAGGATAAGCCTGTGTTGACTAGGGAGGGCATTCCTATTCCGCCACCGAAGACACCAGCATCTTTTATGATGATGGAGAGAGGATATCATACCTGCGTGTGGTTAGAAAATTGGGTAGAGTACACGAAGGATGATGGTGTGTTAGCGTTTCCTAAGGATGGTACGTTTAATGGGAGGATTCTTCAGAATTTGAGATTGAAGATGAATGATTTAGAACCGAGACTTAGGTTAACTCAATATGAGGCTTTGGAAGAATGGGAGACTGAGTCATATGAAAGAGAGAAATGCAGAGGTGGAAGATATAGAGGATTTTTTCCGAGACATTTGCAAGAGTCAAGAGAAGGGCAGATGAAACAGTGGAGGAGAGCGATGGTATCGGAAGGGTTATATCCAGTGTTGATGGCTGAGGAACATTCTGGAGGAAAGTGTAAAGAGAAAACAAAACATATGAATTCGACAGGATATGGAGAGTCAGATGACGAATTGTTAGAGGATATTTTAATTAAGAATCCACCACCGAATCAAGGAGCAGCTAGTAACGTTGTCCCAAGCGCGCCCATAATGGGAATACCATTAACTCCACAGATTTTACATGAGACATCATACAACAGAGTGTTGCAAGATTATGAAAGAGAAGCTTTGAACAAAACTAGGAAGGAACTAGTTCAAAGGATAAGTCAATTGAATTTAAATACTGAAACTTTGACAGTACCTGTAACTATTGGTCCAGTAATCCCATTATATGGGGATAATAAGGATACCCAGAAATCACAACTTGTGACAGTTCCATTAAATAGTCCTAGAAAAGAGATAGTTATCACAGATGATCAGGTTAGTGAAAGTGAGTCAGTTATTTCACTAATGGATCTCCCTATTGTGGAACCTAATGCGGAAACTCAAAAGAGAGTTACACCTATGAATTTGAGAGAGAGAAGACCTATGGTTCCGGCTGGAACTTCAGGTACAACAGTAGTCACCTCTGAAGAAATAGAAAGGTGGGCTCAGGAAAGGGAAAATCAGATCCCAAAACCAAAGATTTTAGATATTAGCAGATTAAAAGTGGAATTGGAAGAGATGATGACAGGATATGTGGGCACAGAAAGATTAAATGTTTATAATGATGAAGAATGGTTGTTTCTATGTAAGAGTATAACCAGGAGAGCAAGACTATTTCATGAAAGATTAACTGAAGTTGCTTCAGAGATTGGAATAGATATAGGGAAATCAAAATTGTTACAAAAGCCCTATCGAGTGGATTTTACTGATAAAGATTTAGAAAGTGTGAATGCTTCAGGAAAAAGGTTACAGATAAAAGAATTAATGAACATTTTGCGGAAATGGGGAGACATTGATAAATGGAGGATTAGGTGGATAAGGAAGAAAGAAGAAGTGCAGGCGAGAGAGGCAGCAGCTGCATTTCCAGTAAGAGAAACAGGAAAGGTGGAGAGGTTGTGTGCAATGAGAGAGGTTCCTGGAGGAGGATAAGTTCATGTCCCTTGGAGTAGACAAGATATTTTATCATTTACGAATGATTTTCCAAAACTGAGAGAAACGCCAGTTGAGTGGTACAAACAGGTAGAGAGGTTTGTGAAAGTCTCAAAGGTGTTATTGAAAGACCTGGATGGTCTATTTGACATAGTGGTACCTGCTGATTTATGGACAGAATGTAAAATCACAATTGATTGGCCTAATGAGGAGTATCCTAGAGATGCAAAAACAGGAGCACCGTCAGAAGAAGTGATGAAAAAGTATCACCAAGTGATTATATATTTGAAAGGGAAAATCCCTCCTAAAGAAACAGATTGGGTAAAAATAGATAGAACGACACAGGAACCGAATGAATCTGTACATGCGTATTATGAGCGATTGTTGCAAGTGTTCAAGCAGTATAGTGGTTTTGAGAACATTGGTGACAAAGATATGGGACATTTTGTGTATCGGTTTGTATATGGCTTGAAACCGGAAATTAGTCAGATGATACAGCAGCATATGTTGTGTTGGCAAAGTAAGACAGTGGATGAAATTCTAAAGTACGCGAAATATTGCGGGGATGACATAGAGGCCAGGCGAAGGAAGCTGAAAGAGAAAATGATGTGGGCTCAAGTTAAATTGGCAGAGCAGCAGGAAGAGAAGACAAATGAGCAAAATAATAATCCAGTAAAAGAACAGAGTCAGAATAATCAAGGAACGAATGGTAATAGATTTAAAGGGCGAATGGACAGAGAAGAAGCGAAAAAGAAGTTCCCTTGTCATGCGTGCGGAAAGCTTGGACATTGGAAGAACGAGTGTAAGAGTATTCAGAATAATAATAATAATAATGGGCCAAATGAAAATTTAATCCCACAGATGCAGAATGAAGTACTTATGAATCAGCAGCAACAGGTAGTCACTCCACAATATCAGGTACCACCAGCTCCTATACCAAATTTTGTGAACCATCAAAGTTTCAGTACGAACACCGGATTTCAAGGAGAAAGTGGTAAGAATAATAGAACAATTGCACAATATTTTTTACAGAATGATGAAGAACGTTCAGATACTGCACAATGACGGTGCCTGAGGGGGGAGGAAGAGGAGTGCGTGCTTGGCGCATCCTTGCCGGTAGATCAGTCAGGTCCATTTGTTGATGGGAGAGTAGAAGGTAAAGACATTACTTTCCTATTGGATACTGGTGCTACCAGGTCTACTGTGAGAACAGCAGACATCCCAAACCTACCCCTCTCGGGAGAGACAATCCAAGTTGTAGGCGTATCTAACCAACAGATTAGAACCCCAATCACAAAGCCAATGGAGGTGCACATTGGAAACTTTAAATAAATGCATCGGTTTGTAGTTTGCGATTCCAGTCCTGTAAACCTGTTGGGAAGAGATATTTTGTGCAAAATGAATTGCACGATCTATTGTACACCGGATGGTGTCACTTTCCAAACCCCTGATGAAGATGTGGCATACAAGATGAGCTGGCCAAACAGGGAACAGAAGTAGATGAAATGTTTTCACTAATAACTGAAAATGAATTACCGGAAGAGTTGAGAACGACAGTCAATCCAGAAGTGTGGGATTTTACAGGAAAAGATATTGGGCTAATGAAAAATATAGTCCCATTTAAAGTGACAGTGAAGGAAGGTGCAGTGTATCCAAATATCCGACAGTACAATATGAGTCCAGAAGTAAAAGCAGGAATCATTCCGGAAATTGAACGAATGGTTAAACAAGGCATTTTAAAAGAAGTGATGGGTAGTCCCTGTAATTCGCCAATAATGGGACTGAAAAAGCCAAGCGGAAAGTACAGAATAGTGCAAGATCTGCGAAAAATAAATAAGATTGTAATTCCCTGTTGTCCAATCGTGCCAAATCCAGCAGTGATCCTTTATCAGATACCATGGAATGCAGGATGGTTCACAGTAATTGATTTATGCCAAGCGTTCTTTTCTATTCCTTTGCACCCAGACAGCCAGTATTTGTTTACGTTTAAATTTGAAGATCGTATTTACGCATGGTGTCGTGTTCCTCAAGGGTACACAGAAAGTCCTTCAATCTTTAATCAGATTTTGAAAAAGTGGCTAGAATCATTGATTATGCCCAGAAATTCTGTTCTGGTTCAGTACATTGATGACCTGTTAGTGGCATCAAAAACGTGAGAAGCTTGTGTCACAGATACAATTGCGTTGCTGAACCATTTGGCTGAAGGAGGACACAAGGTGTCTCCAGAAAAATTACAGTTCTGCCGACAGGAAGTAAGATATTTAGGGCATAAAATAGAAAGAGGAGTTAGAAAAGTGACACCGGAAAGAATAAAAATAATCAAAGAAATGCAATTGCCACAGACTCAGAGAGAAATGAGAATGTTTCTGGGAGTGGTTGGATACTGCAGACAATGGATAAATGGATTCTCTGTGTTGGCGAAACCACTAATACAGATGATTCGAAAATGAGCAAAAGATCCAATTGATTGGAATGATGACTGCCTAGAGGCATTTGTGAGATTGCGAAATTGTCTGTGTGAGGCTCCTGCCTTGGGCATGCCAGACTATACAAAAGACTTTGCTTTGTTTTGTTGTGAAAGAGAAAATTGTGCACTTTCAGTTTTAACACAGAGACATGGATTGAGTCGGCGTCCAGTAGCATATTTTTCAGCTACATTGGACCCGGTGGCTTCAGCATTGCCTGGCTGCTTAAAAGCAGTATCTGCTACTTGTATGAGTCTGGAGCAAAGTGAGTCGATAGTGATGGGACATCCAATAAAGGTATTCGTTCCACATTCGGTTGAGATTCTTTTGACGAGAACAAGAACACAGCACCTCACCCCTAGTCGTTTGACAAAGTACGAAAGAGTGATTTTGGGAGCTGAGAATGTGACTGTGACAAGGTGTATGATTCTGAACCCAGCCACCCTATTGCCAGACCCCTGTGATGAGGAAGTAAAAGATGAAAGTGATCATGATTGCTTAGACGTGACTGAGTTATGTACAAAGCCCCGCCCGGATATAAGAGAAACACCACTAAAAGAAGCAGATCAGGAGTTATTTGTAGACGGCTCCTGCCTTAGGACACAAGAAGGAGGTCTAAGTGCTGCATATGCTGTTTGCAAAATTTCGGGGGTAATTGAAGCATCCTGTTTACCTGGGGTCAAGTCTGCACAAGTAGCTGAAATGGTTGCCTTATGACAATGGCATGTAAAAAGGGGAACAATTGGAGAGTAACCATATTTACGGATAGTCAATATGGTTTCGGGATTGTGCATGACTTCGGCCAGCTTTGGATGCAGAGGGGATTTCTGACTTCCTCAGGGTCTCCTATCAGAAACAGCAAAAATGTAAAGGATTTGTTGGAAGCATTACAATTACCAAAAGAAATAGCAGTTGTAAAATGCGCTGCACATCAGTCAGGAAATGACTATGTGACTGCTGGTAATAATTAGGCTGACCAAGTGGCGAAATACTGCGCTAAAAATGCAGTAGCCATAAACAGAAAAATTGAAACGGGGGAAACCAGATGCCAACTTATGTACTTCTCAGTGCCAGAGACATGGGATGAGATTAGACAATTACAGGAAGAAGTTGAGGAAAAGGAAAAAGAAATCTGGATAAAAGCAGCCTGTACCAAAAGACCACATGATGAAGTATGGGTATATCTAGATGGAAGACCAGTCTTGCCAGATTGTCTGCTTTCAAAAATGGCGAGGGTGTATCATGGAGCAACACACATAGGGAGAGATTCAATGATCAGACTATTCAGACAGAGTTGGTACAATCCAAAGTTCAGGGTAATCGCAGAGAGCCTTTGCCAAAGATGCTTAACCTGTCAACAGCAGAACCCAGGTAGAAAGACAGTGGTAAGCTGGGGAAAAATCGGAAAGGCAGAAGGACCCTTCACCAGATTACAGTTAGATGTCATTGAGTTACCCCCCTGCAACGGATTGAAATACGTACTTGTCATAGTGTGCCTTTTCTCAAGATGGGTGGAAGCCTACCCTACTAGAAGGAATGACAGTCTTACAGTTGCAAAATTGTGGTTGAGGGAGTTGGTGCCACGGTTTGGTTTTCCGGTCACTTTGGAATCAGATAGAGGCCCTCATTTTAATAATGAAGTAATTCGATTAATCTGTGCTGCATTTAACATTGAACAAAAGCTACACTGTGCTTATCGTCCAGAGGCTTCTGGAGTTGTTGAACAAATGAATGGCACAATCAAGTCCAGATTGGGAAAAGTGTGTGCATCCACAAAGCTAAAATGGCCAGATGCATTGCCACTTGTGTTAATGGGTCTCAGAAGCATTCCAGACAGAAAAACAGGAATGAGTCCACATGAAGTACTCATGGGAAGAGCCATGAGACAGGCGTTTATTCCTGGAAATAAACTAATGAGTATAACTGATGATCTGGTATTGGACTATTGCAAAGGATTGGCTGAAATGATGCGTTCTATCTCTCATCAGGTTAGAGAAGACGCAGTTGAAAGACAGCCAGATCAAGCGCATGATTTGAATCCTGTAGATTGGGTGCTAGTGAAGAAACACGCAAGGAAATCATGTCTAGCACCAAGGTGGGACAAACCAAGGCAAGTCATACTAGTCACTACCACAGCAGTGAAGTGTGCAGGTTTGCCCAATTGGATTCACGCTAGTCATACCAGAAGAGTTCCGAGCCCAACAGAGCAACAAGAGCCACCACTGACTGAGCAGGCTGAAGCATCATGAGTTGTAAACTGTGAAATTGAAGAATCTAGAGTGCTAGATTCCGAAAGACAACTATATGATGAACAGCCCGAAATAAGTCAAGAAGAATGGATCCCAGTAATTGAAGTAATTGATGATGCTATAGAAACCAGAAGAAGATCAGAACTGAAAAGACAGGAAGGTAGTCAGGAAGAGACAGGGGAAGAAGAACACACTCAGGTGAAAAGAGAAAGAGACATAAACAGACCTGAGGAGGGAAAAAGAGAAGAAGACGTTCAGGCAGAAGAAGAAAAGTTTGAATTAAGACCTGAACAGGACCAGATAGAGTTAGAAGAACAAACTCAGGCAGAAGAAGAAAGATTTGAAGTAAGACCTGAGCAGGATCAGTCAGAATTAGAAGAACAAGCTCAGGAAGAAGTAGAACAAAACACAGTAGAACCTGAGCAGGAAGAAGCAAAAGAAGGTACAAGCACAGAAAACAGAGAAATAGAACAGATTGTGCCCAGAATAAATGAAATAAAAAGAACCTTACAAGGAGATAAGGAAGGTGAAAAAGCAGTACAAATCAAAAGAGTCAGAAAAGGAGACAATTGGCCAACTGGAGTAAAGAAACTAAAATATCACCTGAGAAAATCTGAAAAGAAACCAGAGCAAGTGAATGAAATCACAAGTCAAACAAGACCTAAGCAAACTTTAGCAAAAATAATTCGAAGACGTCCAAGATTGAGAAATTTAAACAGAAAATATAAGGTTCCAGAGTGGACGTACGTCATTCTTGAAGAATTTGAGTCCCTGGATCTGTCTGATGAGACAGAAGAAGTCCACATTGCACAAATTGACGAAAGCCAATTGAAACCTCCTTAAGAATAAAAAGACAAAAAGACTGTAAAAGGGAAAAGATAAGAGAAAAGACATTTTCTCAGAGACAAAATGGCCGACAATGAAGTTAGCGGAAAACCAAAATGTGGAGTTAAAAGAAAGTGTCTTAGATTTTGTTTTTGTAGTATTTTATTAGCAATATTAGGATGGTTATTCCTAACAGTAGGGGTACCTTTAATAATGAAAACAAGTGACAAGAATAATACAGATACTAATGTTAAAGTAGATAGATTAAGAGAAACTAAAATAGAAATAGGAGTGGAAAATGAGGCAAACTATCATAATGAATCAGACTATAATACGTCCTCTAATTTGTTTATTAAATTTTTATTTCAGTATGTTAGAACTATGCAAATTAACAATTGTTATGTATGCATGAAATTGCCCTCATCAGTATCAGAAGGGATGACGTATCACCATATACCTTTAACGTATGGTGTGTCATGTAGTATTTTGTCAAGTTTATTTTACACTACAGGGAGATTGCAGTATTTTTATTCTAATTTAGATGTAATATTTTCTGAACTTCCTATTAGAAAGAATATGAATCCAGTAGTTAGTAGTAAAAATGCACAATTTATGGGTGAATTTTTCATAACAATGAGTTCAATAGATTTAGTTCAGGTACACGAAGATAATCTAACATGTACATTAAGAAAAGAAGAAAAAGAATTTTTAGATTTAGTAGAAGAAAGGAGACAGGATTTAATGAAGAAAGCAACTACACAGAAAACCCATGTACCTCCATGGGTTGGGAAGGAGGGAATCTATGCAAGTGGCAAGGCTCATGCTGCGATGTCCCTGGACTTTGTGAAAAGGGGAAAATTCTGCCTCCATAGATTAAAGACAGATTATAACAATAATTACATTGGTTCCAGTGAATGTGAACATAACTTCCTAATATTAGGAGGATGGGGACTAAAAGGGGGAACTGATCCTGTATTTCCAGGAGTGTATTATGTTTGTGGGAGCAATGCCTACTACAGGTTACCTGAAAGATGGTACGGAAGCTGTTATTTTGGAATAGTTTTTCCAAAAATTTATCATGTAGACAAAATCAGTGGAACCAATGGAAATTCTAATAGACTAACACGAAGAAGAAGGGCTAGTTTTTCTGAAATTGTAGGAGATATTTTTAGTGCATTGATACCCTCAGTTGGAGTCATCCTAAATTCACAGAAAATCTGTAAGTTATCAACCATAGTTGATCGTCTTTCTACAGATACTGCAGGAGGATTTTTAATGATTAACTCAGAAATGGTTGCAATTAGATCGATGGTTTTACAGAACCGTCTTGCTCTTGACATATTATTAGCAAAAGAAGGTGGAGTTTGTGGCATGTTGAAAGTTCAACATTGCTGCACTTATATTCCGGACAAGAGCAGAGAAATTAAAGGATATATTGAAAATATTACGAGAATGCATAAAGATTTGACCCAACTGGAGGTTGACAGTGTGTGGGGAAGACTAACAAAAAATATAACATCAATAGGGAAATGGTTTGTTGGGTATGGGAAATGTTTTCTAGGTCAAATAATAATACCATTAGTAATGATAATAACAATAGTGATGTTAATAATGATTACATATAGATGTTGTAGAAAAGGTATGAAAGGAAAGGTACACTTGAACAGAAAAGGAAAGGGGCAGACACGTAAAAGAAAGTATGAAGAAATACGCTTGGAAGAAATGAAAGGCAGGTTATACAAGAAGATGCGAGATTTAGAAGGAAATGAGACAGTTGATGAAAGGTTGGGAGGCCAAATAGAGAAAACTGAGAAGTGCTAAAGTTGATATCTGGGATGGATGGGAATTTTGTGATGGCTTAATATGCCATCAGAGAGGGGATTGATGGAGCAAGGACTCGGACACAAGACTTGCTCGGAAGCAATCCTCTCGATCTAACTTACTAGCGAATTACTAATAACGTGTTTTGTGATTAATAATATGCATTCTCATTATATGCGGGAAAAGAATGAAGCTTGCCTATGTGTTTACTAACTGCAAATAACACGGACGTAGGACTAGAATGCATTTAAAACGGGATCTTTACTGCGAATGCGTCTACTGCATCTACGTAGTATGACGTGCTGAAGCTTGGAGGGAAATTCTGGCACTTGCGCAAAGAGCTATAAAATGGCCGCTTGAAAGCTCACATGCATGGCACCTGCTTTGCTGAAATTAGAAAATGGGTTTATAACTAACGCAAATGCAGAGAAAGAAATAACAAATGGTATGGGTTAGAGTAGAGGTTGGTGGTATACAGTGAAATCATTTATTTTTGAGAATAACATTTTTCCTTTCCGACTTTATTATTAGTGCGTATTTGGGCCTGTTAAAGTTGTCTGAGTCAAGCAGACCAATATGGCGCGACGCATGCGCCCTGATACGGAAGCTTGGAAGATGACTAAGGATTTGTCACGAGTCCAAGGTTGGCGGAGATGTGCCCTGGGAACATGAGGGTGAAGAGTTCATATGAAGGAACTTATTCAAGAAAAATAGTTACAATTGTAATAATAAAGTTTAAAGATGTATGGGAAAGGAAGGGCGGAATAAAGTTTGAGGGGAGGAGTTTGGAAACAAAGGTTAAAGGGAATAAATGAAGTATAAGTATGGTGTAATGATCATCCCCCCTCGCCTGTCCAATCAGAAGTTAGTATTCTGTGCAAAATGAAACATTAATGGGTGGTACATGCCTATGGAAAGGAATAATTGAGGTAGTTTAGTTAGAAGAGAGAGGCTTTTTGGGAAAATTACGAAGAAGCTTTGGAGCACGTTGAAGAAGCCTGAGAAACGGGGTGTGCTGGGGTGGTGCCGATGCTCTGAAATGCTGATGAACAAACTGAATGCAGAACCATCTATTTGAATTGGGTGGGTTAGAAAGAAGATCGCGGAAGAACCACGAGGAGGAAGAGAGTGTCAGAGATGGGTGCGACGTAGTCGTCGGTAACTAGAGAGGTGAAGTATCCTGTCCTGAAGTCTTTTGTCTCCTGATCTGTCCCTAACCAGCCCTTTGGCCAGGGGGTTGGTTTTCACACCATATTTTGGTAATTATAAATTTCATCGTTTGATAAATGCTCTTCTGTCTCTATCCTCTTCTTTCTGAGCATAGTTATTGTGTGGATCTGAATTGATAAATGTTATCTAAGATACTTTTGAATTGGCACTCCCGCGAATGAGGGTGTTTGAACTGAAACGCTTTGAGATGGTTCAAAACCCCTAATTTAGATAAAGATTTTAAAACTTATTGAGTCTGTCATTATTTTATACTTATTGAGAAATGTATAATAAGTTATGTCAATTATCGCCATCAACTAGTTTTACCTAACTGGTCCATTGACCAGAGGAAAGAACTGTTTGATTAACAGAAGGTTTAGTTAAAGAAGTAATAACTAGATCTTGAGGTATGAGAAACATCTAAAACTAAAAGATTCCAGTGGCTTACTTAGCGCAGAACGGAAGCGTATTGTATGGGCCCAAGTGAGTATATGGTAGTGGAGTATCTGTTGCTAGTAAGCCGCTGGATCACTATCACTCTATTAGTCTGAAACCAGTCAGAGTAGAACATGAAGAAAGAACTGCATACAGCCCTTGAACATAATATTTTCCTTTCCTATGGTAGGTTTGAAAGCTTTGCAGTCTATCAGAAAGCCTCAGGGTAGAACTGATAACAACTTAGGGCTAGATGAACAAAAGGTTTCTGCATTTGCAAATGGTCTAAATCGCTATTTGTGAATGCAAAAACCCCTTTTGGTATGTACAAAAGGCAATTTGGCCGTCCTAATTGCAATTCTTTCCTTTTGTAAATCGCTATTTTTGCAATTCCAAATAAGGAATCACAAATAGGGATTTCTTAATTGTAAATCACAATTTGTATGTATGAAGCATTTTCTAATTGCGACTAGACACCAGATGAAGTTTTAGGAAATGCAATACCACCAATTTCAATCTGGTGCTAAACATGTGCAACCTATATAAACTTGTCCAAAATGCATCAGGCCCTTTCACAAAGGCAGCATTGTATGTTTTGACGAGGAGAATGAAGATTTTGGCTGGTATGCAGCGGAGGAGACAGGAGGCTAATTAATTTGTTTTTCGAAACTGCAAAAATAGTCACTCCCTCAATATGCATGTTGTTTGTGATGCATCCTATATAACAATAGACCTTGTAGCCCGATTTCCAGGCAGCACTCATGAGTCACACATTTTCAAACCACAGTGGGAGATACAATAGGCTTTCTCTAGGTGATTTTGAAACAGTTTTCTCCTTGGTAAGCCCATATTAGATATTTTACTTTCAGTTCAGCATGCAAACTAAAAAACCATACTAATTTGTGTTTTTGTAACCTTTCAGAAGACAGTACATATGCATTACAGCATTGGATTTTGACACCTTATTTAAATCCAAGTACAAGGAGTGAGCGGAGATACAACCGTGCTCATAAAACTACATGCTCTGTCATGGAGAGGACATTTGGAATCCTAAAAGGACATTTTAGGTGTCTACACAAAAGTGGCGGTGCCCTCCAGTACCGTCCCCAAACATGTTGCAACATCATAGTTACCTGTGCAATGTTGCACAGCCTTGCTATTAGGAGGGGTCTACACAATGTGGAGATTGAATCAGATTCTGATCCGGAGGATGGAATACCACAAATACAAATACAACACCAACACACTGCCTCACATGCAGCTGAGGGTAAAGCACTTTGTGCTGAGATCACTATGAATTATTTTTAAGGTAAGTAAAAGGGAAATATTGGAAATTAAAACCGTACCACATGTTTGATGTTGGTTTTAAATCAAAATGTTCCTTTTATGCTGGATTCATTATAATTTTTTGTTGAAAGATCAAAACATATACATCATGAACAACATTTTCACAATCGTTTAGCGTTTTTTCATGAAGCAAACATGATAAGAAGTGAAATGCATATAAAAAGAATACAAACAGATTAGTGCTTCTTCTTCTACCTCTGCCTGCACTACTTTTCTCAGCAGTGCCTGCCTGTGGAGTACCACCAACACCTGTACTGGATGTATGTTGGTGTGTGCGCCTAAGGTTTGATACACCAGGTACAGAGAGGCTACTCAAGCTTGATGCCTCTTCACTGCCCCCTAACCCTACCTCTGCAGGCCCGGATATTTCACTGGATTGAATGTTTTCTAAGGCAGGTGTGACCTGAACTAATCCACGGGCTACATAACTACAGCAGTGACCCATCTGAGTCTGAATGTTGACAGTGAACCTAGATAAACTGCTAGTAGCCTGTGCCAGAAGGTTGATGGATCGGCTTAAAGTATCAAACCTCACCATGTGCTGGTCATGCCTGCGCCTTTGTGTTGAGTGGTCCTGTTGCATTGTTGTAACAAGTTTATCTATTGATTCAGTGCGTCTTGCAAAGTTATTATTCATCAAATATCTGACCATCCTCAATTGTTTTCTTAAAACTCTCTTGCCCATCGGGCAATTGCGACATTGGCCCGATTCCGATGTTGTTCGGAAGGCCTCCGAATCGGATTTGGCTTTCCCGGATCCGATTCATAGCCCTTGTTTACGATGCGAAGATCGCGTACGCGCCGACCGAATCGTTTCCAGAACTCGAACCTGTCCATACGACTCGTTCGTGGCCGAATAGTGCCGCGCCAAGAAGACGTATTCCGACCGAGCGAGTACGATGCACGATTCGGACAGCCGCTTCGTCTCGGTCTCAGCGAGACGAAACGGCTGTCGGAAGTGTATTTTGGGGGGCCGTAGTAGGCCCCCTTTCACCCGGGCCCTCCGAATCTGTCACGGCGGTGTGCCTATGGGTCCCCCCGATCCAGGCATGCACAGTGTGGCGAGCACCATGGGGTGCCCGCCACAGGGTGTACGCTTTCCCCCACCCACCCCTTTTCTGCAATGGGAGCCTGTGTACGTGTCCGTACACGGGCTCCCATTGAGTTCAATGGGAGTCCGAGCGAACCGAGTCCGTAAGCATACAGCAGCATCGTACTCGCTCATTCGGACTCCCGGAGCACGTCTCGGTCGGAAAGCCCTCCGGATCCGAGTCGTACGGAGGGCTTTCCTAGCGAGATCGGAATCGGGCCCCTTGTGTGATTGATACACGTAAGTTGTCGATTTACATTTTTAATATTTTTGATCGGCAGCTGCTGCACAGAGAGCATAAAGGCCTCTAAACCTCCAAAAAATTGAGATGTCTCGGAAGTATTTTCTACATCAAAGAGACCAGCATTATGAGAAGTTGTGGCATGGCGATGCCTCTGCAAAAACCTGCAAGGCATCTGTCTGTCTCTCGAAGGTGTTGATGTGATTTCCCTGGCTGGGGTTGGTTTATCTCCTACATATGGGAAATCAGGAGGTGGTGAGACTGTAGCTCTTCTTCTGGTTGTTACTTGCTCTGTCTGTGTGGCAGGTATGTCTCTGGATTGCTCGATTTCCCAAGGACTTTCATCAGTATCTGTTGTGATACATCTGAGAAAAATATATAGTTGTACTTTAATATACTGTTTTGCAAACTGAAGATTTTATGGAGCTCTAACTTCATTTCTCCTATTATTGGCTACATTTAATGACAATGTTTTGAGAGCAAACTAATTTACGTGTTTGTCTACACAAGATAAATTGGTGATTATTGTTACTACAACTCCCATAATGCATTTGAACGTGAATACAATCATTAAAATGGAGTGACTTTTCTGATATACATTAATTAAATATCTGTATTTCTTATACTATCATGATATAATAAAACACTAATGAAATCTTACCTTCCAATGTAGATGGTGGATTAGAGGTATCTATGTTGGACACCCCAACAAACTCTCTGGCTGATTTGTTGCCTCAATCATGGTTTCCAATGCTGTTGGTAGTGGCTGTTGAGTTGGTCCTCCGCCAGTCCCAAGTGCCTCTGCCAAGCGACTTTTTCCCTTCTTTTTCGTGCGTGATCTTGAGCAGTGCCATCTTTTTCTGATTTCTGGGATAGTATGTTGCGTCACTCCAAGGAAATTGATTTTCTCCAGGATGTCGTCCCAGATTTTACTTTTTTGTGCTTCTGGCACAGTGAAAGAGCTCTTACCAAACAGCTCCTCGGTGAGGACCTTCGGCTCCTTCTCCGAAATCCTAAGCTTGCTCTTTCTAGCTGCAAGGTCTTTGTCTGCCCCTTCCCTGGACATATTTCTAATTATTTGCAGCCAACATTCCCACAAGGGTCCACAGATGTACTTCTTCAACAGCACTCACTTCCTCTGTGTTACAGAACACTAGGAAGGGCATGCATTTCAACACTTCCTCATAGTGATATCATCATTCAGTTCCCAAGAAGCGAATTTCCTATGTGCGATTTCCTGAAACCAATTCGCAGATTTTGTGATTCCCTATTAGTAAATCGTGAATGTGGCTCTTACCGAATCACAAATTGTGGAAAGAGACTTTCCATGCATTTCCATTAGCAAATACCTAATAGCGATTTGGATGGAATCGCCATTTGGAAATCACTAGGTGAAACGTACCTACATCTGGCCCTTAGTCCTGCTAAATGAGTTGGTGGTATGAGAAGACTGGTCAATAGTAATGCTTGGTGAGTGTGGCAACAGAGATGAAGAGTGTGGCAGAGTAAAAGGAGGTTGGCCAATAATAACAGGAAGTGATATTAGGGAAAGGCTGGTTGATGGGATCACTGAATGAATACTGCTGTAATCTACTATTGGAAAGAGTTCAATGGAACTCCTGCCTTTCCAATCTCCAGAGGACCAGGATTTTGCCTCTATGTTCCTCAATGCCCACACCCCCCTACCCATTATCTGCCACCCGGTACTTGTTTGCTTCTCAGTTCGATACCTCCTTGCTGTTGCCCTCTGTTTTCTTGCTCCCCTAAACACTCCCCTGTTACCTTCCACCCATGTCATCTACATTTTCAAAGCAGAACAGGAACTGTGCCTCAATTACAGTGCTGGCTTCTTGTGGTGTTGGTAAGAGTGTGATTGAGGAAGCGTATTCAACTGTAGTAAAGGTATAGACGAGTGAGAGTTGTGTGGGAGACAAGGGCTCAAGAAGGTAAGGTGCCTAGAAGATCTGCCCCAGTGAAAGTGATGAAGGTAACGAGTCTGAGTACCGACAAGTCATTATGAATAAGGGTAAAAGTGGAGGGAGTATTTTTTGTTTTACAAAGTAGGGCTGTCTGGTGTGACCTCTAGGCCAATATTATTTAAAAAATGTAAAAGTACACCCATAGGATTACTCTCACACATGAACTAAATGTATGGCTTTTTAGAAATTCCCAAAAATTCAGGACTACTTCTAGGAAGCTGAAACAGTCCAAACTTTCCAGGAGTACTGAGATGCATAGGGATTTACACATGTATAAGTGTAGTAGAAGTATGTTTACACTACAATAAATGCTTAGGAAAAGCGTCTTTAAGTTTTGCAACTTTAAACCTGCCAAATTTAACAAGGGAAAAGCATACAGTATTTACCATATTATGTGGAGTTTGGTGCTTTAAACACCAAAATCCATGTTATTCTCCACAAGCTCCTAATAGGTGCTATTTATTGGACCTGATGAATCACATTCTGTGGTATCACTATATATCAGGTGTGAAAAATAGCACCTGTACGCGTAATCAGGCAGTGGCGGCTGGTGACATTTGAAAGTGGTGAGGCGTAAAACGTTGGGCATGACTTTTATATAGCGAGTAACGTGAACAAGTTTAATGGATAAACCTGCGATCCAGGGTGGGTCCCTCGCTGAAGAAAGAAATGAAAAAAAGATTGCCAAATTGTACATTTCAAAGCAAATGAATGTAGCGATAAAGCACGGCTTATAAAGCAGTGGGAAAGTATAGTCTTGAAATATTAAACACTTTAAATACTGCCCCATATCTTACTGCATTAATATATTCAGCAGTTAATGTAATGTGTAAATTGTTCAGCGTGACAACTTTAGCCCTTTAAAATGTATGCTTGCCCACTGTCTTGCACTGCATGTAGTATTAACTTTGGAAAAAAATGCTCTAACCACCAGGCTTCGGGAAGCACCCACAGCTGCTGGCTGCAACCAGTCATATAGAAATATGTGCAGACGGGTCTTTAAGTGGGATGAAAAAAGTAGGGGCTCTCTATAAAGGAACATGTCAAATACATTTCTGTGATTCCCATAGTGTGCCAACCGACCAGTATTTTGGTTTCTCTCTGAGATGTAATTGTATCCAGATAAATGACACAACAACTGACCCTAAATCCTGTCACTAAGATTGGCTTTGTCAATGGGTGTTAGCTGTTTAAGATAAATGAGTAACAACAATGATTTGTTAGAAATAATTAGCATTGGAAATGTTTCCATTCTGAAATAGTGAGTCTGTGAGTTAAATAGCATTGAGGCCTGTGGAAGGAATTTTGGCCTTCAGTTATGTGTGCTTTATGTTAGATATGTATCCTCTTTTTCTCTGCATATCTTGTCCATCTGCACATCCTCAACCACCTCTCTTTCCTCTTCAACATCCTCTTTTCACTCTTCCCCGAATGCACTTCCTCGCATCTCTGTCACTTCACTGCCCCCAAGCATATACTGCACTCCCTCAAATTTAAGCACTTTATTTTCTCTTACTTTTGCCTTGCAAATATTTTGACATCTGTGTACCCCCTTCTCACACACATCCACAGAATTTCAGTTGCAATTGGAATACATAAATATTGTTCTGTGTGCTCTGTAGAGAGGCCAACCCACTGACAGGCACTTTGTTTGGCTTGAGCCTTAGCGCCTGCGCGCTCAATCATGCCCCTCATAAACCCCTGGCATGGCTCAAGCTTCAAAGTATGCACAGAAAAAAATACAGATAAACAACAACATTATAAAATAGCTAACTCTTGGGGAATGCACGATTAAGTAAAGTATGAGGAATAAGAAAGGGACTAAATCACTGAAATGTATTGCCTCAACGTTTTTACCATTCATTGTTTGCAAATCAACCCATGTTTTTGGCATCAGTGTTAACTTGGGGGCATGAAGACACAGCCAATTTTAATGTCATACATCAGAGAACTGTCCACTGTAAGCACATATCTCTCGCTTTGGACTTGATTCGAATATTTGGATCAACTTCGCAAGGGAACAAGAACCCTGCTCATTATTTGGATCCATTTCGCAGGAGAACAAATGCTGCAGCTCCACTTCTAACGGGGCCAGTGAGGGCAGTCAGGGCCTGGGGTGTCACAGTGGAGGAGGTTAGCGTGATGAGGGGTCTCAGCACAAAACATAACACAACATTAACATGCACCAAATCAGACATGCTTGCATCCACTTCCGGGTATGACGAAAGGGTGGGATCTTTTTCCTGTGACTGACGGACATCTTAAATAACGCAGGGATGAAGCCTCAGATGCCTGAAACCAGAACGCTTATTGTGTCACTGAGCTACAGAGTGTATACCATCATAGACCACAATGGCAATGAAGGGCCTTAAAACAGAAAGCCCTGCGTTATGCGTCACAGTTCCGACAGTTGATTTACTGCCTGGTTTCCATCTCCTGCTTCAGAGCAAGGTGGGCAGGCAGCCTCGATCATATCTCTAAATAAATTGATCTATTTAATATGTTTTTATGTAAATGTTAAGGAATTTCAGAGGGCCCAGCCCCTGAGCCCTATTGGAGAAACCCCCAATATGTCAATGTACACTCGGAAAACAGGCAACTTAAGTTAAGCATAGGCACACAAAGGGTTCAGCATTTTGGGATAAATGAGTGAATTTTGTACTACTGCCTAGCAAACTATATATGACAGCAAATGTTTTGGGGTGCATGGACTTCATTTAGGAGTTTCACCTTCGACCCTAGGCTTAACCCTTGCGACCCATGGCACTGCATTTGTGACCCCTAGCCTCACCTGGGGTCGCACCTGCGACCCCCAGCTTGCCCCTTGCGACCCCCTGGCACTGCATTTGTGACCCCTCGCCTCAGAGATAGCAAAATCAGGGTCAGCTTGTCCTCATAGACATCTGTTCGGTCTCCAAACTCCTTGTTTTATTTTTTGTTAATTTGTTCATTACACTAATAGAGAATAACAATTTACTAACAATTCAATTAACAACTCAATTCAATTAACAATTTACTACTACTGTAATAAAAAAGGAGTACACTTAGTTGTAATATGTCCTTCCCTGGCAGCAGAGGATAGTACAATATGCTTTTAAATGTATGTTGCGTGCATGCATGCAGGTGAGAGCGTGTTGATCTGAAAGTGTATGTATGTGTGATTGTGTATGAGGAACCATGTCTGTGTAAGTGAACATTAAGATCAAATGGTGTATGGTGTCACTTCCGCTACCCCTGGCCATTTGGTGAATTGACGTTCATATTGGGGTTATCCAATTAATGTTTTGTTAGTCAAAGAATGAAGAGGCCAGCGTCTGTAAGGTAATTCTCCAGATATTTTGTGAGAGATTACTGAAGCGTGCTACATTATCGACACTTTTTCACTAATGATATAGTAATACTCACTGGGCATCTATCCAAAACATAAATGGTTTACATGGTTCTATCAGGGGACCTCGTTTACTTTGCACTTGAAACTTTTAAAGTGTTGGTCTGCTTTTCTGCAAAAGGCTGACTCACCTTAATAGACCGACTGCATAATGGATACATCATTTAACAAACCAGAGTATCTTTTGTTCTAAGGCTTTCAGAAATATTATAAGGCTGCAAAATTGCGTTTGCGTCACAATAGTATCAAAACCTGGCATGCAAAAAAACCCTGTTTGAGATCAAATGACTGTAAGAAATTTATTAAAGCTTACGTTTGTCTGTTAAATAAAACATCTTATCAATAAGGGAGCCATCTTTGAATGGTAACAGGCCATTCTTCCTAGGGCAATTGCCTATCTGTGCTATTGTTGAATCTGGTTGACTATGGCTGTCGCTGCAATTTCATCTAAAAGTCATTTAACATTTAACAGTTTCAATTTCTTCTAAATCAAAATCATCTAAAAGCTGTATACCAGCTTTACTGAAAGTATACAACAAATATTAGATCATTTTAAGGTCTTCCATGTGAGATTTGGCAGAGTCTTCCACTTACTAACATGTTTATATTATAGGTCTGTGCTATACACTTCACTGGTTTAGTAAATAATGTATTGAAGTATTTTTAAATAGCTCTGAAATCTTCAAAACTCTGCTTCCTCCCAAAATCACGTTTTAGGTGAGGAGGCCCCAAACCCATCCCACATCAAGCACTACTCTATTTTTTTATTTGCTTTTGTAGTATGTTTTGTAAATTATTTTTTTGTATTTTCGTCAAAAAAACTCTAGTATGTTTAAAACTGCTTCCTCTAAAGATTTTACGTTCCGGGGCCGTATTATAGAAGTGCTCCGGGGAAGCAACGGGCGTTTGCTCCCGCTTTGCAACCCCCCGGGGCACTTTGGCATTACAGAAGGGGCCGCAGATGCTTGTGCGTCCCCTTCTGTAATACTGAAAGCGCTGGCGCACATACCCAGTGCTTCCTCAAGAGGGCGTTCCCTCATTTGTATGGGGGCGTGGCCCCATGCAAATGAGGAAATCCCTTTGCCTCTGCGCCCGCGCCGTATTACAGATGCGGGCGCAGAGGCAAAGAAGCTCTCAGGAGGCACACTGACAGTGCGCCAACTAAAAGGTGGCACACTGTCAGAGCACCCCCTGATTGCAGCCCTTTGGAGGGAGGAAAGGGGGTCCCATGGACCCCCCAGACATCCCCTTCCAAGTGGGTGCAGTCACTCACTGCACCCGCCTGCAAGGGGATCTCTAATCCCCTTTAAAAGTGCCGTCTGCACTGTGAAAACACAGAGCGGCTTCAAAGTAGCTGCTCCGTTTTTTACATGAATGCGCTGCCCTGAGGGCAGCTCGAGTTCGCGGCTGCCCAGGGGGCACCACATTCACCATAATACGGTGCATTTTCCTTGATTGCGCTGGGAGCACATTTCATAAGGTGCGCCCGGCGCAATCAAGGAAAATGCGCCGTATGTATAATACGGTCTCTGATGTACAAAGATTACATGTGGAAAAGTGGTCTCAAATTGTGCCCTGACTTTTTGAAAGTGAATCTGATTTTGTGAACCAACGTATGTACAAATGGATCCTTTAACAATGTACCAAATTGCAGGGGGGTCACAGAAGGCTCTGCCTAATTACTTTCAAATAGTCAGGTCACAATTTGTGAAACCCTGTGATTGACTACAATCAAAGGGATAGCGACCTGCTAGGAACAGCAGACCATCATCTGCTGTTGCTTTCCAAACTGGAAAACATTTTTTAAAACAGCCTGACTGCTTTTAAAAAGAAAAACTTTTTCAAGTTGGAAAACTTCAGTGAGAGCAGGCAAGTCGTCCCCAGGATCCCTGCCTACTCCCCCCTGAAGTTGCCACACTGATCCCAAAATGGCAAGGTATCCAATAGGGGCCCCTTCAACTTTTTGAATCAGTTATCACCCTAACTTGGGAGGCGGGAACAAATCAATGTTTTGAGACAAGAATTATGGTCGCAACCATTAATACATATATTGCAGACTTGAAATTTTGCAGGATCGCCGTTAAATGCCCCTTCCAAAGTGTGATTGTGTATGGGTTTCTAAACCCATTTTGCAATTCAGAAAAAGTTCTCTGATTCACTAAATTGGATTAACATATGAGAAAAACACAAGAAGAGGAAGCAGTGCCATTAAATAAGTAGCAAGCAAATGAGATTGACAAGAAAAACAAGCAATGGTAAGCAGTGACTGACCCAAAGCACACAGTAGGAATTGGTACAGCTATCTGCACGCGAGTCCTAAAGACAGCAGACACGCTGTACTTCACCTACTTCATCTTTGCACTGGTTGTTGTTCCACATGTCACTGACAAATTGGCCAGCACAGGCGCACAATTGCCTGAAAACAGGGCAAAGTTTCCCATGAATGATGCACTTTACATGATTGAACCTTTGCATCACAAAGAAGCAACTGCTCAGTCAAGAAGGTTTTCCAAATGATGCTGCAGAAACCATTAAAATTGCAAACGAACAACATTTTCTATAGAGTTATTAGCTTTTATCGAATATACCCATATACAATTTTAACTAAAAAGTGTTTGCATTGAATGTGGCTAATACGCAGCTGCAGTCTCCCCATCAGTCATTTCACAGCAGGCAACACTAAAGGAACTTATAGCACAGCAGGCGGCAGTAGGGAATTTAAAAAAATTGTTACTGTGGCAAAAAGCAAAGTATGGCAAAATGCCATAGTAAAGCATGGGCGCAGGGGGTACCTCCGAGGCAAAAATAATCTTTGAGTCTTGGGCCATGGGGCACCAACACCGATACTTACAATGGGCTTAAGATGAGTCTACTGCTTACAACAGGTTGGCTTTATTGTCAGGGTCATTCGCTTGCTACTTATTCCATGTCTTTCCCTATTTGTCATGTGTTTGTCCCTCCCATGGAGCATATCTTCTTTACCATTCTTTTGATTGGAGGATTTGTATTTTTCCCCTGCTTGCATTGAGGGAACTACTTTTTTCTTTTGCTTTCAGCATATGTGAGTTGATGTGTTTTCTTGCTCTATTCCTGCAGGCCTCTCTCGCCTCTCTCTATTACTCGCTCTCCTCTCACTCTCTCTCTCTCATGCCTGTTCTCTACATGTACCATGTCCTCTCTCTTTTCAGGACCTCTTTCTCTCTTTTGCCTCATTTGTTGCCTCTTTTTATGCCTTCGGCCTTCTTTCTTATGCTTTTTCTCACTCTCTGCTCTCTTTTTCTTGAATTTTCATACTGTAGTGTCTATTCCCCTTTCCTCAACACTTTTTCATTTTATTGCCTCTCTCTTCTCACCTCCCAAGTGCCTTTCAGACTTCTGCTCTTTTGTTCTCCCCCTCCATTCTTGGGCCTTTCTTTGGGCCTTTCACCCCTTGTGCGCCTTCCTTCCATTTTTTTGCTTTCAGCATCTGTTTCCTTTTGTGCCACTTCTCTCCTCTTCTCTCACCCTGCTTGCCCCTTCAGGCTGCCGCAGCTCCCCCAACCCCCTCCCACACTTGTTCTCCCAACCTGCTTCTTACGTCTTCTTGTTTCTTCCCACCCATTCTAGCCCCATCCACCATCCCCTGGCACTCCCAGGACCTACTTATTGGCAGCTGCTGTACAACCGCGCACCCGGACTGCATTCAGCACCACAACCCCTAGTCCAATCAGCCCACTCCGCTACACAGCATCTACCCTCCTGTCACTTGACCCAGGACACCAAACCACCCACTGCTGCCACACTGTGCCACACAGCATGGTATGACCTTCCTCCTGCTTCCACTGCTGCTTTACTTGCAACAACACACCTGCACACATCCCCCACACTCCCACACCCACACCACCCACCCAGACTATCCCCACGAAACATGCTGTACCAGGATCTCAGCAAACTCTCGAATGCAGGCTCCTCAAGAACCATTCGCTCAGCAAACACATAATCGAAATCTGGGATCTCATCAACAACAGCGTGCCAGACCTCCTCTTCCTCGCGGAAAGCTGGCTAAATCCAAAGTTGGTTCCCGACATTGCCGTGGCCACCCCGGCATGCTACAAAACCACACTCCAAGACCTTCTTTACAACTAGGAAGAGTACTCTCAATTATCTACAAAGACACCATCAAATGCGCCACACCCACAGACTCAGACACCCCCTTCATGGAGCACAAGCACTTTCAGCCGAGAAACAAACAACAGCTTCACCCTGGAAGGAACCCTAACATATAGACAACTTGGACCACAAACCAACTTCAGCAACTTCATTAACAGTCTTCATCGCTCCCCTCACCATCAGTTCCAAGGACTTCATACTACTCTGTGACCTCAATTTGCCCCTGGAGGTCCCCACCAATCCCTGCTACACAGACATCTTACAGAGCCTGAACAATATCAGACTCTTCTAGCACGTCACAGACTGAACACACATTGCAGGACACACTGTAGATCCAATCTTCCCCACCGGGAACAAAATAAATACATCTCTGCCTCTCCGCTCACTGGGTTTGAGCACTCCATCATACACTTCCAAACCGCCACACAGCAAATCAAAGTACCCACCTGCATCAACCTGCCCAGCTCCAACTGTAAAAAAATAACCGAAGCTGCTAGATATGATTATTCAACGTGACTCTCAGGTATGGGAGTGGCGATGGGGGGAGAGCATAATATAGCCTTATACACGGATGATGTGCTCCTCTTCCTGACTCGACCACAGCTGTTGGGCCCTCGAGCCCTCCATATCCTAGGCGTGTTTGAGTAAGCCTCCAGCCTCTGGATAAACTGGCAAAAGTATATCCTGGTCCCGCTGAAGGGTGACTCGGCTATAGTGAGTTGGCTGAGCACTATACTGATTTAATGCCTGAGCTTCAAGTACCTAGGTGTCTAAATATCACTCCTACTGCACCTGCCTCAGACCCTCAATCTTGCTCCTCTGCTCGTCGACACCAAACGAGCGCTGCAGTCTTGGTGCGGTTTCCCACTAAACACACTGGGTAGGGTGTCCAAAAGTTTGTTGCTTCCCAAGTACCTCTACGCTGTACAGAATTTCCCATTCCCCATCCACACTTCCTGGATCACACAGCTTAATGCTCTCATCTGCTCCTTTATTTGGATTGAGAGGCTCCCACACAATGCTTGGGCTAAGTACTGCCGCTCAACATTTGACAGGGGCTTGGGACTGGCTGATATTATGCTTCACAATTGGGCAGCTCATGTTTTGGCCATTAATGACTGGATGATGGGAGGGCTGGAGTGACCCCGCCTATAAAGCGGATCTGGCCCCACTGGATCTGAACAGGTTCCTGGGATACTTGTTTGGCTGCCCTATTCGCACCACAATGCTGGAACACACTATAGTGGTGCTTTTCTGACTTTCCTGTGGAGCAGGTGCTGATTACATCATAGTCAGTGGGATAAGATCGATATTACATCTCTTGGGGATGTGTGGAGCGGCACCCACATGAGGTCCTTTGCTGAGCTGCAGGCCTTATTCCTGATTAGCCACACACATTGAAAAATGTTCTAGCTATCGTAACAGAAAGTTTCAATTTTATTAAGGACACGCAAGCGAGGATTAGGCTGTTCTCTCTTCACTTTTATCGACCAGCAGCCATTTAATATTGGTAAAGATTCAGTCAAAACATTGTAAAAAGGAAACTACATTTCCCATGAAACACAGATTACAATCCATCCAATCCACGTCCAGCGTCCTCCTTTACAATCCCCTGCTGACACTCCTTCTCCCTTTTTTCCTGCGACCACAGCCAGACATTTAGGGATTCATTCTTGTTTACCAGACTCTGTGCCTGAGAAAAATATATATCATAGTATCAGTGAGCTGTCAAACACATATACAAAGCTTTTCCTGCCGGAAAAAACATAATAGATTAGAAGTGTATTGCGATTGTATAATCATACTACTCAGTTAGATAACAATTATTTCATCTTACAAACTGCCCCATGTATTTTAGAGGCAGAACTCATAAAACTTCGAAATGGGAGAGTAGGAACTCAATAGAAAGCCAGGGTGGGCTAATCCTCACCTCCGTCTCCTTAATAGAATTGAAACTTTTCATTACGATAGCTAGGACGTTTTTCATTTTATTTCAGGACCCGGAGGCGAGGATTAGGCTGGTTTAAAGCTTTTCCACCACTAAAGATGCCAGGTTTTGCACTAGTTTGAAGTAAAACCTCTTAAAGGTAGAGTCCGAGGACCAATCTGCCGCTTTGAGAATATCTTCCGAGCGGGCACACACAACAAAAGCCTTTGAGGCCATAGCCCCTCTTACGGAATGCGCACCAAACAGTAAGGTAGCAATACCAGCCTCTTGCATGGCCCATCGGACCCACCTGGCAATCGTAGGGGAAGAAACCGCTTTATGACCACACATAGTTCAGGTACATCCAGAAACATGGGATAGGAAACACATGTTTAATTACATTTTGTACGTCTGGAAACATTGAATGTCATCCCATCCAGAGTGAATACTCTACCTGTTATGTCCAGTGCCCATATGACTGACACTCGCATGCATGAGATCAAACACAAAAGTGTGGCTAGTTTTGCCTACATCTGCTTACATGCCAAATATGTGTTAGCTGGCCATGACTTGAAAAGGTGTAAAACCTTGTTGACATCCCAAAGCGTGGAATATCTGGGGCCTGGAGGAAGAGACAATTGAACGCCCCTCATAAGTTTACATATTAAAGGATGTTCTCTCACAGACCGTCCTTCTATTGGCACGTGGCCTGCCGATAGGGCAGATCTAAAGGTATTAATGGACCTATACACCAAATTCTCTGATGCCAAGGAGAACTGAAAATTCAAGATATGCACAACTTCGGCCCCCACGGATTGAATTGCCATTGACAACACCAACCCAACTATCTTGACCAGGGCGGGAGGTAACGTTTGGTTGTGCTAGCTGCCCAAGATTTAGTGAGAAACAAGGCAACCTCTCATAAAATGCCTGGGACCTGCCAACGTTCCCCGTAATCCTCCATGCCATGAGATGGAGCGCGCCCTAATGAAACAGATGATGGCGATTTCCCTGGGGATCTCAAAGGAGATCCAGAAACAGGGGTAGAAGGATTGGAAAATCCTAAGAAAGTTCCATCAGAACCGGAAACTGAACTTGAGACCTCCATACTGGTGTCATCAGCACCAGATCCACCTGCTGTCTCCGAATTTGGGTAGACTCTCTCATGATCATGGCAAAGGGCGGAAACGCATATCCCGTCTCTTTGCTCCAATCCTGCAGAAAGGCATCTGTTGCCACTGCGTTGGGATCTGGTCTCCAACTGCAATACCTCTTCAGTTGTTGATCCAGACAAGAGGCAAAGAGATCCATTGTAAATGGGTCCTATCTGGTCTATATCTCCTGGAACACTTGTGTGTGGGAGATGCCAAAGACTGACGTCCAGACAGTGGTGTGAATGTCAGTCTGCTATCTGGTTGGCTGTCCCCAGCAGGTGTTCCGCCTTGACTGAAATCTGATTATCCAGACAGTAAGTCCAGAAATCCCTGGCTAGATCTGCCAATGCTTTCGATCTTTTTCCTCCTACGTGATTGATATAGCATACTGCCGCTACATAGTCCATCTTGAGCAAGACACAAGATTGAGCCTTCTCCCTGGTCCAGCATTTCACTGCGAAGGACCCCCCCAGAAGTTCCAGGAAATTTATGTGGAGATGTTGCTCTGTGGAAGACCATTTTCCTCCTGTGGATAATTCTCCACACCTTGCCCCCCAACTTGAACCACTGGCATCAGATTCGATGATTAAGTCCGGTTGGGAGCCGAAAATGGCATGCCCGTTCCAGGCTTCCATGTGAGAAATCCACCACCGTAACTCCTCTTTGTCATCTTCTGAGAGGGGTACTGACTAAGAGTACATGAGCCCCCTCTGCAGGTAGAAGATGTTTAGACACTGGAGGGCCTGATAATGCAGGGGACCCAGAAAAATCACATGTATAGATGATGAAAGAAGACCCACTATGCGGCCAATCTGTCATAAGGAAGTGTTGGGTTTGGCCATGGTTCTCTTGAATGCATGTTTGATCCTGGCCAATTGCCGTGAGGGAAGGCTAAGTGTGGCTTGGTCCGAATCCATCATGAATCTCAGAAATTGTAGGTTCTGTGATTGTATCAAAGAAGATTTCAGTTCCTTGAACACGAAACCGAGGGACTCTAGAATATTGATGGTCTCTTGAAGGTTGTTCAGTAACCTGTTGCAGCGCTGATTTAACAGGGGTATGTCATCTAAGTAAACAAGTAATCTCATTCCTTTGGCCCTTAGATGCTCCATCACTGGTCTCAGGACGTTGGTGAAGCACCATGGAGCAGATGACTGACCGAAAGGGAGGGAAGTGAATTTGAATATTTGGGTCCTCCATTGGACCTGGAGGAAACGCCTGTGTGGAGGGAAGATCGGAATTGTAAGGTAGGCATCTCGGAGGTCTAAACAGACCATGCAGTCGTTGGCCTGTAACACATCCCTTAGAAGGTGTATCCCTTCCATCTTGAAGTGGCGAAACACCAACCACTTGTTGAACTCCTTAAAATTTAGTACCGGGCGCTGACCGCCATCCCTTTTCTCCACTAAAAAGAGATTGCTGAGGAAACCTCTGGGATGCAGTTGGGATGGAATAATTGCCCCTTTTTCCAGGAGTTATGAGACCTCCCTGTCCACCAGGCTGGACTGGAGCTGTGAGAATCCTAGGGGCCGTGGTCTCTGGGGTTGCACAAGGGACCCATAAAATTCTATCTGGAAACCCCTCACAGTCTGCAGTACCCAGGCATCTGATGTAAGAAGTTTCCAACTGTGGAAAAACAGTGAAAGCCTGCCGCCAAGTTTGATCCCCGAGAGGGTTTGAACACTCACCTTGAGAGGCGTTGTAGGAGGCATTATTCTTCGAATTCCCTCTTGAACCCCTGTTGCGGGGGTAGCTTCGCATAGCGTAGAAGTTCCGGAAGCGGGAACAGTCCTGCCATTGGCCTCATTGGCTGCCTGCTCCTCTGGAGGCTTGGTGGATGACACGGCGGTCGAGCGCCTCCTACCTTGACCGGCTTTGGCAAACCCACCAGGGTAAAAATCCTCTTAATCGATGTCTGAGCCTTATCAATGGAGTTGAATTTATTAACAAACTTTCCTAGCTCTCGAATCAAAGGTTCCCCAAAAAGGTTGCCTTATGCTATGGGGCCTGCTTCGGATGGTGCCAGTTCCCCTAATCGAGGGTCAATTTTAATCAGTAAGGATCTGCGCCTCTCGGTGGATATTGCACAGTTCGCATTTCCTAAAAAGATAATCGCACATTGCACCCACCCTGATAAGTTCTCAGGAGAAATAAGGGTACCGGATGCTTTCGCGTCCTCGGCCATGTCTAAGATCTTTGACAATGGCCCTGCCACATCTAACAGTTTGTCCTGGCAGGACCGCCAGGACCGGGCAATCCCTTTCTTAGGATCTCTTATGAATTTGGTCAGAAAAGTGGCCATTCGTGCATCTATATCTGGTGTAAGAGCGACCTTACCGTCTAAATAAGGACTCGGGCATTCTGCCCTAAAGCAACTTCACACCTCCTAATCCAAAGACTTCCGCAGGCGACCTGCTATATAGGCGGCAACCTTTGGTGCTGGGACTCATTCCGCAGAGCACGGATGTAGTAGGTCATCTGGGTCCAGCATATCAGAATCTGGGCCTGTGGAGGTCTAGTCTGTTTTGGACTTCCCAGGCAAGAAAGGGGGATTATTAGACAGCCGCCATAGACTGTCTGGTTCTCCTTCACTTTCAGCGTATGTGGCATCTGGGGATTCATCCCCATCCAATGGGTCCTGAGGGGGAGAAGGAAAGGAGAGGGACCCGGAGGTACAGGGAGCAGGGTTTTCAGGAAGGGGGGTTTGAGACTCCATAAACGCATTCTTGAGGTGAGAAAAAGCAACTAGATCGACCCCTGGGTCGGTAGCACACTTGCCCTTGGACTCAAGTTGTGCCTGAGGATGCCCTGGAGGTAGGGCGGCCTGAGGTTCTTCCCTCTGCCCGAGGGGTTGTAGGCACTGAGTTTGGAGTTGTAATATTTTCCTCTCCAAGGACGCCACAACGTGAGAAACTGCCTTAAAAATGGAAACATCAATAATTTGGCAGAACTCATCGCCAGTGGGGAGATAAGTTGATTCCTCCTCCTCCTCCATATACTCCCCGGAGTCTTCCCCCAGATAATCAGCCGGACTCTGCATTTTGTTGTAGCCCCAAGGCTGTAAAAAACCAGAAGGATCTTCTTTATATTTATGGTTCTATATATATTTAAAGAGTGCAGATTTCCCTGTTCACTGCCAGGAATAGTGAGTACAAACACCTTCAGATAACAGCCTGAGGCCTGACGGGACAGACACATCCCCTGTAATATCTGGGGAACTAAAAGCCACCTGGATCATGTCCCTGAATGCCCTGTATAAGTCTTACCCCAACGGGGCGTTCAGATTCCAGGCAGTGACACATAAATTGATTGTAAGGAGTAAGTACAGCCCCCGGCAGCAGAGAGAGGACCGGACGTGTTTCACCGATCGCTAGATAGTGGGAAATAGATGCGCCGGTTGCCAGGGGGTAAAGCGCGCAGACCGGGAGCTATTGGGTGTGTGGTCCTCTAGTTGTCGACTGACTGCCTCGCACCCCTGAGTCCTGAGGAAAAATACTAGCGGCCGCAAAGGAGCGATAAATGTTCCCACGGCTGTCCTGAAAAAGAAGGCACGTTAATTCCGCATGCACAAGCAAAGGCGCGGTCACCTCAAGGATCAGGCAAAACACACATGTTTAGTTTCACCAGCAAATTTGACACGCACATGAGAGCAAACTGAAACACTTATTTGGAGGCTGCTGGAGCAGCGAAGAAAGAGGGAGAAGAAGCGTCGACAGGGGATTGTAAAGGACGACGCTGAACGAGGATTGGAAGGACTGATCCCTGTGTTTCATGAGAAATGTAGTTTCCTTTTTGGAATGTTTTGACTGAATCTTTACCAATGCTAAATGGCTGCTGGTTAATAAAAGAGGAGCGAGAACAGCCTAATCCTCGCCTCCGGGTCCTGACATAGAATTCCACAAATACTTACAGGTTTGCCACGCACTGACCACCCATTGCTCCGGCCTTATGGACCTCCCTGAGTACAGCCTGTTGGAGGCCCACCTGCTGATGGGTATAATTGACAGTGCCAGTGTTTCTCAAATATGCCGCTCACTAGTTCGTCGCACCCCCCCCCCCCCCATGCAGTCGGACCCCTGAAGCTAGAATGGGAGGGTTACTTAGGTTAGCTTGAGGAAGTAGACTGGTGAGATGCGCTTATAGCACCCAGGGAAACGGGTAATCCGGCCAATCCTGTGACTTATCCAACTGAACATTTGACATGTGATGTACCTGAGCCCCCATTGTCTCTGGTAGGCTGTGAGGTTCTCCACGCCCTAATGCTTTTACTGCAGCCACCTGAGGCAGATTTCTTTAATGTGGTTTGGCAATGTCCAGTCATTACACCATTCTGGGAGTGCATAGCTCAGTGGCGGCTCCTCGAGGGAGTGCGGTGGGCGGGGAGGGGCTGGGTGGGGGGTAGTAAACTCCGGCATACGGCCGAACGGAGTTAAGTAAATAAATAAAACAAATTACATTGCGCGCGCCGCATCGCCGATTTGGCGTTGCAGCGCGCAATGTAATTCGTTTTATTTATTTATTTATGTACTTAACTCCGTTCGGCCGTTTGCCGGAGTTTACTACCCCCACCATGCCCCTCCCCCACCGCGCCCCACCGCCCCGCAGCACTCCCTCGAGGAGCAGCCACTGGCATAGCTAGAATACTTACGCGGGTGGTGGGGAGACAAATTGCGCTCATACCCAGGGTGGGACTCTTTGGGATTCTGGCAGACCTGAGTGAAAGTAGGGGTGACCAGACGCTAGTTGGCATTGCCTCGGCCCTGGCCAAGTGCAATATAGTGCGGAAATGGAGCTCCCTGGCCCTGCCTTCGATTGTGGAATGGTGGAGGGTGATTGATTGGTGCTCCAAAATGGAGGAGAAGGTGTACAGAGCACAAGGATGTCCAAGGAAGCATGCCCAGATCTCGGGCCAATGGTGGGTCTACTATGGAGTGGGAGGAATCCAGCACTGGAGAACTGATATGGGTTCTTTCCCGGCTCTTGTTGGGTTGAGGTGGGGGTGGTGGGTAGAGTGTGGGTTGGGAAAGTGTGTGTGCACTGACGTGTTGTTAAAAATCTCAATAAAATTATTATTAAAAAATAGCAGAAGCTAACTGGTTCAATACCACTGAAATGGACTAACCCAACACCACTGACAACACAGACAATGATACCACCAACTTTAACTTATGGATCAAGACCTGAGCAGACTTACAGATACCCAACAAACTTTACAGACAATGCACAACAAACCAACATGGTAACTGGTACACAGACAATCTGGGGAAATCAAAACAACACTGGAAAGAAAATGGAGATCAAACCATGAAACCAATGCCAGAACCACCTAAAAGGCTGCACTACCACCATTTCCTGAGAGACACAAAGAGAAGAACGCTAACTGAACATATTGAGGCAAGCTCCAACAGCTGCAAAGAGAGCTTTACTATTGTTAAGGAGTTCACCACCCCAGAGGCCACAGCCAACTCCATTGCAGGAACTCTGCGACAACCTATCCAACTTCTTTCACAGCAAAGCCAGCAGCAACTTCGAGCAACAGCCCAACCCTAACGATCTCATAGCCAACCTGACCAACGCCAAACAAGACACTCACCTAACCAACTGAAAAACACTCACCAAGGAAAACACCACAGTTATCATGGAAACAGTCCACTCAGGGGCCCCCACGGACCCTTGCCCCATCACATCTACAACTGGGAGGGCCACGGATCAGCAAGTTCCTACCCACATCATCAACTCTTCCATCAAATCAATCACCTTCCCTGAAGACTGGAAACATGCAGCAGTCAACGCCCTCCTCAAAAAGAAAATTGGCGAGCTGAGCAACTACCGGCCCATCTCCCTGCTGCCATACCCAGACAAAGTGTTAGAGAAGGCAATCAACAAACAACTTGCCAGCCACCTCAAACTCCACAACCAACTTAACCACACCCAATCAGGTTTTCCGAGCAACCACAGCACGGAAACAGCACTCATCTCAGCCATGGACGAAATCCGCACAATAATGGACTGAGGAGAAACTGCTTTCCTCATCCTACCCGACCTCTCTGCAACTTACGATGCAGTATTGTATTCCACCCTCATCAGAAGACTGCATGACAAACGCATACAAGGACCGGCACTCAACTAGATATGCTCTTTGCTCACAGGAAGAGCACAGAGAGTCAGAATATCACCCTACACATCAGAACCCAAAAACCTGATCTGTGGAGTCCCCCAGGGTTCATCACTCAGCCCAACCCTATTCACCATTTACAAGAATCAGCTCGCCAACATCATCAGAGCACATGGCATCTGCATCATTTCCTACGCCGATGAAACCCAACTTAGCCTGTAAATGTACGACAAGTACACCACCACCAGAACCAACTTCGCAAACAGCATGAACAATGTAGCAGAGTGGATGACAGCCAACTGCCCAATACTCAACTCCGACAAGATGGAAAGGTTGATCTTCGGGAACAGAACTCTCCCTCAGGCCACCTGCTGGCCTTCAGAGCCCGTACCCACACCCACATCAGCTAACCATGCAAGAAACCTGGGACTCATCCTCGACGACAAGCTCAATACTACAGCACAGGTCAACGCATTCAGCTCCTCCTGCTTCCGTATACTTTACTAGATCCTAAAATTAATACCCAGGAAAACTAGAGTTAATGTCACATAAGTCTTCATCACAAGCAGACCAGACTATGGCAACGCACTCTACTCCGGAATCTCCAACCACCTCCCCCACTAGATCCAAACCAGCCAGAAAACCTCAGCAAGACTCATCCTTAACCTCCCATGATGCATCCACATCACACCACATCTCAGAGAGCTCCACTGGCTCTCCATACATAAACAGTGCCAATTCAAACCCCTCATGCACGCATACAAGGCACAGGACAACACAGGACCAACTTATCTTACCAGCTGCCCTCACTTCCATTAACCCATCGATACCTGCACTCTGCTTCACTCTCACACGCATCCCCACCCCCGAATCTGCAAAAGCAGAACGGGATGTTTGGCTTTCTCCCAAAATTGCACCCAAAGCCTTGCATGATCTCCCTATACACATCAGGGCCTCCTCCTCGCTTCTTGAATCCTGCAAGAAGCTGAAGACCTGGCTCTTCTACTAACTCTCTGAGGCTATCTCACTACACCCTCAGGCTCGCGCCTATACCCCTGCTTCAGCACCAGGATACCCTACCGAGTGATAAGCCGAGCAATACTAATCAACATAGCAAAACACAACATAACATAACATATTCCCTCATATCCCTGTATGCTGCTTTCTCCTTCATTTCCCTGCCCCCGAGTATTGCTCTCCCCCCTCATCTTATCTGATGCTTGCTCCACTCTACCCTGCCCCACTCTGCTTTTTTATTTTATAACCCCCAAGCTCCTCTGTTGCTCTTCTGCTCCTCTTCATCCCATTTTTTTAAATTACAATATTTGTTTTACTTTTCAGAAGGACGCAGCACATGCTACAGAGCCACGTCTTTCTCTAAATGCACTTTGTACACGTTATATTGTTTTTTTTATTCACTGCTTCAGGATCTGCCATCTTAGAAAGATAAATTTAAAAAAAATCCAATATGGCCGCCGAGTTATGATGTATGTTTATGCATGTATACTCCTCACACAAGAGTTTGTGCAGGGATTGAAACTGCAGGGTGCATAATAATTATCGCACCCTCACACTTTTGCCTTGATAGGTCATACCCTCCTGCATTTTCAGGGGAAAAGGCTTGTGAAAATGGAGACATGCAGAACTTAGGGGCTCATTATGATGGCGGGCGGACATCAGTCCGCCCGCCACCATAACGGTGATGGGACCGACTGCTAGACGTGCGGCGGTCCCACCGGCCCAATTAGGATGCGCCCGCCATGCTGGCGGGTGCATCCTGCCCTTTTACCATTGCGGACGGTGCTGCTGGCTGCAGCACCGTCCGCAATGGTAAAAGGGCATGCACAGCATTTCCCTGCACCACGTGGCAGGCACCACGCGGTGACTGCCACCTGGTGCAGGGAACTGCAGGGGGGTACCATTGGTACCCCCAAGTGCACCCCACTTCCCCCCAACACAAAGGGGGCCTGCAACGGGCCCCCGTACCAAAACTCCGCATGCCTTTCCATGGCAGCATCGCCGCCATGGAAAGGCCGCTTTTTACATGTATCCTAATCTGGTGGACGGTGCCTGCTAGGCACCGCCACCATTTTAAGCACCCTGCACCGTCCACCAGGCAATCGGAACGATTGCTGGTGGCGGACGGTCTTTGCGTCCGCTGGGGACGCAGTCAGGTTCCCACCGCCATCCTAATCTGGCGGTGGGAAAAATCTGTTTGATGGTGGAAGGACTACCACCGCAGGGCCGGCGGTTGCTACCGCCAGCCCTGCGGTGGCTGTCCTTTCGCCATCCTAATCACCCCCTGAGTGTGGTGAAAAACAATTCTGCAAGTTATGCTTCATTTTCATATTGAAAGCGATGGATTTTTAAGTATTTAGCACATGTGGTGTAATTTTGTTTAACACGATGTCCGCCTAACTGGTATTTAGGGCCTAAATGTAAAAAGCTTGCCCGCTCTGTGCCCTGTTGCATCATGCAGCTACAAAAGCAATAAGAAATGCTCCCCTCCTGGTGTGGGGGAACTCCGAGAATGCAGGGAAAAGATGTGTACATTATGTACAAACGTAGGATGCACAGAGAGGGCGTTATCCCAGTGGGTTGTAAACTGTGATTTGTGGCCACATTCATAAAACAAAGGATAGAATCACAAATTAATGGGATCGATCCGCCGGGAGCTAATGTATAATAGTCTAGACCCAGCTCTCATGTGCATAATGCATTAATGAATGATTCTGGGATGTTAGCATAACAAATTATTCATGATAAAAGCTGTGTGCCTGAAATAGCAGCAGGTGCCTTACAAGCATTAAACTACGTCGATTGTGACTGAGGCAACAGTGATCCAAACTCTGTCAACTTCTGGGACCTGAAATGTCAATAGGTCATTAATGAGCATCTTCTGTAGAATCAGTATCTGGATTGGGTACCAAACTTTCATTATAGATAGAAAAATGCTACATCGCCTCAGTATTGATAAAAGGATGTTGTTGTTAAGTGACTGCATCAGTGGTAACCACAGCCTGATCACGGAGTGTTGTATTGTTATTGGACCAGACCTTCGATTCTCATGGTGTTGGGGGAGGGGGAGGGTAGAGAAGGTGCAGGGTCGGGGCTCATCTGGAAATATTGCAGCCCAGGAAAATGTCCCGAGACAAGCCCCGCGTTACACCGAGCGCCGATCGAGGGTGTTTATCAAGGAAACCGGCCCTTCTCTAGGGGAGCTTGGGAGAAGGGCGAGACCTCAACCACCCCTCGCCCTTCCCCTGCAGTAAAAATTTACGAAAATTGCCAAACGGTGCATGCACTACATTTAAAAAAAAGCCTATACATGCATTTACGAGGGGGGGAATTAACGAAAGAGTCACTAACTCCATTGCAGAAACTAGTGTAGGCGGCTTGAAAAAATGGATGAACCCTAAATAAAACACTGAGGGGCAGATCTACAAGAAACTAACGCAGCGCGGTGCTGCAAGTCATTTTGCTGCGCCGCGCTGCGATAGTTTCGAAGCACAGGGATGCGACATATTTACAACAATATGTCGCATCTCTGGGCTTCCCCCTGCGCTGGTGCACAAACTGCTGCCATGCGCGGGCGCAGGCACCCTTGCACCATGGTGCAAGGATGCCTGCGTCGTGGGGAGATTGTTTTTGTGCAGGAAGGAGCACCTTCCTGCACAAAAACAATCAATTGAGGTGATTTCCTCCTCCAATGTGTGCTGTAGAATGCAGCACGCATTGAAAGAGGAAAAAACGAGGAGAAATAAAAACATTTCTCCTCGTTGCACCTCGCTACGCCACCCCTAGGGGTGGTGTAACATTCTGACGCATTTCCAGATTTACGATTTCTTGTAAATCTGGAAATGCATCAGTGAACATGGGTGTTGCGTGGGAACACCCACAGCAACACCCATGTCCCGCCCCTAACACGCAAAGTGTTGCGTGAACAGGGGCGATATTTACAAGCACAGGTTAAGTCACGTAGGGTGACTTTACCTGTGCTTGTAAATATCACTCAGCAGGCTCCGCCACCGGTGCATCACGCAACGTGATGCACCGGCGGCGCATGGGGCTTGTAAATCTGCCCCTGAATTCCGATCAGTCAAATATTCTTGTCTCAGGTGAAGTGTATGCCAGATACACTGTGCTACACTGAAAACACAGCCACCGAAAATCCCTTTCAAAGGTGAATAACATTAGTTTTAAATACTTTACCAGGGCATAATATTCATCCTCCAATGTGTGTAGCGTTTCAAAATGTCTGCGCCAGAAAATAAAACGTTATCCAAATTGATGCCATCATATGAAGTGTTCTGCACTGATATGACGTCATACTGCCAATAATATAAGGTGTATTTGTAAGGCGAATGTTCACAGCTTGGAGAAGCTTGCCACTGATTAACAGATGCTTATTGTAACAAAACTCAACGGTGTTCATTTTATCGGCCTTTGAATGATGAAATGCCGTTGATCTGCTGGGATTTGAATCTGTGACCATGAGGGGAAAATCCGGCCCCTAGAGTAGAGATGTGTTCTCAGAGCCCCCCGATATATGGATGTAGATTCATACACTCATATATATATCTGAGTGCTGAACACACACTCCTGGCCGGGACCAGTTACATACAGCAGGATGCTGATCCAGTGTGAGACTCAATGCCACGGCCATCATGGGTTCTTCTCAGCATGCCAGAACTCTGTTCGATGTGCCAGCCTGGCACCTCAAGGCTGATCGATGAGGCTCGAATTGGTCTGAGCTGCACCATAGCCATGCCAGTCACCCTCCTTGCCCCGCCCCCAGTACGTAAAGCATCATTAAAATAAACTCCCTGTTAATTATATGGCTTTCTAGTAGAGTGCGCGTGTGTAGCTAGCTGTCTCTCCACTGGGGCTGAGTGAGGGTATGGAGCAGCGGTCGAAGTGCATTTAAAAAGTGTTGGAACTGTGATGCTCTGTGCAATGGGGGTGGAGTGAGTGAGCGTGGGGGCGTGGTCAAGTCGTTAACTATTCTGTAACTTTTTTCGGTCTTTCACCTTCAGGTATGTACATATAAAATAACACAGCTTAAATGAAAACTAAATGCACGTTATGTTAATCAGTGGGAAATGCACTATCGTACATTATGAAGCCTCTGTTAGTTAATGCACTGCACCAGAGAGCCACAGAATTGAATCCTGGTTGGTGCAGTGGAGAATAGTGACTTGTGTATGTATAGTGCTACAAGGTCCCAGTCTGTGACAGAAAGCACTATGAACATGCGATTCATTATTTTAAACTTATATTACACACAGTATAAGAAAGGTTGCTACAAAATTTACAAAAAAGATTAAGATAAAGTGCTTCCAAAATATTGATTTTAGTAATACCCATAGGTAGTGCAATTGTTTTTTACAATGTTTTTTTAAAAGCACACAGTTCACAGCTTAGCTGGTAGCTCCAAGACAATACCTCTCAAAAAGAATAACTGTGTGTCTTCAGGAAGCGTCAAGTGATTCCATCATTAAAGCCAATACCGGTTTCCAAGCGCCCTTTACATTTGCAGATTGACCTGTTGCGAACATTTACATTTCTTTCAGGGAAGCAGGCACCCTGTCAAGAAGGCTTGTTTAACTGTCTGCACCTCCCTCGGTGTCACGGCACAAGATAGACTCCCTCCCTCCCATCCACTTCAGCTGAAACAGTTCAGCCGTTGGAATTAACCGCCCCAGGACGGTTGTTTTATCCACACAAAGTAGGGGAACTGTTTTTCTAAAATTAAAAAAGTATGTTCCCCTCCGATCCCCCCCACTTTCAGCACAGGTATGGAGCCATCTCCCCACCCCACTCCAGACAGAAGGGGGACCCCCACCATGGACGTAATTTAGGGGTCACAGCTGCGACCCCTGGCTTGCCCCATACTACCCCTGGCCAGTGGCGGCTCCTCCGCTATGGCGGTGGAGCATCGCCCCGCTGCTTTCAAGCAGTGTGAGAAGATGAAACATAACAAGATAAAAACTTTCAGTTATTATCATGTTATTTTTCCTTTGCGGGTGGGAGGGTGGGCGTGGCTGCTCTGCTCACGGAGCAGGGCAGCAGCGGAGTGGTTTGCCCATTCAAGTGCGCAATGACTGTTTGGTCAGCCCTCTCGGGCCGCCCAAAGCAGTCATGCACACTTTCCTGTTCTCCATGCAGGCTGCATTACAGCCTGCATGGAGAACATGCCACCCCTACAGCCACTGGCTGAGCGCCGTGTCACGGTGCTCAGACCAACCACAACGCTGGACTGCAGCGTTGTGAATGGCTTAGGGGAGGGAGCCTGGCTGCCTGCTTCCTGTTCCTGGAAGCGGACTCAGGAGAGCAGGAGCACAGAAGACGCGGGACCCGGCCTTGAGGTAAGTTTTAAAAAAAAATTCTAAACCCCGTTCCCCCCGCGCGACACCCCCGCGACCCGTCCCTCCCAACAAAACCCCGCGGATCCTGCACCCGCCACCCCCCTGCCCGCGAGCCATGCCGGCCGCCCCTGCGCCTGGCACTGCCTTTGAGACCCCTGGCCTTAGAGGTGGCAAAATCAGTGCCAGAAACACAGTGGCAGCTCTTCCTAATGGACGTCAGTTGGGTTTGCACTCTCTTTGTATTCTGTCAATTATTACAGTAATAGTGGACTATAGATAGATAGATAGATAGATAGATAGATAGATAGAAAGATAGAAAGATAGATAGATTATTTTTCACTATTAGTGTTGTGAAAATGGAGTTCAATTTGCTGAAATATGACCCTCTCTGGCAGCTGAGGCATGTAAAAAATGCTTTTAAATGTAGTCTGTGGGGCGTGGCCAAGATGGCGGAGAGCTAGGACGTGTTTTGTCTTCGCTCCTCCGCCCGCCGATCTTTAGCACTAACCAGGGCATCAAATCACGCCGAAGGGGGCTCATTCCACGACCCCAGACCAGGAGAAGCCGGCGCCATCCCGGGGGTGCCTCCCGGACCACTTGCAGCACTGTTCCCTGCCCCGGGCGAGCACGGGCCCGGTGGGGCCGGAGGGCAGACGGGAATCGGACGGGACGCGATAGAGGCATCGGGAGCTGACGCCCGCCGCACCAGACTCCGGGCGGCCTCTGCGCCGTGAGACCAGACTCCGGGCGGCCTCTGTGCCGTGAGCTTAGCCGGGAAGCAGGGAGGGGCGGCCCTGTACCCGGCGGAGGCGACGAGCGGTGTGCGGCCGCCGACCTCCGGACGCCATCTTGGGCGACATCGAGGCCGGACCGGGGCGCGATTAGCAGCGGAGGTCAGTGGCGGGGACGAGGGCCATCGGGAGGCGGAGCGGCCTTCAGCCAGTGGCGGCGACCCTCAGCGACCAAGCGGTGAGAGGCACCTGCACCCGCGTCTCGCTGTGACCTACCCCTCCCCCACAACATACCCGGGTTCCCCTGGGCCCTGCCCTGGTTGTAGCTCCGCTTGGGTTCTGGCGGGAGCTGCTGCCTGAGACACTGGGGATTGGCACACCCGCGGAGAGGTATGGGCCAAGGGACGACCCGGCGGGGAGAGGGACGGAGAACTGGCGCTCGGCCCTGACGTGTCCCGGGAGGGCTGGGAGGCCCGCGAGGCACCATGCCGCTACGCACGGACACCTCACAGCAGAGGCCTTGAGGCCATTGGCGCCCTCGGACACCGGTCCTCCTCAGTAAGGAGTGGCGCTGACCCTCGGGTGTTGAGAGGGGAGAAGCATTGGGCGCCCGCCACCGTAGGCTGCCTCCCTACCCTCAGAGGGCTCCCAGTGGACAGCAAGCCGCCATATCTTCGGCGCCCTGCCCCGGCCGCGGACCGGCCGAGGCCTGCATCGCAGCAACAGTCCCCGGGGATCGAGGGGACGATCGCACGATCGGAGGCAGCTGGCCAAATAGAGGCTGAGTAGCAACATCCAAGGTGGGCCCTTGCAGAACTGGAGGAAGGGCTGCGGGGGTCTGGACTCTGCACGCGGCCTGTCTGGCATGCCACGGCTAGGCCCTGAGACTAAGGGGCGACACTGCACTTTGGAGAGCCGTGCACAGAGAGACCCGATTCCAGCCAAGGCTGCTGCGGCCCCTGCGAGGCGCAGCACGAGTATGTAGACCGCCCGGGGCCGCAAGGACAAGTCAGCCACCAGGGAGAGGTCACTAAAGGATCTTTTCGCCAGGGCACAAGAAGGGGGGCCAGCGGAGCTGGAGAGACGGGAGGAGCACACGCCGACGGATTCCACCTCGGCGGAGCCGGTGACACGGGCATTTCTTGAATCTCTGTTCGCCAACCTGAAGGATGACCTACAAGCAGTGAAGCGCGACCTCACTGCAGAGATCAAGGACATCCGCAAAGATGTCGACAGCATCGGGGGAAGAGTGGCCTCCCTCGAAGACATGAGTGACGCTAGGGACACCGAACTGGCTGCCATGCAGCAGGAGGTGATCCGCATTCATGAGCAGCAAGTGGATGTGCAATCCCACCTGGAGGACCTGGAGAACCGCTCCCGGCGCCACAACATCAGAATTCGGGGAGTTAGGGCTTCTGAGGAGGCAGGCGACATCTTTCTCTACGTAAGGGAGCTGTTTAATCACATACTGGGCAATCCGCTGGACTCTGCGCTACGCCTAGACCGAGCACATAGGGTAGGCCCGCCAAGAGCGGCAACGGCACCACCAGCAGATATATTGGTCTGCGTCCAGGACTTTACCACAAAAGAAGACATACTACGGAAAGCCAGATCGCTCCATCCAATAACTTTCAGAGGCCAATCGCCTGTCCTCTACCAGGATCTCGCGGCCATCACTCTCCAGAAACGTAAAATTTTCAGACCTATCACAGAAGCTCTTCGGCACCGTAGCATCTCCTATTCTTGGGGCCACCCGTTTCGTCTCATCTTCCGCCATGAGGGCACACTGTACCAGCTCCGCTCTGTGGCCGAGGCTGGTAAGCTGCTGGGGATCCCTCTCCCAGAGGACTCTAGCGATGAGGAGCAGCCGGGCCGTGGGTCCGGGGATGGTCGTCCCGGGTGGAAGAAACAGCGCCGCCGCCGCCGAGTGCGGGGGCCGGACCCTTCACAGATCAAAAGAGAGCAACAAGCTGCCCTTGATGCCTTACCGACAGCTCTGGCCAAATCTTCGGCTTCCTGACTGCACCTGTCCTACGAGGCGAATCCTCTCTAAGGCCTTCGGTGGGACGGAGGGGGGGAAGCTGCTGCTCCCATAGGCCACACGACAACCCCAATGACTCTTTTTGCTGTACATCTTCGGATGTCGGACTACTTTCTATTTTTATGTTTTTTATTGTTGGTGCTTTTTGTGCCTTGTTTTTTTTGTTTTTCTGGGGGTCTTTGGACTGTCTCTTCATCTCTTTCCTACTTTCCTGTCTTTCACTTTTTAGGGGTCCGATCTAAGCAGTGCTCTTACACAATTAATCCGGCACAGGTGCACAGAACCATTTTTCCAGGTCCCTTCCCGAGGCTGCCCCAGTGGGGTCATATGACCAGCGACCGGCCCGCTATGGGAATTAGATGACACCGCCTTCTGTTCGGGTCCTCACACTTAATGTGAGAGGGCTCAATAATCCCATCAAACGCAGGTCTCTCCTTTCGTACCTAGAGAGCTCAAGGGCGGATATCTGCCTCCTACAGGAGACTCACCTCCTCCACAAAGACTGCCATAGGCTCAAATCCCGTGCCTTCCCGATACAATTCTTCTCATCCCGAACCACTAAGACGGCTGGGGTAGCCATACTGGTATCCAGGACTTTCCAAGGTAGGGTAGTGCAGAAGGGGACTGAGATTAGAGGCTGTCTTCTCACTTACCATTTTACAGTGGGGGGTCATGATCTGATAGTGGGGTCCATCTATGCCCCCAATGAAAGCCAGGAACGATTCTTACACAATGCCCTCACAGAAGCCACAGCGACTCCAGAACGCCATATTCTCATAGGGGGAGATCTCAACTTGGTGTTTGACAATGACCTAGATCGTTCAGCGCAGCGCACCACTCAAGTGGGCGCCCTTTCACATGCAGGGCTCACTAGGCTGACTAACCTGGGGCTTACGGACCTATGGCGCCACCACCACCCTCAGACACGAGCTTACACATATTACTCTAATGCACATAAAACGTACGCGCGATTAGACTACATGTTAGGATCCAAGGCAATTCGAGACATTACGCTCTCAGCCGATATCCTGACGGCTGCTCTTTCCGATCACTCTCCGGTGGAGATTACGCTAGCTCTCCCCCAATTGCAGCGACCCACCGCACACTGGCGCTTCCGAGACACTTTATTACACAGACCGGACACGGTAACACAGCTACAAAAAGCCCTAGGGGACTATCTTACGCACAACGATAACTCGGACACTGCTCTCTCCACACGCTGGGCAGCCCTCAAGGCAGTCATTAGGGGGGAGGTCATTGCTATCTCCGCAGCGGATAATGCGGACCGTAAAGCCAAGCGGGAAGAATTGACACACAGGGTAAAAGAGCTAGAGCAGATGCACCATCGCACCGGCGCTCCACGAATCTGGCGACAACTGACGGCGGCTCGGTCACAATTGTCCGCCCTTGATCGTGACAAGGCGGAGTATGCGGCTATGCGGCTGCGGCACACTTTCTACACCGGAGGGGATAAATGTGGGCGGCTACTTGCACACAGACTTCGGGAAGCTCGACACCGCGGGGGCGTTCAAGAGGTCAAGAACCGGGCAGGCACACGAATAACTGAGGATGCGGCTATTGCCGAGACCTTCCGAGACTTCTATGCCCACCTATATGATGCACAGATGCTGGGGAATGCAGACATTGAGGGATACTTAGATCAGGCCCATCTTCCCACCTTAACGCTGGAACAGGCGACACACATAGAAAGGGATATCAGAGTAGAAGAGGTGATAGCGGCTATCACTCAGCTTAAACTGGGCAAATCACCCGGCCCTGACGGCTATACTGCAGCATTTTATAAGCAATTCTGCTCCACACTCGCCCCCTGCGTACCAGGTTATTCAACTCCTTTGCAGAACCAGGGGCGGTTCCACCTTCCATGTTGGAAGCGGCAATGGCCGTCATTCCTAAACCCGGCAAGGACAAGGCAGAATGCGGGTCATATCGGCCTATCTCGCTCCTCAACATTGACTTAAAGCTCTATTCCGGAATCTTGGCATCGCGGTTGGCGCCATACCTGCCGGGTCTAGTGGACCCCGACCATGCCGGTTTTATCCCGCAGAGGCAAACAAGTGATAATACGAAGCGTGTCACGCATCTCATAGAAAAGGCCTCCCGAATCCCTGGGGATTACATGCTTCTCACTATAGATGCGGAGAAGGCCTTTGACCGGGTCCACTGGCCTTATCTAGAGCAGACGCTGACCCGAGTTGGTCTGGGAGACAAGATGCGGACCCGTATTTTAAATTGCTACCGGCTGCCCACAGCAACTGTACGGATTAACGGGCACACGTCCACCCCTCTTCCTATCAGCAGGGGCACGCGTCAGGGGTGTCCACTGTCGCCTCTGCTGTTCGCCCTTTACATGGAACCATTAGCACAAAGGGTCCGGCACCACTCGCAGATCATGGGCATCCGTATGGGGGGGGACACGCATACCATCAGCCTGTATGCAGACGATGTGCTGGCCACCTTGGCCCGGCCGGCGGAGTCACTGAAGGCCTTTCTGGAGGAATTGGATGCATTTGGGAGGGCATCGGGCTTCAAGGTCAATCTGACAAAGTCCACAGCACTGAACCTCTCCATGCCCCCGCAGGAGCAGGCGGCACTACAGGCCCAACACGCCTTACAATGGTCCGATACCACAGTCCCTTATCTAGGCATCCAATTGGCTCCGACCTTACAAGCCATGAGGTTAGTCAATTACTCTCAGCTTCAGACTCACGTCCGCTCTGACCTGCGACGTTGGAAACATCACCAGATCTCGTGGCTCGGAAGGGTCGCCGCGATCAAAATGACAATTCTCCCCAAAATTTTATATATTTTTCAGACACTCCCACTGCCGCCCCCCTCTGGATGGCTCCAGAAGATGCAATCTGAGCTTTCGCACTTTATCTGGCAGGGACGTAAACCGAGAATGAAACGATTAGCCAGTTTCCTCCCCCCTCACGAGGGGGGCCTGGGGATCCCGGATCTCACCCTCTACTTCAAAGCGTCGCAACTACGATATTTAGTCGAGTGGAGCCGGACCGAGTCCGAGAAACACTGGCTCTTTCAGGATCGAGCCGTAGCGGGCACGTCTCTCATGAAGGTTCCCTTCCTTCCCAGACCACATCGGCCTCCCAACTTGTACGCCGCACAGGTGACGCGCACCACCCTCACCGCCTGGGATCATACTAACACGAGACATGGGCTCACCACTTTCCCCTCCCCACTCACACCCTTATTCGATAACCCCGATTTTCACCCCGGGGTGGGAGCGCAGTCATTCCAGCAGTGGAGAGAGAATGGCTGCCGGGCCTTGGGCTTACTATTTACGAAGGGCGACATCCTTTCCTTCGCGCAGTTGCGGGCAGACTTCGACCTTCCAGAATCTGAACGCATGCATTATCTACAGGTAAGGCACTGGGCCATGCACCCTGACAATCGCGCGCAGGCGACCAGGCCTCTCACTCCCTTTGAGAGGTGGTTGATCACACGAACTTCCCATAAAAAGCTGATCTCCGACATATACCAGATGCTTCTCTCTCGCTATACCCATACTTATCATGCAGGGAGGGCACGTTGGGAACGGGACCTGGGTCGCAGCCTCAGCACAAAAGAGTGGGAGGGCGCGTGCTACAGAGCCCGTCACACTGCTACACAAGTGGGCCTCACGGAAACCCTCACTAAACTGGTGTACTACTGGTACTATACCCCCGAAAGGCTCCATCAGGTAGACCCGTCGCAGACACCCGACTGTTGGAGGGGGTGTGGGCGGAGGGGTACACTGGTCCATCTCCTTTGGGACTGTGAACATCTCCAGAGCTATTGGACCCATGTTTTAGATGAGGTTGACAAACATCTGGACACTGAGATCCCCAGACTCCCGGCATACATCTTATTAGGGGTGCCCAACCGACTCACCTACCCCCTGAAATCTAGGAGAGGGAAGCAGATAGCTATGGCCTTGGGCTCGGCAGTCCAGAACATTCTCATTCACTGGAGGACGCCACGCATCCCCACACACACTGGGTGGTACCATCGATTGTGGAACATATTAGGTATGGAGAAGATCTCACTCGCCCAGGCTGGGAAGGGCTCCTCCTTCAGTGACCTTTGGCAGCCATTTTTGACGTTGCTCACACAGGAATTTCGGGAACTGACATGCCCACGCTTCTTACGCTTGCTACGCCTCGCGGAACCGGCCTCTGCCGAGTGAGCAGGCTCCTATTTGGTACCGACACTACGCCAGATTCAGCACTAATGGCTAGATTGGACTGGGAAGGGTGGGGGGTGGCTTTTCTCTACTCTTTTTTCTTTTTCCTGCTTTTCTTTCATTCTCGGGGAAGGGGGGGGGGGAGGGTATTCGTCAGCAGTTATTGTTTTAATTGACCAATGCATAATTTTGCCGATATGATGGGCCCTATGTGGCCTGAGTGTAGCGAATTCGTTCTTTGCATTGTCTAATAAAAGATTTAAACCATAAATGTAGTCTGTGTGCGTGCTTGCGGGAGACAGTTTGTTTGTGTGAGAGTGTGTGTAAGTGTGAATGCGTTTCTGTTAGACTTGGCATCTTTTGGCGTGTTTCCCCTGAGTTTTTGCTTTCTGACCTCCCGGTTTTGACTCTGTTTGTGCTGGCTTAGTGTTTCTGCGCACTTTTCTCACTGCTGATCAGTGGTAAAGTGCAAGTGCTCCTGTGGTAAAATGTGTTATGGATTGGTGTTTCCATGATTGGATATTTGATTTACTTATTAGTCCCTAGTAAAGTGCACTGAGTGTGCCAGGGCCTGTAAATCAAATGCTACTAGTGGGCCTGCAGCACTGATTGTGCCACCCACGTGAGTAGCCCTGAAAAGGTAACTCAGACCTGCCATTGCAGAGTCTGCGCGCAGTCTGGTACTTCCATGTCGACTTGGCAAGTGCACCCACTTGCCAGGCCCCAACCTTCCCTTTTCCTACATGTCAGCCACCCATAAGGTAGGCCCAAGGTACCCCTGTGGGCAGGGTGCAGTGTATGTGAAAGGTAGGACATGCCCTGGTGTGTGTGGCATGTCCTGATAGTGAATTACTGCCAATTTCGTTTTTCACTATTGCAAGGCTACCTGTTCCCCATAGGCCAGAATGGGAAGTTTGTTTATAACATCTTATAAACATAACTGGCCCTGGGAACTAGGTAGGAAAATAAAGTTTAGTATGCCTGAACTCAGAATCTAAAGATGCATCTTTTAGTGAAGGTGATTTTTACATTCTGTGTTTGAAAATACCACTTTTAGAAAGTAGGTATTTTCTTGCTCAGTCAGCCTGTGTGCCTCTGTTGGAATGTGGATTGCCTGTCTGGGTTTTGGATGATAGAAGGCTGGGGAGCAGGAGTGGCTCCAGATAGTCTAGGTGGGTCAGGAAAGGGCTGAATAGACCTGGGCTGCCACTGGGGAAGGGGGAGGAGATTTCCTTGCACCTCAAAGGGCCTGGTCTGCCTCTGACAATGCCGCCTCCACCTCCTGCCAGGAAGTCACACCAGAGAAGGCAGAACTGGTTCTGGCTGGGCACAGACACTCTCTACCTAAAGGATCAAAGGATTTTGGGATATAAATATTGGGGCCCAGACCCCTGAACTTTAGAACTCTTTTGGATCAAGAAGACTGCCAAGAGGAAGAGCCGGAGAAGCTGTGAGGAGGAACTACCACTTTGCTGTGTGCTTTGCTGTGTTGGCCTGCAGTGGCTGCTTCTGTCTTGGGCAGTGAAAGGACTGGACTGAACTTTCTGCAATCTACTTTGTGAGTCTCTCCAAGGGCTGGAGGTAGAGCCTGCCCCCTGTTCAAGAAGTCTCAGGAACAGCAAAGACTTCAAGCTCTTCTGCCCTCAGCACTGGGGACTGTGTTTTGTGCTGCAACAGAAGAAAAGCAACTCGACGACGTCTACGACGCCGCTGCCGACTCAGTGTCCTGAAGGCACCGCAGAGGGCACCGCCGCAGTGCCGCACCGTGACCCTGGTCTCACCGACGATGCCTGCTGACGCCGCCACCGAGCCGCTGCTCGCACCGCGACCTGTGGGCACCGCAATCCGCACCGCTTCGCTTCACGACGACGCCTTGGTACCGCAGAGGGCACCGCCGCAATGCCGCACCGCGACCCTGGTCTCACCGACGACGCCTGCTGACGCCGCCACCGGGCCGCTGCTTGCACCGCGACCTGTGGGCACCGCACTCCGCACCGCCTCACTTCACGACGACGCCTTGGTATCCCCGACGACGGCGCTCCACGCCAAAATCGACGCCGCTGCTTGCACGGTGGTTCGAGGGCACCACTCGTAAAGTTACACGACGCACTGCCCTCATCCTGCACCGCAGCCTTGGCCTGCCGGCGCCATCGACTCCAGTTTGTCAGCCGACGACAACGCTTCAGCCACGACGACGACGCTGCTTGCACCGTGACCTGCCAGCACCGTGACGAGCACCGCCTTCATCTCGCACCGCGACCTTGGTCGCACCGATGACGCCATCCAATGCCGCCACCGGGCCGCTGCTCGCACCGCGACCTGAGGGCACCGAACGCCGCACCGCTGCACTTCGCACCGCAGCACCCGGCGCCTGCCGACGCCAGCGCTCCTGACTTCAACAGAGAGGAGATCGATCTGCAACGCGTGTGACTTCGAGGGCCCCGACGACTCCTGCACCGACCTCCGGAACCGACGCCTGCAGATGCCGTGCTTTCGGAAGCTCAACGAGAGGTCGCTGACGCCCTGCATTTTTAAAAGGTACTGTTTGCGGGTTTTCCCGACACCGTAGCTGGCCCGCGACACCGCGGTCAGCCAGAACTGTTTGGATTTGTTTGCTCACGACGCCGTGATAGCCCCGGACGGAGCTATCGACATCAAGGAACTGTTTTTAAAGCATATTTTGATAACTGAAGATTTTTAAGTACTGTATTGAGGATTTTTATCGTTTTTGGTCTTGTCTTAAATATATAAAAATATTGGATATTTTTCTAAACTGGTGTGGTGTCCTTTTGTAGTGCTTACACTGTATTACTGTTGGTTATGTGCAAATGCTTTACACACTGCCTCTAAGATAAGCCTGACTGCTCGTGCCAAGCTACCAAAGGGGGTGAGCAGGGGTTATTTTAGGAGTGTAACTCCCTTACCCTGACTAGGAAGAAGGGTCCCTATTTGGACAAAGGTGCAAGCCCTTGCCAACTAGAGACCCCCATTTCTAACATTGGTTGCCAGCGGTGAGGATAGGACTTGCGTTTGCATTTGACTTACAGTGATTGGTGTGCACTACTACCATATCGCAGACCATTACGTGCCACATACTGGTTCTTTTTCTTTTTGGCCTATTTTTGATCTTGCCAGTTTGAACTTGCTACTTCATCATGCCGGAATCAAGAGCATCATCCGTTGCATCCCTGGAAATTGCCTTTGAGGAGGATAGGTTGGAAGCCTACAATGTTTGGGAATTGAAATCAATTTGCAGAAACCTAAAAGTCCAAATCAGAGGCCTCACTAGGAAGGACGAGCTACAAAAGGCGTTGAGGGCCTGGGTAGCAGCCAGACATGCCAGCGAGCAGTCTGGTGATCTCAGTGGAGAGGCGGAGGAGCCTATTCCTAGGGTGGATGTGCTTTTAGGAGGGGGGGAACCCTCCAGGCCAGGCAGCAGTGGCCTGTGCCCAGAAGAGCTGGAGGACAGGCGGGAAGCAAGGAGAGTGGCAGTAGAACTGGAGAAGCTTAAGTTAGCCATGGAAGAGAAAAGGATGATGTTAGATCACGAGATCAGGATAAAGGAGCTGGATCAGAGAAGTAGAGCCAGCTCAGATGGTGGCAGCAACTCGTCAAGACAGGCAGACAGAATTGTGCACATCCCTAAAAATGTAGGCAAAGAATTCAAGAAGGGGGATGACATACAAAGGTGGTTTCAGGGGTACGAGGCAGCAATTCACATGAATGGGGTCCCGGAGGAGAATTGGGGAGCAGGATTGTGGCCTCTCTTCCCAGAAGAAGCAAGGGATACTTTAATAGCTTTGGGTAAGGGGTATCACCTCAGGTATCCAGACATGAAGGACGCCCTTCTCACTAAGTATGGTCTTACTCCTGAAAAGTACAGGGATCAGTTCAGGTCCAGTAAGAAGTCTGATGCCAACACTTGGTTGGAATGTGTGGATGTGTTTTGCCGGTCACTGGATGGCTGGGTGAAGGGCAGTAATGTGACAGATTTTCAGGGGCTCTACAATTTGATTGCATGGGAGCACTTGTCTAGTCTATGTTTTGCAGATCTGCGCCAGCACCTAGTTGATAGTAAGCTGACTGACCCCAGGAAGCTTGCTATGGAGGCGGACCGCTGGGTGAGTACCAGGGTCCACAAGAAAGCGTTTGGGGGAGACTCAGCCAAAGGTGGGCAGGGTCCCCAGCAGAAAAGTGGGGGGACAAGGGTAAAGCACAGGAGTTCTCTAAAGGGCCCCAAATTAACACCCAGGGTAAAGGTTCCCATCCCCCCGGAGATAAGAAGCCAGGGGTCCCATCAGGAAAGCCTGCTGAGACCGGCCCCCGCAAGTGTTTTGCATGTGACCAGGTGGGCCACATGAAGGGGGACCCCAAGTGTTCTAAGGGGGCTCAGCCACCCACCGGTGGGCAGTCCAAGGTGTTGGCTAGTGTAGCGCTTGGGGAGGAGGAGTACCCACAGGAGGATGGGGATCCCGCAGAAATGACCCTCGTCTCACTAGGGGACAGTGAGATGGTCCCAGGAAACCAGGTGCCCCTAACACAAAGAAATACAGCACCTGGGTGACCATCAATGGGAAAAGGGTAGAGGCTCTCAGAGATACTGGAGCCAGTGTGACCTCAGTCCGGTGTCACCTGGTCTCTGAGAAGCAGGTAGTCCCAGGGGCATTCCACCAAGTAATTGCTGTAGACAATTCAGAGCGCCAGTGTCTGGTGGCGCAGGTTCCCTTCGAGTGGGGGGTCTCAGGTCCTTTGAGGGTGGTTGTGAGCCCTTCCATGCCTGTAGATTGTCTGCTAGGTAACGACCTGGAGCAGTCCTTATGGAAGGATGTTGAGCTCAGGTCTCACTTGGAGATGCTTGGGTTGCCAGAGTGGGCATGCGTGTCCACTCGGTCAATGGCGGCCAGAAAGGGTGATCAAGAGGACTTGGAGCCTGAAACAGTGGCCCAAGTCCCTGCCAAGAGAAAGGGCAAGGGGCGCGGGAAACCGGCCCCTGAAGTTCCCACGGACCGGGAGGAGGCGGACCTTGAGGGGGACGCCCCGGTGCCTACAGGGGAGCAGGTAGCTGAACTGGGGGACATCTCTGAGCTGACCCATTGGTAGCAAAAAGGGGGTCCCACCAGGGAGGAATTCTGCAAGGAGCAGAAAGAGTGCCCTTCTCTGGAGGGTCTGCGGTGGCAGGCTGCAGACCAGGCAGCAGGTGATCAGTCCGGATCACATTGGATCTACTGGGAGAATGGTCTCCTGTACAGTGAGCCTAAGGTCGCTGAGCCTGTATCAGCCCGTGTGCTGGTGGTACCCCAGCGCTTCAGGACCTTCCTACTGGGTCTGGCTCATGACGTGCCTTTGGCAGGACATTTGGGGCAGGACAAGACCATTGACAGGCTTGTCATCCACTTCTTTTGGCCCCAAATGCGAAGGCAGTCAGATGGACATTGCAGGTCTTGCCAAACTTGCCAGGCAAGTGGTAAGAGTGGGAGGAAGGTCAAAGCTCCTCTCCAACCTTTTCCAGATGTTGGAACACCCTTTGAAAGGGTAGGGATGGACATTGTGGGGCCACTGGATCCCAAGACAGCCATGGGCAACAGGTACATCCTCGTCTTGGTGGACCATGCCACCCGGTACCCGGAGGCAATCCCTCTCAGGACAACGACGGCACCAGTGGTGGGCCGGGCGTTAATGGGGATCTTTTCCCATGTGGGGTTCCCCAGAGAGGTGGTTTCTGACAGAGGGACCAATTTCATATCCAAGTATATGACATCCCTGTGGAAGGAGTGTGGTGTAACCTACAAGTTCACCACCCCTTACCACCCACAAGGTAACAGTCTGGTGGAGAGATTCAACCAGACCTTGAAGGGCATGATTAAGGGTCTAACAGAACCCATGAGGCGTAAGTGGGACGTCCTCTTGCCATGCCTTCTCTTTGCATAAAGGGAGGTGCCACAGAAGTCTCTTGGGTTCTGTTAGATTTGGGGGTCTCTAGTTGGCAGAGGTAGGTACCTTTGTCCAAATAGGGACCCTTGCGTCTAGTCAGGGAAAGTAGGTACACTCCTGAAATAACCCCTGCTCACCCTCTTGGTAGCTTGGCACGAGCAGACAGGCTTAGTTCAGAGGCAGTGTGTCAAGCATTTGTGAACACATACAGTAATCAAGTGACAACACTACAAATGGACACCACACAGGTTATATATTTATAAAAATAGGTATACTTTATATAGATTTATCACAAGACCATAAACGACAAAAATAATCCACAATACTGTTAAGAATACTTAGTTCTGATCAAAAGGCTTAATTCAAGGTTCTGTGCGAGTCGGTAGCCTCCTCCGGCTACGGCGATGTCGAGAACAAACAGAGTCTAACAAATCCAGCTGACCGCGTCGAGACGGGCCAACACAGCGTAGACAGACTCGGTCACAGTACCTTTTACTTGAAGCGGCAGGCACGGGCGTGCGAGCCGGATGGCTGTTCTGTCGCGGTCGCGATGCAAAAATGGGAGCGTTGCAGGACGCGTTGTCCCTCGATGCGGTGCAGGCAGCGGCTCGTTGACGTCGTCGAGACGGAGTCGGTGAGACCAGGGCCGTGCGTTGCAGGGCGAGACGGTGCTTCGATGCGGTGCTGGCATGTTGCGGTGCGGAGACGGAGCCGGATTCAGGAGCTGGCGTCGATCAGTCCGGACAGCGGTGCGAGTCGGGCGGTGCGTCGCAAAGGGTGCGAGCGGTGCCCAACTCCGGTGCGGTCACAGGACTCGAACTCAGCAGCAGTGACCGTGTCGGTCGGACCAGTTCAATTCGGCGTAGCGAAGCGTTGCAGGACGCGTTGTCCCTCGATGCGGTGCAGGCAGCGGCTCGTTGACGGAGTCGGTGAGACCAGGGCCGTGCGTTGCAGGGCGAGACGGTGCTTCGATGCGGTGCTTACAGGACACCGAGTCGGTCGTGAGAGTCGGTCACAGCTCCCTACCTCTGCAGCCACTGAAACAGAGTTTCCAGCAGCAGTTCACAAAGGGGGTGAAGTCCAATGGTCCTGGGACTTCGGTCAGGGGGCCAGCTCTCTTCCAAGCCCTTGGAGATCCTTCCCAAGTTGATGAAAGTCACAGCAAAGCAAAAGTTCCTTTCTCCTTTCTTTGGCAGTCAGGCAAACCACTGCAGGCCAATCCCCCAAGCAGCACTTCAGCTTAGGGATAGTCTCTCCTCAGTTTCTTCTTGGTTCCGCTCCTCAGCAAAGGTTTCTTCTTGTTCCCAAAAGTGATCTAATTTTCCTGGGGTCTGGGTGCCCCTCTTATACCCTGATTCTCTTTGTTCTCTGGAGGCAGCGAGGCCTCTGCCTAGTCCAAAACCAGTTCTGGTCAGTTCTGGAGCACTTTGTTTTTCTGACTCCTTCTTTCCTTTCAGAATGTGGGGCAGAGTGCTCAGCCGCCCGGCAGGAGGTGGAGCCAGCATTGTGGAAGGCAGGCACAGCCCTATTCAGACCCAGGTGCAGCTCCTCCCTCCACTCTGGATGCAGATCTTTCTATTCAGCCCTGCGCTGACTCACCCTGTCTCCTGTAGCCACCCCCAGCCCCTGTCACTCAATCTCCAGACAAGGAATACACAACCTAGCAGAGGCAGGCTTGGATAGTTAGGCAAGAAAATACCCACTTTCTAAAAGTGGTATTTTCAAACACAGAATGTTAAAACCAACTTCACTAAAAGATGTATTTTATCATCCTGAGTTCAGGCATACTAAATTCGTTTTTCTACCATGTTCCCTGGGTCAGTTCTGACTATAAGGTGTAATAGTCAGTCTGCCCATTCTGGCCTATGGGGAGCAGGTAGCCTTGCAATAGTGAAAAACGAAAATGGCTGTAATTCACTATTAGGACATGCCACACACACCAGGGCATGTCCTACCTTATACTTACAATGCACCCTGCCCTAGGGCCTACTTTAGGGGTGACCAACATGCAGTAAAGGGAAGGTTTAGGGACTGGTAAGTGGGTGTACTCACCAAGTCGACATGGCAGCCCTAGGCTGCACACAGGCTCTGCGATGGCAGGCCTGAGACACATTTTACAAGCCGCTTCTGTGGGTGGCACAACCAGTGCTGCAAGCCCACCAGCGCCATTGGATTTACACGCCCTGGGCACACTGAGTGCACTGTACTAGGGACTGACAAGTAAACCAATCATCCAATCATGGAGTCACTAATACATATATCAATTAACGATAGGGAGCACTTGCACTTTGGCACTGATTAGCAGCGGCAAAGTGCCCATGAGCATCTAGTCCAGCAAAAACATATCGGCAACAGTGGAGGCATTACGAAAAAATGGAAGGGAGACCCACGCCAAGGATGCCAGGTCTAACACGTTCAGTCCCTTTGAGCTTCTGTATGGTCACCCTGTGAGAGGACCTCTGAGTTTGGTCAAGGAAGGCTGGGAGGCAGCTCCCAGGAAAACTCCCCAGGATGTGTTTAGTTACATGCTGGCCTTCAGAAACCAAACTGCCCGCTTCAGGAAACTCGCTCAGGCGAACCTGGAAGCAAGCCAGGAAGAAATGAAGAAGTGGTATGACCAGAATGCCACTCTGGTCAAATTTCAACCTGGGCAGAAAGAGTGGGTCATGGCCCCAGTGGAACCTTGTGCCTTGCAGGACAAGTGGACTGGGCCATTTGAGGTGGTGGAGCGCAAAAGTGATGTCACCTACCTGGTGGATTTGCAGGCTCCAGGGAACCCTTTGAGGGTCCTCCACGTGAACCGCCTCAAACCCCACTTCTAGAGGTCCGAAGTGAGCATGCTCTTGGCGACAGATGATGGGACGGAAGAGGAAAGTGAACCTCTCCCTGACCTCCTGTCTCCCAAGGAGCACGATGGGTCAGTGGAAGGTGTGATCCTCTCCCCTACACTGAGCCCAGAACAGCAGAGCGATTGTCACCAGTTGTTGGGACAGTTTGCCCCCCTGTTCTCCCTGACCCCAGGTGTTACTCACTGGTGTACCCATGACGTGGACATCGGTGACAGCCCTCCTGTGAAGCACAAGATTTACAGGTTGACTGATCGGGTTAAGTCCAGCATTAAAGAGGAGGTCTCTAAGATGTTGGCGTTACGGGTGATCGAGCCTTCCAACAGTCCTTGGGCCAGCCCAGTGGTCTTGGTCCCAAAGGCTGCTGCAGCCGGTGCCACTCCAGAACTGCGGTTTTGTGTGGACTACCGTGGGCTCAATGCCGTCACCAGGACTGACGCATACCCCATCCCCAGAGCTGATGAGCTCATTGATCGGTTGGGAGCTGCCAAGTTCCTCAGCACGTTTGACTTAACGTCTGGGTACTGGCAGATTGCCTTAACCGATGGGGCCAAGGAGAGGTCAGCATTTTCAACCCCAGAAGGACATTACCAGTTCCGGGTGATGCCCTTTGGGTTGAAGAATGTCCCTGCCACCTTCCAGAGGTTGGTCAACCAGGTGTTGGCTGGGCTGGAGGATTTCAGTGCCGCCTACCTGGATGACATTGCAGTGTTCAGTTCCAGCTGGGAAGAACACTTGCAGCACCTCGGTGAAGTGTTGAAGGCGCTGCAGAGGGCAGGCCTCACGATCAAGGCCAGTAAGTGCCAGATTGGGCAGGGTTCGGTGGTGTACTTGGGACACCAGGTAGGAAGCGGCCAGGTGGTGCCCCTACAACCCAAGATTGACACCATTCTGGCTTGGGAGCCCCCCAAGACCCAGACAGAGGTGAGGGCCTTCTTAGGACTACAGGAGGTTTGTTAAGGGGTATGGCACCATTGTTGCCCCCTTAACAGAGCTGACTTCCAGGAAGCAGCCCAAGAAGGTGATCTGGACTGAGTCCTGCCGGAAGGCTTTTGATGCCCTGAAGGCCGCCATGTGCACGGCACCCGTGCTCAAGGCACCCGACTTCTCCAAGGAATTCGTCGTGCAGACTGACGCTTCAGAGCATGGAGTGGGAGCAATGCTCTCACAACTGAACGAAGAGGGCCTAGACCAGCCTGTAGTCTTCCTTAGCCGGAGACTACTCCCCAGGGAACAGGGGTGGGGTGCCATAGAAAGGGAAGCTTTCGCTGTGGTCTGGGCACTGAAGAAGCTGAGGCCCTACCTGTTTGGGACTCACTTCCGGGTTCAGACAGACCACAGACCCCTCAGATGGTTGATGCAAATGAGGGGGGAGAATCCAAAACTGCTGAGGTGGTCCATCTCCCTACAGGGAATGGACTTTACGGTGGAACACCGCCCTGGCACAGAACACGCCAATGCAGATGGTCTGTCCAGGTTCTTCCGCCTTAGTGAAGAGAACTCCCAGGAGGTTGGGTAGTTCTCCCTACTTTCAGCTGGAGGGGACATGTGTTAGACTTGGCATCTTTTGGCGTGTTTCCCCTGAGTTTTTGCTTTCTGACCTCCCGGTTTTGACTCTGTTTGTGCTGGCTTAGTGTTTCTGCGCACTTTTCTCACTGCTGATCAGTGGTAAAGTGCAAGTGCTCCTGTGGTAAAATGTGTTATGGATTTGTGTTTCCATGATTGGATATTTGATTTACTTGTTAGTCCCTAGTAAAGTGCACTGAGTGTGCGAGGGCCTGTAAATCAAATGCTACTAGTGGGCCTGCAGCACTGATTGTGCCACCCACGTGAGTAGCCCTGAAAAGGTAACTCAGACCTGCCATTGCAGAGTCTGCGCGCAGTCTGAAATACCACTTTTAGAAAGTAGGTATTTTCTTGCTCAGTCAGCCTGTGTGCCTCTGTTGGAATGTGGATTGTCTGTCTGGGTTTTGGATGGCAGAAGGCTGGGGAGCAGGAGTGGCTCCAGATAGTCTAGGTGGGTCAGGAAAGGGCTGAATAGACCTGGGCTGCCACTGGGGAAGGGGGAGGAGATTTCCTTGCACCTCAAAGGGCCTGGTCTGCCTCTGACAATGCCGTCTCCACCTCCTGCCAGGAAGTCACACCAGAGAAGGCAGAACTGGTTCTGGCTGGGCACAGACACTCTCTGCCTAAAGGATCAAAGGATTTTGGGATATAAATATTGGGGCCCAGATCCCTGAACTTTAGAACTTTTTTGGATCAAGAAGACTGCCAAGAGGAAGAGCCGGAGAAGCTGTGAGGAGGAACTACCACTTTGCTGTGTGCTTTGCTGTGTTGGCCTGCAGTGGCTGCTTCTGTCTTGGGCAGTGAAAGGACTGGACTGAACTTTCTGCAATCTACTTTGTGAGTCTCTCCAAGGGCTGAAGGTAGAGCCTGCCCCCTGTTCAAGAAGTCTCAGGAACAGCAAAGACTTCAAGCTCTTCTGCCCTCAGCACTGGGGACTGTGTGTTTTGTGCTGCAACAGAAGAAAAGCAACTTGACGACGTCTACGACGCCGCTGCCGACTCCGTGTCCTGAAGGCACTGCAGAGGGCACCGCTGCAACGCCGCACCGCAACCCTGGTCTCACCGACGATGTCTGCTGATGCCGCCACCGAGCCGCTGCTCGCACCGCGACCTGTGGGCACCGCACTCCGCACCTCTTCGCAACGACGCCTTGGTACCGCAGAGGGCACCGCCGCAACACCGCACCGCGACCCTGGTCTCACCGACGACGCCTGCTGATGCCGCCACCGAGCCGCTGCTGGCACAGCGACCTGTGGGCACCGCACTCCGCACCGCCTGGCTTCACGACGACGCCTTGGTATCCCCGACGACGCCGCTCCACTCCGAAATCGACGCCGCTGCTTGCACCGTGGTTCGAGGGCACCGCTCGTAAAGTTACACGACGCACCGCCCTCATCCCGCACCGCAGCCTTGGCCTACCAACGCCGGTGCCATAGACTCCAGTTTGTCAGCCGACGACAGCGCTTCAGCCACGACGATGCCGCTGCTTGCACCGTGACCTGCCAGCACCGTGACGAGCACCGCCTTCATCTCGCACCGCGACCGTGGTCTCACCGACGCCGCCATCCGACGCCGCCACCGAGCCGCTGCTCGCACCGCGACCTGAGGGCACCGCACGCCGCACCGCTGCACCCGGCACCTGCCGACGCCAGCGCTCCTGACTTCAACAGAGAGGAGATCGATCTGCAACGCGTGTGACTTCGAGGGCCCCGACGACTCCGTAACCGACGTCTGCGGATGCCGTGCTTTCGGAAGCTCAACGAGAGGTCGCTGACGCCCTGCATTTTTAAAAGGTACTGTTTGCGGGTCTTCCCAACACCGTAGCTGGCCCGCGACGCCGCGGTCAGCCAGAACTGTTTGGATTTGTTTGCTCACGACGCCGTGATAGCCCCGGACGGAGCTATCGACATCAAGGAACTGTTTTTAAAGCATATTTTGATAACTGAAGATTTTTAAGTACTGTATTGTGGATTTTTATCGTTTTTGGTCTTGTCTTAAATATATAAAAATATTGGATATTTTTCTAAACTGGTGTGTGTCCTTTTGTAGTGCTTACACTGTATTACTGTTGGTTATGTGCAAATGCTTTACACACTGCCTCTAAGATAAGCCTGACTGCTCGTGCCAAGCTACCAAAGGGGGTGAGCAGGGGTTATTTTAGGAGTGTAACTCCCTTACCCTGACTAGGAAGAAGGGTCCCTATTTGGACAAAGGTGCAAGCCCTTGCCAACTAGAGACCCCCATTTCTAACAGTTTGTATATGTAAGCATGTGCGTGTGAATGAAAGTGAAGCTGGCTCGACTGAGGCCTCACCCCACCCAGGCAGGAGGGGGACCCCCATCATTGTGGTCAGTGCTGGGGTTGAGAAAGAGCATCACACTCCCAGGACTACTTTCTTATTGGCGGAAGTATGTTTACACTTACTGTTTAGTGCATGTGGTCCGTCGTTGATACATGAGTAAAACATCTACTTAGCAATCATTTTTCTTCAGGAAAAAGGTCAGCACACTGAGAATTTCTGCAAATAGATGCTCACGTGTGAACTGCTTTCTCTCCAACATGAATGCACGTCCATAAAAATCTGTCAGTCATCAAACATGCTAAAATCAGAGGACTTGTGGAGCACTTGTGGCCACAAACAATAACTGGCATTTTGAAAGACAAATACAAGTATTAATGTTCTAAAATATATATTAATTGAATATGAATAAACTCACAGTGGACGCGGTTCCACTGACTTGGCTTCTACTTGGAAAATATCTAGAGAGAGTGTTGATAACAACGAACTGAATTAATAAATACAAACGAACTGGTTGAACACAAATATTTAATAAATGTATAAGCAAGTGAATCTAAATTCGTCAATGTGAGACTGACACAGAAGTTTAGTTTATTGCGATACGGACATCGACCTAGCCAGAAAAAATGGCAACAGCAATCAATTTTGAAAAAAAACAAACCTCAAAATGGGATTGTGTTTCTTAGAGAGAAGCAGTAAGTAATCCAGAGCTGGACTCACAAACAAGGGGATTAGCTGGAAGGTCTATATTTCATATCAGGAAAAAGACACAGCACACTGGCCAAAGGAGACGAGTACAGAATTTAACTAGGAAAAACAATAATTTCTACAATTTCCAGTTATGTTTTCAAATCAAACTTCCAAGGTATGATAACACTTGATAGAAAAGTTCTCTCTTCACTGGAGGCAAAAGATGCACAGCCGACAATTTTTACTCGACAGCTCTTTGGGGAAGAGGGAACAGGAAGGGGGAAGAGTGAGTCCACCAGAAGGGACCATGGGACATGGCGCGGGCCGGGAAGGCCAAGCCGGACCAAATAGGGGCCCGCGGGGAACACCTAACGGCAGCGGGAGCACCTGTAATAAACAAAGAAGCCCGCGAAAAAGGGCGCACCCGTGTTGGGCCCGTGTTGGGCACCGGCCTCCTTTTGTCCACAAAGAATCTCACCTTCTCCTTAGTACCCACCCACCAACACCAAACAAAGGCGGTCGTGGCAGCCGCAAGTATGAAGGACAGGTGGGGTGGAGGCCACCCAGAAAGATACCCAGAAGAAAGAGTAACATAGGTAGAAGATCTGCTCAAGTAAGGTCCTTGGGATGCCTCTCGGCAGGGACAACGGGGGCAGATGACAGCACACAATGACAGCCAGAGTAGAATAGCTGCTCAGACAGTGTACTTTGGATACCACACAGCAGGGGCACTGGGAGCAGGCGAATGGGCAGCAAGCATCCAGGGTGAGCGGAACAGCACTTGCAGCCCTGCCGCGTCTGACGGCCGCCCACAAAGTCGGTAGCAAGTGAAGCTTAGAATCCGCAGTACACTGAGACACCTGCAAAAAAGGGCTCACGCACAGGGCCAGAGCTGTCAACCAGAAACAAACCAGTGGATCAATGTTTGCAATGATAAATGTGATGTGGAATAAACATGGGTTTTCGAATGACCAACCAGGAGTTGCAAAATGTATGATCCATGATTGTTGAAAATAAACTGTGGCCTTTGATGCACCATAATATGTTGTCCCTGAGTAATTCAAGGGGGAGGATGCCGCATGGTAAGGCCAACAAGGAGGGGGAAAACTCACATGCCTGGGAGGGGTTATGATGGAAACCTGGGGATCAGGAGTTGGCTTTCGGAAGTGTCAAAGAGGCAATCTTTGATGCCAGCCAGTTGCAAGGCAGTTCAGGTGTTATTTTTGTGAAATTTCTGAATTGAAACAATAGACTACGGAAAGTCCAAATGCCGTATATATGAAGGTCCAAAAACGTTGCTGAACCTGCACTGAATACTAACGTGAGATGCCAGTGTCGGCCATCTTAAGTAGGGAGAAGGAGCCCTGGAGATCACAAGACTAACTGGACACCAACAAACACAATGCAATGCAGACTCTTTTCATGGAGTGGTGCTGACTAAAAATCGTAGCTCAATAATATCGAAAGCTGATATGCGGTCCTGGTACTATTGGATGAATGTTTTAACTACTCATACATGTGGAGGTTTCAAGGCACTCTCCACAATGAGTTCCGAGTGTGGACTGCTTCGGTGATTGAAACGTGATTGAAACATAAATGTGGCTCTCCTGTTCCACTTTACGTGTAATGCCTGGGCAACCACCAACTAAACCAGAGACACGGCTGTGAAACCTAGGTGCCCCTGGATTGAATCATCAAGACAAATAACAAACCCTCCTCCCTTTTGCAGCCCCCATTGCCTAAAACAGGCGTTAGACATTCGTAGACAGTCATTGACCACCTGCTGATAAAAAAAACTAACATCGTTATAGGATACTTGCATAGCACCTCAAGCTTTCAGAATATCTGACCATAAAAACAGGTAAATCCTCACCACAGACTGGCTGCTTTACCACAGATTAGAATTAGAGACTCACCTGTACAGATTAACTGAGGCAGCGTGAGAGACAAAGATGTGCCAGCAGTGTGGGAGAAGTGGAGATTGAGAGACACACCACATACATACATATGTACATACATAACCACACTTACTCCTAAATTGCCTGACATGTAAAGAGATTTGGGACGCCTATTTTCCTACATTCTGTGAAGAAAATAAATTAAGACTCCTTGAGGAAAACAGAAATGGAAAAACTTGCGTCATTCTTCAGGAAATATTGAAAACAGTAGAGAGATCAACGAAGTATGGATCTGCTTGTTAAATGTTTGTTGTTTTCAGCATAACTCCTATAACCAGAACAGGGGCGGCTCCTCCGCTATGGCGGAGGAGCGTCGCCCCACTGCTTTTAAGCAGTAAGAAACATAAAATGACAATAACTTAGAGTTATTGTCATTTTATGTTTCCTGTCCTGCTGCTTTGTGGCGGGTGGGTGGGCGAGACTGCTATGCTGTCCGAGCAGGGCAGGGGAGGAGTGGTTTGCCTACTCCTAATTGTGCAGTGACTGTTTGATCGGCCCTCTCGGGCCACCCAAACCAGTCATGCGCACTTCCCTGTTCTCCATGCAGACTGCATTACAGCCTGCATGGAGAACATGCCCACCCCTCCAGCTACTGGCTGAGCGCCGTGTCACGGCATTCAGACCAATCACAGCACTGCAATTGCAGCGTTGTGATTGGCTTAGGGGAGGGAGCCTGGCTGCCTGCTTCATGTTCCTGTCGGAGGCAGGAGAGCAGGAGCGGAGAAGACGCGGGTCCTGGCCTCGAGGTAAGTTTTTTTAAATTAATTTTTTTAATTCCGCCCCCCCCCCTCGCGTGACACCCCCCTGCCTGACATCCCCCTCCCTCCTGCCCCGCCACACGCGAGCCATGCCGGTCGCAACTAAACCAGAAGGGATATGTCATACATCGAACATTAAAGCAACATCTCCCTGGAAAGAGCCTAGAATGGTAACATACCAATCTGCAAGATATGGATAGTTTATGTTATCCTATGTTAACATTTTGTGAAGAGCGACCACTACCCAGAGGGGTGTCCTGATGCTGAGGAAGGATTAGGGCAAGAGAGAACACAGCGTGACCTACTGGAAGCAAAAATGGTTATAGAAACAAGTACATTCTGAGTTTTTTCCAGAAGACCGCAGGAATGGGGATCAATCTGAGAGCAAGTGGCAAATCGTTACATGTCCTAGAAACAAGCAAAGAGAAAGAGCAATCACCCTGGCCTTTCACTCGAAGGTAACAAAGTGAGCGTGGTGGTAGATAAAGCCTGATTTGTTTTTCCGAGACAGGATCCGAGTTGAAGTCCGCACTGTGAACCAGGTATAGAGCCTTCATTTTGAACACTTTCTGATAGGCAGCTTGATCAGATCTTTTAAGTGAGGAGAAATGTGGGATGAGGCTGACAGGTTGAGGATAAGCTGATAGGCAGGATCTGATGGTGATTTTCAAGATAGTCAGGGAGGGCAATGTAGATGGAGTTGCCGTAGTGAAGGCGTGAAGTAATCAGGGAATCAATGACAATTTTGCGGGTAGAAAGGGAGAGCAGAGAAACTATCTTCTTGAGCAATCTTAAAAGAAGAGTCTTGGATACCTGATTAGCACATGGGAGCTGATGAACGAAATTAATGTAAGGATTTTTAGCAGAATCTACTGGAGATGGAGGTTGTTCCAGTTCTGCAGGCCACCAAGATGGAGAACCGGAGGTTGGTGGCCAAAAAGAAGGACTTCTGCATTGTTGCAGTTTGGTTTGAGATGATTATCCTGCATCCAACCAGTAAAAGTGCACATGCCAGAACGGACTTTAGACTGGACTAAGTCAAGATGGTTGGAGAAGAAAATGATGATTGTCTGCGTGTCATCAGCATCAGATATAATATTAAAACGCATAGGATGAGTTGAGCAAGGTGACATACATAGACGTTTAAGAGGGTGGGGCTCAAAGACGAGCCTTGAGGAACTTGGGGAAGCATACGACTTAAAAGGGGGACGAGAGCGAGACTGGGTACTTTGGGAAAAAGTCCCCTAGCCATTAAAGGGCTTGTTTACAAATGCCCTTGTGCATTCAGCGCTGGGATGCTCCCGGGTAGCCATGCGCTATATAAATGCCAACTCAACTCAACCCTTGTGTACAAGAGGCTGTTTATCAGAGTAGGATGAGAGACAATGTAGAATGTCGTTGAGAGGTCTATCAGAATAAGGGCAGGGGAATAGCCTTGATCAGCAGGATTCTAAGGTCATCAATGAGTGAAATTAGCGCAGTCTCCATACTATGTAAGGGCCTCCAACCAGATTGAGAGTGGTCAAGCAGGCCGTTGGCTTCCAGATAGAAAGAGAGAGTTGGTGTCATGCTTGCCGGTCGCGCATGACCGGCGAACTACAAATATGGCCGGCTCCCGCTAGTGCGCATCCGCGGGAACCGGCCGAGGAACTCAAATACTCTTTGATCCCGATCAGAGATGCTTCGCATTCCTGCTTCTGGAAAGAGTAATACTCTTCCGGGTCACTTACCTACACTTCCGGGTCGTTGTTCGTCGGCGTCCTTTTCGTTGAGTTGGCGTCTTCTGGACCGGCGTTCCTTTTCTTGGCTTCTCACGACAACCCTGGGTCCCTGTTACGACGGCTGTAGACTCCAGTCCCCTGGGGAGTTTATACCTGAAACCAAAAAGACAAAACAGAGAAAAGCTGCACAATTTAATTTACGGTAACAGTGCTTTAGCGCTGACTTTACTAATTATAATTTGATTCATTTCACTACTTATCTGACATGGGCTCCGAGTTTATGGAGGTCTGCTCTAGCGGTTGAGTTTCTTTAATAGTCCTCTAGATTCCTGAAAAAAATAAGGAATATTGTTAGGTCTACCTGAAGCTAAGGTTGGTGTTGTACAGTGCATTAAGTAGCATCACAGAGAACCTTATGTTGGAATACCTCTAGTCAGTCACTACATGTTTTTAGGTGGGTTTCTGTACATTTTTTCTTCTATATTTTTCTTATTCATTACTCTTCAACTCGGAGCATTTTATTTCTTATACCTTTTTCCTTTCTAGACATAAAACACCCTTTCGCTTACACCGATCATCAGAATACATGGAAGAAGGGAATTATTCAGGTAGATATAAACGTACATAGAAAAGACTTAATTGTCGGATTAGAAAAATCTTGCATACTTACCTCCTTTTCTGTCCTTTCTCTTAACAGAGTTTCTCTTGGCTGTCCCAGAGTAGGGGGTGCGACATGGGACCTTTTTGTTTTTCTACTTGTTTTCTCCCTTCTTCCCCGGGTTACCATTGGTACTTTGACTCAGTTGGGTACAATAGGTGACCAGGAGAGGTTGAGGACCTTTCCTCATTTGCATGGCGTTCCTGAGGAAACATGAGTAAACCTGACAGAACGCGAAGCCTTTTATAATCTCATTTCCGCCCGAACGTTATGGAAATGAGTCAGGTTACGTTTACAGACTTAGCCCACATGTGGGGTAATCTTCAGAAAGAAACCCAAGCCTTGTCTGCACGAGCGGATTCCCTCCAATGGGGCAAGAGGATTGAATCTAGTTTGGGTAACATGGCAGGGGGCACAGGGGTCCAGTTTCCACCTTCCTCTCAGCCTCCCGGTACTAACGTCCCAGTTATACAAGTGACTACACCTCAGTCCATCCCGAACGTTTTATGGGGGATCCCACCAAGTTTGCTGCTTTTATTAGTCAGTGCCAGCTCCACTTTATGTGTAAAGCTGCATGCTTACCGAATGACCAAGCTAAGGTGGCGTTTGTCATATCATATTTGGGGGGGTCTGTAGCCAATTGGTCCATTTCCCTCATAGAAGGAAATGACCCATTGCTGCATAATTACACCGCTTTCAGGGGAGAATTTAGGAAGCTGTTCGACAGGCATTCCTTCATGCAGTCAGTAGATACCGAACTCTTAAACCTGAAACAAGGGACAAAGGACTTAACAACCTACATTTCTACCTTTAATAGATTGGTAGCTGAGGCTGGGTGGCCTGAAGAAAAACGTAGCACCCTGTTCTTCAGAGGGTTAAGAGACGACTTGAAAGATCTCTTAGCGCAAGTAGTCGATCCTCCTGAGTCTTGCACTGTCCTTATAGATCTGGTGGTCAAATTAGATGACAGAATCAGTGAAAGGAAAAGAGAAAGAGGGCGGTCAGAAGGCCGCGTCTTTATCTATAAAGAGAAAAAGCCTGAACTAGACAAACCAGTAGAAGAACCAGAACCTATGCAGATTGGAAGCATTAGGGGGCCTCTTAGCGAAGAAGTATGGCAGAGAAGGCGTGACCAAAAATTATGTTTATATTGCGGAAAACGGAGCCATTTCCTTAGGGAATGCAATGTGAAGCCAAAGCAGAAAAAACCTTCGGAAAACTAGTGAGCCCAAAGTCTCATGAGACAAAGGCTTCGGGTAGTTCCGGGTTGATTGTCTCGCAGACAGAAGTGTCTTGTCTTCCCCTCGTCATTTCTTCCTAGCCTCTCGCCTGATATGGGGACAACAGGTTATGGATATTCAAATAATGGTGGATTCCAGTGCAACTGGTAATTTTATGGACTTACGTTGGGCACACAGTAAGAACATTCCTCTGGTGCCCAAAGCCTCTTGGGAGAAAGTCACAACCATAGATGGCAGTAATCTTATGTCTGGTCCAATTACACATGCTACTAGTGACTTAATATTGGTTATTGAGGCGAAACATCAAGAGACTATTGAATATCCAGTCTCCTCAGTTTCCTGCCATATTAGGGCTGCCTTGGTTGTGTCAGCGCAGTCCCCTTACTAATTGGAAAAAGATGACATTAACTTTTAGTCCTGATAATTGTAAAGAACATGTTTTTCACAATACAAACAGTCCAGGAAAGGTAGCGGTAATCACCAGTTCCGAAGTCTCTGATTTGCCCATCATTTATCACAACTCGAAAGAGGTTTTTGATACAGAAAAGGCCACCAGCCTTCCGCCCCACAGACCCTTTGACTGCAGAATTGATCTGTTGCCTGGTGTCCGCATACCCTACAGCAGGATCTACGCTTTGACAGAGAAAGAGAATGTGTATCTGCGAGATTACTTGGACGAAATGCTTAGGATCGGCTTTATTCGCCCTTCCAGATCACCGGCATCCTCATCTCTCTTTTTTATACCTAAACGAGAAGGGGGTCTTAGGTGTAATATAGACTATCGAGCACTCAATGATGTTACTATTAAGAACCAATACCCTCTACCACTGATATCCTTCCTCCTTGATTAAATAAAGAATGCCAACATTTTCACCAAGTTGGATTTGTGAGGAGCCTACCATTTGGTGAGAATCAAGGAGGGGGATGAGTGGAAGACGGCTTTCTGTACTAAGTTTGGCCTATACAAATATTTAGTAATGCCTTTCGAATGATGTAATGCCCCATCGGTCTTTCAGTTTTTTATCAACGAAGTAATAAAGGATATGTTGGACCTCTTTGTTATTGCTTATATTAATGATATTTTTATTTATTCTTCATCGATACAAGAGCATGAGATCCATGTTATGAGGGTCCTCGAGCGTCTGTGAGACAATCATTTATACTGCAAGCTAAAGAAATGTCAATTCCATACTTCTCATGTGTGCTTCCTTGGGTTCATTGTATCTCACCAAGGAATCGGTATGGACCCACAGAAAATTGAAGCCATCACATGTTGGCAAGCACCAAAGAATGATAGAGACATTCAGAGTTTTCTTTGTTTTGCCAACTTTTACAGGCGTTTTATTATTAACTTCTCTGACTTAGCCTTCCCCATTACCAAACTCCTGAAAAAGGGGGTTAAGTTTCTGTGGACCCCTGCTGCTGGGGAGGCTTTTGTAAATTGAAGGAAGCATTCACACAAGCACCAATACAGAGACATCCCAATCCCTCTCGGCCTTTCTTGGTTGAGGCTGACACCTCACAAATGGCAGTAGGAGGGGTTCTTTCTCAGGCAGACCCAAGTACATGATGACTTCATCCTGTAGCATATTACTCACACAAATTAACACCTGCTGAGTTGAATTATGCTATAGGAGACAAGGAACTGTTAGCTATCAAAAGGGTTTTTGAGGAGTGGAGGCAGTATCTTTTAGGAGCAAACCATAGAGTAACGGTCCTTACCGATCGCCGTAATCTGCAGTTTCTCAAATCCGCAAGAGCTTTGTCCATGCACCAACTGCGTTGGACGCAGTTCTTCAGTAATTACGATTTCATTATACAATTCCAGGCAGGAAAGAAAAACGGGAAAGCAGATGCCCTGTTCCGTTTGGGTTACGAACTTGAAGAACCTCAGAATGAGCCCCCTCCTATAATAGCTAGGGAGCGTATAATAGGTGCTATTTGTTCGGAAGACGAGATTCTAAAAAAAGTTAAAGAGGCGCAAGGATCTGTAGAAATGGAAGAGGTAGTTCGAACTCATGATGTCACTAAAACTCAGGATTTGTTTTACGTCCAAGGGGGATTGGTGCTTCCTACCCATAGCCTCCAGCAACAAGCATTAGAATGGTGTCACACCCATCTTCTTTCTGGACATCCTTGGTATAAGAAAACTATGGAAATACTGATAAGACACTTTTGGTGGCCCAGTATGGGGAATGATGCCAGAAAATACATTCAAACCTGCCATGTGTGTGCACAAGGGAAAGCTTCTCTTCAGGCCCCGCGGGATTATTAATGCCATTGCTCACTCCACCTAGCCCCTGGCATACAGTGTCTATGGATTTTATTGTGGACTTACCAAGACTGCTCAGGGAAACACTACTCTCCTTGTCGTGGTCAATTTATTAACCAAGATGGCCCACTTTATCCCATTGAAGGCAGCCCCAACGTCTAAGATATTGGCGTCACTGTTTGTTCAACACATTGTACGCATACATGGCCTTCCCTCTGTTCTTGTATCTGATAGGGGGGCTCAATTTATTTCTAATTTCTGGAGAAGGATGGGTGCCTTATTGCAGATAGATGTAAGACTGTCCTCTAGCCATCACCCTCAGATGGATGGCCAAACTGAGAGAGTAAATCAGTGTTTTGAGCAGTATATACAATGTCAGTTTTTACACTCCTCATCAGACTGGGACACGTTTGTATGGGTAGCTGAATTTTCTTACAACATTAGTTGCCACTCCTCTACTGCTTACTCTCCTTTCTACTGTAATTATGGTTTTCATCCACGAATCATGCTATCCCCGCTTTCTTCTTCCTGTCCTGCAGCTCTTGACTTTGTAAAGAACCTACAAGAAATACACAAGACAGCAACAGTTAACTTAGAAAAGGCAAGTTATAAAGAAAAGGCGGATCTCCATAGACGTGCGGAGCCTATGTATACCCAAGGGAATTAAGTATCTACTAAGAACCTTGCCCTGAAAGGGTTTTGTAAATTCAAACCTCGGTATATTGGCCCTTACAAGTTATGTAAGGATATAAATCCTGTTGCTATGAAATTGGACCTCCCTGCAGCATTAAAAATACATCTAGTGTTTTACCTCTCTCTTCTGAAGCCTGTAGAACCAGGCATGCGTATCCCTGACACTCCAGCCCCCGTGATAGTAGACATTGATCCTGATTATGAAGTCGAGGCTATTATTGACTCGAGAAGGGTGAGGCGTAAACTCCAGTATCTAGTACTTTGGAAAGGATATGGTATTGAAGAACGTACCTGGGAACCAGCCAGTCATGTTCATGCCCCTCGTCTTCTACGTCTGTTTCACAGAAGATATCCTGATAAACCCAGGCTGGTGGTGGGGGACTATGGGTGGGGTGTACTGTCATGCTTGCCAGTCACGCACGACCGGCGAACTACAAATATGGCCGGCTCTCGCTAGCGCGTATGCGCGGGAACCTACCGAGGAGCTCAAATACTCCTTGATCCCGAGCAGAGACGCTTCGCGTTCCTGCTTCGGAAAAGAGTAATCCTCTTCCGGGTCACTTACCTGCACTTCCGGGTCGTCGTTTGTCGGTGTCCTTTTCGTCGAGTTGGCGTCTCGTGGACCGGCGTTCCTTTTCTTGGCTTCTCACGACAACTCTGGGTCCCTGTTATGACGGCTGTAGACTCCAGTCCCCTGGGGAGTTTATACCTGAAACCAAAAAGACAAAACAGAGAAAAGCTGCATAATTTCATTTACGGTAACAGCGCTTTAGCGCTGATTTTACTAATTATAATTTGATTCATTTCACTACTTATCTGACATGAGCTCCGAGTTTATGGAGGTCTGCTCTAGCTGTTGAGTTTCTTTAATAGTCCTGCAGATTCCTGAAAAAAATAAGGAATATTGTTAGGTCTACCTGAAGCTAAGGTGGGTGTTGTACAGTGCATCAAGTAGCGTCACAGAGAACCTTATGTTGGAATACCTCTAAACAGTCACTAAATGTTTTTAGGTGGGTTTCTGTACATTTTTTCTTCTACATTTTTCTTATTCATTACTCTTCAACTCGGAACATTTTATTTCTTATACCCTTTTCCTTTCTAGACATAAAACACCCTTTTGCTTACACCGATCATCAGAATACACGGAAGAAGGGAATTATTCAGGTAGATATAAACGCACATAGAAAAGAATTGTCAGATTAGAAAAATCTTGCATACTTACCTCCTTTTCTGTCCTTTCTCTTAACAGAGTTTCTCTTGGCTGACTGGTTCTGTCCCAGAGTAGAGGTTGTGACGTGGGACCTTTTTGTTTTTCTCCTTGTTTTCTCCCTTCTTCCCCGGGTTACCATTGGTACTTTGACTCAGTTGGGTACAATAGGTGACCAGGAGAGGTTGAGGACCTTTCCTTATTTGCATGCTGTTCTTGCGGAAACGTGAGTAAACCTGACAGTTGGGCTTTGGTCTCTTGTTTGAGAATTTTAGAGGGGAAAGAAAGGAGCAATATTGGGAGATAATTGCTGAGAATTTTGGGATTAGCAAAAGCATTCTTGAGGAGAAGGTCCACCTGAGCATGATTCTGGCTGTCAATGATCAATCCCCTGTTAATGGAGAGATTGCAAAGCTCAGTGATGGCAGGGTCCAAGATATCGTGGGCCAGTAATGCGATGTTTCAGGGGTAGGGGTCCAAAGGAAATCCAGATATGGTAGCTATAACTAGAGTGAGGACTTCCTCATTGTATAGGAAATTGAACTTGACAGTGAAGTCTCACAATTAGAAGAAGGCTTCTTCAAGCATGACTAGTACAGAGTCCAAGGAGGGTTTGGGGGAATGCTCACCTAGATAGAGGAAATTTCACCAGAAAAGATGGACAAAAGACCCTGACAAAACTCTTGAGAAGGTGGGATGGAAGAGCTCCAGACCTGGGATAAGAGGATCCCTTTCACAATGGAAAACATTTCAGAAAATGAGTTGGCCACAGACTCAATTTTATTTTTATGTTATGTTATGAGGATTTGTAGAGCGCACTTATCACCAGAGGGGTATGCAGGTGCTGGGGTAGGTGTATAGGCCGATCGGGCTCCTAGTTCAATAGCCAGGTCTTCAGTTTCTTGCGGAACTCGAGAAGGGATGGGGAGGTCCTGATGTGGTGTGGAAGGTCGGTCCAGGATTTGGCGGCGATGTAGGTAAAGGAGTGTCCTCCTGACTTGATCCTGCAGATGCAGGGTATGTGCGCAAGGAGGAGTGAGGCTGAGTGCAGTTGCCTGGTGGGTTGGTGGAAGTTGAGGTGGTGGTTGAGGTAGGCAGGTTCGACATTGTGGAGAGCTTTGTATGCACAGGTGAGCAGTTTGAATTGGCATCGCTTCTGGATTGGTAGCCAGTGTAGCTCTCTGAGGTGGGGTGTGATGTGTGCATTGCGGGGGATGTTGAGGATGAGTCTGCCAGCGGTGTTTTGGGTGGTCTAGAGTCTTTGTAGGAGTTGATTTGTGATGCTGGCATAGAGTGCATTGGCATATTCCAGTCTGCTGGTGATGAGGACCTGGGTGACCGTGTGTCTGGTGTCGGTGGGTAGCCAGTGGAATATTTTATGGAAAATGCGTAGGATGAAGTAGCAGGAGGAGGTGACGGAGCTCACTTGTTTGGCCAATGTGAGTTTGCTGTCCACAATGATACTGAAGGTTTTGATGTGGTCAGTGGGGAAGGGCATGGGTCCCAGGTCTGATGGCCACCAGGAGGAGTCCCATGGAGAGCTCTTGTTGCAGAAGATCAGGACTTCAGTTTTATCTGTGTTGAGCTTAACGCAGTTCCGTTTCATCCAGTTAGCTACGTAGGACATGCAGGTGTTGAAGTTGGTCATGGTGGTGTGGTTGTTGCTGTGAGGGAGAGGATGAGCTGGGTGTCATCTGCATAGGATACTAATTCTGTGGGATCTTATGACGTGGGCAAGTGGTGCCATGTAGACACTGAAGAGGGTAGTGCTCAGTGATGATCCTTGAGGAACTCCGCAGATGAGGTTGTTGGGTTCAGAGGTGTAGGGCTGGAGCCTGATTTGCTGGGTCTAGTCGGAGAGGGAAGAGGCTAGCCAGCTCAGGGCAGGTCCATTTATGTCCGAGTTGTGGAGTCTTGTGATAAGGGTGCTGTGGGAGACAGTGTCGAAGGCTTCAGAGAGATTGAGTAGTATGCAGGCGGCAGTTTCTCCGTTGTCCATAATGGTTCGGATGATGTCAGTTGCAGGCATGAGAGCGGTTTCCATGCTGTGGTTGTTGCAAAATCCAGACTGTGAGATGTCCAGTAGGTGGTGTTGTTCAAGGTGGTTGGAGAGTTGTTTGTTGATAGCTTTCTCCATGACTGGATAGGAAGGGCAGGAGTGAGATGGGTCTGTAGTTGCTGGGTTCCTTTGGGTCTGCTGTGGGTTTTTCAGGAGACCTGTGATTTCTGCATGTTTCCAGTTGTCCTGGAGGTTTACACTTTGGATGGAGGTGTTGACGATGGTTGTTAGGTGGGAGCTGATCGGAGTCCCTCCAAGGTTGAAGATATAACGGGGCAGGGGTCGGCAGGGTCCCCGGAGTGGATTGGTCTCATTATTTCAGCCGTGTCCTCTGGGGTTGCAGTTTGTGATCTGGTGGTCAGAAATGGTGGTGGAGGGCAGCTGGTTGATTAGTTCTTGTGTCTTGCATTGGGGTCGAAGTTGCTGTAGATGTTGAGCATTTTGCTGTGGAAGAAATTGGAGAGGTTGTTGCAGAGGTCTCGTTGAGCTAGGTGTGGAATTTCCTGACTGCATATTTGTAAGAGTTTCTTTCTGTGGTGGCATAACTAGTTCTCAATTTTCTCTCCGTCTGTTTGCAGAGTTGTTTGAAGTTTCTAAGGTCTTTGGTCTACCAGCTGGCTTGTGTGTTTGTTATTAAGTGTCTGACGTTTTTCAGGGTGACAGGGTGGCTGTCTTGGTAGTGATCCAGATGTTGAAATATTTGATGTCAGCATGCATGTCGCCGATGAGGTTTGGTTGGTGGGCAGTGATGGTGTTGGTCCACTCTGTGTCATTTATCTTGTTCCAGTTATGTCTGAGGTTGTAGGTAGTCTTGGCAGGGGTTGGGGTGCGTAGATGGAGAAGTAGACGATGGAGTGGTCAGTCCAGTTGAGCAGAGTGAGGTGGCTGAACTTGACCTAGTTGCTGGTTGTGAAGATGGGGTCGATGGTGTGTCCCACGTTGTGGGTGGGGCCATGGACAATTTGTGTAGGTCCTATGATCTCGAGGCTCTTAAGTTGATCCCTGGAGTGGGTATCTTTTCGGTTGTCGAAATGGAAGTTGAGGTCACTGAGTAAGATGAAAGAGTTCGAGCTGATAGTGACGGGGCAATGAAGTCTGTGAGGAGATTGCTGAAGGTGGCGTGTGCTCCGGTTAGTCAGTACGCTAGGGTGCCTTTGATCGAGGTGTGGTTGCTGGTCTGAAGTCAGAAGTGTATGTGTTCCATGATGGTTTTGTCCTCGTCAGTGGAGGTGGTGCTGGTGCTGGTGATGGAGTCCTTACAAATAACAGCGAGTCTTCCTCCTGGTATGTTTGGTCTGTCCTGGCAGGAGATCTTGTAGCCCGGTGGGATGTCTGCGGCAATGTTGGGTGCCGATGTGGAGTTTAGTCAGGTCTCTGTCAGGAAGAGGGAACTTGGGGAGTGCATTTCGATGGTGTCCCAGATCTCGGTAGCGTGTTTGTTGAGAGATCTGGTGCTGAGGAGCATACATGCCAGACGGGGTGAGGCGTGTGTGGTACGTGGGGAAAGCATGTTGGTGCAGGTGAACTGGCAGTGAATGCATGAAAAATGTCCTACCGTGGAGCGGGGTGAGGCGTGAATGCAGCTGATGTGGCGGCTTCTGGTGTTGAGTGCATGCACGATGGAGGCTGTTTAGCGGGCGCGTTCGGCCGGACCAGGGTCCAAGGCACTGGGAGTGGTCCAGGCACAGAGAATGAGTGTGGACGGGCTTGCCTTTGGTGTGCCAGTGGCACAGTCATGCGGCGGCCGCCAATAAGTAGGTCCTGCAGTAATACATGGAGGAAACAGCCCAAATCAAACATCGGTACTTTTCGATTCCAGCTTTATAGGGCACCTTATCATTTGTGCAATATGATGATCACCATTGCTGCCACGCGGATTTCAAACTGGAGTTTAGGAAGGGACCTGAAACTGATGTGGTAAAAATTAGGAGCAGCCCATCTACTATGTCGAAAGAGACAGTTGTTTGGTGACTAGTGATAAAGTGGACAATAGTAAAAATTTCCTGGCTGAAAGTGGGCCGTTCAAAGAAGTCTCATCTTAGGGTTTGAGGGAGGTAAATTTCTTGCAGGGTCCATAGCACTTGGCCTGGTCAAGAGCAGATGGGTTTGCTTTTGGCACGTCTTCGGAGCGCCAATAGAACGCCCACTGCACATGCACCATATATGAACTCGCAGCTGCTCTGTTTAAGTAAGCATTCATGGGGGTGGGGTGTCCTTCGATGAGCAGGCTTGTGGCCCAATTAGCTTTGAGAAACTGGGAAGTGAAAATAAAACTAAACTGGAGCCCAGCAGCTGACGTCCCAATTGCCAAACTATTTTGCTAGTTGTGGATACATAAAATAAATAAAATCATCTTCCTATCCCAACAAACCTAGACTAATGTCCATAATATGGAGCCAGGAACCTTCAGTCAAGTGATACAAGAAGAGTAAAGTCAGGTGCATTATGAGCAAAAACCTCAGGGTCCCAGACGTCCGCTGTGAGAGGAAAGGAGGACAGGTAAGGAGCAGGGCCACAGGTGACGCGCACCCGCAATGTTTAAGTAGGCTCCCATGGATGGGGGAGGGGGGTGTCTCAGATGAGCAGTAGAGTGACCCAATCAGCTACAAGAAACAGGAAGGACAAAATAAAACTATGTTTTTATATTTAAATATTTTATGCACCTTTTGCACGTCCTTGAACAGTACTAGTGAAGCTTATCATGCCAATCAAACATTTTGCAATATATTATTGGATTCTAGGACAGAAGATAGTCTAAAGCCCGTGCTGACTTGGAACCCAGGTTCCAAGAGAGCAGTTAGGGCCCTCATAACATTTCCATTGCTGGGCGAGGCAACTAGGCCACTTGGTGAGTGTTTCTTCCAGTGCCCGTTAAGGGGGTGTGGGTTGGATTTTCTTCGGGACCCCCAAGAGTGCCCTGTCCCATGAAAGACACCCCCCTATATCGCAAATGGATATTGTTCATGACTTATTTGTTCCTAAAACAAAATGGAGGCTCTGTCATCTTGAAAACATTTCTAACGTGAATAAGGGTCGTAGAGCGCTTCACGTTCTATGCCCACCACGATGGAAAATATTAGGCCTGGCGGGTCCTATTTTTCTGCACCAAAGGAACTTCTACCTTCTTGCAGCAAATCAAAAGTCCGATCACTCGGAACAACAAAGCACTGTGTGTTACTTAGATCTTGAACGCTGATCTGAATAGATCTTGCAGTGTTTTAGTTCCTTCCATTTTAAAATTGCTGGAAGAGCAATCCACTAATGTAACTGACATCAACAACCTATCTCGGGAACAGAAAATAAAGCAGTTTTTTGCGGAGCATTTCATAAAGGTATGTTTTTGTTTCCAAAGTTTACTTTTTAATGTAAATTCTTCTACAAGTTGGGGCATATGTACAAGCCCCTATCGCCACGGGAACGTCACTTTTTGTGACGTTCCCGTGGCGATAGGGGCTTTGCCTTATGTGGCTTAACGCTGCCTTGTACATAAGGCACCCTTTCACGCTATGTTTAGCGTGAAAGGGGCGTGCAGTGGGTGTTGTGGTGGGCGTTCCACCGCAACACCCATTGTATTTGACGCTGCCCCCTATGTACAAGGGTGGCGTGCATAGGAGGCTGCGCCAAAATTAAGACCAGGAAAACCCTGGTCTTATAGGTGGCGAAACGAGGCGAAATGCATTATTTCTCCTCGCTTTTGCTTTTTCCATGTGTGCTGCCTTGTGCAGCACACATGGAAAAAGCAAAATGCCATGGTTTGTTTATGTACAGGAAGGTGTCCCTTCCTGTACATAAACAAAGCTTTCTTAAAAATGCCATTTTGTAACTTTCATGTGTGCTGCATGAAGCAGCACGCATGACAGTGACAGAATGGCATTTTAGGATTGTATATGTGCAGGAAGGGACACCTTCCTGTACATAAACAAACCATCCCCTGCACACAGACACCCTTGCACTCTGGTGCAAGGGTGCTTGCGTTGGCGCTAAGTTGTTAAACTTAGCGCCATTGCAGGGAGAAACGCAAGGCTGCACCACATTCTTGTAAATATGGTGCAGGCCTGCGTTTCAGAAGTGGAGGAGAGAGGCGTTAAGCCCAGGAGGCTAACGACACGCTCCGCCACTTCATTGTACATATGGCCCAAAGTCTGTTAAATCCTCTGAGAAGCATTGAAAGGCGTTGCTGTATGACAGCACAGTACAATCGGGCAGGGCCAGGTGCTGATGAGGCTAGGGCCCAGCCTGCAATGAATCACGGCTCACAAGTACACCATTTATTACCATGAGTGATCTGAGGTCATAGATTGGCATGTAAACAGTTTGAGAGTATATATGACAAAAGACTTGCCTCTGGCACGTTCTGTATAAATAGCCTCTCTCAGTATTTATTGATGCTGTTTGATAAACAATTACCCAAAAGTGTGTTTGCTATACACAAACCATGTCAAAACATCATTAATCCACAGAAGGCTGAGCAAGGTCAGCCTTTATTTTAAGAAAAATAGCATAAACAATTAAAAAGCCGTACCAGGAAAGGTTGTATCATAAATTATATAAAGAGACATATTAGAATAACAAAACAAGTCCTGTGACGGTCAGTTTCAGCCACGTGTCCTACTGAAGTAAAAGGAAACTCCAGGAAGCCCCATATGGAGGAAGTTAGGGGCATATTAGCAAGACCCACGTTAAAATTATCGCCGTTTTAGCGGCAGGAAACTGCCGCTAAAACGGCGATAATGGGCTTGCTAATATGCGTTATGGAATTCCAATAGAAGCCCAGGTTAGATGTCCTGCACATCTATTGGAATTCTATAACGCATATTAGCAAGCCCATTATCGCCGTTTTAGCGGCAGTTTCCTGCCGCTAAAACGGCGATAATTTTAACGTGGGTCTTGCTAATATGCCCCTCAGTTTGATAAAAGCAATCCTGTCACTCAAGGTCGAACGGCCTGAAACTCACAACACCCTTCGCTTCACTGCTGTGCACATGCGCACTCAAGCGCTCGATACAGGTAGGCGGTAAATGCAGGCGTAACACCGTCATGTAGCAATACTATTCATCAAGACAGACATCCGAGCTATCATTTGTTTAAACCAGCATTCAGGAAACCGAGCCCTCCTGTGTTTTTACTATGGGTGCGCGAAATTCGCGTAATTTGCAATTTTTCAGGAGAATAATGTTACATAACCCATAATCGCCCGAAATGCAAATCCATCATTTAGCACTATTTTTTGTGCAAAATACTCTTTGAGACAATTTTTGACGGGTGACGTATTTAGCGATAAAAATAGTGTGAAAAACCGAATTGCTGCAAACAGCAGCCACTCGCAATCTGGTTGTTCACATTTTTGCACACTCCCACGCTATAACTTTAACACAAACTGTTGCATAATTAGGCGAATGGTATAATGGCATGATTTACTGAATTACGCGTAGCACGTGTAATGTGACATTCACAAAATTACACGAATTACGCCAGCGTGAATTTCATTTCAACCGGGCCCAGTTTTTAGGTCTAACCTACAAACAAATTTAGTTGTTTGTCATCAAAAGCCGTATTGTGTATTTCTCCCCAATACTTGCACAATACTGAACCAGTAGTGCTGCCAGGCCCTGTGCCCAGCCCACTGCACATGAGCTAACCCGTCACACACGGGTATGTACAGCTGGGGTTTGCAGCTGGGAGCATTCGCAGCCTTCGGCCGGGTGCAGCAGGGCTTGGTTGCAGGACTAGCTTGAAACCAAGCACAGCAAAGAACTCCCCTGCAGCTCCTAACCCTCACTGCGCAGAGCCTTTGGGTGGGCACAGCTGGGGTTCGCTGCAGGGCCAGACCCTAGGCCTAATCCACTGCAGGGCACCCAGTGTTCATTACACATGATCTTAGGCCTTGTGCAGATGGAGTTGGCCGTAAGCCTTGGCCTGCGGCCAGACCCTGAGCCCAACCGACTGCAGCTAACAGCCCTTGGCTGTGCAGAGCGGGCATTGGCCACAGGGCCTTGCACCTCCCCCCCGTCCAGTGGCGTAACATAGGCCCCCACAGCCCCAGCGTGCAGGGGTGCCCCCAGAGCTGCAGGGGGACCCCTCGGCACAGTACCCTAGCCTGAGAGCCCCTGATTGAGTCCGGGGGGGGGGGCCTCCATGTACCTTGCAAGTTTCGTTACACCTCTGCACCCCCCTGCTGCGCACGGCCTACAGCCTGCATAATGGCAGCTGGCAGCAGAGTCAGACCTTTTTAATTGTTTTGTTATTTTCTTTTTGGTACCAGGGTAATGCAGTACCATGGGGGTGCCATGTTGGTTACCTGGTACCGAATGCTGGTACCGCAATAACTGTAACTGAAGAAATACACCTATCTAAGTACTTAAGGGAGGGGAATAAGCAGCTTGTTGTAAGTGGTGCAAGAGGAGTAGAGGCCAGAGGATAAACTGCAACCTCATTTCCACAACTCTTTTGGAAAGAGACTACTTTGGAGAGTGGGGCACCTCCAGCACCACCACTCGGGTCTCTAAGGGTCCTTGGACCTGTTAGCTTCCTGCTTTCTCTTGCAGTCTCAAGACATGACAAGGGAGGATGGGGAGAAACATTGGGGACTTCCTCCCTTCCGGAGGCATGGGAAATAGTGGGACAGACCTAAACTTGAGTCTTCAAGCCTCTGCTTACAGCAAGACGGGTGTTGGTGTGTATGAGGCACGTAAATAACTAGCGCTTCTGATTTGCCTCAATGTTAAAATGTAGCTGTACAAATTCCTTGTCAAACATAGCTATTGACTGTGCAAGGGTTATCTCATAGAACCTGTTAAGTCCCTCGTACATAGAGCCTATTTATTTTGAAAGGAGGATTTAAAAGTGGAAGGCCCTGGTTTACAGATCTGTTGGCAAATTCTTTGCAAGTGGCCACCATCTTCACTCCCAAATATCTTAAATATCTTTTTTGTTTAAAAAAAATGTATTGATATTGTAAGACAATAAATACTAAAAATCTCTTAAATCTTAAATTGTGAGAACTTTTTCCATCTCTTGCAATCAGTTTCTGTGGAATGATTAACACAACCTGCTCCATTTGAGCTTGAAGCTTCAAAGATCACCTGGTCTATACTGGAAACTGGTCAAATAATTGGACTAGCCAAGAAGGTTTTGGCGGGTTGGGCTATTTTCCTAGGACAGACAGATATTTAAATGTTATCTGTCCTGACCAGTTGGACGGGGCAGAAGGGGTAGGTAGCCTCAGCCTTTTAGCCCAACAACAATGAAGTCAAATCAAGCAGCGATGCTGCTGCCCCTGGAGCCCCGGGTGTGTGTACGTCGACGACCCGCTTTGTGATCGGCGGTGTCCTGCCCTCCTCCCTCCGTGGTCATGTGGCTGCCTCCCCCATCCGACCCTGCGTGAAGCCTTCGAGTCTGCTGCCTTGTGGTTTTCGTGTTGGATTTTTGTGTGTTCTGCCATTTTGGGTTGATGCTGTCGGTTCCCATGGCCTGGGTCCTCCATCTTGGCGGTTTCGACCTATCCTCATTGTTGCTGGACTGCTCCTTGTTCGCCTGTCTGTTCTTTTCCTCAAGTCGTCCCCCCTTTGGTATCCTACTCCCCTCCCATCTTCTACTATCACCGATTCACAGGATGTTTATGATTGTTGGGCCGCAGCCGGTTTGTATGTCTTTTACTGTGACTGTTTTGTAAGTACTTTCCCTCTTGCCGGTCTGCCTGACCCGATTATGCATTCCTTACCCCTTTTTACCATTCCCCCCCTACCTTCCATGCCCCATTTGACGTGTGTCTTGGCTATGCTATGCACTAATAACCCATGTTATTGTGTATTCACAGTTTTTCTCCTATGTTATACTTGGCTCCTGTAACTGATGTAATTTTGTAACTTGTAACTCGCTGATCCTCATGTAAAGTGCTCTGATACTTCCGGGTCTAGCCAGCGCTATATAAAACTCTGCAAATAAAATAAAATAAATCTGTGCTGAGCAATTGGAGCGTCCCAGAGTGAAGGGAGGCTGAGTAGAGTTGTGGACAGATAAGGGTGGTTATGCTTCCATCTACCACCATCTCCGTTGGGTACGACTTCTAAGGCAGTTCATGATTGATAGAGGGTTGTGAGTGTATTGGCACAATTGTCCTAGACTTTCCCTAAAAACTAAATACTGGACCCCGCTCTGATATGGAGGGTGGGAGACTTTGAGATCAACCTTATGTTGATTTCATGGAAGGTAACCACTTGGAGATGGCTTGGTGCCCTCACAGATGTCTTGGTGTTTCTAGAGACCTTGAGCATTATTTGTTTCCAAAGGGCATGGGTGGATGAACACATCTCCTTCAAGAGGTGTGTGGGATAAGTTTTCCTGGCAACTCACATATCAGACATGAACACTTTGATGGTGAAAGTGACTCAAGTGACCTCACTCTCTAACAACGTGCACATTCTGAAAATTACTAGTAACAATTCAAAAGATATTTCTGAAACAGGATATTACTAAAAACCCAGATCTCCCCATGGCACAATCATGCACACCCTGAATGTAAATACTTTTTTTTTTTAGTTTTTCTTTAGTTTTCAAAAACCTTTATTGAACAAGAATGCACAGTGCAATCACATAGTTCCTCAAAAGATTAGGCACATCAACACATTGTAGCATAGCCAGTACAGTTACACATTAGTAGGATATTAGAGGCCACAGATTGCTGAGGGTCACGACTTGAGAGGTAGGTAACGAGTGGGCCCCATATATCCAGTGGATGGATTTGGCTGGCAGGAGATCCCAGAACTCGGACAGGAGGGTTTGGCAGCGGGATGCGTCCTCTAGCCAGAGAGATACCGTGGGCGCGGGTCTACGGCCCCAACACATGGAGACCCTGCGCCGCGCCAGAACCAACAGCATGGCAGTCAAACGGCGGGAAGCGTCCGGGCAAAACTTAACGAAGCCCAAGAGGCAGATCACGGGGTCAGGCTGGAGTTGTGATTTCGGAAATAATTGCACAGACCTCCTGCCAATATGCCGAGACTCGGGGGCATAACCAGGCAAGATGAGCAAAATCCGCCGCAGGCGCGGAGCAGCGCAAGCATCTATCACTCGCCACAATGCCTAGTCTATGGAGTTGGGCGGGAGTGCGGTATAGCCTATGTATGTATTTAAAGTGTATCAGACGCAAGCGGTAGTTGGGAGAGAGGCGCTTAATCTGAGTGCAACAATACAGCAAATCCGCCTGAGAGATCTCGACTCCCAGGTCCTTGCCCCATGCAGTACGCGCCCGGTCGGTAGAGATGGAGGAGGCTGCCAAAGTGAGAGCGTAAATTTTAGTAACCAATTTCTTTGGAGAGGGAGAGGCATAAAGCATATCAAGAGAGGTCAGCGAGGGGGGAGGTTGGGGAAAGGTGGAATGAAGCTTTCTGCAGACCGCCCGGAGCTGGTAGAATAACAGAGTGCCCATGGGGCCAGCGTCAGGGGCAAGCGAAAAAAATGTGTCCTCAAGGTACAGATCCGAAATTGTGGAGAGGCCGAGGCGAGCAGCGTGCTTAACCATCCCCGACGACTGGAGTGGGGGGAAGGCAGGGTGATGGGCAATGGGCATAGTGTTTGCTGAGAGCAAATCCAAGCCTGAGATCTTACGAATGCCATCCCAGGCCCAGCGCAGGGTTTCGACCGTATCGATCTCAGTGCGTAGAAGCCTCGCCGGGGCGAAAAGTGCAGTTGTAAGCGGCCACGGGGTAGCGAGGTCAGCCTCCACGGCCACATGAGGTTGAAACGGAGTGGGGTGGAGCCAGAAATGAAGGAAACTGGCCTGAGCGCTGAGAGCGTATAGCTTGAAATCCGGGGCTCCCAATCCGCCCCGCGACATCGGGAGGGTCAGGACGCTATAAGCGATCCTAGGCTGTCGACCCGCCCAAACCAGGGAAATAAGTAGCGAGCGGATCTTGCGAAAGAAATGAGCAGTGAGAGGGATGGGGATGTTGACGAAAAGATATAAGAATTTTGGGAGCACCACCATCTTGGCGATCGCTATACGCCCGGCCAAGGAGAGCGGCAGTCTGTTCCAGAGGGGAATCTTGGACTCAAACCAATCCACGGCACGGCCAAAGTTGGCTCTCCAGAGTTCGTCCACGTCCCTGCTCAACCAGACGCCGAGATACCTAGTCGGCGCCGAAGCCCACACGAAAGGGTAGTCAGATTCAAAGGGGGTCGTGGCATCCGTGAGCGGGAATAATACGGATTTGTTCCAGTTAACCTGGATACCGGAATAGCCGCCGAAGCGTATCACCTCCCGGACAAGAGGACTGAGATTCTCCTGAGGGTGGCGAACATAAAGGGTGACGTCGTCTGCATACATGGAGACCAGTAAAGCTCGCGCCCGCGAAGCCGATGCCTCTCTGAGTGTGATGCTGATGGAGGCGAGCTGCAAGTGGCTCCATTGCGATGGCAAAAAGCATGGGGGAGAGCGGGCAACCCTGTCGGGTGCCACGCCCGACAGGAAAGGGCTCGGAGATCTGGCCGTTGATACGAAGACGGGCGGTGGGAAGAGTGTATAGGAGTAGTACCTTGCGTATGAAGACCTGACTGAAACCCAATCGGGGAAGGAGATAGAACAAAAAAGGCCACTCCAAGGTATCGAAAGCCTTGGTGGCGTCGAGTAAGGCAGCCACAGCCGGAAGCGACGGATTGATCTGATGCAAGACGGAGAAGATGGTCCCAAGGTTATGAGAAGTGGCACGGCCGGGAATGAAACCGGATTGGTCTGGGCGGGCAATGAGTGGCATGAGTGGGAGTAAGCGAGAGGCAAGCAACTTGGCAAAAATGTTATTGTCCGTGTTGATAAGTGAAAGGGGACGATAGGAATCTCTCAGCTCAGGGGGCTTGTCCGGCTTGAGAAGTAGTGTTAAGAGTGCTTCACGCAACGATGGGGGGAACTGGTCTGATTCAAAGGATTCATTATACATAGCAGCAAGGTGTGGGATCAGTGTAGGGGCGAATGCCTTATAAAAAGAGGCTGGCAGGCCGTCGGAGCCAGGGGCCTTGTCACCCGGCATACTGTTTATGGCGGCATGTATCTCTTCCTTAGAGAAGGGTTCATCCAAGTATTCCCGATGTGCATTTCCAAGCCAGAGGAGTTGAAGAGTGTCGAAGTATTGGTCAAATTCATCGCGAGGCGGGTTCGAACCGGCTGTGTAGAGTTGTGTATAAAATGCGGTGAAGCGAGTTTTAATTTCTTCGGGGGAGGTGGTGCGGGATGGCCCACCATCTTGCAGGGCAGTAATATACGATGCTGCGTGAGGCCGACTAAGAAGATTAGCCAGAGTTTTACCGGGGCGATCGCCCTCGCCGAATCGACGCGCTCTCGCCTCTCTACCGAGAAAAGCCAGCTCCCTATTAGCCTCGTCCGAGAATTCAGTAAGCTTCTCGCGTATCTGGGCAAGTGAATCAGCGTTTGGGTGCTGGGCGTGGGAGGCGTCCAACAATTTGATCTCCCTTTCAATCTTGTCCAGAGTACCACGGATGGACCGCAAAACACCAGATTGTGTAGAAATACATTCCCCGCGGATAACCGCCTTGAAGCCGCCCCAGAGCGTGGATGGGGAATCCACCGATCCCTCATTGAGCTCGAAGTAATTCACAATTGCGGCCTGTATCTCGGCACAAAATACCGAGTCGCGAAGTGCGTTTGGGGGGAGCCGCCATGTGAAAGCGCGGCTAGGAGAATGGGGGAAACGGAGCGATAAGCTGACGGGAGCGTGGTCAGAAAGAGTGCGTGCCATATGGTTTACTGAGGTCATCCAGACCAGAGCGTCCGGGGTGGTGATCCATAGGTCCAGCCGGGACCAACAGCCCGTGAACCCGTCACACACGTGCCCTCCCGCGCTGCGGGGTGAGAATGGCGCCACGCGTCGTACAGTGAGTTGTCCAGGAGAATGGAATTAAGAAGTGAGGCCGCGCGTGGATGGGAGAAATGGGAGCCGGACCGGTCCATAGCGGCGGACAAAGCCACATTAAAATCGCCCCCCCAGAGGAGAACGGCAGGGCCAAGAGATGATATGCAATTCCAGACTTGAGCAAAGAACTCAGGGTCGTCGCAGTTGGGACCATAGATTGCCGCGAGTATCAGGGGCTGGGCCCGCAAGGTGCCGTAGAGTATTACAAAACGCCCGTCGGGGTCGGTGAATACCTGGGAAGTCTGCCATGGGAGCCCCCTACGCAGAAGTATGGACACCCCCCGGGAGTAGCTGGAATAAAAGGAGGAGTGGATTTCACCCCAATGCCGGGAGAGGAGTCTAGTAGCCGTGGGCTGCATCAAATGGGTCTCTTGTAAAAAGCATATGTCCACCTTGTGACGGGTGAGATGGGCGTGCACCAAGCGTGCCTTGCGGGAGTCATTCAGCCCACGGACGTTCCAGGTCCAAAGTGTAGTATCAGTCATGATGCTGTGATCGGGGGGGGGGGGATGCCCAGGAGCAGAGGCATAGTGGGTAGAGACTGCGTGTATGGCCAATGAGCGGTGCAATGGGAAGTGTGCGAGAGGAGCAGTTCGTCTATCAAGGGAGCATTTCGACAGACTATAAACAGACATATCGGGCAATCCCAGGAGTGGACCAATGATACAAACAGAGCTGGCCCCTTAACCTAAAGAAGCCTAACCTGAAGAGGAAACCAAATTACAGAGAAATCATAGGCAATCGACTGTGCAAAAACAAACAACAAGGCTGCAGAAGGTAGCCGTGAACCCCTTACCCCGAATTCCCATCCCCTGAAACCCACCCAAAAAACCCCAAGAGCACCCCCAACCCCGCACCCACACCAACCCCCCAAATAGGCTGAGGTACCACCCAAACCCACCCCAGGGACCCACAACTTGGAGAGGGAGAGTCCATGACCATGATGGGAATTATCCCGTGGGGGCATGGGGGCGCCCGGCATACTCCCCTGCCAGAGAGACTGGGTGGCCAAGCCGCATGCGTACGTAGGCGGAGGAAAGACCTTTAAAGGGTAAAAGAACTACACATCAGAGGCAAACAGCCTCAGAGGGCCACCTGAACCAGAGGTCTAAATTGGAATTGCAGACCAGGAGAACAAGCAATCATACGGGTACAACCGCACAGAACAGAAAATAGATCAGTCATTGTCACTGAGGTTATCAGCAGCAGCAATTTGGGAGTTTGCAGGTGAGGAGCGGTGAGACTTGTCGAGTTTTTTAGCAATCGCCAGTGCCTCTCTGGGGTCCGGGAGAGTGAGAGTCTTCGTGCCTTGCTTAACTCGCAGCCTAGCCGGGTACGCTAGCGAGTAGGGGATCTCATGTTTCTGTAGGATCCGTTTGGCCGGCAGGAACTCGCGGAGGACCGCCTGAACCGTGACGGTGTAGTCCGGGTAAAACAAGAGGTTGTTACCCTGATGGCGGATGTCCCCTTTTTCCCTGGCCGCCCGGAGGATGGCGTCGCGGTCCCTGAAATTCAATATTTTGGCAATGATGGGACGTGCCGGCAAACCAGGAGCCGGACGAGGGCCGAGGGAGCGGTGGGCACGCTCAACAATGAAAACCGGCGAGAGAACGTCACCGAAGAGCTCCCGGGCCAGCTGTTCCACATAGTCCTCCATGCGAGAGATGTTGGTGGATTCGGGCACTCCAGTAATGCGAAGATTCGACCGACGCGAACGCGCCTCCAAATCTTCGTTTTTGTCACGGATAACGGCAAGCAGCTTGTCCATCTGTAGCAGTTTTTGGCGATCCTGGGTGGCGGCGTCCTCCACGTCAGACACCCTGGTCTCTACATGAAGGAGTCTGGCATCGTGGGAATCAACCCGGGCCTTCACCGTGTCCAGGCGTGCCGACAATTGATCCAGTTGCGTCGCTATAGTGGTGACCATGGATTTAACATCAAGCATGATGGCCTTCAGATCATCCTCGCGGGATTGCGCCATTTCGGATGTGGCCAGTGAGTCACCTCCGTCCGCACCGGCACCCTCCTGGCGTGTCTGGCAGCGCTGGTCAAAGGCGATCTTGGGCTGCCTGGGGTCGGTTCTGCCCATGGTCGGCGGGCGCAGGCAGATGGAGCAGCCTAACAGCAGGAGGAAAGGCCGCGAGTAGAAGAAGATGAGCCGGGTCCGCAAAGTGCAGCCAGCAAGCGGAGGCCCAGAACTCAAATGGGCTGCACGTGGGGGGAGAAGGGATCCGGTGGGCCAGCAGGTCCAGAACCCGACGGCCGCCGCGGTCAGACAACCGGCCACCTGATTAAGGGGCGGAGCGGCCGAATCTGGCTCAGGATGGGCTGATCAGGCAACAGGTACAACAATTACAGCTAGCTCCAACACAAACGCGCCCAGGGAGACGCCAGCGAACCACAGCGTAGCCGCCGGGCCAACAGGAGGAGAAGAGTCCAGGCCAGGCAGATTCCGTGCTGGAGACAGGCCAGGGGCGAGAAGCAGGACTCGGGTGACGGGTTGCTGGCCCCACAGGAGGAGAAGTGTCCAGGCCAGGCAGATTCCGTGCTGGAGACAAGCCAGGGGCGAGAAGCAGGAAGCAGGCGGCGGGTTGCTGGGCCGACAGGAGGATTCCGGGCCGGTGGCAGGTTGAGGAGCTGCACCGCTGCGTTGCGGATCAGCAGCAGAGCCCGGCCGGTGTAGAGCGGGAGGCCGCGCCTCAGTCAGGTGCAGGGAGAGAGCCTGATGCCGCTGGAGTTACACCCCAATTCCCAGCGGGAGGAGGCAGCTGGGGTCAAAATGATAGGCAGCGAGCAGGGCCAGCCAGGATCACCGCAGCGAGGGCCCCAGAGGCCTCCAAAGCAAAGTCGGGAGCTGATGGTCGCCGTCACCGGGGGCCGGAGAACGCAAGCGGCGGGGGCCGCTCGCAGCGGGGGGTCAAGGGGAGCGCACCGCCCACCTCGCTAGGCCCGGTGATAGAGGCCTGATCCCGGGGCGCCAGAGAAGGAGTGAAGGAGCGAGGGCTCCCGGGATTGCGTAGGCAGGGCCGGGCGGTACGACGAGCACGCCCCCAGCCCCGCCGCACAGCGCCCCCCCGGCAGCGAACCTACCGGCTACAGTGTCCGCAGGGTGGAGATGCCGCCTCGGACAATACCCCGGTCCAGGTCAGGGTCTCGCAGCGGGCTCCGGGAGGGCCAGGAAGGCCGTGCGCGCCACAAGGCCAGGGTCCGGGCCTCGCACAGCAGCGGATCTCGGCCCAGCGGCGGCCCAGGAAGGCGGAAAAGGTCTCCAAACACGCCCCCGAGGTGGTGAGTAACGATGATGCCAGTTCAAGGTGGCGATTCGTGAAATGCCTGCAGGATTATGAAGGATGTTTGGGCTTGGCCGGCAGAGCCCACTCAGAGTGCGGCCATTTTGCAGCCGGCTAAGCCACGCCCCCACCCTGAATGTAAATACTTGATGGAGTTCGTCCGTCCTTTCTTGACATTGTACTTACAAAGGTTGTAATGATTGTGACAGGGGACATTTATGTGATTTTACGTTTGACCCAGTAGGGTAGAGACTGTCTGGATCTGTTGCATATATTTTGATTCATTCTCCCTGCGGATAAATGATAAAAGGTGATCAATGTGTGTTGCCACCTCAACAGGAATTGAACCTTGAGTCTTTAATGGGTGTTTTTGTTCAGAAACACCCATTCAGTATACTGATGTCATCTACGCAAACGGGGCTGTGTAGGATTACACTCTGATATCTTGAACCTTTTAGGTTGAGACTTCCATTTCCTCAGTCTTGGGTGATCCCCAGGAGATCACTGTTAAGCAGACATAGCCTGCTGCCCAACTCTACAGCACTATTTCTGTTTTGGAAAACCAAAACTCTTTTACGTTTTTCTACAGCCCTATAGCCTGTGTGGCAAAAGTTTCCCATTAGAAACCCAAGGTATGCACTGAGGGCTTGATCGAAGCACTGGTGAGTGTTGCTCCTCTGGTAAGAGTAATGTAGCCTTGGGAAGTTTATTACATAATGCAGTGAGTGATCTGAAGGTTAAATGCTTTAACTAAGCAAGCTAGGGAAAGATAAGTGACCAGGAGACCCCATAGAATAGAATAGAATAGAATAGAACTAGTTATAAAATGTTATTTATAATTTTTAGTTCATGAAAGTAAATGTAATGTAAAACAAATAACAATAATCATACATTTCCATATTGGCAAATGAATGTGACAAAATCGTGTGAACTGGTACAACAGGTGCGATCTTATTATATTGCATATGTTAAACAGCCACTCTCGTCAGACAGGTATCTAAGCTTGTTATACAACATCAATAAAAAACCATGTCCAGTGCATTACATCGGTGTGTCATTTTGGCCGGCCAGGTATAATCGGAATGGCTTCCAGGTAGCTCTAAGACCGCATGCACAGGGCAGCAAGGAGGCATGCACCTCAGATAGCTCATCACACGGTGTTAAGTCTTTATTGCAAAGGTACGTTTTCTCAGTGAGGAAATCCTTTATCTCAAGTTAACCAAGTATAATGGCAGTCCTTTCTGGTGCTTGAACCTAGTTCAACTACAAATAGTCATAAAGAAACTTGAAATAGTTGTGAAGTATGTTTAATTACTAGAGACCCCCAAAGTAAAATTTCAGTGTAGGATTCTAAACCTAAACTAGCTATGTTACTCTTTATTCAGATAGCTCCTATAAGCAAACTTTTAGGGCCACATGCATCAACGAAAACAACGGTCGCAAACGGGCAGATTCGCAGAATCTGCCCTTTGCGACCGGTATTTTTGCATTTGGGATGCATCATCCTAAATGCAAAATCGCAATTTAAGTAATCACAAAATTTGCGATTACTTAAATTGCGATTGCATTTAAGAAATCGCAAATTGTGATTCCTTAAATGCAATGCATTAACCCAAAAAAATGTGCGATTTCGCAAATAGGAATCGCAAATTACCGTCAATCTCAAGTTGATGGTAATTTGCGATTTCTTTGAAAAATGCACTAAACTGCATTTTTCAAAGTCCCATGTTACACACACACATGCCCTTGGGGCATGTGTGTGCGCAACATGTGGTAAAATGGAAATTTCAAGGGTGCAACAGGGTGTCCTTTTGGCACCCTTGCACCCTTGAAATTGCATGCGCAATTTGCGAGTACCTTATGGGTACTCGCAAATTACGCATGCAATTCCTATTCATTCCTATGGGCCTCTAGCCCCATAGGAATGAATGGGAAGCCATTCCTTAATTGCGACTCGCAATTTGCGAGTCGCAATTAAGGAATGTGTAGGAATCGCAATTTTTTGCGATTCCTACATGCATAGGCAATTGCAATTCCATAATTGCGATTCCTTAAAAATCGCAATTAAAGAATCACATTTGCCTATTTTGTTGCATGTGCACCTTAGTGTTTTCTTGTTAATATGTTCCCTATCTCTACCATTGTCTCAGCCTTACAATCATGGTATTTTCACTGTTTGCCTTGTGTGTGTTGTTTGTTACATCTGCCGCACGTTTTGGAGGATTGTTGAGCTTTGAGATCGGTCAAGGTAGCAAGAAGGCCAAAGAAGATTTCAGAACATCCATGGCTAACCTCTATCTTGGAGTGGCTTGACTGAGTTTTGTGGAAATCTGACCAGAGTGCAGGAAGTGTCTAATGTGTATTCCACCTGTAACCTACCTGTGACCTACTTACATTTAGCCTAACCTTACTGAGAATTACAAATGCTCATTTCTGTAAAGACTTTCCTAGGTCAGATATACATTAATGTATAATGACTTCACACACCACTGAACATACAAAAAGATTCTACATGGCATGACCAAAGATATGTTGCATTTCCAATCATAGTGAAAGAACTAGGGTGGACCACTCGATGGTACATACAGATGCATCAAGTTCCACCAGGCAAGGACCAAAAAAGGCACTATATGTCACAATATCGACTCCCGAAATACTGACCGGTGGAAATATCATGGCCATAACATCAGCTACTGAAATATCATCAATGTAAGTGAACATTTTCTAATATTAACTCCTCAATGACAGTGTTTCAGGAGTCACTATTAAGGTCCTAAAATATTTGTACATCAATATTTCGACCTCAATATTGTGGTATAACACAAAAAAGGAAACCTACGTGCAACCTACATTATAACAAAAGCCATCTTTGAAATGTTGGTTTATAGCCTTATAGCCCGCCGTAGCGGGCTATATCGGCTATTAAAGGCCCGCTGCAGCGTTAAAGGCCCGAGCCGAAGGCGAGGGACTTTAATAGCCGGTATAGCCCTGCTACGAAAGGCTATAAGGCTATTAGAACATTCTGCCACTAGAGGGTAGAATGTTCTAACAAATTAAACAAAGGCTTCAGGGAGCGCGAGGGGATTGAAATCCCCTCAGGCTCCCTGAAGCCTTTGTTCACAGCCACAAAGAAGCATTGGAATGTTGGAGCTCCAGGCTTAAACCAGCCATTATAAGCCCGGAGCACTCCATTGTTTTCAATGGAGCTTCCAACATTCCAATGTTCTAATAAAGGTTAATGAGGTTTTCACCAGAAAAGACTGGCATTCCTGGCAGGCTATTGTGAACATATTTCTTTATAATAGAACTGAAAACATCAATTGGCCATGTAATGCAACCTATATAACGCATGCAATTTTGCATGTGTCATGCTATAAGCACGGTTGCCTCTTTGGGCTTTGTGCTGGAGTGCAGCAGTCTTTTTGATTTTGATATTACTATCGGGACGGATTCCGCCCGTTTCATGTTTGCACCAGACGGCTGAGCGCGCTGCCAAAGGAATCGCATTGTTGGCAATATATATATATATATATATATTTATTTATTTTTAGGGGGTTTTTTTCACTGCAGAAACCAAAGGTTAAAGTGACATTATAGTTAGGTGCTGGAAGAAGATAAAAAGTTATGTTTCAAAACTGAAAAAGCACTGATATTCACCAGATATAGTTTAGTGAACTAGCTATAACTTGCGCCCAACCCTCTGTGGGCAGCCAATCCCCACTACACACAGCCGAAGAATTGGCCTCATGGCCTAGGTTCCTGCCGGCCTTGTGACCATCCCTACATGGGCAGCCAACCCCCGCTGTGCACGGCCAAAGGCCAAACAGTAATTAAAAAAAAAAAAAGGTGGATCCCTTTGAGACCCCCAAATGAGACGCCAACATTTTCTCTCATGTTGCAGCAAGCCAATCAGATTGCTCCGATACCATGGATCCTTCTCCAGATTCACAGGGCTGTCCAAATAGAAAACATGCATTTTGAATTTTGGATCCGCTGAGGCACTGTCGCACCAGATATTTCTCACTTTTAACCCCTTCATGTCTACCCTGAGTACCTTTTTAAATGTTAGTTTCCTTGAAAACCACAAAACGGATTTACACTACACCAAATAAAACAAGCATTGGCATAGCCAATAGGTCTCGCCTTTGGGACCTTATAAGTATTTAGTTATGCAGCACAATATCCTTGGTGCAACAACATCAACTGTTGCATGGCTAAACACTTATAAGGTCCCAAAGGCGAGACCTATTGGCTATGCCAATGCTTGTTTGGGACTGCCACTGTGCCTTGCATTTGACTCTGTCCCCGGGCTCGACTTGAAACGTGACTACTTCAGTCTTTAAGGCGTGCCTTAGATGTGACCGCCTCTGCCTTCGGGCTGTGCCTCACACAAACGGCTCTGCCTTTAGACACCTCGTGAAATGTGAAGTGACTGTGATGACTGGCTATGCCTGACGTGACTGACTCCACCCGTGCGCCTGGCCTGCATGTAGCCAACTCTACTCTGTTCAGGCTCGCTCTGATATGGGACTTACTCTGCCTTCCTGCTGCACGTGATCTGTGACGGCCTTTGCCTGGAGGCTGCCACTGGTAGGTGACTGACTCTGCCCAGCCTTAGCTAAATGCCTTTCACAGGGAGACTCAGAGTAGGTTAAGCATGGGATGACACAGAAGACTGATCAGAGAATCGCATTTGCATAAACGTACCAACGATGGGAGGACGGATAGTAGCTACCCCGTTGCTTGTATAACGCACGGAGCAGAAACTGACAAATGAAATGGCCCAGGTTTATTCATGCCCGCCAGTCAAAGTGCATTCTGGGATGCGGACTCTTGAAGCACAATATTGTATACAAAAAATGTCTCTGCTTCGGACCCTTTGAGCGGGCCTTCGTTTCCCTGGTGATCCGGGGCTCGGGAAAAGCCCACGCTGCCACTCACGTACAGGATAAGTTGAGGAGCCGCTCACTCCACGTGTCCCCACCTCAGCCGACGGGCCTTAGCACTTCGAGGGAGCGCGGTTGCACAGGCACTCGATCACAGGGGTGAATTGTCCGCGCTTCCTTCGGTCACATCATCACCACCATACGCCAAACTGTGGGACCTTGTGGCGTCAACACATCAACACCTCACATCTTGCCTTTGTTTAATTAAACTTTGACAGGGACGTCGTCAAGTAGGAGAAACATGTTTCATCACCAAACGTGACACGGTCACCGGCAGCCTTCTCTTGAAGAGAAAGGGTGTGTGGAACATATGAAACGTATTTTAAGTAACTTTGCGCCCAGGTAAAATCTGTGTTTCCTGATCCATTCGAGACTCCGATTTTTTCCGAAAATTCTCGGTGTTCAGCGTCGAGGAGTTAGAAATCAAGGGTACTGAAGTGAGAGAGAGAGAGACGTAGGTCAAAGGAAGGGGGCTCAAGAAGGGAGAGGTAAAGATTTCTAGGTTGGACGGAGGTTAACGATGCTTTGGGAGAGATGAGAGGGAGAGCTGAGTTGAACTCTCAAGGAGACAGAGAGAGTGGAAATAGAAGAAACAGAAAAGCAAACTCAGACATGAGGTAGAGAGGTGAGGGACTGAAAAAGGACTGTATATCTGTTGAGAGAGATGTAGAGAACGAATTTGGAGGTGTGGAGAGATAGAGGAGCGTTTTGAAAGGGATATGCATAGGGGGGTAGTTGGAGGGGTGTGTAGAAGAAAAAGAGTGTCCCGGAGACAGAATGTAGACAGAGAGGCAGAGGAGGGTCTTGTAGAGAAAGGGAGAGATATTTGAAGGAAAAAGAGTGTTGGGTGAGCGACATGGCAGAGAGTGTGAAGGGGAGAAAAGGAAGAGACATCTGGAAACAAGCGCGCGCGCCTCGCACGGCAGCAGGGGGAGGGGGGAGAGGAGGGAGCCTGCACGATTCACTTGCGGGAGCGAGCGGCGCCAGGAGCGATAATTGCTACCATATGGCGCCGCTCGCTCCCGCAAGTGAATCGCCAAACGTGCACGCGTTGCCATTGAAGGCAATGGAACGCGTGCACGTTTTAGGCTGAAAAGCCGAATCGATGGCAAAAGGTCTTTTTGCCTATGCAGCGCATGCGCGCTGCGTAGGCGAGACCTAAAAAGCATGCTTCTTGAGTTAAAACTTTGTGCCAAATTTGGTGTATTTCTGTTCAGTCATTTTTTCTGTTTCAGAGAACAAACTTTCCTATTGCTGTTAAAATGGGAATTCACACTTTTGGGACCCCTCCCCCTCTTTTCTTGAACCCCCCCCCCCGCCCCCCACTTGATGGATCAGCGCAAAATGTTCCATTAAGGAGCCAAAGTGGATGAACTATTTTGGGAAAGTTTCTTGCAGATTCGTGAGACGGTGTCCATCCCCAATGAAGTCACCAGGACCTACTGAAGAGCCCATAGACAGTAACCTCAGGTACTCCTTCCCAACTGTGTGCGGTCTGTTAAGAACAGCCATGCTGTGCATGCTGCCCCTCTTCTCCTCCCACACCCAAAGTCAGGATTGCTGTCCTCTAGGTCTATTCATCCCTGTACCCTGCCCTAAACTCTTGCATGAAAAGTCAGCTTAATTTCTCCTCTGCTCTGTCTTGCTCTTTCCCACCTCATCTAACTCATTGTCAGTGAAATTGCTCTCCCACCCTCGCAGCTCCACCATTAAGTGAGGCCTGCCCCTGCCCCTGCACTCTCAAGTGTTGGTGATCGAGGCCCTCCTCCACCCGCAGGTTTCCCTGTGCCTCATCCCTGGTGGTCCAGTGGACCTCTGTCTCCTTCCTCTAACTCTGCTCTTTCACTCGTTTTTCTACCCTTTTTTATCTTTCACCTTTCTGCACTTTTCTGCATCTCTGCTCTTTGTGCCTTATTTCTGCTCATTTTCCCTTCCTCTCGCTCTGCCCTTTCACTTGTTTTCACTCGTTTTTCTACCCTCTTTTATCTTTCACCTTTCTGCACTTTTCTGCATCTCTGCTCTTTTGTGCCTTATTTCTGCTCATTTTCCCTTCCTCTCGCTCTGCCCTTTCACTAGTTTTCACTCGTTTTTCTACCCTCTTTTATCTTTCACCTTTCTGCATCTCTGCTCTTTTGTGCCTTATTTCTGCCTATTTTCCCTTTTTTCTCTATCCCTTATTTCCTCCCTTTACCTTTCCCCGCCGCTGCTGCCCCCGTGGCCCCTCCCCCCCAGCGCGACCGGCCCAATCCAGCTCCCCTCCCCGCTCCCGCCTCCCAGCTGTCCAGCCCTCCCCGACCCCTACTTAATGGCGGCCACTGCGGGGACAGGCGAGCAAGACCACTGACTCATTGTCAGTGAAATTGCTCTCCCACCCTCGCAGCTCCACCATTAAGTGAGGCCTGCCCCTGCCCCTGCACTCTCGAGTGTTGGTGATCGAGGCCCTCCTCCACCCGCAGGTTTCCCTGCGCCTCATCCCTGGTGGTCCAGTGGACCTCTGTCTCCTTCCTCTAACTCTGCTCTTTCACTCTGTTTTTCTACCCTCTTTTATCTTTCACCTTTCTGCACTTTTCTGCATCTCTGCTCTTTTGTGCCTTATTTCTGCTCATTTTCCCTTCCTCTTGCACTGCCCTTTCACTAGTTTTCAATCGTTTTTCTACCCTCTTTTATCTTTCACCTTTCTGCATCTCTGCTCTTTTGTGCCTTATTTCTGCCTATTTTCCCTTTGTTCTTTATCCCTTATTTCCTCCCTTTACCTTTCCCCGCCGCTGCTGCCCCCGCGGCCCCTCCCCCCCAGCGCGACCGGCCCAATCCAGCTCCTCTCCCCGCTCCCGCCTCCCAGCTGTCCAGCCCTCCCCGACCCCTACTTAATGGCGGCCACTGCGGGGACAGGCGAGCAAGACCACTGACTCATTGTCAGTGAAATTGCTCTCCCACCCTCGCAGCTCCACCATTAAGTGAGGCCTGCCCCTGCCCCTGCACTCTCGAGTGTTGGTGATCGAGGCCCTCCTCCACCCGCAGGTTTCCCTGCGCCTCATCCCTGGTGGTGCAGTGGACCTCTGTCTCCTTCCTCTAACTCTGCTCTTTCACTCATTTTTCTACCCTTTTTTATCTTTCACCTTTCTGCACTTTTCTGCATCTCTGCTCTTTTGTGCCTTATTTCTGCTCATTTTCCCTTCCTCTCGCTCTGCCCTTTCACTTGTTTTCACTCGTTTTTCTACCCTCTTTTATCTTTCACCTTTCTGCACTTTTCTGCATCTCTGCTCTTTTGTGCCTTATTTCTGCTCATTTTCCCTTCCTCTTGCTCTGCCCTTTCACTAGTTTTCACTCGTTTTTCTACCCTCTTTATCTTTCACCTTTCTGCATCTCTGCTCTTTTGTGCCTTATTTCTGCCTATTTTCCCTTTTTTCTTTATCCCTTATTTCCTCCCTTTACCTTTCCCCGCCGCTGCTGCCCCCGTGGCCCCTCCCCCCCAGCGCAACCGGCCCAATCCAGCTCCTCTCCCCGCTCCCGCCTCCCAGCTGTCCAGCCCTCCCCGACGCCTACTTAAGGCGCATCAAAGGCAAGCCTGTCTGCGCCCGTCCGCGACCCGACCGCGACCAGCGCCAGGAACCCTGGACCTCCGCCCCGCCAACGCTACGACCCAGCAGCACTCCACGCACTCAACCCAGGCCGCAACAACAACTGCAAGCTAGCATCACCAGCCGACTCCCACGGACTCCTTCAGCTGCCACCGCTGCCGGCACACCTGCAGCACCGCCAAGAACACGGATCCAGCACAACCCGCCCACAAGAACACAACCGAACCGAAGACCCTGCAATGCATCCTCCTCAACGTCCGATCCCTCCACAAACACGCCACAGAAATCTGGGACCTCCTCGACAGCACCACCCCGGACGTAGCGTTCTTCACCGAAATCTGGACCAACACCACCTCGGGACCGGACATCGCCATCGCCATCCCCCAAGGATACAAGATCTCCAGGAAGGACCGCCCCACCCGCCCAGGAGGAGGAATCGCCATCGTCCACAAATCCAGCCTCCGCCTGAGCACACTCCCTGACGAGCCCACAGAACTGATGGAACACCTTCACTTCAAGATACTGGCCAGCCCCACCGCCACCCTCCGAGGAACCCTCATCTACCGACCCCCTGGACCCCGCGGACCCTTCGCCAACTCCATCACGGACATTATCTCCCCGCAGGCCATCGCAACCACCAACTACACCCTGCTGGGAGACCTCAACTTCCACCTCGACAACCAACTGGACCCCAACACCACATCCCTCCTGGACAACCTCCACAACATGGACTGCGCCAGATCGTGACCGAGCCCACGCACTCAGCAGGACACACCCTCGACCCCCTCTTCACTACAGGAAACTCCATCACCTTCAGCCACACCACCGAACTCCCATGGACCGACCATCGTTGCGTCCACTTCACCTTCAGAACACCCACCATCCACAGACACCAGCACCTGCTTCCACGAAGAAACTGGACCAAAATCACCGACGACCAGCTCACCTCCTCACTCAACAACTCCACCCCAACCATCGCGGAAAACGACAACCCCAACACCGCAGCCCGAACCCTGCATAGATGGATCTCGGACAGCACCAACACCATAGCCCCCTCAAGAAAAACAACAATACCCGCGCCAAGAAAGCCAGATGGTTTACCACCGAACTTCGAGAGTCCAGAAGCACATGCCGCCGCCTCGAAAAGGCCTGGAGGAACACCAAATCCACAGAAGCCCACGACAACTTCAGAGCCGCCACCAACGCCCACCTTCAACTCATCAGAGAAACGAGGAAAAAAGCGATTGAAGACAGAATCTCCACCCATGCGCACAACAGCAAGGAACTCTTCAGCATCATCAAGGAGTTCACCCAACCCACTAGCGAGTCTACCGACATCCCTCCCTCACAAGACCTCTGCGACAAACTCAGCACCTTTTTCCACCACAAAATCAAGAGCATCTACGACAACTTCGACGAAGACAACCAACACATTGAACCCTCACCAACCACCCCGACACCCGGAAACCAGCGATTGATGACTGGACAGCCCTCACCACCGAAGACACACTGAAGACAATGAAGTCAATCCACTCAGGGGCCCCCACGGACCCCTGCCCCCACCACATCTTCAACAGAGCCGCCGACAGCATCGCACCCATGCTCCGCCACACCATCAACCGCACCCTGGCGACCGCCTCGTTCCCCGACGACTGGAAACACGCCGAGGTCAACCCCCTCCTAAAGAAACCCTTAGCGGACCCCACCGACCTCAAAAACTACAGACCCATCTCCCTGCTCCCGTTCCCAGCGAAAGTCATTGAGAAAGCCATCAACAGCCAGCTCGCCACATTCATTGAAGAACACAACATCCTCGACTCCTCCCAATCCGGCTTCAGAAAAACCACAGTACGGAAACCGCCCTCCTCGCCGCAACAGACGACATCCGCACCCTACTGGACAAAGGAGAAACAGTAGCCCTCATCCTCCTCGACCTATCAGCGGCGTCTCGACACAGTCTCCCACCGCACCCTAATACGCAGACTCTACGACGCAGGAATCCAGGACAAGGCCCTCGACTGGATCCGCTCCTTCCTCTCCGGCAGGACGCAGCGGGTCAGACTCCCCTTTCCTCTCGGACCCCACACCTACCACCTGTGGAGTCCCCCAGGGCTCCTCCCTCAGCCCGATGCTCTTCAACGTCTACATGGCTCCACTCGCCCCCATCGTCAGAACCTACGGACTCAACATCGTGTCATACGCAGACGACACCCAGCTCATCCTCTCCCTATCCAACGAGCCCAACACCGCCAGACGCAACTTTCGAGAAGGCATGGAAGCCGTCGCCAAATGGATGAAAAACAGCTGCCTACAACTAAACACCAACAAAACAGAAGTACTCATCATGGGCCCAAACCCCGATGCCTGGAGCGACAACTGGTGGCCCCCCGCCCTCGGAAACCCGCCAACCCCCACGGACCACACATGCAACCTGGGAATCATCCTGGACTCCGAGCTCAAAATGGACCGCCAGATCAACTCTGTCTCGTCTTCCTGCTTCCACACCCTCCGCCTCCTTCGTAAGACCTTCAAATGGATCCCCCTCGAACACCGAAAGACCGTCACTCACGCCCTGGTCACCCGCAGACTCGACTACGGCAACGCACTCTACGCCGGAATAAACAAAAACCTCACCCGCAAGCTACAGAACATCCAGAACAAGACTGGTCCTCAACCTGCCAAAACACTGCCACATCTCCCAGCACCTGCGCACACTCCACTGGCTCCCTGTCGAGGCGAGAATCACCTTCAAGATGCTCACCCACGCACACAAGGCCCTCCACGGCACCGGACCAGCATACCTGAACAGCCGACTCAAATTCCACGCACCCCAAAGGACCCTACGATCAGCCCAGCTCTCCTACGGCGTGGTCCCCTGCACCAGAAAGACCAGATCGGGAGGCCGCTCCTTCTCCTTCCTCGCGGCCAAAGCATGGAACGCCCTTCTGCTCCACCTCAGACAGACAACATCGCTCCCCATCTTCGCAAGAAACCTCAAAACCTGGCTCTTCGACAGACCCCCTCCTTGATGGATGGAACCTGCACCCCCCCCCCACCCCTAGCGCCTTGAGACCCTTACGGGTGAGTAGTCGCGCTTTAACAAACCCCTGATTGATTGATTACTTAGGAACAAAGAGCAACTTTCTGGTCCCAGGTGACTCCCTGCTTCTCTTTACATGTTTGGATATTGTTTCTTAACGTCATACTTACTAAATTGCACTTTGGCAAGCAGCCTCTGGCAGCATTATGTGGTGCATTGGTGACAACTTACCATATGTCTGCAGCAGTCATCATATCCAGGACACTCCGGTAACCCCGGTGCACTTCATTCTTTTCAGTCCTCCAAGGAGCCCGACTGTAAGGCCTTGTCCTAGAAACTGGGATTTGATGACGTACTAGGGCTGCCCTTATGTACTCAGTGAAGAAGAAATCAGAGGATACCTTGAGGTGGATCAATGCCTCTTAAAAACATTTGAGGGTCGCAGATAAAGCAGTGGGTATCTTCTTATTCCAACTTCCACATTAAACAAGCATTGGTAAAACAAAAAAATGGTGTTAACTGTCAGCCTTTTGGTTTTGTCAATGTTTGTTTTGCAAAACTTCATTGTTGATGGAATCGCTGGTCCCTTGACGAAATAAAAATTGACTAAAAGCAAAAACGTTTTTTGACTCAAAAAGCGCACATTGCCATAGTAGTCCCTGGCACCGATGGGAGCTCCTTTGGGAGCAGATGTGCTCCTTGTAAAAGAGCAGAATGCCGTCAATCAGAGTGAAATTAGCCAGTGGCTGAAGTGGGATCACCCGTTGCCCAATGCTGTTTGCTGTAGTCGGCGAAAGAAAAATGTGACTGACACAGCAACAGACCAATGGATGAAAAGTGCTGGCTAAAAGCCCATGTAAGTATTTTATACAAATAAAATCAAAAGGTCTTGGCTAATGCTGGACCTAAAAATGCTGGTCCACATTACTATATTTATGATCTTATCAAAAATTGGCAGGATTGTGTTCTTAAATTCTGTGCCAAAATACTTTTGATGTAAGGACAGGAATACTGTGGTTATGTTGTCTCTTTTGTCAACAACATATGTTTCATTACTAAAATTAGTAGGATTTTTGAAGTTTGATTCTGACAAGAAGTTCATATTTTTTTAACTTCTTGAAGATAGGAAGTTTTTGAACTAAGAGGCTGCTGTTGTGGTGGGAACATTTCCATGAAGTAGTGAATTAGCTTGATTTTCCCCAGCATAATTTTGACAAAAAACACACTCTGCAACTTCATGAATGTGCAACTTTGCATACATAGGCACAGATTTATAAACACTTTGTGTTGGGTTTGTGTTTCTATTTTAACGCAAACCCGACGCAAAGTGTTGTAGTGGGATTTACAATCCAAACTATATCATAATTTGCGTTGATTTGTAATCCCAAATAATGCAAAGCTGCACAATCCCTGCCTTGCGTTACTTTGCGTCAAGGGGGCGTTATATGGGTGGTGCGTGGGCGTTCCCATGCATTCAACCACCCAAGGGTTTTGACGCCAATCTCTAATTACAAAGAATTGTAGACAGAGATTTGCACCAAAATCCTGCACCTCCTCAAGGTAGGGGTAACTAGGAGAAATGTTTTCATTCCTCTTCGTTTTTCCCACTTTCATTGTGCCCTGTATTGTACAGCACACATCCAAAGTGGGAAACCTATGCTTCAGACAATGCAGGCACCCTTACACTATGGCGCAAGGGTGTCTGCGAGGGCGCAGGTCTGCCAAAGGTGCATCAGTGCAGGGAGAGAGCAGACCAGTGCCACATCTTAGTAGATATGATACTGTTCTGCTCTGTCCCTTTCATGCAATGTTGTGTGAATTCTACATAAAACTGGGCCAAAATTTCTGTTCTTATCTTTCAATAAAAAGAATTATTCCTAAATATGTGAGATGAAAGCATGATTAGATATACTGGGCATCCATAGCATAGGCATGTGGGCACAGGTTGGACTAACCTGGTTCAATAAAGAAGCCTTTGTGATGTCAAAGTATGCACTTTAATCCATTTTTAATACTGGCGAATCTAGTTTATGCATATGCAGGCCCATCACAAGGTGTTGGGGTGCGACAAGGGGGAATTATGCCCCTGTCCCGTGCATTCAAGGGTCCCACACTACTCCAGAAGCCTTTATTTATAGAGCTTTAATTGCAAGCACGCCTGACATTTTTATTAATCACGAGACAGCTCACGTGGCCAGGCCACTAGATTATGCCAGGACCCCACTAAAGGTATGGCCCTAGGCCTCACACTAATGTCTGACAAGCCTGTGCATATGAATGAAAACTCCTTCTAACTGTAAGGAGGGAAGATGACAGATACATAACTAACATAAGTCTGCATCCCTGCTACACGAGAAGAAAATGATGGCGCTTTAAAGAGCAATTAATTTGTAACAGAGCAAGGACCAATATCATACCCAAAAGGAGTCCATGATGCAGCCTTCTACCGCCCTCCAGTATAATTGTCGCTACTGATGTAAGGTTTCTCTGATAGGTGCAAGTTACATGTGGTGTAGACAGGGGCATGTGGCATTCTCTTTGATAAAATAGTAATATGCATCACCAATATGCATAGCCATGCCATGTGTCGTCAGTACGATAACCCAACTCATAAAAAGAGAATGTGCTATTTGTTATTAAAACATTAGGATGGTGAGAGCTCCATTGAAGACAATGGAGTGACTCAGGGGTAGAATTGTCAATTAGAACATTGGAATGTTGAGAGCTCCATTGAAGACAATGGAGTGCCCCTGGCTACTAATTACCGGTAGAAGTCCGGAGCGCCAACATTCCAATGTCTGTTCACAGCTGTTGCTGTGAACAAAAGCCCGTGAGGCCTTTGTTTTACTATTTAGAACATTTTGCCCTCTAAGGGTGGAACGTTCTAATAGCCTTAGAGCCCTCCGTAGCGAGCTCTACCGGCCATTAAAGGCCTGCTCCTTTGTTAAAGGCCCTCGCCTTTTGCTCGGGCCTTTAACACTGGATCGGGCCTTTGATGGCCAGTAGAGCCCGCTACAGAGGGCTCTAAGGCTATAGTGTAGACCATTTGCTCCAACAGTCTAATGTTTGTCTTTCATTTTCTTCTTTTTTTCATTTAAAACATTCTACCTTCAGTGGGTGGAGTGTTCTAATAGCTTTAAAGCCCACAGCTGAGGACTACAACAGGTTATAATGGGGGAAAGGGCCTTTAGCCCATGTATAGCCCATGCCAGTAGGGCTATAATATCAATATAGCCAAAGGCAGAAGGGCTAAAATGCTATTGGAACCTTCCACCAACAGAGGGCAGAATGGAGAAACTAGATGGACGATACCCGCCTTTCTTGCCCCAGAGCCATTCCATTGTCTTCAACAGACCTCCCAGTGTTTCAGTGTTCTAGTAGCCGTTAAAAATATACACATTAGCCATATTCGCTCTATCACATGACTAGTAAATTTACCTTTCTGCCTTTAAAATTAGCGCCACAGGTAAAAGGGAAACGACAAATCAATACGCATGCAGCAAAACAAAAGGGGCCTGGAGCCAAGATGCTCAGTGATGGACTTTGATATGCATTTGAAGTTACTTCACGAGTTCAAGTGAACAGACGTCCTAGCCAAAAGAAGGACAATGTCTGATTGTTTGGATCCCTGTGAATATCTGGCATTCGAAGTATGTTGCAGGGAGTGTAACATCCCCATGGGCTCCTGTGAATGGAGATTTCCACTAGAACATTGCAATCCTGCTGTGCCCTTAAGCCTGGGATATACATTAGATAATTGTCCAGAAACTCTGGAAGGTGCATCCGCTTTCACTCAGAACATTTCAAGGCATTGCAGGGCAATTACCACGTAGTAGGATCCAGAACTGTTTGTTGTATTGCAAACGTTTTGCACAATATGTGGCAGCAACATTAATGCTTTCTCTAGGTGTATCAATGATTACTGTTATACATAGATGTAAAATGTGTGACTTTACCATCAGGATGGAGACAACCTCCTCTTCAACTCGTTCCTATTCAATTGCCTGTTTAACAGAGTTTTTTCTTAGTGTAAGGGAAAACTCGTTTGAACATCCACAAAATCGGAACTTGTGGGTATTTGCACTTCTTTTGCCTGCCGTATTACGCTATGTAAACACCGGGAAAAGTGCTCCTGCAAACGGAAGGGGTAATTGTATGTCTGAGTGGGGGTGGTAAAGAAAATACTCCCATGTTTCATTAAAGCTTAGAGAAAGAGCTTCTGTACTTACAAAAACAAGTTTATGCCGCAGGGAAAAAATAGGATTTAATAAGCAGCCTTATCCCAAACTGACATGCTCTCCGCCTGCTAAAATCTGTCACACTCCTATGAGCTCTATCGCCCAACAAGTCTTACATAGCGGTAGGCGGAACTCGGGGAGTTTCACTCTATGGAATTCTGCAGAGTTACATGAAGACTCTGCGAGATTCGGCAGAAAATTGGCATGTCGCCCTGCTTGTGATGATTTTTAGCGCCAGGAACTTGTTCCACGCTGCAAAATCAGTACGAACGGCACCTCGTGGTGCACCAGAGGGCACTGCTTCTTCGAGTAGATTTTCGCTCGCAAACACCAGTGACCTCCCTTGTTAGAAAATTGTGCTAGGGGATGCCAAATCTTGCTTGTGCACACCAGGTCGCATATTCTGGAATCTCGCAGGAGAAGAATTCCACCATGCGGGGATTGCTTGAGTAATGCAGTGGCCAAAATCCTCTCATTTCCGCGGGCGGAACAGAATATTTCACCCACCCCTAATCTTTCCCATTTCAAAGCTGTGCTTTTGTCTAATGCTCTTAACATTACAGATGGGTTAGCTCATATGTGAATCCAGCCTTCACCAGAACCAAAGTAATGGGAATCTTGGAAAAGGACCTGAAGCCACAGCTCCCATTTCAATAGCAGCCATAAATAAATAAATGTGCAACGTCATGGTAGGCAGATAGCTTTGGTTTTAGGGTGAAAATTAGAGTTAGGGCTTGAGAGAGAGGATGAGAATTATGGTTTGAGTAAATATTGGGGTAAAAAATGTTCTTAGGATAAGAGATAGGATTAGGTTAAGGGTAAGACTTAGGTTCAGGGTTAGGGTTAAAAGGTGAGAATTTGAGTGATGGTTAGAATTAGAGTTAAAGATATACGGTTAGGGGTCAAGTGTGAAATATGCAAGATAATCAACTCCTTGGATACTCTCCTTATACCACTGACTGCCTTGTTGGTAATTCTTCATCAAATATCTGACACAATAGGTACCAAGAACCACCAGAGGAGATGGGTAGACACACTGCTGGCTGCTGCCAAGGTCTGCATCCTGCAGAAGTAAGGGTCCCAGTCATCCGCTTCCTGAAATGATGGTGATTTCCTCATATGAGAGTCTAATCTATAGACTTAGACTTAAAAAACTGCTGCAGAGGTTTGAAGGCATCTGGGGTCAACTGCTATCAGAGTGATGCCGATAGACAGGTACAATGTGATGTAGCACTGTCTGTTGAGCATGGAGGTGGGATGCTAATACCTTAAAGTGGCTATCCATTGTAGAGAAAACAAAACAGTAATCTTTGCCCAGTTCTGTATCTCTAACAATCACCAATGAAAGGCATTTTAGAAGGTTTGTTTGATGATGTCCGCTGCAGTTTTGAGAACCATTGTGACATCATTCACCAGAAGGGCACCTGCAGCCGAACTGAAATGAGATCTATTGCTGCTCCATTGTGTGATTTTATATTGCAACAATGTCCACATATTGGTCGACATGCTATATCTACCATTGTTGTTGTCTTTTTTGTGATCTTGGGTCATTTATATATGAAACATAGGAGTCATTGCCACAGAAGATCCCCCTTCAAACCTCAGCACTGTTATGAGTCTGCCCCTCTCTGGCTCTGCCCATATTGTACTTGGCCGTCTCTGCAGCGTCCTCTCCAAACATTCTGCCTTTTCTTTTGCTGAATTTATTTTGTTGGCCTTTGGACCCTGCGCACTTTACCCACTACTACCAGTGCTAAAGTACTTGTGCTCGCTCCCTAAAACATGGTAAAATTGGCTTACACTTGATTGGCATATTTAATTTACTTATAAATCCTTAGTAAAGTTGTATAACATATATCCAGGGCCAGTAATTTAAATACTACCAGTGGGCCTGAAGCACTTATTGTGCCACCCACTTAAGTAGCCCCCTAAAACATGTTTCAGGCCTGCCATTGCAGCCTGTGTGCAATTTTAAACTGCCAATTCAACCTAGCAGAATAGACTCCTTGCCAGGATTAAAACATATGACATATAACTCACCCCTAAGATAGGCCCAAAGCAGTCCAACAGGCAGGGTGCATTGTATTTAAAATGTTGGACTTTTAAGTTTTACATGTCCTGCTATTAAAAAAATCACAAATCAATTTTTCACTACTATTATCCCTACCCCTCCCATAGGATAACATTGGGTTACCTTATCACATTTACTAAGTGATAATTTTGTTTGGGATTGGGTAGAAATGTCATGCTTGATGTCTAAGGAATTGCAATTTAAAATCCCCCTTAATTGTAAAGTTGGATTTTAAGTCACAATTCTGAAAATGCCTATCTTAGAAAATTGAGCAAAAAGAACAGGTGATGGACGGATCTGTGACTGGGGGGTGAATGTTTACATTATTCAGAATTCCATCCATCATCTGTTCTTTTTGCTATTTTAGAAAGTTGCCATTTTCTTGTCCTAACCACGTGGTGCTTGCAGACTGTTTCCTGCGTCACATGTCTGTTCTTTTTGCTTTTGTCGCCCCAAGTGGGAAGGGTATGCCCAGACGTGGGTCCCGAGCTCAGTGTGCCACTGGATTCAAGCTAGCCTGGCTGATGAGGGGTGATACCCTGAAACCGGTCCCAGGATGCTTGTTTCCGGTCCATTAAGGACCTAGCTTGGAAGTTCGGGATGGACTCTTCTCATGAGAAGCAGGGCCAAGGCTGATTTGCATATGACTGGGTCCAAACTGAGGTGGCTTGGTGAAGAAAAAAACAGTGGATTAAACCCAGATCTTTGACTGGGGGTGAATGTTTGCAATTTTCAGCATTCCGTCTATCATCTGTTCTTTTCTGATATTTTAGAAAGTTAGATTTTCTTGTCCTAACAACTTGGTGCTTGCAGCCTGCTTCCCTGGTCACTTGTCTAGGTGTAGTTGGTAGTTGGCTTTTGTGTATTCCTCCCAGACAGCCACACAATAGGGGGACTGGGTGGTTTGGAAGGATAGGCCATCCTGGCAGGATGGGGCGGAGCTGTGCACAGCCCCATTTACACATCAAAGCAGCTGCCTAAGCACACACACAAAAAACATCTCACTAGCCTTTTTTTGACCTACAGACACAGTGGAGCCTGGGCAGGTAGGCAGGAAATTCCAACACCATCTGTGGGACGACAACTCTAGAAGTTTCTTCCACTTCAAAGCTGGCACCGGGTACAAAAACAGAACCCTCAGACCCACTCTTCAGTTCACTTCTGGACCTGAGGAGGGCTCTCAGAGGGCTGCCATTCTGCCTGTGGCCTGTTATTTACGTCAGAGGACTGCCCTGCTGCCTGAAGCCTACCTTCTGCCCTCAGAAGACTGCCCTGCTGCAGTTGGGACCTGCTTTTCTGCTTGAATCCAGGACCACCAGAGTGACTCCAAGGGCTAGTTGGCTGCCGCCCTGATGAAAGCCTCAGGGACCAAAAAGAATCCAATCATCTTGAACCCACACCTGGACCCAGCCTGAGTAAGTCCTGTCCCTCCAAGTGGTACACCTCCGGTCCTGGACCATTGGAAGTGGCACTAAAAGTGACCATATAGCCCAAATCTGAAACATTTCTGCCAGAAAGTGCTCTGAGACCTGAAAGGAGACTGGGACCTACCTGCTTACTGATTCGCCCAAGGTTCATGGCCAGTCAGCCTGACTTTGAGGTACCTCCCTCCACATTCTTCTCTGCAACAGCAAATCCTATTCATCGTCTCCTCTTTGGAAGTGTATTCGGCCCCATGAAGTCCTTGCTGGCTACAGCCTTGCACCCGTTGGAGATTTTCAACTTCCCAAAAAAGAGATTAAGTATGCAACTTCGTTCAGCAGCTCCCCAGTGAAGATGCCTCCTCCTCGAATGCCGCCGGCAAGCTTGCCCCGCTGAACTTTACCTTCTCAAGACAATTTTTCTCAAAATGTCTTCTAAGTCTGAAATCGGGGCCCAATCCACATTGTGTATCCGAACCACACTACATCACGAGCAGCCATAACTTTTAATGTCTCTCTGGTCTTGAGCGACTAGATGTCCACATTGGCGATTTGATCTTTTAGGCGCTAGATTTTACTAAAAACTTTAACAATTCATAACTCCAGTTCTACTGATTGGATTTTTGTCATTTTGGTGCAAATAATGTATTAAAATGTATTCTATTTTTCTAAATTGGTGTGGCCTTTTGTCTTGTGTTGTGTTTTCACTTTGTTAATGTTTAAGTGCTGCATAAATATTTTACACATTGCTTATAAATTAAGCCTGACTACTTTTCTGCCAAACTACCAGAGAGTTAAGCCAGGTTAATTTAGTAACATTTTGTGGTTCACCCTTGAAAAGGGCTCACCCCCCTTCAATCAACAATCCAATTTCTCAGTCAATACTGCAGATCTCTTTTTTCTCTCCTTGACTCCTGACTTTCTGTCCAGAGACATTTTTCAACAGACGCTTATGCATATGAATACACATAGCTATTCACTGTAGGTGTATTTCCCTCACACTTGATCTAATAGCCTTAGTATGATCACAGGATACTCCTGGAATGTCTACATGAATGCTGTCACCCCAATATCATGAGTAATGCTATCTCAATGCTCTCCCTTTATATGGCACCTCCCTCATCGAAAGACCTGGCAGCGTGATGCTCAACGTACTATGGCCAGACGTTCAACTAGCTGGTCATGAGATACTGGTGCACTATTTGCCATTGCGTTAGCTCCCCTCCTATTTACTTGCCATTATATCACATATCTCACCCCCATTATCAAATTTCTATGTTTTTGTTTTCATATTCATTTCTTGTCCTGTATTACCGATGTCACGTTTCCCATTCCTATAGTTCCTAGAATTCATATGTTCTTGATCTGGGAGCTCTTTGGGGTTCATTTGGCTTCTGCATCGTTTCACCTACAGCCCTGATTGAAAGCAGTGATCTTGCATGTCACATATAGGGATAAGAGCTATATATATTGTGCTGACTGGATTGTTGTTGGCGTTTCCTATCATACCTTGAGAATTTTGTCTACAGAGCCTTTGTATTGGATCTGGAGCTGTGGCAATATGTACAGTTTGAGCCAAATTGGCTTGAAAAAGCAATGAGAGAGAAAGCAAACAGTGAGGAGGATGACGTCATTTCATCAAAAAGTATTGTCATCAATTTACTTTTCGGCGTGTGCATTGTTTTTTGCAATGGCTGCGTGCTGTCGTGTGATATCTTAGAATAAACAAGCAGAAAGCACAGTACCCCATGCATTCTATCCAAACGTTCATGCATGCACATACATGCACGCAACACACATACAGTCACACATGCATTCATGTTTCACACTTGCAGAAACATGCAGAAACAGGTGGGTGGGTGTGGGTGGGACACATGGATGGATACATGGCTGTGTGGTTGTATACAAGGATGAATAGATGGTTGGATGGCTGTGGTGCATACAATGGTGGCTGAATGCATGGCAGAGTGCGATTGGCCCAAACTGTGCCCCAATGTTACAGTGCTCTGCAAGGGCTCAACGTCTACTGAGTTGCAGTGCGCATCCGCTCAGAAGATGTGTGCGTATAGGAATGATCACATATACAAACGTTATACATTTGAATCTATACAAACCAGTTATGATGTCACTGTCATATTACAGAGGAGTTTTGACGTCACTATTCTCATAACAATCCACTCTACTCTGTATTCCACCGACAATAATGAGCCAGTGGTCTCCCCGACCAAGTCCCTCTTGTATGCTGGTTTAGAAGGGCTTCTGCTGATGTGTAACAGACCGGGCAGTTCTTTCAGACACACAGAATGTGCTTGTTAGAGAGAGTCCCCGTTACATCTCTGTTCTGTCGGATCCAGTCTCTGCTGCCCTTGTAGTGCAGCCAAAGAAAATACTGCCTTGTACTTCCGTATCTTTTCAGAAGAACATGTGCGAGTGGAAAGGTCTCTCTGTCAGATGCCGTGTCTAACTTGTATACTTTTAGTTGTTTATGTAAAAAGTTCATCATGACGGTGCTAGGATTTTCCCCCAAAAATGTAAGATAAAATGTATTTTAAAAATCCACGTTTCTTCTTCAAAAGCTATCAAAGTATGTAGCTGCAGATTATGTCAGAGAACATAATAACATGCTGCGCAAAGACTGATGGGAACAGCCATTACCGAATTAGATAACACCGCTTTCATGTTTATCTGGGACTGAAACAAAAAATGCCGGGGACCAAGGGGGCGATTTATATGTTGGTGGTATGTATAGTCCTTCGCAACGGCAGCAGAGTATACGCACCTCTAGCAGGAAGGTCCACCATGGCTAATTTAAATTCGGGCAGACCTTAAGTTTGGCTACAACGAAGACTACTCTGTCTCTGTCTGTCATCACCAAACGTCTCGGACGACCCTCGGGAGTAAGGGCCGTCAGTGAAATGCCTACATGTCCGCCCGTCCAATTTAGATGGGTGCATTGGTAGTCTTTTTTCTACTGTTTCTTCCCGACAGGTAAAATCTGGTGGTAAGAAACACTAATATTGTAATACTTCTTCCCCCACAATGGGAGAAGGCACCCTTGGTGGAGGGGTGGGTTGGGGGGAGGATTATGTTTTGTCTTTACAAAAAGAAAATCCAGATTTTCTTTTTGTAAAGACAAAACAAAAACTCTTTCCGCGGAGCCCTGCTACCGCGGAAAGGCAAGGAATGCTGCGCTAGATGCCGCCTCCACCGGGAGCGGAATAGAGGAGGCGATAAGTGCGGCCCTGCTGAAAATCAAAATGGCAGCGACACCGGCCACGGATCAAGGCAGGGACCCAAGGGGAGCTGCAAACAGCATTCCTGCCAGGTGCTGACTGCCTCCCCTATTGGAAACCAGGGCCGGAGCGGAGCGCCTGCGGGGGGTAGACTTGCCTGACCCTGAGTCGCCCCGCGAACGCCGGGGGTGAGAGAGACCCTGTCTACATTGTTACCTGCGTTGTGAACCGGGAACGAGGACTGTGCGACCTACCGGAGCGGAGGTCTCGGTCTCATTAGGCAGCAAGAGAGACTTGGAAGCAGCGCTGGGTGAACTGTGGGGGTAAAACCTGATTTTAAGGCCAAGGAGACTACAACACCACCGCGCCTGACATTAAGATGGCGGACAAACGTGACAACACCTCTGCCCTGTTCTAGTGTGGATGCCCCAGAATTGTGATCTTGGCGCGCTGGGTCTGCCGGGGCCTCACTGCGGGTGCTTGAGCCAGGCGAGAGACCTGACTTCGTGGCACAGTTCCGCCTGCCCTTGCGCGCCCTCATCTATCCACAAGATGGAGCCCAGCATGACCTCAAGATCAGCCCGGGGATCCAGCATGCTGCTTCCCCCACCATCCTACCCCTATGGACATCTCCAACTCAGGGATCCCTCCAGACCCAAGACCACCACCCTTAAGTGCAACACCACCTGAACACCTGGCTCAACGATGGCAAGAATTTCCTGCCCTGTAAATATGTAATATACAATTGTCCAAGCCTAATCGCTGTTAAATGTAATCTTGAGTGAATTTGCAATTTGTATATATATAACTCTAACCACTAGTATATGTAGTAGACGTTTGTACTTACTACCATTCCTATGTGATTTTAGAGTTTATCTGTTTGTATCTCTTCCTTGAGTGACTTTACAACTTGTACATTTGCAATTTTTTCTGTTTGTATCTCTTATGCAATTTGTATATATATCTCTAACCACTAGTATATGTAGTAGACCTTTGTACTTACTACCATTCCTATGTGATTTTAGAGTTTATCTGTCTGTATCTCTCCCTTGAGCGACTTTACAACTTGTACATTTGCAATTTTTTTCTGTTTGTATCTCTTATGTAACTCATGTAATCCAAAGTCCTTATGTAACGCAACTGGTTCTTTTGTAAAGCGCTCTGACACCTTCGGGTAATGTTCGCGCTATATAAAATCGCATTAAATAAAATAAATAAAATAAACTCTGGTACAGGGCTGCGTCCTGCTGACAAAGCCCTGTAGCACAGCCTACAACGCATTGACAGGAACCACTGTGTGGTGGTTCCTGCCAATGCTTTTATAAATGACTTCCTGTTTGCAGGTCACGTATAAATTAGGTGGGTGGCCCCTCCGTCATGGGGATGGAGTATTTTACTCCGTCCTCATGGCGGAACTGCGGGCGTCCGCCTAAATATAAATCGGTCCCTAAGACCCTCTGTGTATCCATCTGAGGGAAAACACGCAATATCATTGTGGAAACTCCATGCACGGGCTGAGCGCTATTATGTGAAAAAGTATCGCAATATCAGTAGAGTAACAAATGTAACATTACAGTAATGCATCACAAATAATCAAACAAATTTGTAATATGACTTAAAAGACAAATAAATACAGCAGTTAAAATCAAATTGAAAAAATTAACAACTCATGAAACCTCATCTGTGCTATTAAATAAATAGCAATTTCCAGAGGATTGACAGGGGACGTCTCTCAGAAGGGGCGTAGCTACCAGAGGTGCAGCAGGAGCAGTGGCACCAGGGCCCAGAGGCGCGAGGGGCACATTAACTCCACTATTATTTTGATGAATTACCTCCACTATTTACTCCCTAAACAACAGCTAAAGGGCGTTTTTATTGCTTGCGCCGAGGCCCAGGGCACCCTGGCTACGTCACTTCCTCTCAGCAGTAATAATTCAATTGCCTGCCCAACAGAAAAAACCCTGCTCTCGTCGCATCCTGCACCCTTGCTGACTTTGTTCCCCCTGTCAGTCCAAACCACATTCCAACTAACTCCACCACCCACCACATCGAGAAACCTCTTGCTTGTGATTCTCCTAATTACACTGCCGGACTGTGCTGGCTTTTCAACCCCGTCGGAGTTAGGCGCTGTGGTGAGGTAGCCGCCCGCAGCATTTTTCTAAGGGAATTTGCCCTCATTTTGCAGCTTGATGACAGACGAAAGAAGGGTTGAAAGATGCAGTGACCGTACATGCACGGTTTGTTGTCTAACAGTAAAAAGCAATTGCATTATTTCAGGAAATGACTGCATGACATTTTTACCTTCAACATTGTTATGAGCTTTATTGCAAGATCAATCACTCCCCCACCTTTAACTAAATGGAAAACCACTGGTAGATGAGACGCAGCAAAGTTTTCACATCTCTGCATTGTGAAACGCTCCAAATCTATTGTCATCCAAGGCGGGTCACGTGCAGCAGACAGAGACGCCTCTACTTTGTGCACTGGTGGTCATCGCTGCAGACAATACTTCCTGAAAGTACTCATTTATTTATGTATTTATGTAAACTTATACTGCAGAGAACTTGAGGGAAGAGGCAGTCTGCAGTACGCCTTGCAGTGTGTTCACTTATGCCATCTTGGCCTGTACACCTCGAGTGATGGATTGATGCAAGAACTTTGGTCTCAGGGGAGCCCACAGAGTCCAGGCACTTGATAAGTTACTGGCAGGGGATGGTGACCGGTCTAAGGAGTCTAAATGGCAGCGTCCTTATGTGTTTTCCCAAGAGTCCAGAGTTTTTTTTGTATAAAATACAGGGGCATATTAGCAAGGGCACTATCGCCGCTTTAGCGGCACTTTTTGCCGCTAAAGCGGCGATATTTATATCGCCCTATCAGCAAACTGTCTCTAACAGCAGTTAGCGACAGTTTGCGGGCATTAGCGCCCGTTTTTTTACCGCTTTGCATGTCAGCGATATTTATGGCTAATGACATGCAAAGTGGGCGTTCCCGACGAACAAACCTGGGAAACACTCGCTAACAGGCCTATCGCCTATTAGCAAGGTGGCCATGGCCCCAGTTAGCGACGTGAAAAGTCGCGCTAACCGGGGGCATCGCCATTTATTTAACATCTGCAATTAGCAGGTGTTAGCCATACCTAACATGGGGGGGTGGATTATGCTGATACGACCACAGGGTCGTATCAGCAAGGTGTTCTCCCTTCTCCATGCAACATCGCTGGTTTTTTCAGCGATGTTGGCCCATTTCCCCGCTATCGCTGGAATATTCATCGCCATAGCGCTAATCGTTGCTAATACAGCGTTAGCGTGGCGATATATTCCAGCGATAGCCGGCGATAAAAAAAATCACGCTAAGCAGGGTTAGCGATGATTATCGCCTCTTCTTGCTAATATGCCCCACAATATGTTAAAACAATTAACAAAAGGTCCACATCGTTGGGCACTGCCACAAGCTATTTTTGATTTCCATTTGTCCCACCTTAGGAGAAATGGAAGGGCTGGTTGGAGCCACACCACCCATTGAAGAACCCTGTTGCCCGCAGCCACAGAAGACAACCTAAGACCTTCGTGGAGTGTAAAATCAGCCAGGAACGCCAAAGAATGTTTCAGGCAATGTAAGTTGATAACCTGTGACAAATGAGATTGACCTGAAAGGAGGGGACGTTTGAAGGGCACCCAATCGGAATAGCAGAAAGCCTTCCATGACCATTCTTCAACGGGGTGGCTAATCAGATTGGTTGATTCTCCCTACGTTCATTCTGCACCAATAAGGCTGCAAGGAGGTCGGCCAATTTAACTGGCCACTTTGCTACTAATCATATTGTGGTCAGTAGATCCTCCCTTATCGCATTCCTAGAGAAACCTTGTGCCGCAGGAAGACTGCAAGGTGTTCATTATGACACGCTGCACAGCTCAATGCTGAAATGTTTCTGCCATATTCAACAATACTTGTTATTTCCCCTGATAGTGGATGCCCCTCTACCAAGTCACCAAAGCATAACCCATAAAAAATACATCTCAAGATAACTGGACCTCCCCTTCCTCTCGTTATGCGAAGCTGTTTCCGGGTTGTGCCTCCCGCGAGCCGTTAGCCGCGAGCCGCGAGCCGCGAGCCGCGAGATGAAGGTTGCAGCGGCTCAAAGAGGTTAATGGCAAGAGGTGCAGAAAGCGCAGGAAAGTGCAGCAAAGGAGGGCCTGCGGTGAAAAGCCCGCAAGGAGATTTCGGGTATCCTGGTGGTTGTTCTCCGGCCCCGTGAGGATATGTGCAGCAGCTACGAGGAACTGCTGCATGAACTTGTGGCCCTGTGATGAGAGGTAAATCGGGGATTGAGCAGAGAGTGCCTTGAGGCTGCTGTGACTAGTGTTGGAGCTAGTGGAGGCTCTTATGGGAGTGGAGGAGGGAGGAGGCGCCTTGTTCTATCTGGATACTGGAGATTGGAGATTGGAGATTTGGAGTAGGTGTCCTTGTGTGTTTTTGCTGGGAGGTTTTGTGGTTGAAGATATTAGTTCTAATATCCATGCGGAGAGGTGGAGCTAAGAACTTGTAACAGCTTTATTCAACTTTAATTAACTTTGGACGCCTGAGGGTCCGGTCAGTTATTATTAGCTGCCATTTATCCTGCCATTTATCCTGCATAGCACACCTTGGTTCAGACACGCCGTGAGGGGTAAGGCAGCAGCGGGAACCACATCCCCCAGCAGCCCCTGCGACGCTGCACTCGTGTGTTTCATCAATTTCGCATATTTGTTTTAGTCATTCTCTGCCCACGAGGTGACTGAGTAAGCATACTATAAACCATGGGGAAACGCACTACCCTACCGCCAGCACGCCCCATTACATCCAGCATTAATAGTATGCTCGAGAGGGTTGTCAACATCGTCTCAGGCGAAATTGCACTAACAGAAAGACGCCTGTCCCTGGACGCTGAAGGACGGGCGGCTGTTATCTTTCATAGAGGTGCTTCACCAGACAACTCACTGGAGCAACCTCTACTGCCACCAATTGACCCTGAGGCTGGAAATCCATCTGTTATAAACGAGAGTGCTAGTAGTTTGGAGATAACTGAAATAACTGAGGTCCCCCCAAATAATAACTCTAATCCATCTGCTGGAATATCCGCGGTCAAGCGGAAGAGAAAGATTGGGAAACCCACCTGCACTAAAAGGAAACAACCCACCCGTATTATCCCTGCCCGGAATAGTCTCACCACTTGGATGCAACTTCCCACTATTAATTCTACTAACTCTACTGATAATACTAGGACCCTTAACGAACCCCTTGCACCATCTACAGTCACCTCGAACTTGACCTGCTCAATTGGCACACAGACTGAGTTAACATTCTGTTCTGGGGGCTCTGGGGACGTCATTGCTGCCTTGGTGAATAATCAAGTGGCCGTTCTCTTAGAAGAAAAATTTAATTTACTCAAGGCTACTGTTGATAATCTGGTTGCCATTGTTGGAGGGGGTGGTTATGTGACCAGGAGTGTACAAATGCCCATAGAATTAAAGAAAGGAGGGAGGGGCAACATGGGGGCAATTTTAACTATACCAAATACCTTGACCGTAACACAACCCTCCCAACCACCTGTCATCGTACATGTAAGTCAGCCTTGTGAGACATTAGACAAAGCGTTGTCCCCCCGCCCCATATATAAATCAAGTTATCATGGGAACTAGTGCTAAACCCATTTGCAATCCTCCCACAACTACACGCACTCACCAGCGACAGGAGAATGCAGGTGGAGAATGCAGTGGCCCCAGTAGATCCGAGGCAGATGCCCAAAATTCTATAATTGGCAACTTAAGGCGCAATGTATCATCACACTCAAGCGGTAATGTCTCAACAGTAAATCGAGACAAGTTGAACCTACCGCCGGATGCCTGTCCCTATGTTCTGGTCCTAACAGGGGTCCCGCCACTAAAACAAGATCAGCGGGAAACGTGGGAACAACTGCGCAATAAATGCGTTAATTGGTTATCAAGACATAGGAGGCTTCAAGCCCCTGACGGGAGGGACATCATTATGGCGCGCAGAGTTGGGTGGGTTGGTACTTTTAAAAAAAATCTTGAAGGTGATTGTATTGTAATTAACTTTCGAAGCCCGGCTCTGGTGAGATATCTATTGAGACCTTGTGAGCTCGAAACCCCCATGAATACCAACATCTGCCCTCTACCTCTTGGCTACTTTTATAGATCACATAATGGGCCAGGTTTTAATGTGCCCCCCCTTGTTCATCTTGAGAATAGGTTTGAAGCCCTTTCAGGTTTGGATATGCAAGATTGACTACCATTCCCCGCGGCAGTAATAGCTCAAACTGAAAATCCCCAGCAATCTATAGAAATGGAAACAGCTGCTGATACTGGTTTCCATATCCCCCATACATCATCTCCCTCATTACAGCTAATGCAGGCCCATAAAGCAAAAGATAGCCCGACCGACCTCATAACCAATCCAGGTGGGTTGAGAGTTTTGTCATGGAACATAGCTGGGCTAAGATCAAAAAAAGGTGATATTTCCTGGCTACGTTTCGTGAGTACTCACCATATTATAGCATTACAAGAAACGTGGGAGCCCACTAACCATTTTTTTCTGGATGGCTACATATCATTTTGGAAACCCGCTATAAAGTCAAGTATGGGTAGAGCAAGGGGGGGCCTTCTTTTGTTGTTCAGTCTCAAACTCTCCTTCAATATTAAATTGATTGACGTGTGTTCACCTCACATGTTAACTGTAAAACTGACAGGAAAGAACCTACCGACACTCCTTGTGGTAAATTTTTACAATTCTTTCACAAGGGTTAATGAGACAGAGCACCTAATGGCCTTGGAGGGCTTTCTTTCTGCTTACGGGGAAAGTTCTGTTGATCATTACAATACATTAATTCTGGGAGATTTCAACACGCGCCCTTGTCCCCTTAACTGTTTGGCATCACTAGAGGAGGAGGCTGGTTTGCAGGGGCTAAACCATTTTGAACATTCGCCATCTGGCGCCTTATTAGAAGGTATTTTATCAGCCCATAATCTGTATTGCCTACAACAGTTAGATAATTTTCTACCTGTAGCCACCTATATTGGACATGGATGTGGAAGTGTAATTGACCATATATTGGTATCCTCCTCGTTAACATCTGCTCTAGGAAATTTAAGAGTTAGCCAGAGTCCGTTCAGTGATCATAACCCTCTGACACTGGATCTCCATCTACGTGCTGCTTTTAAAGACATGACTGTCAGTCAACTCACTAATACTAACATAAATCCCAAAGATCAAGAACGCAGACTGAGATGGGACAGGATCGTTCCCGAAAGCTTCATGAATAATCTGTACACTACCTGTGCCTCAGAGTTTAAGGTGTGCCTAGATCAGGAATCTCATGCTAGCTCCATCTTGGATGCCTTTGAGTCAATTATTAAATGTGTTGCCTCTAACTTGTCAACTACGACTAGAGTAGTACGCCTGAAGCTGAAAAGATGGTTTGACGATACCTGCATGACCACCCACAAGGAGCTCATGCAGGCTCTCAAGCAAAAACTGAGGGTGGCCTCTTTAGTTAAAAATAGTAGAAAGGCATATAAAACTGCAGTACAGATAAGGAAAAAACAACGGAGGGAGAAGGCATGGGAGGAGGTCAGCCAAGCCAGTGTGTTGGCAAACAGTGCTAAATTTTGGTCTGTTATTAATAGCCCCCTCTTTGATGATACATCATATACCGGTATAGAGTGTTTAGTACCTGCAGAGACATGGGTTCAACATTTCTGCAAAATTTATAGCGATGATAACCTGGAGAACGTGGAGAACTCCGTGGGACACATCGTTCCCGGATTAGCAGGTTGCCCGCTTGTTTTTAATACAGATGAGGTCCATAAAGCTATTACCTCGACATTAGGAGGAAAAGCACTTGGTCCCGACGGTGTACCGGCCGACCTTTACAAGGCAGATCCCAAACTTTGGGCTACGATTTTAACCTATGTATTCAATGCAGCCTGCAAGTTTGGCTTCCCATCGTCATGGGCAAAGGCGGTGATCATCCCTATTTTTTAAAAAGGCTCTAGGGATGACCCAGCATGTTACAGGCCAATTTCGCTTCTTGACTCTTTGGCAAAAATTATGGGAAAAGTGGTCTTGGAGCGTATAACAGCTTGGCTTGACAGTGCCAACATCGTATCGGATCTGCAGTATGGGTTCAGACCGGGGAGAGGGACTCTGGACTAGTGCCTTAACCTCCACCTGGTGATAGGAAAGTATACCGTCGCCAGGGGGGGGGAATTTGCACTTGGCCTTTATGGACCTCTCCTCGGCCTTTGATCTAGTTAATAGGTCCAAGTTATGGCTGGTCCTTCAAGAAATGGGGCTAGACGCCGATCTGATAAGTTTTCTGGTGACTGCTCATGATAACACCACGGCGGCAGTCCGTTTTAATGAAGACGGCAGTCTGACTGATTCTTGGGCGGTCAAAAGAGGGGTGCGCCAGGGATGTATACGGGCCCCTCTGTTATTTACTCTTTATATTAATAAATTAGGGCACTCGTTGACAAATTGCTGTAAAGATATACCTAGAGCAGGCGTAAAAATTATCCCGGCACTTTTATATGCTGACGACGCGGTTTTAATATCTAGAACCGCAAGAGGGCTGCAATTGTTATTAAATTGTTTTATAGATTTTATGGATTCTCTGGATCTAATTACGAATTTTAAAAAATCACATGCAATGACAATAGGAACGAGGAAGGCAGCTAAAGCAAAATTTTACTGTAAGGGGACGGAGCTAACTAAGGTGTCCACTTTCCCATATCTGGGGTGCTCTTTGATGATCAACGCTCATGGTGTGCACAACGCACCCTTAAAATGAATGTTTTAGTTAGAGCGGCAGGTGCAACATTAGACTTTGCAAAAAGAATAGGTTCTAAGCCGCTCCCTGCGATTTTAAAGATTTATAACGCCAAGTGCATCCCCATGACCACCTATGGTAGCGACATTTGGGGCTATAAGGACGCGACAGAAATACAAGTGGCAGAAAATAATTTTATGCGTAAACTGCTTTCTGTCCCTGCATCCACACCAATTTTTAACGTACATGAGGAGATGGGAGTGGGTTACATCTCAGACCTGATTGCGGTTGCCCCACTTCTCCGCTGGATGAGAATTTGGGCTCAAACAACCCCAAACTTAAGTCAATTAATAATTCAGGACTGCTTGGTGCTGGATAAGGCACTAAACATTCCATGGCTTAAATATATTAAAGATCAGACGGAGAAGTTAGGCTGCCCCGAATTGTTTACGCTCCCTACCCCTCTGGCTAAGTCCGCCGTTAGAGCAGTCAAGCTGAGGTTTTTAGACAGATGTCAATGTTTAAGGGAAGAAAAGGAACTAATTAAGCCCTCGGTGAGAAAGTATGTCACACTGAGCCTGGGACAGCAGATGCAACCATATTTGACTTATATAAACAAAGCTTATCATCTCTTTGTTTTAACAAGATTTCGTTTAAATATGGTACCCTGGCTACTGGCCTTTCCGAAAGGTTATTTTAAACCAAATTCATCAAATAGGTGCACATGTGACAACTTCTCAGAGCAAGATACTCTATACATTATGTTCTTTTGCTCCCATTATGATCACCTACGCAGAAAGTACATCCTCCCGCTGCTAAGGGATCAAAATTTTGTGCAAGTAAGGCCAGCTTTGGCCCTCTTGCAAATGTTAAGTTCACCTGTAATTTGCTTGGGGGTAGCCAGTTTTTTAACTGGCGCAATTAGATACAGGAATAGGATGAAGTAGAGTTAATCCTTCTGAACTAGATTGATAGTATGTCTATGCGGATTATAGTCTAAAGTTATCTAATAGTCATAATTGTGGTTGGTTTTTATTACCCTCTGTATGATGTTTTAATGGATTTTAAATACACAAAGATACGGATTTTTAATGGATTTAAATAATGTTTATACGATGTTTTATGTTTACAGATGTTTTATGTTGTACCTTTATGGCTCTAACCAGCCGAATAAAGTTGATTTGACTGACTGACTAGTCTTACAGCTACTAAATATCTGTGAAATTAAAATCAAGCACTTGACGTGTATCTACAATATCAAAATATATCCTCAGACAACTAAATTCCTTATCATAAGCTCCTCAGCATCAGAATTTTCCACGCCATCCTGGCTCACAATATCACAGCGAATGGCATAACCTCTTCCCTAGTACATCAAAATGTTGTCGTTTCAGCTACATTCACATAGAGCATACTCCACACTCTTTTGATTGATTTGCAAAAAACACAGAAACACACTGTGCAGAAGCACGAGTGCAGGACAAGGGAGGAGGGCAAAAATCCTAGCTTGGGCAACAAAGACAGTATACAGACATGGTGCATCAATCCTCTCAACGTATCAACGATTGATACATCATAACTAGAAATGGAACACTGCCTATGCATAATTTCAAAAGCACAATGTCTCAAGGTAGCAGTGTATCGCATGGATAGGATGGTGCACGCAACATCTGCAGCCATTTGCTCAAGTCCATGTATTTTCTTGTCATGCTTTGTACTTGACATGCTTTGTACTTGACAAGTGCATCTCTTTAGCAACAACATAATCGATGGATCAGCTGGATTTAGCCAAAGTATGGCAATTCTAAGCTTTGCACATTGCACCCAACTTACAAGATATTTTCTCCATGTGAAGGAAGTGATAATTAAGCCCAATTTGCAATGCCCTCTGGTTTCCTGTATGATTTGCTGCATCCCTGTACCGAAATGGGTTACCATTGCCTCCCAGAATTGCTCAACAACCAAACATGACCGCATCATATGTAAGAATCATCCATTACCTCCACCATTTCTCTCGACCCACCAAAACACTCATCGCTCTTCCTGTTTTGTCACCAAGCAGTCTGACGTAGCGGAAACACCTCAGTACCGGAAAGGAGGGATCAGACAGCGTCCATTGCCTAAAGACGTGAGTGCTTGGCGTGCTTTCCTGTGCTCCTTCCTCTCGGAAAGAGAGCAGTCAGACTCTTTAGTAGACTTTACCTCCAATCCTTTTTCTTTGCCGTGAGGTGTCCCACAAGGGTCATCGCTTAGCCGAACCCTATTTAATATTTATGTGGCCCCCCCTCGCAAAACTTATAAGATCCTTCAGTTCCTCAACCATCTCCTATGAAGATGACACACAAATAGTTGCGTCTATCTCTAGCAATATCGAGGAGGTGGTGCAATGGTTCAACAACTGTATACGAGCAGTGGTTAGCTCGATGAGGAGCCACTGCCTTAAACTGAACTCCGAGAAAAACGAGGTCCTCCTTTTCGGTAGGGAGACCTTCTTCTGAGTGGTATCTGGTGGCCACAAACTCTAGGACCTCTTCCCATCCCAGTTCCTAAAGTGAAAAACCTTGGAGTAATTTTCGACTCCAAGTTCGCTTTGACAGAGCAGACCAACAAACTGATTTCAACTTGCTTTTACCAGTTGAAAACACTGAGAAGACTTCTACCCTTCATCCTGCCAGACCTGCAGAAAACCGTCATCATTGCCCTAGTTTTATCGAGACCGGATTACTGTAATTCCCTATATATGGGCATGCAACTAGGCTCGCTTAAAAAACTGCAGAGTGCAGAACTCAGCTGTGCGTCTCATTAAAAACATCAAGAAATTTGACTCCACCTCAAAAGCTCTAGTGGAGCTGCATTGGCTCCAGATTAAAAAGAGTGGCTTTTAAAGTGCTGAGTACATCGCACAGAGTGCTCCATCTCACTGGCCCATCTCATTTAAAAAGCAAATTCTCTTGGTATTCCCCCAGAAGATGCCTTCGGTCTGCATCGTCCAAAACAGTCAGGGTGCCCAGAATCTACACAGCCTCATGGGGAGGCAGAAGCTCTGCCCATTCCACCTGCAAACTCTGGAATCAGCTTCCCTGGCACCTGAGGAGCCAGCCCAATCTGATGACGTTCAGGAAGCTCCTTAAAACATGGATCTTCTCACGTCCCTTGTAGCCATAGACATTTGGTTGCAGCATTTCTTCATTTCAGATGCTAGCAGCGAGATGCCTTCAGGCAATTGTCGCACTTAACAAAATAATAAATATCAAATATTAAAAATCTCAACTATGACCCGTTCTTTGTAGCCTTTGCCTAACTCATGCAGGAAATGTTGGGCATCAGCACATTTCTTTACGTTAGCCACCCATTTCTAAGATTAGCAAAGGTTCTTATGGCTGTATGATCCCTTCTCATAGACTCACCTTTCATTGGTGTTTAGGCATGAAAAAAACTGATTTTTAATGAAGACATTTCTAGAAAAACTCAAGAATCCTCTCCAGGGCTCTATTACTGGGGAACGAGGTGGAAGGCATATCTTTGTATGTACATTTCACAAACCAACATGGCTTCATACTACTTTCTGTGTTTTCCTTCCAGGTCACATCTTTGGGAACAATACAACAGGCTAGATATCTGTTGGTGAGTGGCACCTTCGCTTGTTAGCTGTTGCTTCCTCTAGGGGTACCTGCCTTTTTTATGCCATCTTGCTCTAGACTAGAAGTGCTCCAGATTCTCCTGTATTGCTCCAGAAAATGTTACCCTCCTGATGTATTGGCCTTTTAACATCCCTCAGTAATTGTTTTTATTTCAGTTTTTTGCCTCTAAAAGATCATGGTTTCCGGGCTGCTTCTTACTTTTATTTCTGCCTCTTTCACAATCTGGAGTAGGATTTAATTAGAAGAAAGCAGTAGCCCATCTCTTTGACAGAGTGTCTAGTAAACCTGCCCTTTACACTGTCTCACACCCATATGCTCCTTAGGTCTCATTTTTCTAGGGCTTATGGCTTCCATCTTTATTCATCCCTGTCCTCCACTGCCCTCTTCCTAAACCCAGTTAACAGTCCTTTACACTTCCTAGCAAACACTAGTCTGGTCCACCAGATCATTTCAAATTCATTCTTATTGTCTTGCGCATCTCAGATATAAGACGCTCACCCAATTTCAACTGAGCAAAATTGAGCTTGCTGGTGAGGCGCACTGATTTGAAAATCACTTTGTTAAGGGAAAGCTAAACCCATATTGGCCACATCTCATTAAAATGTGCCTTCTCTTCTCTAGCAACTCCGTGGCAATTTCAACAGGTAAAGGATTGGAACAGGTCAGACCAGGTTTGTGGAGATTTATTTTAATGCCCTACAAAGGTTGAAATAACGTGGCTGTTAGACTTGGCATCTTTTGGCATGTTTCCCCGTCTTTTTGCTTTCTGACCTCCCGGTTTTGACTCTGTTTTTGCTGGTTTAGTGTCTGTGCACTTTCTCACTGCTGTTCAGTGTTAAAGTGCAAGTGCTCCTGTTGTAAATTATGTTATGGGTTGGTGTTTCCATGACTGGCATATTTGATTTACTGGTGAGTCCCTAGTAAAGTGCACTGAGAGTGCAAGGGCTGGTAAATCAAATGCTACTAGTGGGCTTGCTGCACTGGTTGTGCAACCCACAGAAGTAGCCCTGAAAAGGTAACTCAGACCTGCCACCGCAGAGTCTGTGCACAATTTGTAACTGCCATGTCGATCTGGCAAGTGCACCCATTTGCCAGGCCCCAACCTTCCCTTTTTCTACATGTCAGTCACCCCTAAGGTAGACCCACATTACCCCTGTGGGCAGGGTGCTGTGTATGTTAAAGGTAGGACATGTACTGATGTGTGTGACATGTCCTGGTGGTGAATTACAGTGTATTTCGTTTTTCGCCATTGCAAGGCTGCCTGTTCCCATAGGACAGAATGGGGAGTTTGTTTATACCATCTTATAAACATAACTACCCCTGGGAACAAGGTAGAAAAATAAAATTTAGTAAGTCTGGACTCAGAATGTTAAACTGCATCTTTTAGTGAAGATGATTTTTACATTCTGTGTTTGAAAATACCACTTTTAGAAAGTAGGTATTTTCTTGATTAGCCATCCTGTGTGCCTTTGCTGGGGTTGTGGATTGACTATCTGGCTTTGGGATGACAGGGGCTGCAGAGGGGCAGTGGCTCCAGAGAGCCTGCTGGGTCAGGGCTGGGCTGAATAGACCTGGGCTGAATTTAGAGTAGTGGGAGGAGATTTCCTTGCACCTGAATGGGCCTGGTCTGCCTTGTACAATGCCGTCTCCACCCCCTGCCAGGAAGCTGCACCAGTGAGGACAGAACTGGTGTGGGCTGGGTACAGACACTCTCTGCCTTCAGAGAACAAAGGATTTGGTGGTATAAATATTGGGGACCAGACCCCAGAACCTTGAAATTCTTTTGGACCAAGAAGACTGCTAAGAAGAAGAGCTGGAGAAGCTGTGAGGAGGAACTACCACTTTGCTGTGTGCTTTGCTGTGTTGGCCTGCAGTGGCTGCTTCTGTCTTGGGAAGTGAAAGGACTGGACTTGAACTTTCTACAACTTCTTTATTGAGTTTCTCCAAGGGCTTGAGGTAGAGCTTGGCCCCTGCTCAAGAAATCTCAGGAACAGCAAAGACTTCAAGTTCTTCTGCCCTCAGCACTGGGGACTGTGTGTTTTGTGCTGCAACAGAAGAAAAAGCAACCCGACGCCATCTACGATGCCGCTGCCGACTCCGTGTCCTTAAGGCAACGCCGCACCGCAACCCTGGTCTCACCGACGCTGCCTGCTGACGTCACCACCGAGCCGCTGCTTGCACCATGACCTGTGGGCACCGCACTCCGCACCGCCTCGCTTCACATCATCACCCTGGTATCCCCGACGACGCCGCTTCACGCCGACATCGATGCCACTGCTTGCACCATGGTTTGAGGGCACCACTCGTAAGTTACACGACGCACCGCCCTCATCCCGCACCGCAGCCTTGGCCTACCGACACCGGCGCTATCGACTCCAGTTCGTCAGCAACGACGATGCCGCTGCTTGCACCGTGACCGGCCAGCACCGCGACGAGCACCGCATTACTTCACACCACAGCCCTGGTCTCACCAACGCCGCGGGACGACCGTCACCGAGCCACTGCCTGCACCGCGACCTGAGGGCACCGCACGCCGCACGGCTGCACTTCGCAACGCAGCCCCGATGCCTGCCGACGCCGGCACTCCCGACTTCAACTGCAAGGAGTTCGATCTGCAATGCGTGTGACTTCAAGGGCCCGCCGACTCCTGCATCGACCTCCAGAACTGACGCCTGCGGACGCTGTGCTTTCGGAGCTCAACGAGAGGTCGCCAACGCCCTGCATTTTCTAAAGGTACTGTTTTGCGGGTCTTCCCGACACCGTAGCTGGTCCGCAACGCCGCGGTCAGCCAGAACTGTTTGGATTTGTTGTTCACGACGCCGTGATTGCCCCAGACGGAGCTATCGCCTTCAAGGAACTGTTTTTCAAGTTTATTTTGATAACTGAAGATTTCTAAGTACTGTATTGTGGATTTTTATCGTTTTTGGTCTTGTCTTAAGTATATAAAAATATTGGATATTTTTCTAAACTGTTGTGGTGTCCTTTTGTAGTGCTTACACTGTATTACTGTTGGTTATGTGCAAATGCTTTACACACTGCCTCTAAGATAAGCCTGACTTCTCGTGCCAAGCTACCAAGGGGGTGAGCAGGGGTTATTTTAGGAGTGTAACTCCCTTATCCTGGCTAGAAGGCAGGGTCCCTACTTGGACAAGGTGCAAACCATTGCCAACTAGAGACCCCCATTTCTAACAGTGTCTGTGATAGTGAAGACTGTCCAATGGTTTTCATATTGGTCTAGCTACACCCTAGCCCAATACCCTATGAATGCATCCTTTTCTGCCACAATCGCACAGTTGCCCCTATATGTGTAGGCCACCAGGTATTAGCATAAGTATATCTCTGCTGCCATTTGCTCCCCTTTATTCGTGCCTCAAAGTTTATCAGGTTTTTGTGAATCAGGAAGCCGGGCAGACAGGGAAAGAGCACACGGACGGCTGGTGAGAACTGACATAAGGTAGGCCTTCAGACTCCTGCGGGTTCATCTAGGGAGCTTTTCCATCCTGCCTTCCACTTGTGAGGGCCTCTAAGATTTTGACAATTGTTTGCCAATGGGGTGTGCCATCTATTTGTAGAATTTAGATATTTCCTACTTGCATTCATTGGCGGTGCCAGATAGTGGGCCTCGGAAGACTGCATATTACTTTTTATTTGGGGTGGGCTGGAGGTCTGCAGAAGACTAATGTTAACATTCCAGAAAATGACACCAAGGCTGGGCATGCTGCAGGTACCAGGGGAATTTGGTGGCACTAGAATGCATCTATATATTTTTGCCAGATAGAAATTAGTACTTTCAAACAGGAGTCCAGACTACCAGTGGACAGAGTAATAGCATTCATGTTGTTGGTAAAATGTTTAACATGATACATAGCAACTGGAATATTACTCATTACAGACAGGAATAACACACATGTGTAATGTAGGAGTGTAGGGAATAATATAGATATGGAAGGGGTGGGGGTGGGGGGAAGCAAGTTACAAGGTTAGAAGAGGTGCATCTTAAACAGTGGTCTGATGTTCAACAGAGATTGGGCGCGACATATGTGGATGGTCAGACTGATTAAAATGTGGGGAGCCAGCACAGAGATTTGTCCCGGTGCCCTTATTTTTGCATCTCATTTGGAGACATACATTAGTGCAGAGTAAAGTAAGTCAATTGTAAGTAGGGGTGAGGATCTTCAATGGGATTCTGTCCTTCTTGATTGGGGGGTAGTGTAAACTTTTGAAGTGTTCTGATAAATACTGCATGCTGTCCAGAAAGGTCACAGTGAACCAGAGCAGACTCCCATAGGTTACGTTAGCTTTGCTAAAACCCTAGTAGAAGCACACTCAAGAAGATGCTCTCTTGTGTAAGAAGAAATCTAGAGAAAGATCTAAATATTGATGTGATTCTAGGGGTCACAGTACAACTATTGGGTACAAACAATTATTGATTCAAAGATTGAACCCTACAGCATGTGTTATTTTGCAAATAAATGATTGCTAGTAGTTTCACAAATTAAAAATAAGACATCCATTACAATATGCCATAGTCAGATTTACAAGTGACGAGACCTTTATTATTATGACGAATAGTAAATATTGAATGAAGGATAGCAGTTAAATCTTCGGTGCTCTTTTCTCATGCGTTATCTTGAGTAAACAACATAGTCTATTAACATATAAAATACACTGTTTAAATAGCCATGAGAACAAACACTAAATGAGTAACATATTGTAGAACACAAATATTTTTCTATATATTAAGTGTACTCATCTTGCAAGTAATATTGTCCCCAGGCTGGTAAATGTGACCTTGGGCATGTGTGTAGGTAGCAATAATGAACCTGCAAAATGAACTATGGGTCGATTATGAAAAATATAATTCACAGTAAATGAAGGCATGAACGTAAAACTAGGCAGATATATTGTTTACCTTCCTGGAGAACATCTAGGAGCATAAGAAGACTGGAATTTGTTTGCACTTGGAGGGACATTTTTAATGAGGATAGATCACTTGTAGCTTTATTAGGACTTGAAAATCAGAAAGATCTTATGTAGCCATACTTCCGTAATACTGAAAAGGATCAGAAATATACTCTAGCACGGTTTGGTGTAAATCCCCTTGCATGCTGGGACAGGGAATGGATTACCATCCAGGTGTGCTGGGCACACAGGAGATTGGCTTTCCCGACAGAGTAAAACAATAGTGCATTTGCACAAGGTCTCCTATCCCCCCAGAGTGGACTTCTCCACTATGGAGAACTCTGAAGCGTCGGAACAGAATCCTGCTGGAAAGGTCGCATGACCTTCCCAGCTTTAGACATGGAAACCTGCTCCTGGTGCAGCTTTCTAGACATAGGGGCATATTTACCATTGTTGTTGCACCGCCCTTGCGCAACGCAAGGGGGCGCAAGGGCGACACAACAACTAAGTCAGATTTATCAAGCCACCAAGGCCACCTTGAGCGGCCCTGCATGGCCCGATGAATCTAGAATAACACAACGCTGCGCAAACCGCTGCTTTGAGTAACTCTGCCCCAAGGAGGCGTTCCATGGGTGGAGCGTGGGTGTTCCCATGCATCCCCCCATGGACTGTGGCGCATTCCCAGATTTACCATTAGTGGCAGACCTGGGAATGCGTCAAAATGCTACGCCTCCCCAGGTGAGGCGTAACAAGGAGAAATATCTTTATTTCTCATTGTTATTTCCTCTTTCTGTGTGTGCTGCAATCTACAGCACACAAAGAAGAGGAAAATGCCCCAGAGGATTGTTTTTGTGGAGGAATGTGCCTCTCCCGCGCAAAAACAATCCGGATTACAAAGCAGGCACCCTTGCACCATGGTGCATGGGTGCCTGCGTTAGCGCAAGGCAGCACATTGTGTGCTAGCGCAAGGAAAAGGCAGGAATCAGTCACATATGGTTAAGTATGGCGCATTCCTGCCCTTTCTCTCTCATGCAGTGCAGCAAGGTGGCTTGTTGTGCTGTGCTGCGTGATTTGTTGATAAATGTGCCCCATAATCCTGGGAATGCTGGTGAATTCAAAAAGGCAGGAAAAATACACTCAGGTGGAAGTGGAGATCTCCGCTTGTACTTTCCTGCTTTTGGTGAATTAGGCCCATTGTTTGGGACAGGAGAACTTTTGCCTCATCACATAAAATGTGCAAACTCTAAGCTGTTTTGTCTTTCAGAGTCATGTCAGATTTTTTTCTTTGTTTTTCTTTTCCTTTTAAATTCCTGACGTGCTATATAAGATACATTTTAGAAACGATACTGTGCTGTTTTATGTGCCATTTTTATAGGACAAACAAACGTACATTTGTTTTTAAAAAAACTCCATCATCTAAAAATATATATTTATGTACATTTACAGAAAGCAATAACTGGGTCCCAAAAAGTAAGATCTAAATGTATTTTAGTTTTACCACCAGAGCTTAGATAGTCAATGCAAAAATGTTGCAACAATGTTCTAACAATACATGCCCACAGGCAAAGAGCAGCTGCAAATCATTGCTATTTTTTCAAATTGTTGATTGAGTCCTGGCTGAGGTTGTGATTTCTGTGTACTCTGAGGGATAGAAGAGACCGACTAGTGCTGTTTAAAGCTGTGTACCCTGAGGGATAGCCATCTGTGTGTGAAAAGTGCCTCAGGCTGTAAGTCCTGTGTACTGAACAACACTTGTGATGGCTGAGACCCACTAGCGCTGGTTAGATTTCTGTATCCTGAGGGATAGCACTACTGTCTGAGATCTGGCTGAGGTTGTTAGCCTTGGGGGATAGTTCTGCCGACTGTGACCCACTGGACTTGGTTAGATCTGTGTCTTGAGGGGTATCACAACGTCTTAGGTCATTCTGAAACTGTACGCTCTGCATATTCTGAGGGATAACTGCTGTTTGAGAGCAGATTTGGGCTTTAAGCGCCATGTACTGTGAGGGATACCACTGCTGGCGAGACACACTGCTGCTAGGCAGATATGTGTATCCAAAGTATGTATCCAAAGCATTCAAAGTGTACCTGTCCCTAAATCCCTCTGAACCTTCAAGAAACGGTAGTCACCACTTTAGTCTTATCTAAACTAGATTATGGATTGCCCTTTTTATCTGCATCCAGAAAAAATCCCTTTTAAAACCCCAGATGCTGCAGAATGCCTCTGCCCGGCTTCTTGCAGGAATTCCAAAATATCACTCAGCATCACAGGTCATGATCAAATTACACTGGCTCCCAGTAGCAAGAAGATTGGAATTCAAGGCACTCTGTGTTGCATTTAAGGCACTGCACAATATTGGACCTCTCTACCTTTGCAATAAATTTGTGTGGTATACCCCTCAGAGGACGCTTAGATCCTCAGATGCAAAGCTCTTAGTATTACCGAAGGTCAAACGTGCCACATGGGGGGAGGGGGTAGGAGTTTCGTCCTGAGTACCATTAAGCTATGCAACGCCCTTCCCACTAACCTAAGGAAATTCCCAAATTTCCTATCATTTCGGAAATCAATAAAGACCTAGCTTTTCAATCAATAAATCAATCAGATCTCTGCTTCATCTTCTCCTCTCTGATTAGTACGTCGGCAGCGCCAAGACACCTCAGGGCATTCGAGCGCTATATAAAATCATAAATCAAATCATAGGGCAGCACTGCTGTCTAAGAGCTGGCTGTGGCTGTAAGCCCTGCGCATTCTGATGGATAGCTCTGCTGACTGATACCGGACAGGGGCTGTAAGCCCTGTGTACTCTAAGAAATACTTCTGCTGGCTGAAACCCCTTCTAATTGTCTAATTGTGAATCTTGAGGGGCAGTGTCTCCTTCTCAGCCTGTAAAGATTTGTGCAACCTGAGAAATAGCTCATTTGAAAAGTAAGCTTCTAGTGTCTGGGATAATTCTCCTGTCCTAGAGCTGAGGCCGTAAGATCAGTGTAACCTCAGGATAGCTCACCTGTCTGAAAGCTACTAAGGCTGTTAGGGTCAGATTTATTATAATATTGGTCGCAAAAGTGGTTGCAATCTGAAATCAGTTATACTGCCACCAATATTGAATTTGTCCAACTGATCTATGTACTAAGGGGCTTCTCCACAAAATTCCAAATTGGAGTGGATTGTAGTGCGACCTACCTCATTAATATTCATAGGGTAGGTCATAAATTGTGACTCACTTTGATTGGTGGCAATCATAGAGATTGTGACCTCAAGGGTCAGCAGACCACCATGTCTGTGATTGCTTTTTAATATAGATTTTTTTTAAAGTATCCCTCTTTTCTGTAAAGAAACCAGGCAGTTTTGAAATAATCAAAAAAAAAAAGGTTTGTGTGAGCTAGCTGTGGGCCTCTGGACCACTGCCTACTCCCCATGAAATGTCTTCTGTAATTCACAAAGGGGACAGTTCCAAAGGGGACTTCTTCCCTTTTGCGATTATGTTATTACCCCAAATTTGAATTCAAGTCAAAAACCATTGATACATATGGCACCCATTTCGCAATTTAGAAGGGATGCCCACAACATGCCTCATCCAGATTGCAAATCTATCTGTAACCATTCATAACTCATTTCAGGAGTCAGCAAAGTTTACTGACTCCTAAAATGGATTTCATGCATAGGAAAAAACTATTTTGTGGTTGTAAACACTCCTATTTTGCGAATTAAAGCATTTGTGATGCCAAAAAAGGTTAGTACATCCGGCCCTAATATCTGCTTATCCACAGGTGTATTTCTGTGGCTTCAGCATCTAAAATCCATGCAATCTGATGGACAGCTCTTCCCTCACATCTATGTAACCCATAGCATAGTCATCCCATCTGATAGTTTGGATCTATGCAATTTAAAGGATAGTCCTGCCATGTTAGATTTAAGCATGTATGTTCTGTACATTCAGAGGCATATATTTCTTCAGCCCTGGATCAAATGTGCTGCAGCAGATAGAATGCCCTCAAGTGGTGCCATTGTTAAGTCTGGGATTCCATGGAGCATGGCGCTACCACTATTCAGATGTGAGAGCACGAGGGCTTGAACAGCAGTTCTAAAGTGGCTTTCTGGAAGAAACAGTTTCACTTTCTTTAGAAGATAGAGCTGGTACCAAATCGTCTATATGTTTTTTTGGCAATTTATTCCTTGAGAATGAGGTGTGTGTCCAAGATGCATCCAACTGACTAGGCATTCAGTGAAAGTTAGGGTTCAAAGCAGTCAAAGTTCATGCCACTGAGCCAGGTTTGTACTGTTTCTAGTTTTATTCTTCTGTGCTCTGTTGCAGCTTTGCTGCCCTGTGATACCCTCCCAAACAAACCTTGCCTCTAGCTCCCAAAACACCATGAGTAAGAATAATGAGTTGAATATCAAAGAGTACTATGTGCACTTAACTGCTCAGGATTTCAGGAAGTCTCAAATTTGAAATCTCCTAGTTCTCCCTGTTTTCTACAGATCCGACACTTGTGGCAGTAGTGGTAATCAATCCCAATCTGCCATAGAATCTCAGTTTGTCAAAATCTGTTCACATCTTAGTGCCTAATAGCCACCGTTTTAGCTAATTCAGCTCTGCTGCACATGCCTTGCTTTGCTTGCCTCTAGACATAGACTTTTTGATTCTAATTGCTTAAAACATAAATTGCTGGAGTATGTAACTTCTTACCTTGTCAACAATTTTCATTTCTTAACTTTGACTGTATAGGATTGTGCAGGATTGCAGCTCTTAGCGCCTCTACCTGATCAGAGATGAGTTCAAATGCAATATCTGTTGTGTTCATGACCTCCTCTAAAGTTGTGGCAACTGTATAGTGATTCTGATCCCATACATAGAAAACAGCATGGTAAAGAACCTGGCTGCCTCAGATATTTCTCGGGCAAATCTAACTCAGTGAGGTGTTTCGGCACGCGTTGGTAAATAAATGAGACTATGGAGTCTGGGCAGCAAGACCCAGAACAATCTGCAGGTAGCCAGGCATAGGCTCTGTGCCACACACGTAGTTTGTTTCAGGTTGTTCATCCATTTTATTTCAAGCCCACGGTACCCCGGAGGGCAGTTGGAAACAAAGAAACACTGGGGCAATAAGGTTGACAAGTCTTAAGCGTAAAGGTGACACCCACCCTGTCCCACAGAAGTGCTTCATTACGTTGTTCCCAGTAGAGTCGTTGGACAGAGTAAGCAAGGTGACTAGCTTCAAGAATGATGCTCTGGCTGAGATAACATAAATCTGTGGTGGTCAAAAGAGGTGGGTGAGTAGCATTATCTGATTCCTCTGGAAGGAACCCTTGAACTTGTAGCACGACCCATTGCTCCATTGTGTCAATTGGCAAAGCAAGGGCACGCTCCTTTGAGTGTCAGTAGGCAGGTGTGTGCACATACATCAAGAGGGAAGATTAAGGTCTTGGTTGTACTGTTCGACGAAATGCAGGAAAGTGTTCTTGTAGTAAATAGTGCATTGATTCTAGAGATGAGCCATGTGTACAGCGTGATATGTCTCAGGACACCGCTCACATTTTTCTTCAATGCAAGACCACACTGTGCCTCAAATAACAAGTCTAAATGGAAATATGTCTGGCGAGACCCCTTGCTGGATCTGGTGGCAGTAGATCTATCATCTACCATGGTCCAAGTTGGTAGCATCCAAAGAAACAAGTCACATAAAGCAACCACATGCCTTAAAAAAAGGTTCCTACTTGGCAGAAGAAGGGAGAGTTCAAGGAAAAGCGACAGGAGATTTAGAAAATTAAGAAAAGATCTTTGAAGATTTTCGTGCGTCTGATGGAACATGGAACGGTACTTTACATTGTACACACTTGTTTTCTTTCAACTTTAAAGGTGAAATAACGGGGGCGTGGCCAAGATGGCGGCGGAGTAGCACCGTTTCCTTGGGGCTCCGCTCGCCGAGGCCGAAATAAAGCGTCTATTGGCGGCATCTGGACCCTAGAGGGGGTTACGCAGTATCCTCAGGGTGCGCTGGGCAGCGAGAATCAGGGCGGACACCCAAGCGACTCCCGACCACTGCTGTAATCGGCCGCGGAGGCCCCGAAGTGGCGAGCAGCGACGGGGACAATGAGAGGGCCGTCCCGTGGAGCCCACTGGTGGTGGAAGGGCTCTGAGACTGCGGCGTCCGTCGCGACGGGGGCTGACGAGGCCTTGCGGGCCGAAGGAGGTGAGGAGCGGAGAGGCGAGTGGCCGACGGGATCGCGGCCTCGCCCGGAGCTGGGGGACGGCCTCTTCGGGGCCTGGTCCTGTGCAGCAGCGATAGCCTGAGGGGCCTAGAGCCGGGGAAGAGAAGCGGCGGTGCGGCCCTCACCTGTCGATCCGGCCACAAGGGGGTGAGCAGCGGCGCCTCCCCAGACCCTGGGGGCAGGCCTGAGAGGTGGAAAACCGCACCCGGAGAACGCTGCTGGGGGTGCCACGGTGAATGAGGCAACGACCGGCAGTCGCACCTGGAGCTGGGGGGCGGCAGCCACGTGTTACGGCCTACCGGAGGAGAGCGCAGGGCCCCTGATGGCCTGTTGGTATGGAGCAAGGTGCGGAGCGGTGCCAGTAGACGCAAGGAGCTGGGGTGAGTGGCCTGTGGACGCGGCCTTGTGGGGACATGGACTGGAGGCGGCCCCTGAATTGGCTGGAGACTCTGTGGGCTGGAGGGCCGGATAGATCACAGGCCGCGACTGGTGGGGGGGGCCCTGGCCCAGTACCGACGACTGCCTTTATATATAGAGTGAGCCTGCCCACAATCACACCCGCTGGGGCCCTTGGCCTTGATAGTCGGCCTCTCGCTTGCCAGTTCTGGACACCCCAGTCGGGCTTCGACCCTCCCGGATAGACAGGCCGGCCAGGTTGAGAATTGGGAGCTAGGAGTGGAGTGCCAGCACAACGTATCTGCGGCTGTGACCAGCCCGCTGACGGAACTGGTGGTGCATCGCCCCGAGGCGGGTGAAGTCAGTGGAGTTGGGGACCTTGTGGCAGTGCTTTGCGGGAACCTGCGCCTGCCTGGCGGTGTGACCATCTGCCTGCCACGGCTGGACCCAGTCCCGGCGCCCTTGATGGTGTGAGGGCGGACGAGAGACGGAGGGCCCCGGAGGCGGGGCCTAGGCGTGGTTCCTCTACGCACCTCTTGAATTGGCGGCCTGCTGGAGGAGCTCCTATCCTCTCACTTGAAGTCTCGCGTGGGGTGGGCATTGTAGTCCTGTGTCCTGCGGGCCACGGCCCTGGCTACACAACGATCCAAGAAAGACACCATGAGTAAAGACCCTTCCATCAAAGACCTGCTCCAGAAAACGGGCGGGAAGAAGGCTGGCGAAGCGGGGACGGATCCAGATGTCGGGCACGCTGCTGAACCGATCACGAAAGAATTCATGGAGCAGCTCTTCAGCTCGCTCCGAGAGGACTTTGCAGGCCTGCGACAGGAGATGGCCTCCGATATCAAGCCGCTCCGGACGGAGCTCAGCGAGGTGGGGGACAGAGTGGACACTCTGGAACGCAACGGGGACCGCCGAGAGGAGGAACTCACTACCCAGGCCCGGGAACTCATTGACCTTCGCGAACGGAATGAGGAGCTATACCTCAAGCTGGAAGACCTGGAAAACAACTCGAGGCGCTCTAACATCCGTATCAAGGGCGTGCCACTTCAGGCAGATGGCGGCAAGCTGGAAGATTGGGTCCTTCGTCTCTTTAAACACATGGCCCCTGAACTGAGGGACAAGGAGGTCACGTTGGATCGCACTCACCGGGCCGGGCGGCCCGCTTCCGGCCCTGGCCAACCACAAGATATCCTGACCTGCTTGCATTCCTACCGACAGAAGGAGATTATCATGGCCGCTACCCGTGACCGAACGATGGTGGAATTCAAGGGCCTCCAGGTGGGAGTCTTCCAAGATATCTCGCCCCTCACCCTACAGCGGCATAAAGAATTACGGCCTGTTACATCCTTCCTCCGCGAGCAGGGTGTTCGGTACCGATGGGGACACCCGTTCCGCCTATCCTTTGTCTGGAAGAATGAAACACATGGGGTGCGGAATTTACAGGAAGCGCAGGCCGTACTTGGTAGCGCCCTGACAGTGGCGGAGGACTCAGATGCGACGGAGGGAGGTCCATCAACAGGGAAGCTGTCGAGAACGGGTAGAAGACGTGGCCCTAGGAGGGGCACCCAGACGAAACCGTTGGAGGAGGAGCGCCAACAAGAACGGGAGGCCTTGCTGCGACAGCTACAAAGCCGGGAGGGCTCTGAGGATGGAAACCATTGAAGGATCCTGGGGGTCGGAGTCCCGTGACCTGATGACAGAACGAATGGTCCGAACCCAGTAGGTTGAGACATCGGTCTTGGTGGGGGGAGCCCCATCCTCCGAGTGGTGATGACTGACCGTTGGATACATGGACCCATGCACGTCGGTGCGGACTTTTCCTGTTGGAAGAAGATATTGAATTCTTCCTGTGCTCTTCTCTTTCGGCTATTTTTCTTTCTCTCTCTTCCTATGCCTTTTTTCTCAACCCAAGAGAGATCTGCTGCCATCCCACAGACAGGTAGGGTGAATCATCGACTCTGGTGGCCGGGGGCGGCGGGAGAGGACGGAGGGAAAAGAGCAACCTTGGGGAGGAGAATGGGTCTGCGGTGCACACTGGGGGTGTGCTGCCTGTGTGTTTTATTTGCTCTTCCACTTCGGGGGTGCGCTAGATGCTTGGCTCGATGCCCTGGGCCTGCCTCCCCATACACACATTGGGTCTGCTCTATCATGCTAGAGGGATACTACGAGGCGCTGGTGCGGGAGGGGGGAGTGTCGGGGTGGGGGCCCAATGGCGGGGCATGGGAAGGGGGAGCAGGTGCCCCGCTGCTGCTGGTTTCCTCCGCGACAGTGCGCAACGGAGCCCCCTCACATTACCACATGACACGACTTAAAGTAGTCATTATGAGCTTTAATGTGCGGGGTCTTAACTCGCCAGCAAAGCGGCGCGCGCTTCTTGCCTTGTTGAGAGATGCTAAGTGCGATATCTGCCTCTTACAGGAGACCCACCTCATGCGGGCGGACTGGAAGCGGCTTAGATCTAAATGGTTTGATAGACAATATTTTTCATCGGGCCGGGGAAGAAGGCTGGAGTGGCGATCCTCTTGGCTATGCACTTTCAGGGGAAGGTTGTGGGAACCCACACGGAGGCCGCTGGGCGCCTTCTGGCCCTGCGGGTGTTGCTGGGAGAGTGAGTGCATACGATAGCCTCGGTCTATAGCCCCAATGAGAAGCAGGAGGCCTTTTTACGAGATACGATAAGATAATTTTGGAGTCTCCTGACGAGGATCTCGTAATCGGGGGCGATTTTAACTTGGTCCCTGCTGCGGATCTGGACAGGTCGACGCTTAGGGTGGGACACTCGGGCTCGATCTCCGACATGATGCTTCAGAGACTGGGGGAGACTGGTCTCACAGACGCCTGGCGCCACCGCTTTCCGACAGCACGGGAGTACACCTTTTTTTCCGCGGCTCATCAAACGTACACCCGCATTGATCTTTTTTGGACTTCCCCTAGGGTCACGGCGACCAACGGCGATGTATCTATTGGGGTGGCGGCGCTCTCGGACCACTCCCCGGTCGTCTTGACGTTACTTCTCCCTGGCGGCCCCTCACGGCAGAGTTCATGGCGTTTAAACCGCAAACTGCTCACATATGACGCTAATATCATTGAGCTGCGGGGTGCTATCAAAACCTACCTGGAAGTGAACGACATAGGCTCGGTGGGGGTTGACATGCTTTGGAACGCCCTGAAGGCTGTCCTCCGCGGACGCTGTATTGCCATTGCGGCGGGCCTGAATAAGGACCGTAAGGCTAAGAGGGGGGAATTGGAGGACCAAATTAGGGAGCTGGAGGAGGTGCATCTCCGTACGGGGGCAGTCCAAACCCGGCGCCTGCTTACGCAGGCAAGGAAGCAACTGCGGGAGTTAGACCTCGACCGCGCTGAATACGCCTAGCTCCGCACTAAGCAGCGCTACTACGAAGGAGGGAACAAGGCGGGGAGACTCCTGGCACATGCTCTGCGGGCTGAGACGGCGGCACGTTGGGTCCCCAAACTCACGAATGAGCAGGGTGAGATCCTGCGTGCGGATGGGGACATAGCGTCCGAATTTGAGGCCTTTTATAAGGCTCTTTATTCCGCTGAGAGCCTGGACCCTACTGCGGCCGAGTATGTGCAAGCGGCGCCAGTGACCCCGCATATGGACTCTGTTGCGGCCGGTCTGGACACGGACATCGGCCCTGATGAAGTTCTGCGGGCCATCCAGGGACTTTCGGTTGGTAAGGCCCCAGGCGAAGATGGCTTCCCAGTCGACTTTTATAAAACTTTCGCGTCGGACCTCTCCCCCCTCTTGGCGCGCCTGTTTAACACCTTTAGCACATCTGGGGAACTTACCCCATCGATGTCCATGGCGGAGGTTGTGGTCATTCCCAAACCGGGAAAGGATCCTCGAGAGTGTGCCTCATACCGCCCTATTTCTCTGCTTAACGTGGACCTGAAGATCTTCACCAGTATTTAGGCATCCCGACTCGCCCCCCACATGCAAGGCCTGGTGGACCCAGACCAATCGGGTTTTATCCAGACCGCAATAGCGGGGATGGGACTCGACGACTATGCCACTTACTGGACAAGACGCAACGGACCCAGACCCCGGCGATACTCCTCTCAGTGGATGCCGAAAAGGCATTTGACCGGGTCCATTGGCCTTACCTGCAACAGGTCCTCTGCCGATTTGGACTCGGGGAGAGATTCCGGAAATGGGTGAACTGCGTGTATCACGGTCCACAGGCCCGCATTCGGGTCAATGGGGTGGTCTCTCGTCCCTTCCAGGTCGGACGCGGCACGAGGCAGGGGTGTCCTCTTTCCCCCCTCCTCTTCGCGCTCTATATGGAGCCGTTTGCCGAAAGGGTCCGCCAACTTCCTACGATCACTGGGATCCGGATGGGAGATAGGGAGCACAAGATCTCGCTGTATGCAGACGACGTGCTCCTTTTCTTAACCCGCCCGTTGCTATATCCTCCCCCTCTGCTGGCGGAGGTTGATGCCTTTAGTGCGGCGTCGGGATTCAAAATCAACTTGAAAAAGACTCACGCTTTGAGCCTCACGCTGCCAGGGGCGGACCGACACCAACTATCGCTGCACTTTCCATTCTCTTGGGCTGCTAGCGATATCACCTACTTGGGGCTCTGGGTTTTTTCAACCACCGCGAAGACTGCCCAGGTGAACTATTTGAGGCACTCGCCAAGGTCCGCCACGAACTGAACAGTTGGAAGAAACATGCCCTTTCATGGCTGGGCAAGATAGCTGCCGTCAAAATGACGATTCTTCCCCGTCTGCTCTACATTATGCAGACGCTCCCCCTATGTCCACCACCTACGATGCTGGGTCAAATGCAGCAACTCATCAACAGCTTCATTTGGGGGGGAAGAAACAGTGCATGGCTCGCCACCTCACGTACTTGAGGCAGGACGATGGGGGCCTCGGTGTCCCACATCTCGGGCGCTACTATGAGGCGGCGCAATTGCGCTGGATGATAGAATGGTACCAACTAGAGTCGGAAAAACATTGGTGCTTCATGGATAGGGGTGTGGCAGGGATCCACATCTGGAAGGTCCCCTGGCTCCCTCGGCATCACCGCCCGCAGGAGGGGCCTGATTCACAGAACTAACTTACGTCAAAAACGTAAAGTTAGTACCTTTTGGTATTCACAGAATACACTTACTCATTTTGGTATTCACAGAATGAATTTACTCATTTCGGTATTCACAGAAGTTAGTAGTCCTAACTTTAGGACTCCTAAATGCCTTCTGTGAATACCGAAGAGTCTTAAAGTTAGGATTTTTCTCAGTTTAGGAGTAGTAAAGTTAGGAATCCTAACTTTAGGACTCTAAATGCCTTCTGTGAATACCGAAAGTCTTAAAGTTAGGATTTTTCTCTTTTTAGGAGTTGTAAAGTTAGGACTACTAACTTTAGGACTCCTAAATGCCTTCTGTGAATACCGAAAGTCTTAAAGTTAGGATTTTTCTCAGTTTAGGAGTAGTAAAGTTAGGACTCCTAACTTTAGGACTCCTAAATGCCTTCTGTGAATACCGAAAGTCTTAAAGTTAGGATTATTCTCATTTTAGGAGTTGAAAAGTTAGGACTACTAACTTTAGGACTCCTAAATGCCTTCTGTGAATACCGAAAGTCTTAAAGTTAGGATTTTCTCAGTTTAGGAGTAGTAAAGTTAGGGGTCTTAACTTTACTACTCCTAAACTGAGAAAATCCTAACTTAAGACTTTCGGTATTCACAGAAAGCATTTAGGAGTCCTAAAGTTAGGACTACTAACTTCTGTGAATACCGAAATGAGTAAGTTCATTCTGTGAATACCAAAATGAGTAAGTGTATTCTGTGAATACCAAAGGTACTAACTTTACGTTTTTGACGTAAGTTAGTTCTGTGAATCAGGCCCGGCGTGTACATCTCCCCGGTCCTGCGCGCCACTATGAAGGTGTGGGACAGGGTCCAGGAGAGGTGTCAGCTGTCCTCGGCTATGTCACCCTTGACCCCTTTCATTGGGAACCCGGAATTCCACCCGGCTCTCGTAGGGAACGCCTATTTGAAATGGCAAGAAGCAAACTGTAAACGTATAGGCGACCTTTTTGACGAGCAGGGTATCCTGGATTTTCCCCAGGTGGTAACTCACTATGGGATCCCCAAGGAAGCTTATTGGCAGTATTTGGCACTGCGCCACAGGGTCACACAGCCCCAGGTCCGTCTACATGCAGGTCGGCTCCTCACAAAATTTGAGCTCTGGCACATTACCCGCACCTCAAACAAACGCCTCCTGTCAGATATCTATGGTTTTCTCAACAAGGCACAGATTCAGGCTAAATCCCCAGCGCAGCGTAGGTGGGAATCGGAGCTGGGTCGGGAGTTCTCACCCAAAGAGTGGGCGGCCGTTATTCACAGGGCCCGGGCATCATCATGCAGTACATCGGGGAAGGAAATGCTCCTAAAAATTGCGCACTATTGGTATTACACCCCGGCGCGGGTCGCCAAGTGGAAGCCTCGCAGCAGCGATCTCTGTTGGCGCAAATGCGGACAAGCGGGTACACTGTCCCATATTCTATGGCCTTGCCCTACAGGCATTCTGGGAAACTATTTTGCCCTTAGTGGATCACATATATCAGACAGAACTCCCCAGATTCCCTAGTTACATTCTGCTGGGGCTACCCAACCCTCTCACATATCCTCTTCGGTCCTGTAGGGGCAGGGAGATCACTCTAGCGCTGGGGGCAGCCAAGCAGGTTCTCCTGGCAAAATGGGGCACAGATGACATCCCGACTAAACTAGATTGGCTGCACAGAATGTGGGAGGTGGTGGGGATGGAAAGGATCACTGCGTGGATCAATCGCACATTGCCTAAATTCGACAAGACCTGGGGGTCCACGGTGGCATATTTATCCTCCGAGTTCATTGAGCTCACTTGCCCTCGATACCTAAGGGTCTTGCGATTCCCCACGACTCCCCTAAAGGACCTCCGAAGGAAACGCAGCCCTAGATCCCTACCAAGGGGTGAGTTGCTAATAATAAAAAAAATGGCGACTAGGTCCAAACAAATGTATTCTCGGAAATGTGCACGATGATATTTGTTTATTTGCAAAAAGTAAAATGCTTGCATAGCCTGGCAACACGAGTGCATTTCCAGACGATGACAAAATGTGTTCATTTCCAAAGTATGTTGATAGTTCATAGTTGAGTAATGATGTATGAGGTGTCTGAACACTTACTAACGTGATAGTAATATTTGATGGGTGTCCAAGGGCACTTACTTGGTGTCATGTCACGACTCAAGGGAGGCATTTCAGGATCTATAATTATACGTTTTTATAGCATTGTTATCTCTGAATATCACTGCTGTGTAAGGCTTTAGCCTTACCTAATGGATATGCCTGCTTTCTCACACGTAAAGCCTGTGAGACTGAGTGTTAGCTCTGCTGTCTGAGTCTGTGAGTTAGTTCTAGTTTAAGGGAAAGTTTTACTGTGTGAATCTTACAAATATTAAATCTCTGTGACTTTTCAGCTTACTTTCTAAGCAGTTTTTCAGTCATGTTCCATGATTCACAGGGCCTGATCCACAAAGTACTTTTTGTAGTACTTAAACTAGTACTACAGTAGTACAACTTACTACAAAACGCAATCCACAAAACCTACATGTGGAAAACTCCACTTCCACCTCTACTGCCTATTCTATGGGGAGATCTCACATTTAAGTTTACTACTTAGGGTCCGATTACGAGTTTGTCGGTCCACGGACCGCCAGACTCGTGGGGGTGCAGCTGTGTAGATGCATCAATATGCTTGGCAGGACCACCGCATTCCTGCCAAGTATATTAGGAGTTTCCTCTCCGCCAGGCCTCACGCCCTGTGGATGTACACAGGGGGGCACAACATGTGCCCCCCTGTGTGCATGCACACCAGTTCCTGCAAAGCATGGCCTTTTCGGTCCATGCCATGCACTAACTGTTTTTGGCGTTCCCTTTGCATGGCCATTTTTAGAGGCACTGCTGTGGGAACTCCAAAAAAAGCCTGACATATATATATATATTCACTGAAAAAACAATTGTTACAGGGACGTTATAGTTAGAAAGTGAGTGATGTAATATGCATAAGCAGTGTACTGCAGGGGAATAAGTTATAGTTACCTCAGGAAACTATAACTGCTCAATTTGTATGGTTTTGTACGAGTGAAATCTGAGCCAAACTAGAATGTCCCTGTAACCTTTAGTTTTAGTAGTAAATTTCTAAGTTTAAAAAAATTTGATTCCCCAACTATAACGTCCCTGCAACCTTTGGTTGTTTCAGTGAATTTCTAAGGTTTTTTTAAATTCTATTTCCTAACTATAACGTCCCTGTAGCCTTTGTTTTTTCCAGTGAATTTCCACAAAGTTTATTTCACAACTGTAACCTGTCACCTTTGAGAGTGGGTGTGTGAGAGGCTGTATAGGTCAGTGAGTGGGTGTGTGAGTGGCTGTATGGGTCTGTGAGTGAGTGTGTGCGTGTTTTGGTGGGTGTGTGAGTGAGTGGCTGTATGGGTTAGTGAGTGGGTGTGTGAGCGGCTGTATGGGTCTGTGAGTAGGTCTGTAAGTGGCTGTATGTGTCTCTGAGAGGGTGTGTGAGTAGCTGTATGTGTCTGAGTGGGTGTGTGAGTATCTGTTTGGGTTGGGGACTGGGTGTAAGTGGCTGTATGGGTCTGTGAGTGAGTGTGTGAGTAGGTGTGTGAGTGCCTGTGAGGGCCTGTGTGTGTGTATGTGAGTGGGTGTGTGAGTGGTGCGATGGATTTTGGGCATTTGCATACTTAGGTTATTTAAAAGGGAGAACAATGTACTCTGCTCTCACCAGGAGACAACAAGAAATAAAACAATCATCACAGTCACTACAGATCAGAATGCGCTCCAATAGATCATTGATGCATTCACCTCCATTAAGGATTTCAAATAATTTTTCATCGTGGAATACAAGAGAAAACACACTTGCTTTTCCTTTGCAAAGCCAAGAAGTTAGGACTGTTTGTGCTTTACTGATGTGGCGCTAGAACTGGGGCACCTGCTTATGTTTATATTTGTAAGTGTTTCCCATTGAGGTTTAATATCTATGAAATTAGCATCAGGGCCAGAATGAAACCTCATTTTTTCCAAGAAGAGTCCACATTTTTGCTGAAAATGTCTACCCAACTGGAGTACTTTCTACTGGTTATTTAGTTAGTGCTACCTCGTTGGGTAAATGTCTAGTGAATATTCTACACTACAGCTGCGTAAAGGACCATGAGGTAATGTCTCCAGTGACCTTGTGTGCATGTGATTGGGGCGGAATACGACCCAGGAGGGCAACCACACACGACCCCCTTTATGATATAAACTCTACCCCAGGACCTAGCCCACCCAGGGGCATATAGAAAACAAGTGCGGGAGTCTGCATTTTTTTTAAAATTTTGCTGCGGATTCACTCCTTGAATTTGAGGCAAAATTGAACAAGAAAATGTTTTTGGCCCCTGGCGGGGTCCCTTTTGGGCCCCACCACCAGACCAAAGGGGTCATGGTATTCTTACCCTGCCCCCTTATATTTGTTTTTTGCTTTTTTTCTTGAGACTCGGATGAGTTTGAGTCCCAAGTTGGCTGCCAAAACTTCCTGGTTGAAGTGTTGGCAGCCAATCAGATCTCCTCAGAGGATTTGCAGCCCTAGATATACATAAATATTTGTTCTTTAAAAACTGCAAAACTACTGAACAGATATACACCAAATTAGAAAAAGGGCTCTTTCTGGACCAAGAGCTCGCTTTCTGCCAAATTTGGTGTAATTCTGTTCAGCGGTTCGGGCTGTAATTGTGTCTAAAATCTCTATGGGAAATTGCATGGGAAACACATTTTTGCCCCCCCCCCCTTTTTCTTGGCCCCTGCTTGATGGATCATCCCGAAACTTTCCATACAGAACTAAACAAAGTAGGCCACTTTTCTTTTTGGGAACATTTTGTGAAGGTTCATCAAAAGGCGCAAAAGTTATTAATAAACCAAATATATATTTGTATATATATATATGTATGTGTATTTATCAGAAGCAGGTGCCAGGCCAGGTAACCCAAAGCAGCCCTGGCAAATTTTTAGACCAGCCCCCACAAGGTGCATAGCGACTGGCGTAGCGAGCGAGTGAGCCTGACCACTACATAGGGGGTTGCGGGGTTCTCCATCCCAAGAAAATGTGGGGGGAAATGGTGAAAATTGTGCATTTTACAACTCATTTTTCATTATATATGCAATTGCATTCGTTTTTAAAGCATAGTAAATGATGACCTTACAGTGCACCAGGAAATAATCTTTATTGGGGCTCTTAAATTATTCCCTCACTATCACCCTCCAACAGTGCCTCTCATCTCTCCATAGCCCCTCCCTCCATGTATTTCATTTGTTTTATACACCTCTCTACGACTGTAGAGTGTCGGAGCATTTTGATTCACACACACATACAGAGGCAATGAATCATACTTGTGTAAATTACAGTATACAAAATGTTACATAAGACAAAGGAGACTACAAGGTATAGGACTCACATGCCATCCACACTGGTTGGCATATTTTAAGAGTGCTTGGTCTGGGGAAGCACAAACTCAGGATTCAGAGCGTAATACAGCGGTTAGAGTTGACTTTACTAAGAATAATTTATTTCTACCCAAACAAACCATTTTTAGCAAAATTAGGATAATGGAAGACTGTAAAAACATAACTTTCTAACCTAGATTATGATTACAACTTATGAACTACACAGTAACAAAGGGATGTCTGTGACAAACGCAGTAACCCATGCACATAAAATACTGTTCTGTGATCTGCATAGTACACGCTCTTTGTGGCAGGCATATTATCCCTCTATGCTATCTTAGATGACTCAAAGCTGACACTAGACAAAACTCCGATCAGCAGGTACATTAATCACCAGAGTTATCTTGGCACTTTTATTGTTGCCTGAAAACTGTTGGATATGCAAGGAACTCTGCAGTGCTTTTAAAACTGCTACACGCCTGCAAAACTAGCCCTCAGTAACAAAAGCGGCCTCCACCCTTCCAGCCTCCAGGGGAAAGGCCCTGGTATGGCCAGTCCAGCCTTGATCAGAAATCAGAATAAGTTGACTCTGCATGTGTATTTGTGTTTTTTAATGTTGCATTTTCAAATTGCCTAAGAGAATTAGTGCCAAAGAAATATACATTTAAAAGAGATTCTCATGAATTTTAAAAACGTAGGGCCTGATTTACAAAGGTAAACTTACACTTTTGTATAAGTTTATTATTGTTTGATATTCACAAAGGGATTTGCAAGTAGTATCTTTACATAACAAGAGAGAACAGTCTATCTTTTTATGTGCGGAAACTCCATGCTCATAAAGATACTACTCGTAAATCTCTTTGTGAATACCAAACAATCATAAACTTACACAAAAGTGTGAGTTTACATTTGTGAATCACACCCTTTATGTTTTATCACTGTAAAGATAAAACGCCTTCTGAGATTTTATTCATAACTCGCACAGGTAATGGGTTCTATACATTATATTTTGGACTATCTTGAATATACAATGAAAGGTTGCCTGAAACATGAATATAAAGATTTTTTTACCTCTTATTTATAGGCAAGGGCAGGAATGACAGCACTTTTTAAGCAAGAATGTCTATAATATATTTATTTGATTAAGTTTACACAGTTTACTTTTTTTGCACAATGACCACTGATTTACTTGGAAAGGCAGCCAAGTGGGTGCGTATATGAAGTGATGCTGCATTAGGGCTGGGCTCTATGCAGTCAAGAAGAACAAGGTCTTTATAACATCAACATGAAATAGTTATTGATATAAATATAATGAGTCAGGAGGGGCATAATGTCATGATTGGCACTGTAGTAAATAGACATGGGGCAACCCAGCGTTCGTAGGAGCCAGCGTCATTGAATGTATAATACCACAAACTGTTCACTCAGATTCATTCAGGGACATACATTGTTTGCGGAGTCATGTAAGTGCAGACAAAATCCCTTTTATCACAACAGATGAACAGCACAGAGTAAAATTTCCAAAAGCTGTATTATGAGCCAAAAAGAAAAATGCATAACCAACAGTGAAATTTGTATAGAGGAGTTCCAAGTGAGGATGCAGTGCAAATGGTAAGTGAGACAGTGATAACTGCACAGAAAAATGTATACATTGGTCACATTTATGTTCTTCTATCCCCCTGACTCTACATAAGTTCAGAATATGTTGTATACCGTTCATGTGTGAGCAAGAGAAACTAAACTATGTCTAAAGTCTATGTTTCGACCCACAACATCCTTAGAACTGGTCTTCCACAGGACAAAAAGAGGTACCAACCTATAGATATTTAAAACAAATGGTCCAAAGGCTCCTATCTAAATTAAATCTCAGCATAATCAGATTGAAGAACATGAAATGAACTGCTCTATCCTGAGCAGCAATTCAGATCAATATCAATGGCCAAAGTATTGATATTGGTCCCTTGCAAACAGTGTCATTTTCAGGACTCTTGTATTAGAGGTGTTAGGGAAGGGTTACTCCAACAGCTCAACGATTTGGCGGTCTCCATTGCAGGTCTGTGTGCTCTTCAATGCCAACCTGGCCTCTTCGTAGTAAAGATAGAAAATCATCCATGAAGTCCAGAGCCTGCGGTCTGTGCACTCCTACTGCAAGAGGTAGGTGGGATAAGTAGATTGATTTATGGGGTGAGAGACAAAGGAGAGTCAAATATAATGCCCAAATTATGAGCTGAATTGCCAGACATGGGGAAAGAACCTAAGTAACTAGGCTAGCATGCTTAAGTCCAAAATGAAGGAGGAGGGCACCAAACACCAGAACTTTGAGTTTGTCTGAATAGAGTCTGAGTGTGTTTGCAGCCGGGATCCCCTCTGCTACCTCAACAAGGCTCCTTTCAAATGTAATGGCGCTGATGGCATTGGGCGCACTCATTCTAGTGAGCATTTGAAGGGCAGAAGGGCAGACTTACAGCTCAAAGTTCTTGACCAAAGCAGAAAGAGTCACAACATAAGCTTTACAAAGTGTGGGGCAGATGGAGGACACCTGCCGAACTCTGTGTGTAAGAGGACTGGAATCTGAACATTAGGAGGGATGAGAGGCATCTTCAGTGTGTCCTTTCACAATGATTGTGATAAAGTTCAAAGCCGAGGAGACATATTCCCATTTTGTGAAGCTTACTGACCATTGATGGAGGGTTGGCAGTATCAGGAGCTGTACAGAGGTCTAGCATAATTAGTGTGATAAAGCTGCCACCCAATGCCAATCTAATGCCACCTAATGTCATCTAAGGCCGGACAGGGGATCGTCTCTGTGCCATGTGAGCTTGTCTGAAGTCTGATTCAGGAAAATCAAGACGATTGACTCTTTCCAAACAGTGAAACAACTGTTTGTGATTTTCAATAATTTTCCATAAATATGGGTAGCAAACTAAGCAAAGAAACAGAGTTCTTCATTTCAGAAGGAATTGTTTTGGATGTTTTAAGAGATATGGCCTGCCTAAGTAGAGAAGGAAAGAGTGCATTGGCAAAGCAGCAGTGACGAGATTGGCAAATAGAAGGAATCTTTTAATCGCTCACTACTCATGAGTGCAACATCTAAAATAGTTCCAGGATCCCACAGAGGGAAGGATCACGCCTCTGACTTTTACCAGCAAACACAAAGGCAGAGTTACGTTTCCAACAGAGAGGAGCCATGTACACATGCACACTTTAACATATCTGCAGCTGGAAATAGAGCTTAAATACCAAATACACTCTGAAGTCTGGCCTGAGAATGTTTATGCTTAGGATCTTCACCAAATCACAACAGGTTATGTATATGTATTATGTGTGGTAGATCCTTATGCAGTGAAAAACCAGGCATCTAATTTGACAGAGGAACATTACTATCAGTGGATCCATATGAAAAATATTTAAACTAATCATACCGTGAAACAAAAGCAACACTCTAGTGTGGTAAATGCTCCTGGTGTTCCTTGCAGATAATAACAATACAAATAATAAATAGACCCCTTACAAATGAGGCTGAATCTCGGTTTTCTCAATAGTAGTTATTGGGTGATTAAATTACGAATACAAACTCCATTTCCAGATATGCTCCTGTGTAATTGTTGGTGTATTTATGTTTTGACAATGGCAATAACAGAGACTTTCCTCAAATACAAGCACATATGTTCTCCACGTGCCCTCTGGTAACAAAAGATTGATGCGCTTGGATTTTCTCCAGGGCCTCCCAGGGCCTTCCAATAAAAAGAGACAGACTCGTTTTTTGCAAGTACCTCTGTGAATCCTGGTTGTGTAATGTTAGCAGATGTGTGCCATGGAACATATTGACGTGTTTGAGGCATCTCAATGTAAATATATAGGTCAGTCAAGAAATGAATTTCCATTCCATTCCATTCCAACAAACTTTATTTCGGTCAGTGTGGACCATAAAAGTGCATACACAGAAAATGTACACACATAAAACCACGTACCATAAAACAATCTCCATGAATAGCTATACAAATTAATAGTTTAGCAGCATTAAAGTTAAAGTGCATCACAGAGATCACAGGGTGGTAGATCCGGGGAATTCATATCTGCAACCCGTCCTCATCCAGCTACCATAGGTGTTTCCCCTATGTAAAAGCCACATGGGCCATAAACAACTGCGCATACAATTTTATCAAGCTAAAATCTCAATTCATCATTAGATTAACGTTAAAACATTATAAAAAGGTAAAAAAATTGGGTAAAAAATTGAGAAAAAAAATGCGGACAATATTGGCTTTTAAGGCCGCGGAGGCCAATTTAGAAACATCCAGCGAGTATGCCACATCGAGGTTAAAAATTCGAATACAGCAAAGACAATGGGCATATGAGTATCGTACTTCAGGACTCTTAATGCCTCCTCACAGTGCATTAACCCTAAATTCCTGCACAGTTGGATAAGCCAGCGCTGTCTAGCTAATTTGATGCCAGGACAAAAGCAAAAAACATGGAGCTCTGACTCTTCCTCACAGTTGCAGGCGGGGTACCCTCGGGATGTGATTTTTGACCATTTTTTAGAGAAAGCACGGAGCGGCAAGGTCCCACATCTAAACTGGATGTATAATTTCCTTGCCAAAATTGGTTGGATGTCATCCAGAAAATTATTACTCGTATTTGATTCTCAAGATTTCGGCTGTCAAGTGTCCTAAGGCCGAACTCCCCTGGATATCTGCAAGTTTGTGCATCCTGTAAGTTCTTACCAGCCTACAACATACATCCTTTACATGTACAAACCATGGTATTTTACCTACACCCGGGAAACTCAATAGCTCCTTTAACTCTGACCGATAAACGGCCAGTTCCGGGGTCGCCCACAGTCTGCGCCAAAAGGTTAGGGGTCTAAGTCCAATCTCATCCCCGATTGGTCTGATTCCTCAATCCAGACGTAGGGGGGTGAGGGGAGTACTAAGGGGGAGGCCTAACATCTGCCTCATAAAATTGTTCTCTATTTTACTCAAACTACCAGAAGAACAATGACCTCCATATATTGTCGCACCCCTTGCTTGCACTTTATAAATCTCTGCTATTGGCCCGGCTGGTTTGTAGGAGGAATTTCTATACAATTTTGCAATTCCCCCCACAGTCTGGGTTATCTTAAGGCTTGCTTTGGCCATTTGCGGCCCCCACTCCAGATTTTCTGTCAAAGTGACACCTAGATAATCAAAAACCAACACCCTCTCAAGCATAGTGCCATTTAAACAGGGGTTAGAACGGGAAGTGTTAGCTGGGTTGAAGACCATAAATGTAGTCTTCTGCGTGTTAATCTCCAGCCCCCTGTTTTTGCAGAAGGTAACAAAGCTATCGAGGACCCTCTGGATACCCATGGGCGACTTTGATAATAACAAAGTGTCGTCCGCAAACATCATTGCTGGTACCTTTCTACGTGCTATCTTCGGGGCATCGTTATCCTTTACCTCTATGAGTTGGGCAACCAATGCGTTAATAAATAGGCAAAACAGGGTAGGTGCGAGCACTCACCCCTGCCTTGCTCCTCTATTAAATAGGAGTCGGGAGGTTAGTTCGCCACATTTCCCATACCTCACTTGGGCGAAGTTGCCCTCGTGCAATCTCATAAGCATACTCAAGAGGTAGAGGGGGATCCCCAGATCTCTAAGTACGTCCCAAAATTTAACTCTGGGGACCAAATAAAAAGCTGTCTTCAGATCCACAAATATTAAATAGAGACTGCCACCCTCTATTGTCACCGTTTTCCAATATAAAAGTTGGAGTCTAAATATTTGGTCGCCGGTGGAAATGTTTTTTCTGAATCCGGCTTGATATGGGCTCAAGATTTCATGCACCTCCATCCACATGTGAAGGCGATCAAGGAGTACCCGTGCAAACAATTTCTGGGTGACATAGATCAAACTGATCGGCCTGTAATTTGTAGGCAAAAGGGGAGAACCCTTTTTAAAAACTGGGACAATTTCTGCCTGACCCAGGTTTCAGGGATCGCCATACCTTTCATAATGGCGTTGAATAATGCCCATAGGTAGGGTCCCCATACTTTTGGTTCTGCCCGAAAGAGATCCCCCGGTAACTTATCCAATCCCGGTGCTTATTGCGTCTAAAACTTCAGTCAAAGTAATCCCGGGGGCCTCTTCATGAATAGTCCCTAAGGAGATTATGGATATTTCATCAGTTGGGTCAACTGCTTCCTTTGTAGTGTAGAGAGCCTGGAAATGTGTCTTCCATACATCCGCTGCTATGTTTGGCTCTATGGCTGACTTCCCTTCACTACTGCCTGTGCTGACTATAGACCAAAACGCCTTCAAGTCTTTGTTGGATAGGGCAGTTTTTAGAGCATCCCATCTATCTAGTTCCCATCTCATTTTTGCTTGTCGGATGTAATCTCTATACAGCACCTACGTTTGTTTAATTAGGGACCTGTCCTTTGCTTTGATGGCATCTAACAGAGCCCGCTTAGCCTTTCGGCAGTTGTCATTGAACCAAGATCGTTTAGCCCCTTTTCTCACCTTAGAGGATATCTTTGGATAAAATATATCGGCCAGATTAGATGTCAATTCTGCATGCAATACTGCAACTCTATTGGTGGTTAGAAAAACGCCCTCTGCAATAGCAGCCTCTCCCATTTTTAATAAGGAGGGAATAATGAATGGATATAGTGAGGCCAGCTTATCAGGTGACTGCTGAATTGCCCCCCAGCTTATTCTTCTTCTGTTGTTAGAAAGTGTTAATCTACTATCTAACGAGGTAGAGCTAACCGTGGCATTTCCAAAATCCGGCATCTCCAGTTCCATGGTCAGGGCGTTGTGATCGCTGTCGTGTCGCGGCAAGACAGCAAAATCAACAACCCTTTGCCATAACCTAGTCTCCACTAAGATATAATCCAACAGGGAGGATTGGCCTATTCTATTAAATGTTAACTTCCCCGGTATATCAGATTTAGTGCGGCCATTACACGCTCTCAGGGAGTGGGTCAGTGTGACTGAGTTGATCTGGAGTGCCAACGGGGACCATGCTTTAATCGGTGGGATTTGAGGGTCTGGAATTAGCCATCGCAGATCCTCCTCGTTGGGGGTTATATCAGTGGGGTCAGCAAGGGGCTCAAATTGACAATTAAAGTCCCCCCCTACAATCAACCACATATTTGTGGGGACAGTAGCAATGAAGAGATTCAATTGGTCAAAGGTCGGGGATTCGTGGCTAAGGCTTACGGGTCGAGAATAGACATTGATAAAAGCTATTTTCAATTTAGGAGAAAAAGTAAGTGCGACACACTGGATGTCATTAGATTGGGGATTCAACTGTTCAACTGTACAACCCAGATGTGTGCCAACCCAAATACATAAGCCCCCAGACGGTCTACCCCTTCCCCCCGAAATGGCGGGGACATTGAATGACGCAAACCCCACCCTTACAGAGTCTTCCCTTGCCCAAGTTTCCTGAAACATGCATACGTCATATTGGTCCACAAAAAGCCCCCAATCGGGGCAGGACAGTTTACTTTTTAGACCAGCAACGTTCCAGGGTAGGACCCTCAACTTATTACCTAGATTACACTTGTCAAGGGTGCCATCAAGAATATAGGTATTGGGAGGTTGAGTATCATTCGTCTGAACCGAGGGATAGTTGTCTGTTACTCTCATGGGTACACCTTCCCTCAATATGCTATTACTTGGGGCTGGGGCAACTGATGTTCCAGGCAACTCTTTCCATATCCCTACTACACTAATGGTCATCTGTTGTGTTCCTATTTGCTGGTCCTTTAGTTCTGTCCCTACCCCAGGGCGAATGGTCCGGCTAGGCTGGCCGCTACTATGGTCTTCTAGTACTCTTACAGATCTCGAGCTTCTGGATCCATGGGCTAGTCCCCCTGTCATTGCGTGTCAATCTACCTCTTCCAGAGCCCCACATCTATTCGTTACTGGTATATTGAATAGCAAGGGTCTGGGGGGTGGGCCCACAATTTGATTTTCCAGTGGCCACCTGCCTAAATCGGCACTAATATGGGCCCTAGATGGCATATAACAGTGAGAGTAAAAATAGTCCAGTGGAAAGCCCCTAACCCCTGTGGGTGGCTCCTGGGGACAAGGTTTCTGGCTTACTAGGCTACAGACAGTCAGGGGATTTTTGAAATTGATAACTACAGAATCCCCTTGTGTTGTGTTTTGTCTGTTTGCCACCCAACCAACTCTGCGAACCATTAGGATTTCCCCTGCCCTATCATACGGGAGCTGTCTGTACCTCGCCAACCAAAACAGACATTTGTTCCTGAGGTCCAGTTGTGTTTCCCTCTGGCCATTTTTAATTTCTGGTACTCCTGTCAGTATAATTACTTATGGAAATTAAGCTGGGGGTAAATTTATAGTGGGCAGGTTCGCTACTTCGGGCCTACCAACTATACCCTCATCGCCACCCGACAATTCTCTGCTCTCCCTAGACCCTAATGGATTGGGGCTGTTTTTATTTATACCCCTCTTGGGATGTGCTGAGTTGTTTTTCCCAACCTCAAGATTAGAACTCCTGGGACCAGTGGCGATACTATGGTTTTGGGCCTGCTGTGCACCTATCCTTTCTATAGGAGTCAAAATAGGTTTACCTATCTGGTGACTATGGTAATTTGCCCGACTGGGACTCAGGAAGAGAGTGGGGTCTGGATTCCTCCTCTCACGTCTTGCCATATCTGTAACTCAGCCACAAATGGACGTTCCATTGAAGAGTTGAGATCAGGCCACATTTCCAAGGGCTCTCCCTGGTCCTCTTAAAAAATGTTGCCACCTTTGTATTTTTGTGAACAAAGGAAGAATCAGGGTCCATTTCAAAGACAACGACAGCAACAACCTTCCCCTCATCTCTTCCACTCACCAAGTCCACAACATTAACACAGCACCACAATACAAAGAAGATAAATCGCCCCCTAAAAATAGACTACTTTTCTTTTTTTGTGTTATTTATTATGGGTGGTGGTCAGTAAGTTATTTGGCCTCATTTCATTTTTTCCGCATAAGTCCAGCAAACCACAATAATCACCTTCGCCCCCAAAATGTTTATAAAATCATTTACAAATTAATTCTGCCAATTCACCAAAAGGTCAGGGTAGTGGAAATTACATCACATGCCCTTTGACTTATTACATCATGACATGAAGTGACATCGCTTGACTTATGACATCGCTGGCAATGTCATTTGATAATGACGACACAAAAAAAGCATTGGAAATGCAATAGGTCTCGCATTTTTTTAAGTTAGAGCTATTGGCATTGTAAATGGCAATGTCTTTTACCTATGTGTTATGTAGTGTATGAATGTGGTGTGTACTGGAATTCTGTGAGAGGGATTGGATTAGTTAGTTATGTAATTGTGTGGCGTGGAGTTGTGTTGTGGAATTATGTGGCATGGTGTGATGTAGAATTATGTGGATATTAATTATATGGAATTGCATGTTTTGGAATTATGTGGAGTGGGATTGTATGTTCTGGAGTGTAATTATAAGGAATGGTATTTTGTGTTGTGGAGTGGTATGTAGTGGAGTTTAATTATGTGGTGTGCAGTTGAATGTTGTGGCAGGATGTGGAATTGTGTGGAGCATACTGGATGTATTTGGTGTGTTGTGTAATTGAATTGTTGAGTTGTATTATGTGGTTTGGTGTCGAATTATGTGGTGTGGATTGTAAATGTGTGGAGTTGAATTGTGTGGTATGGAAATGTGTGGATAGCTTTGCGTTTAGTGGAGTGTATGTATGTGGTGTGGATTGGAATTATGTGGGTTGGATTGGAATTGTTTGTTGTGTAATTGTGTGTCATGGAATGTGTGGTGTTGAGTGGAGTTATGTGTAATGGAATTATGTGGCATGGCATGCAGTGGTATTATGTGGATAGTAATTATATGGATTATGTAGTAATTACATGGATTATGTGGAGTGGGATTGTGTGTTATGGAGTAGTTATGTGGCATCGAGTGTACTGGTATTATTAGTTGTGTGATTGTGTGCTATGGAGTGTAACATTCCATTTTGCTTGATTTTGGAGGAGTGAAGCAAGGATAAAAGGCCAGACAGAGGCCAGACAAAACAACCACAACCCTCGAAACTGGCAAGGAAAGCAGGAAGCTACATCGTCCCCTCTCGCTGAGACTGCATAGACGAAGAATGGTAAACACACCCCATTCCCATATTTCTCCTCAAGTTTACAGTAACGTTTCGACGCAGTGCAACCAGGAAGCCTAGTGCATATGGCACCCCAAAAGGCTGTTTGTGAAAGAACATCAACCAGGCTCTCCTTTACATGGCATTGCGTAATCTGTCATTATGCAACCTTTACAGAAAGATGAACTGACTGCCACCTCCAGCACTTGAGCCTCGCTTTGGAGGGGCCTGGATACCCAGTGCAAAAGTCTGTGTCTCTGAGCTACAGCTCATGCTTCGGCTAACCCTGCCGCATGTGCATCGTCCGCAAAATGAATGGCTCCTGCAAGCAACTTAAACGGCATCCACCAGCATCAGACATCAGGCATCAGACATCCACTAGACACAGAGTGCTTCCTGGCTCACCAGAATATTCCGAAACCTAAGGACAGTGTAATACACGAATACTAGTCAACAGTCACTAGTCAAATGTGTTTCCTTCAAAGAGCTCTGAGTTTACCATTCCACAACAAAAGAATAAAGTTCCTACCTGCTGCTATTGCTAATTGGGCTTCGTAGTAGGTTCTATCACCCGTAGCCGCGTTTCAAGGTCTTGTGTCTATTCTGAGAAAAGGATGTTCAATTACTATACCATCATCGTAAGGAGAAGGTTTACCCATTTAAATTCTATTATACCGATTGCTGTGCCTTCTTACCGTCTATCTGTAACTCTCGTTTCCTACAGCTGCAACGGGAAGCAGTACAACGGGAAGCAGTACGCCGGGAAGCAGTACGCCGGGAGTGTTTCGCGTACTCGTTTTCAAATGGACCAAATCTCGCGATGAGATCCGTAACTAATGAAAACAAGGGGTGCCCAACCTCGTCAGAGATAAGACTCAGAGGACAGCAAAAGCTGGGCTACAGGAAATGACGGCTAACGACCCAATACACAGCACCTCTAATCCATTTAAAGACGCTTCTAACTGTGCGTCAGGGAAATTCTGGCCAAGAGCCCATATTGGAATAGGCACTAGCGTGAGCAGTCTGGGTGATGGAATACATGGACGAAGGATTGTGGACAGAGGCATGATCAGAGTTGCACACCCACACAGAGATGGGTTGCACGTCCATTCCCTGCATTGCGTACTGCATGAACAAAGAAAAAGATCCTTGAAAGAGTAGGCTGTGTTTTTTTTCCCTTCACCATCTTGCGTGTTCTCAATTATCACAGCTGGAGAGTGCCAAGCCACTGTTTCCCTTTACATGGTGTTGAATAAGCTTGGGGGACCATGAGATCCATAGCAGTGCCATGCCACTAATCACCATGCCTTGGAGTCAGAAGCAGTCATATGTGTTCCCTAATGTGATGTCATTAAGGCAAAAGGATGTGTGATGTCACTTCCGCTACCCCTGCCATTTTGGTGTATTGACGTATATGATTCTGCCCACAGCTGAATCTGTGAACAGCCACAGGTCACTAAGAGCTTGCAAGAGGTGCCAATGCCTGGTAGTCAAATTGTTGCAATCAAAGCTATTGATAAACAGAGTGGATCGCAGGGATTCGAACCTTTACCCCTTGTGAACGAGTCTTTCATTATGATCCCTAAACCACCATTGGCAGGCACTCAGAGGTCACTTGTGCATGGTAAAAATGAATCAGTCTATCAGAGCAACTAATAAAGCTGTGTAAATTGCCGCAAAGTGACTTCATCACTTAAGGGAGAAACGCGTCATCTGTCCATTCAGAACAAACCTCGTGTCAAGAAGCTGTCCACTTTGATGCTAACTTGCCCCAAAAATGGAGATAATAAACAGGCAGCTGTACATCACCTACAGTGACTCCGTGTCCTGACCTCGTACATGGACGTTATAGCCGTTTAATACCTCGCGCCGTGACACGAGCAGAAAAGAACATCTATATTAATATTGCCTCTCTGCTTGCCTGAAGTTCACCGCACTACCAATGCATGTGCCAATCAGTTGCAATTAGAGAAACTTAATTAAGTTAATGGACATCTTGCATCTTGGACTTGTGAGTCCGCGGGGTATGAGGAATGTGTATATTCAACTTGAAACTGATGAGTTTGGGCAAACAAGTGGAAACTGCTCAGTAACACCTACTTGACCGAGCACACACAGGGAACGGGGGCTGCAATAACGGAGCCAACGGGAGGGGCTGTTTAGTGGAACTGCTACGGCCACAAGTGGAGAGGTGTGGTGCAGCGGCCAGGGCAGCTGACTTTGGAGCACAGGGTTCACGGTTCGATCCCCGGCTCCGGCGGCAGCTCAGCTCAGCACCATGTGACTCTGGGCAATAGCTCACTTAATTTCCACTACGGCCCACAGCGCCTTGAGACCCGTAAGGGTGAGTAGCTGCGCTATATTAAAACGGACTTACATTTTTTACAACCCACTCACTGAACAAGAGAGGGCAGGTGCGTCACGGCTGATTCTCCTGTGCCCTACGCTTTGACGCGCACACACTGAACGGGCACTGTCATGGCAGAGCAAATGGCAGGAGCTGGTAATTGGCAGAAGGGACGCATAGTACAAGAGGAGGGAGGAAAGGTACAGTGCGGCATGCACAAACAGAGGGCGGGGCATACAGTAGCGGTCGTGAAAAGCGACTTTACGATAAACAGTTGCGCTTGTGAAAAGCGCTCATAAATAAATTCTAAAGTCATCCCGAACTCTGTCAAAGTAGTACAACTCCATTGTCTGCTTGGTCACGGTGCCTTGTGGCAGCACAGTGCTGTTCAGGCGCTCACACACAAGCAAGGGTGTAAATGTTTCACCTGGGAGTGCAGGCGGTGTACTCGGTCACCCAGCAACATGCCGACAGAGGCTGGAAGTGATAGGGTGCACCGCCTCATGTTTTCAAGCCATTCTCCGCTTGCTCACGCTGCCTTGTGGTAAAGCTATATACACACACCTCTCTGCTTTAGAGAAAGCAACTAACATAACAAGGGGGAGCCCCGGCACCGAGGCAACCCTACTGACCCGCAGACAACCATCTGTCACAGCTCTGCCATGAACTCCTCCACCCCCCCGCCCCCAACTCACGTGTCCCTGACCCCACTTATTGCTGAACCGCCACCTGCCTTAAGAACAACTCACACCATCAAGCGAGCGGAGAGACAGACCCTGAAATGGCGGCCGCACGGTAAAAAAATAAAAAAATAAACAGTGGTGCGCGCGCACCACAGAGGAGCGGGGGAGAGAGCGCGGCAGCGAGACGAACGCGTGCTGCTGCGCGTTCTGGCCACCGTCGGGAATGGGAGGAGCAGAGGCGGGACATGCGCCCGCCTTTGCCCAATCGCGTGCCGTCTCGGTAAAAAAAACGCACGCTCCAGCCAATGTGGGCTTCCCAAAGCAAAACCACACGCACGAGCGTGTGGGTAGCTTTCAGAAGCCCTTTCTAAAGGTCTCGCGCTGTGCGAGCAGGGTTGCGCACTGCAACGCTAGGCGCGAGACCTAAAAAGGAGTCAGAAGTAAAAAAAAACTGCAAGAAGGACAAGTATTCCAAAAAATACAGCACATACTAGTTTAGTGGTTACTCCTGTAGTAACTAGGCTGCTGCTTTCAGAGAGCAGTAATGCTACGATGTACCACAGATGGCATATATGGTGCAATCATTGTATCTTCAGGTATTGCCTCAGATGTCTAAGCACAGTCATCATATGCCCAGGCATTGTGTCAAATACACAGGCCCCCCATCATGTACACAAGGACAGCCTCAAATGCCTAGTGACAGCATAGAGTGCTCAGCCACATTCACCCTGCGCCTTGGTGTAGTCCCAAATGCTTTGAAGGTTTGGAGTCAACTCTGATGCACCCACAGACAACAAATATTTCAAGTCACAAAAAACATACAGGCTCAAACTCCAAACAGCAGACACAATGTGCAGGCTCAGACTTGTGAAGTCTTTTCCCAGAGCAGTTGCACTATTCATTTTGAGACACAACAATCTCATTTCACAGCCTATAGGGCCATGCACTCAAATTGCACATTAAAGTAGGATTTATATCTGCACATCTCTGTCATAAATACGTGTCTAATGATTGAAAGGTTTTCATGAGGTGTTTCTTCAGAAAAAGAGGTTCATAAATTGCTGAAGATCACTGTAATATCCCTAGCATGCCATTTGTTACACCCAGTGAAGGGAAAAATGAGAAATTTGTGAAATGGTTGGAGGTTTAATGGTCCGAAATGAAGAAAGACATTGACAAGTGGGCACTACAGCAGACAAATCAGACACATGAACCAATTAAAACCGGAAATTAAAGTGACAATTCCTACCCTTGCTGTTATTCTATGTGTCAACCTAGAAGTGTTGTATTGTATTTAGTCTGAAATGTTTACTACTAATAAACATCAAAGCGCCTTGGACGCCTGGATCTTTCAATTAAACATGCCTCACCATGGTGCAGAGTAAACATGTACTCGTGTGTGCATAGATAAGCGCATGACGTTTTAATTTTGCTGGATAAACAAATAAAAAAATGAAAAAGCTGCCATTAGGTACCCACATAGGTCAATATGTAAGTGGCAGACATAATAGCAACTGTTGCTTCTAGGGCAAAGCATCCACCTGCTGTAAGTGTATGTAAACAATCAATGGCAAAGCTGATAGGTCTGGCCTTTTTTTATAAGTGATGCGCTTCATCAATGATCATCGTATTAGTGTGGTGGATGCATGGATGAAAGTAAAAAAGGCTTAGTTGATGGATCAGGGAGTGAATGGCTTGATGAATGAGTGATTGACTAAAATCAATAACTCACACAGTCACTTACCAATTCATCCACACAGTCAGGAAACCATGCACTTAGCTCATCAAGCCTTGTACACATCCATTCATGCAACCATCGATCTATTTACTCATTAACCCATTCAATCGTCCATGCATTAAAAATGTTTGTTGGTGGCACAGCAAACAGAAAAGAAGCAGATGTACCACTGCTCCCTTAGTGGCATTTTGCCCTAGAAAGTTATACTGTGGCAATGCAATTCAACAGTACATATGCACTACAACACACACAATTACACATGCAGACACACACACTCCTGTCTCAGTGCAAAGTTCTACAACTATAGTACAAAAGGGAATGAAAAATGTAGATGTACTTATATATGTGCTTTAATACTATTATATGTATTGTGAAAATCCCAAAGCTCATGTGTGTTTTAAGCATGAACTGTCATTTCACAAAAATTACTTAGGGTCTGATTTAGATCTTGGGGGAGGGTAATACTCTGTCACAAACGTGACGGATATCCGGGCCACCATATTTCGAACCCATGGATCATAATACAGTGTTTGTGACAGAGTATTCCATCCGCCGATATCTAAATAAAGCCCTTAGTTCTGTGATTGTTAACAGATATGTCTGATCAGATTTGGACCTTAATTCATTCATTTAGTGTTTCTCGATCAGATTTTGTACATTTAGTTTGTAGACTAATTCCTGGTTTTACTTAAGGGTCTATAATTGGTGTTTATTTAGACACTTTGTCATGAAATTGGTCTCACATATTTGTTAGACACCAGGAGACCAAAACGTCGATGTTCTGGCCACTACAACTTTTTTTTTTTTTTTTTTTTTTGTCCTCATATGTGACAACTTGCAAAGGCATATAACCAGGTGTTATATGGTACTGGCGCCCCAAGCCCGCAGCCTGGCGGGCAAAATTGCTCCTGATGTGCCTTCTGCTCCATTTGCGAGAGATAATAAAATCACCCGCCCAAGGTCTCTCTGGAGGCGAGTGTCTTAATCAGTGTACCAATTCCTGCCAAAACTATATGTGTGCTAATTCCAATATGTTTGCGACTAGTGGCTCCCAAGCTTTAATTCCATTTGGTGAACCACTAAAGCGATCAAGATTGCCAATACGTTCAGCTGTTGTTAACCATTCAGCACAGGTTGGAGGTAATCGTGAAACCCACTTAATGCAGATTTCCCTACGTGCAATAATTATCAGAGTGAGTAGGAGTTGTTCTTGGAATTTCCTAGCTCTCCCCACAAGGTCGTTATCTTCTAAGACCCCAAAGACAATAAGTGATAAGCTTACCTCTATTCTTCTTTTCATTAGGATGGTTAGTACCTTACCCACTTCTTGCCAAAAGGGTTGAATTTCTGAGCATTGCCAGAACATGTGGATATCATCTGCTTTATCGTAGTCGCACTTCGGGCAATGCTTGGTTCCTTCTCCTATTTTAGACAATTTCAAGGGAGACCAATATACCCTATGGGAAGTAAACAAATGGTGTTTTCTTAATGGGGCATATCTGACAAAGGACCAAAGAGTAGCCATAGATACTTGCCACAGGGATGGTATATCAGCTACAGGGAGAACTCTCTTCCATCTTCCTTCTGGTAAGGTACTGGGGCCATATTCTGCTTGTATCAGCATCCAGTACCAGGTTGAGATCTCTTTTTTTTGCACATTAATGTCACAGATTTTTTTTACCCAATCCATGGCCTGACCTGCATCTGGTTGTTCACGAGCCCAGCTTGTTAGTTGTAAATATTTAAACCTTGAGAGCGTATTGTTTGTTTCCTGAGCGAGATGATCTCAAGAGATAGTGTTCTTATCCCCTAGCAGTTGGCCCCATTTTTCTATTCCGGCCTGAATAAGTGGTGTTGCCAATGAGTCCGCTAAACATGCTGGAGTTCCCAGGGATTCCCAGATTGGGGCCAAATGGCAATAGTAGGAAATTCCAAGAAGTCTTCTGACCTGTATCCATACTCTGCATGCTGTAATCAAGACCCTGAGTCGCACCTTTTTAAAGTATTTGGGATGCCCAAATTTGAATAGAAACCCAGATCTTTGGTCTGCCAAGTCTTCCGTTAGGGCACCATAACAGGACGTCCCCAATTGATAGTTATCCGTTAATAAAACTTTGAAATGTTTTAGTTGGAAGGCCCAGCAGTATATCTGGAGGTCTGGCAAGGTCACTCCACCATCAATTTTTTTTTCCCACAGCTTCTTCCAAGATATTCTAATAGCTTTATTGTTCCAAATAAAACTGCTTAGCTCACTCTGTACCTTCCTCATCCATTTGGCCTCAAAATGAAGGGGAAGCGTATTAAACAGGAAAGTAAATTTTGGGAGGAGATTCATTTTAATTAGGTTAGTTCTGCCTATGATCGAGAGCGGAAGGTGAGACCAAAGTTTTAGGAGCTTGCTGGTTTCTTTAGTGATTCTTGCCCAATTGATCTGTGCCATGATATCTATATCTTTCGTAATTTGTACACCTAGGTACCGAATCTCATTCTTCTCTAGCTTTTTCAGTGTTGTGTCTAAAGAGGTGTTCCATGCCATTATCTCGGTTTTCCCTTCATTTATTAAATATCCCAACACTTTCCCAAATTCTGTTAATATGTCCATAATGAAGGGATAAGCCCCTACAAGATCTTGTGTGAATATCATTAGATCAGCATAGAGGGCCTCTTTCTTAGTCCATTCTTGATATTGAAATGGTGAGATTTGCTGTTCCCTTCTGATTCTTCTGGCCAATGGTTCAATATATAGATTGAACATTAGTGGTGAAAGGGGACAGCCTTGCCGGGTGCCTCTGCCTATCTCCATCACAGGTATTAGTGTACCATTAACCAGAATTCTTTTGGAGATCTATATATATTTTGAATAGTTTGTAAGAAATTATTGCCCACCCCGTTAAGCTTGAGAACTTCATATAAGAAGGGCCAGCTCACCCTATCAAATGCCTTAGCGGCATCGACCATCATTATGGCTAATGGATGTTGTTGAACAGTGGCTGAATCGATCGCACAGACCAGGTCGTGAACCAACTCGTGTAAGTGTCTGCTTGTCATAAACCCTTTTTGAGAGGTGTTGATTTGCTTTCCTATAACTCCACCCAGTCTTTTGGCCAGGATATTTGTGAAAAACTTGTAATCATTGTTGAGTAATGAGATTGGTCTATAAGATTCACATGCTTTGGGATTTTTATTTGGTTTGAGGATTAAGGTGATTGTGGCGTCGTTCCACGTGTCAGGAATAGTATTATTGTCTATGTAGATATGATTAAACAGAGAGGTCAACTCTGGGACTATTTCCTCCGCTAGAGCTTTATAAATCTCCGATGGGATGCCATCAGGGTCTGGGGCTTTCCCCCTTTTTGAATTCTTGATGGCTTTGAAGACTTCGTCAGGGGTTATTTCGTTGTTGAGCTGCAAGTTTGGGTACTGAGTCTAGGCTTAGCCAACTCTCAATCTGGGATTTTGTCGCAGGACAGTCGTCCCTATACAAGTTTTGAAAGAAAACAGTGAAGGCTCTCCCGATATCTTGATCGTTATGAGACATTTCCCCTGTTTCTTCAACTATGATTTCTTTGATAGTATTTCTGCTTAAATTCCCTCTTGCCTTCCACGCCAGTAGATTCCCACACCCCTCCCCGTATTCGTAGTGTGCGAGTTGACTAGCGTTCCACTTTTGTTGTATGATCTCATCTAAATATTCTGAGAGTACTTGTTTGGCTTCGTCTATCTGTTTTTGAATCTTGGTAGCCTCTTCACCACCAGTTGCGTTATTCAGGTCAGAGAGCCCAGAGGCTATTACCCTCTCTTGACCAGTTATTCTGAGGTTAGCTTCCCTTCTCCTATGTGTGGCATAGCTTATCAATTTCCCTTGCAAGAAAGCTTTGTACGTATCCCAGATTATACCTGGCTGAGCGGAATTTTTATTTATATCGAAGAACTCTAGGGTGTCCTGTTTCAGGCTCGCGATTATATTTTGATCCTCTAGAATGGATCTGTCTAGCGTCCATCTCAGATTCGGTGTTACACTATCTAGAGTTAAGACGAGTCTCACTGCAGAGTGATCTGACAGGTGTTCAGGTTGATGTGTGATTGCTGCAATTTTGTTGCCTAGCCTAGTATCAATTAAAAAATAATCTATGCGCGATGCATGTCCATATTTTTTGTTGTGGAAAGTGTAACCCTTATTGCTGCCCTCCTTACTCCTCCAGGGATCTATCAGCCCCATACTCTTCATTAAATTTTGTATAGTCTTGCTCATTTTTGGTGTGTTTACCGTAGGTCGTGTAGAGGATTTATCTAAGACAGGATCAAGTAATGCGTTGAAATCTCCAGCCATTATAATAGTATTTTCATTGTCAAGTAATACTTGAAATAGATCATGCAGGGAGGAGGGGTCGTCGACATTTGGGCCGTAATAAGTGATCATAGAGTATTTAATAGTATTGATGTTTACAATAACTATCAACTATCTCCCCTTAGGGTCTGCAATGACCTCTAATATTTTGGCCTGCGCTGTATTTTTTATTAAGATCGCTACCCCCTTTACATTGCAATTTTGATTTGTACATGCATACTGGTTGATCCAGTTCTGACCTTTGACAATCCCTTCCCACTCTGCTTTCCGAAGATGCGTCTCTTGCAACATTAATATGTTGTTGTTTGATTGTTTTAAAAACAGCAAAATTCTCCTTTTTCTGGCTGGCACCCTTAACCCATTTACGTTCCAGCTTAGTATCCTGAGGCTACGGGTAGTGTTAGTGTTAGTTATTTTGAGAGGGACACCCTTCCTTTGCACTCTTTGATCTCAATATATTTGCTGCACATGAGGCCCTATTTGTTTAAAAAAAAAATTCCCACTGCTCTTCACCCGGTGAATTATTTACATTAGTGTATTTATGGTAACCCCTCCCCCCCTGAGGTACCCTCCCTTTGACCAAATTGGGCATTTCTATTCTGCCCTTTGCCCTCATCTCTCCGTGTTAGTTATAGCTGATTCATTGTGTTGACCGAGCCTAGCCCTTAGCTTTCATTTTTTCTATCAGGTTTGAAACTTCATCAGGATCTTTTAAATTAAACATCTTGTTGTTCCACATTATTCTTAATGTGGCAGGGAATTTTAGTTGGGCCGTAACGCCTAATGATCTGAGCTCCTGTATGTGCTTCCCCAGTTCCCACTGCCGGTTCTGAGTCTCCCTCACTATGTCTGACCGGATGCGGAAGGACCAATCATCTTTTGTAAATGTGCCCACCTTTAAGCCCTCTGCGAGTACCTTTTCTTTTATCACATAGGTGTTGAAGTTTACCAGGATTTTCCTGGGCTTGGTTATGTTGGGGTTCTTCCTGAACGGATCCCTATGTACCCTTTGTATGTCCTGGTGGAGATCTAGTGTGCTAGCAGAGGGTATAAACTCTTTTATCAAGGTTATAACAAATTCTTTTAGGTCCCCCCCTTCTTTCCCCTCAGGAATATTTAGAATCTTTAGATTATTTCTCCTAGAATGATTTTCTAAAACTTCAACTTTTTCCTGGAGTAACATCTCGCTAGCCTTAAGATCTGCTATTTCTCTAGTGTTGTCTGCAGATTCCTCCTGCACTGTCTCCAATGCTGCTTCTAGGTTCCCTATTCTTTCTGAGAGACTCGTGAGTATATTTTCTAAACTTTCGCAAACATCGCAAATTTTTGCTTGATTTGCCTCAGAAAGCGTAAACCTAGTTTTTATCTCTTCCGAGAGAGCGCGCAGTAGACCTCCAGTGTCTTGCAGTGAGTGGGAGACAGATGTGTTTTCTTCTGTTGTGGTAGCTGTTACTATTTCCGGGACCTCTGATTCCGTCTCTGGTGTAGTCTCAGGGTGTATTGAATTTTCCCCTAGTACTTGGAATTGGTTAGAAAGCGAGAGCCCCTCCTGATCTCTAGAATTTCTGTGGTCTGTTGTTAATGATGCCATTCCTCTACGGATGGTTGTTTGGGGCAAAGTAGTGAGTGTAGTGAGTGTAGTGGGTGTAGAGTATTCCTCCTTCCCTTGAACCTCAAAATACGATCTTAACGAAGGAGTAATTTTAGTCTTTCTGGGCGGAGGATCTAGAGGGGTACCGTTTTTCTCCCACCCTTTTTCCTTTGTTTACGTTCAAGTAGGGACTCTTTAACTATCGGGGTCGCTTCAATAGTATGAGGCAGTGGGCTAGGAAATACAGTGCGTGTGGATGTAGGTATAGAAGTAGGAAAAGTTATTGGGGGGGATATATCGGAGCCCCCGGCTCTAGATAGCCCTGAACTGAAATCTACCCTTGAATTCCTTAGTGTATACCGAGAAATACCTTGAGGTTTCCCTTCTGTAGCTGGGGTAGGTCCAGTCTTGTCCACCTTGCTGGCTATCTTCGTTATTCTCCCCTGTCCTTTCTCCTTTGCGCCTGAGAGAGGGATCCTTTTGGGGCACATAGAATGAGGTGTGGATGCCTCTACCGATGACAATCGCGCCCGGAAACTTGTGCTGATGCTGCCGCCCGTGACCTGGTGGTGGAACTGGGCTGCAGCTCGCCGATCCCGACGTAGCTGCGAGGCTGCCAGCAACCACCGGTCACCGCGGGAGGCAGGCTGCTGCTGTGGAGAAATGGCGAAAAGCAGCTCCAGGGCGTATTGCCCTCTTTCCTGACAGGCTGTAAAATGCTTTCTACGAGCCGCGTCCTCCGGCGGCGTCTCTGTGGGCGTCTCTGTGGGGGTCCGCAGCGCGACTCGGCTAAGTGCGGTTCGGCGTCTCAGTGACGAAGAGGTGAGCGGCAGCGGCCCGTGGTTAACCGGCTGCCATGTTCCTCCACTACAACTTCTTCTAAATAAACTACAAATTTAAATTGTACCAGAAGAGACCCAGAGTATAGAAAGGACTCCTGTGATCTGTTGAGTGGTCTCCCTTGCTGGCTTTAGTCACCATTTAATTGACCTGAACCTGTGTGACTACATGTCCGCGAGGGATGCTTATGTATTTGAACCAACAAATGAAGGATTTATTGTTTAAATAAAATTGAGTTCTTGTCGCACCTGTGTATGACAGAGTACACCTACTATATTATATATTTTGTATTGTGTACTTTTATTTGAAATTGACATTGGATAGATTTGACACCAATCATATTACATAGACATTTAGTGTACATTCATTTGGAACAGGGATCTGATATATCTATTACCAATCACGGAACTAAGTAATTTTGTTTTGAAATTACTCCTTCAGGAATCATTTTGTATTGTGATTTATATATACCCAGTTTCCTGGGGTATTATTTGGTTGCCCTAGTGTGTGTGACTTAACATGTACTGTTGAATTTATTATTAAATTGCTATCTCGCTTTTCTACTAGCTTAAACACCACTAAAACCCTAGCACTCATGCTAAATTACACACATTTCTAATGCATCATAGCCATTGTATCCCATGTTGTACAATTGCACATTTTCTGCACTGCGTAGTAAACCTAGCCTTGTTCTGAGGATTTGCTCAACAAAGTGAGAATTTTAGAAAACAGATAGTCCAGCTCCTGTCTGTGCCTTGGTATCGGTTTGCTAAGGTCTTCTCACATTCTTTCTAATGAGATCATCTTGGCACCTGCTCATTAGTGAATATCAGTTAGTTTCATTCTCAGTCACTTATACATTCGTTTGTACCGAGAAAAGGTGTATGAACATGACAATCTGGAATAGATTTAAGCATTAAATGCATCGAAAGCTCTGGTCCTTTAAAACAGCAATTGCCTTGTATTATTTTTGCCACTGTTTTGCATTTTAATTAGAGGTGTGTGAAATTTGTATAATTTCTGTAATTATGCGAAATTTTAGGAAAATCGTAGATGATGCCCTCCTGACCAAAGATGATTCTTCCTTTTTGCCTGATATTGGTGGAGCTCTCAGCTGCCTTTGACACAGTCAACCATCCCACCCTCATAGGCACCCTGGAGTCTCAAATGGGATGCTCCGGCATTGTTCTTCACTGGTTCCTCTCCTACCTGTCCAACTGACTCCAGTTGTTAACATGGGCACCTCCAGTCCCAAAAGCTCCCTATCACCTGCAGAGTCCCCCAGGGTTCCATACTATGTCCTGTCATCTTCAGCCTCTACATAGAGCTGCTTGGTGCTCCACTCACTGATAACAGCATCAAGGTTCACCAATATGCCAATGATACACTAGGCTATTTGAAAGCCTCCTCTGCGTTAGAGATCCAGCGTATCAAACATTGCCTGTACATCATCCAGACTTCAATGTCCAGCACCTCCCTGAAGCTTAACCCAGCCAAAACAGAATTCATGCTATTATCCAAGATTAATAAACAAGAAACAGCACACCTGTTGACATGATTTCAATGACATGAACCTTGAAAGCTTTGAACACCAACTTTCACCAAATGCAATACCACTTGGATTCATCCTGGACACCAAACTCACCCTCAAGGAACACATTGCCAAAAAATACAAGGACTGTCAGGTGCAAGCTCTCTCTTCTAAAGAAGTTAGATAACGTCTTGCTTCATAGCCTTCCAGACTCCACATTGACACCCAATTACACTCCACTCCACATGCCATAGGACGTTTACTCCAGGGCCTGAAAAAATACAATCACATCACCCCCATCCTAATGGAACTCCATTGGCTCCTCTTTCTAGCCCCCCGTCTTTGAAATCAGGGGCATCATTTACAAAGCCATCATGACTAGCGCCCCTGCTTATCTTTCAGACAAGATAAGTATCTCTGGTGGTTCTCAGCACACCCACAGCCAGAGCACAATCTGGCTGCTCTGTTCTTTGTTACTAGTGTAAACCATTTCCTCGCTAATTAGGTCTAACGGGTCCTATTATCAGTCCCTGTTTGTTTTCCTTCCTCGCTGCTGAAAATGTTTAAACTTACTGTACTATGTGTAAAAGCATTCCAAAATTGCTGAGGTTTCAGATCTTATTAGTTAGGCACTTAGCGACAGATTTACTAAGCCTTTGCGTTGTCCTTGCATCGGGCACGACGGCGCTAGAACAGTGCAAAGGCTTCAGTAAGATTTAAAAAGCCAATCAAGGAGCTATTTGCGCTGCCTTGGAACAGCTTCTTCCAGAAAGTAACTTCAGAACTGCTATTCAAGCCCTCATACTCTTGCATTTGGATGGTGGTAATGCTTTGCTTCATAGCCTTTGGGATTCCATACTGATGATACCCCTTTACACGCCACGTGCCACAGCATGTCCAATCCAGGGCCTGAAAAAATATGATCACATCACCCCTATCCTAATGGAACTCTATTGGTACCTCTTGTCAGCCCGCCCCATCTTAAAAACTAGCTCCATCATTTACAAAGCCATTATGACTAGTACTTTCAGACAAGATCAATATCTTTGGTGGTACTCAGCACACCTGCAGCCAGAGCACAATCTAACTGCAGACTAAGAAATGTAAAAAAGAAACACAAGCAAGCAGGTCCTGAAGAAATATGATCATATCACCCCTATTGTGATGGAACTCCTCTGGTTCCCCCGTGCCGTCCCGCACCATCTTCAATAACAGCTTCATCATTTACAAATCCATCACACAAGCAACCCCACTTATCTTTCAAACAACTCACCATCTGTGGTGGTTATCGACACACCCATAGTCACGACACCATCCAACTACAGACTAAGAAGTGTAAAAAAGAAAAAACCAAGGGAACAGGTTAATTCCATCTATGCTCCCAAGATCTGGAAGAACATTCCCATATCCATCAGGAGGAGCACCCCAACACTGCTCCAGTTAACGAAAGAGTTGAAGAGTCACCTCTTTAAAGAACATTACATCACAACGCATTGACTGCCCGTAAACCAGTTTCCTCTCCTATCATTTGTTGACTTGATGGTTGCATTTGACCCTGTATAGTGCTATATAAATGCCATACACATACATAAATACATAAAATGGCCCCAGTACCGTGCAAGTACGAGTAAAACCCCATGGAATGGGGAAGTACTGTATGGGTTTGATTTTCCCAGTTTAAAACACACAGAATCCAGTATCGCAGTATTTATTCTGCACACATTTACCACCTGCTGAAAGCTTTGAGCAGCTGGTACATGTATGTGGGCACTGGTGCGTGGAGTGAGATAGGGGAAGTAGAGGAGGGAAGAGGGACTTTTTCTAGCATGGGGAATCCCCGTGTTAGAAAAATAAGTGGCATGAAACTTGGCTGCTGCTTCAGCAAATGTCTTGTGATCTTTCCGACTGCAAAAATCAGGTCAGGTTCTTCCACACCCAGTTAATCCAGGTGTGGAAAAACCTAACCAATAATAATCACATGGCGAGAAATTAATGCATGATAGTATATGTTAATTGTGTTCTGCCTGATTTGGAATCAGGCTCTTACTTGTCATTTGATTATAGTGGTGCTGTTTATATGATTTTAAACTATGATGTTATAACATGTGTTTTGGTGTCAGAATTCCCATCTGTTCCCATCGCCCAATAATGGAATAACACAGGAAACAGGAAAAGGTCAAGTGCAGCATCAGCAGTACAGGAGTCCTTCATACAGAACAGATACAGTGCAGTTGCAGTGGCAGAAGCCCGTGGGTGAGGAGGGTGGGTGTTGGTGCGATGTATGTTAGTGGCCCACCCCAACTCCCCTTTTTCCCTTGTGAGCCCCTATACCTGCATGTATTGGCCACCAGAATTACCAGACAAGGCAACACTGTTAGACCTGTCATACTTGGCGTGATTTTCCCAGTAACCTTTTGCCTTCCCTCCTCCTGTTTTGCTGACTTCATTTTTGCTGGCTTTAGGACTCTGCACACTTTACCACTGCTAACCAGTGCTAGAGTGCTTGTGCTCTCTACATTAAACATGGTGGAATTGGCTTATACCTAATTGGCACATCTAATTTACTTGTAAGTCCCTAGTAAAGTGGCACTACCTTTGTCCAGGGCATGTAAATTAAATGCTACTCATGGGCCTGCAGCACTGATTGTGCCACCCACTTAAGTAGCCATTTTAACATGTCTCAGGCCTGCCACTGCAGCCTGTGTGTGAAGTTTTAAACTGATGTTTTGACGTCACAAGATACACCTTTTGCCAGGCCAAAAATCTTCCTTTTTAATACATATGTCATCCCTAGGGTAGGCCCTGGACTGCCCAGAGAACAGGGTGCAGTGTATTTAAAAGTTAAACATGTACTTTTTAGTTTTACATGTCCTGTTAGTGAAAACCCCTTAAATTAATTTTTCACTACCGAAAGACATACCTCTCCCATAGGCTAAAATTGAAGTTACTTAATTACATCTATTAAGTGATAATTTCCAAATGGGAGCAGGTAACCAGTTCATGTTTGGTGTTTTTGGAACTGTAATGAAAACTCCTCTCTCATGCTGAAGTCAGATTTTAGATTACAATTTTGAAAATGCCCCTTTTAGAAAGTTGGCAAAACCAAAGGGGATGATGGACGGAGTGTTGAACATTGCAAGCACTCAACCCCAGTCAACTGATCTGGGTTTAATCCATCATCATTCTTTAGCTCACTCCGCCACCCCAGTTCAGACATGGCCATATGCAAATCAGTCTGACCCTGTGCCTCATGGGAACAGTCCAGCCCGAACTGCCAAGCCATGTCTTCCCTGGACCGGAAACAAGCATCCTGGGACCGGTTTCTGGCTTACAGCCGTCATCAGCCAGGCTATCTTGAATCTAGTGGCAAAGTGAGCAAGGGACCCACGTCTGGGCATACCCTGCCAACTTAGGGCGAACATAGCAAAACCAAAGGGGATGATGGACGGAGTGTTGAACATTGCAAGCACTCAACCCCAGTCAACTGATCTTGGTTTAATCCATCATCATTCTTTAGCTCACTCCGTCACTCCCAGTTCAGACATGGCCATATGCAAATCAGTCTGACCCTGTGCCTCATAGGAACAGTCCAGCCCGAACTGCCAAGCCATGTCTTCCCTGGACCGGAAACAAGCATCCTGGGAACGGTTTCTGGCTTACAGCCGTCATCAGCCAGGCTATCTTGAATCTAGTGGCAAAGTGAGCAAGGGACCCACGTCTGGACATACCCTGCCAACTTAGGGTGAACATAGCAAAACCAAAGGGGATGTTGGACGGAGTGTTGAACATTGCAAGCACTCAACCCCAGTCAACTGATCTGGGTTTAATCCATCATCATTCTTTAGCTCACTCCGCCACCCCAGTTCAGACATGGCCATATGCAAATCAGTCTGACCCTGTGCCTCATAGGAACAGTCCAGCCCGAACTGCCAAGCCATGTCTTCCCTGGACCGGAAACAAGCATCCTGGGACCGGTTTCTGGCTTACAGCCGTCATCAGCCAGGCTATCTTGAATCTAGTGGCAAAGTGAGCAAGGGACCCACGTCTGGACATACCCTGCCAACTTAGGGTGAACATAGCAAAACCAAAGGGGATGTTGGACGGAGTGTTGAACATTGCAAGCACTCAACCCCAGTCAACTGATCTGGGTTTAATCCATCATCATTCTTTAGCTCACTCCGCCACCCCAGTTCAGACATGGCCATATGCAAATCAGTCTGACCCTGTGCCTCATGGGAACAGTCCAGCCCGAACTGCCAAGCCATGTCTTCCCTGGACCGGAAACAAGCATCCTGGGACCGGTTTCTGGCTTACAGCCGTCATCAGCCAGGCTATCTTGAATCTAGTGGCAAAGTGAGCAAGGGACCCACGTCTGGGCATACCCTGCCAACTTAGGGCGAACATAGCAAAACCAAAGGGGATGATGGACGGAGTGTTGAACATTGCAAGCACTCAACCCCAGTCAACTGATCTGGGTTTAATCCATCATCATTCTTTAGCTCACTCCGCCACCCCAGTTCAGACATGGCTATATGCAAATCAGTCTGACCCTGCCATCCTGGCACCTGGGAAGAATGATGATGGATTAACCCCTTAACCGCGGCGGCAATTCCGCCGCGGTGCGGCGGTTTAGCGGAGTGGGTGGGGCCGCGTCGGCCAACGGACGTGCGCAGCACTACGGAGGTAGTGCTCGCGACGGCCGTTGGCCGACAGAAGCAGCGAAGGGGTTAAACCCAGATCTGTTGACTGGGGGTGAGTGTTTGATTTGCTCTAACGCTCCGTCCATCATCCCCTTTGGTATCGCTTTGTTCGCCCTGAGTTGGCAGGGTATGCCCAGACGTGGGTCCCTTGCTCACTTTGCCACTGGATTCAAGATAGCCTGGCTGATGAGGGTTTTGTACCCGAAACCGGTCCCAGGATGCTTGTTTCCGGTCCAGGGAAGACATGGCTTGGTAGTTCGGGCTGGACTGTTCCCATGAGGCACAGGGTCAGACTGATTTGCATATGGCCATGTCTGAACTGGGGTGGTGGAGTGAGCTAAAGAAGGATGATGGATTAAACCCAGATCTGTTGACTGGGGGTGAGTGTTTGATTTGCTCTAACGCTCCGTCCATCATCCCCTTTGGTATCGCGTTGTTCGCCCTGAGTTGGCAGGGTATGCCCAGACGTGGGTCCCTTGCTCACTTTGCCACTGGATTCAAGATAGCCTGGCTGATGAGGGTTTTGAACCCGAAACCGGTCCCAGGATGCTTGTTTCCGGTCCAGGGAAGACATGGCTTGGCAGTTCGGGCTGGACTGTTCCCATGAGGCACAGGGTCAGACTGATTTGCATATGGCCATGTCTGAACTGGGGTGGTGGAGTGAGCTAAAGAATGATGATGGATTAAACCCAGATCTGTTGACTGGGGGTGAGTGTTTGATTTGCTCTAACGCTCCGTCCATCATCCCCTTTGGTATCGCTTTGTTCGCCCTGAGTTGGCAGGGTATGCCCAGACGTGGGTCCCTTGCTCACTTTGCCACTGGATTCAAGATAGCCTGGCTGATGAGGGTTTTGAACCCGAAACCGGTCCCAGGATGCTTGTTTCCGGTCCAGGGAAGACATGGCTTGGCAGTTCGGGCTGGACTGTTCCCATGAGGCACAGGGTCAGACTGATTTGCATATGGCCATGTCTGAACTGGGGTGGTGGAGTGAGCTAAAGAATGATGATGGATTAAACCCAGATCTGTTGACTGGGGGTGAGTGTTTGATTTGCTCTAACGCTCCATCCATCATCCCCTTTGGTATCGCTTGTTCGCCCTGAGTTGGCAGGGTATGCCCAGACGTGGGTCCCTTGCTCACTTTGCCACTGGATTCAAGATAGCCTGGCTGATGAGGGTTTTGAACCCGAAACCGGTCCCAGGATGCTTGTTTCCGGTCCAGGGAAGACATGGCTTGGCAGTTCGGGCTGGAATGTTCCCATGAGGCACAGGGTCAGACTGATTTGCATATGGCCATGTCTGAACTGGGGTGGTGGAGTGAGCTAAAGTATGATGATGGATTAAACCCAGATCTGTTGACTGGGGGTGAGTGTTTGATTTGCTCTTACGCTCCGTCCATCATCCCCTTTGGTATCGCTTTGTTCGCCCTGAGTTGGCAGGGTATGCCCAGACGTGGGTCCCTTGCTCACTTTGCCACTGGATTCAAGATAGCCTGGCTGATGAGGGTTTTGAACCCGAAACCGGTCCCAGGTTGCTTGTTTCCGGTCCAGGGAAGACATGGCTTGGCAGTTCGGGCTGGACTGTTCCCATGAGGCACAGGGTCAGACTGATTTGCATATGGCCATGTCTGAACTGGGGTGGTGGAGTGAGCTAAAGAATGATGATGGATTAAACCCAGATCTGTTGACTGGGGGTGAGTGTTTGATTTGCTCTAACGCTCCGTCCATCCCCTTTGGTATCGCTTTGTTCGCCCTGAGTTGGCAGGGTATGCCCAGACGTGGGTCCCTTGCTCACTTTGCCACTGGATTCAAGATAGCCTGGCTGATGAGGGTTTTGAACCTGAAACCGGTCCCAAGATGCTTGTTTCCGGTCCAGGGAAGACATGGCTTGGCAGTTCGGGCTGGACTGTTCCAATGAGGCACAGGGTCAGACTGATTTGCATATGGCCATGTCTGAACTGGGGTGGTGGAGTGAGCTAAAGAATGATGATGGATTAAACCCAGATCTGTTGACTGGGGGTGAGTGTTTGATTTGCTCTAACGCTCCGTCCATCATCCCCTTTGGTATCGCTTTGTTCGCCCTGAGTTGGCAGTGTATGCCCAGACGTGGGTCCCTTGCTCACCTTACCACTGGATTCAAGATAGCCTGGCTGATGAGGGTTTTGAACCCGAAACCGGTCCCAGGATGCTTGTTTCCGGTCCAGGGAAGACATGGCTTGGCAGTTCGGGCTGGACTGTTCCCATGAGGCACAGGGTCAGACTGATTTGCATATGGCCATGTCTGAACTGGGGTGGTGGAGTGAGCTAAAGAATGATGATGGATTAAACCCAGATCTGTTGACTGGGGGTGAGTGTTTGATTTGCTCTAACGCTCCGTCCATCATCCCCTTTGGTATCGCTTTGTTCGCCCTGAGTTGGCAGGGTATGCCCAGACGTGGGTCCCTTGCTCACTTTGCCACTGGATTCAAGATAGCCTGGCTGATGAGGGTTTTGAACCCGAAACCGGTCCCAGGATGCTTGTTTCCGGTCCAGGGAAGACATGGCTTGGCAGTTCGGGCTGGACTGTTCCCATGAGGCACAGGGTCAGACTGATTTGCATATGGCCATGTCTGAACTGGGGTGGTGGAGTGAGCTAAAGAATGATGATGGATTAAACCCAGATCTGTTGACTGGGGGTGAGTGTTTGATTTGCTCTAACGCTCCGTCCATCATCCCCTTTGGTATCGCTTTGTTCGCCCTGAGTTGGCAGGGTATGCCCAGACGTGGGTCCCTTGCTCACTTTGCCACTGGATTCAAGATAGCCTGGCTGATGAGGGTTTTGAACCCGAAACCAGTCCCAGGATGCTTGTTTCCGGTCCAGGGAAGACATGGCTTGGCAGTTCGGGCTGGACTGTTCCCATGAGGCACAGGGTCAGACTGATTTGCATATGGCCATGTCTGAACTGGGGTGGTGGAGTGAGCTAAAGAATGATGATGGATTAAACCCAGATCTGTTGACTGGGGGTGAGTGTTTGATTTGCTCTAACGCTCCGTCCATCATCCCCTTTGGTATCGCTTTGTTCGCCCTGAGTTGGCAGGGTATGCCCAGACGTGGGTCCCTTGCTCACCTTGCCACTGGATTCAAGATAGCCTGGCTGATGAGGGTTTTGAACCCGAAACCGGTCCCAGGATGCTTGTTTCCGGTCCAGGGAAGACATGGCTTGGCAGTTCGGGCTGGACTGTTCCCATGAGGCACAGGGTCAGACTGATTTGCATATGGCGATGTCTGAACTGGGGTGGTGGAGTGAGCTAAAGAATGATGATGGATTAAACCCAGATCTGTTGACTGGGGGTGAGTGTTTTATTTGCTCTAACGCTCCGTCCATCATCCCCTTTGGTATCGCTTTGTTCGCCCTGAGTTGGCAGGGTATGCCCAGACGTGGGTCCCTTGCTCACTTTGCCACTGGATTCAAGATAGCCTGGCTGATGAGGGTTTTGAACCCGAAACCGGTCCCAGGGTGCTTGTTTCCGGTCCAGGGAAGACATGGCTTGGCAGTTCGGGCTGGACTGTTCCCATGAGGCACAGGGTCAGACTGATTTGCATATGGCCATGTCTGAACTGGGGTGGTGGAGTGAGCTAAAGAATGATGATGGATTAAACCCAGATCTGTTGACTGGGGGTGAGTGTTTGATTTGCTCTAACACTCCATCCATCATCCCCTTTGGTATCGCTTTGTTCGCCCTGAGTTGGCAGGGTATGCCCAGACGTGGGTCCCTTGCTCACTTTGCCACTGGATTCAAGATAGCCTGGCTGATGAGGGTTTTGAACCCGAAACCGGTCCCAGGATGCTTGTTTCCGGTCCAGGGAAGACATGGCTTGGCAGTTCGGGCTGGACTGTTCCCATGAGGCACAGGGTCAGACTGATTTGCATATGGCCATGTCTGAACTGGGGTGGTGGAGTGAGCTAAAGAATGATGATGGATTAAACCCAGATCTGTTGACTGGGGGTGAGTATTTGATTTGCTCTAACGCTCCGTCCATCATCCCCTTTGGTATCGCTTTGTTCGCCCTGAGTTGGCAGGGTATGCCCAGACGGGGGTCCCTTGCTCACTTTGCCACTGGATTCAAGATAGCCTGGCTGATGAGGGTTTTGAACCCGAAACCGGTCCCAAGATGCTTGTTTTCGGTCCAGGGAAAACATGGCTTGGCAGTTCGGGCTGGACTGTTCCCATGAGGCACAGGGTCAGACTGATTTGCATATGGCCATGTCTGAACTGGGGTGGTGGAGTGAGCTAAAGAATGATGATGGATTAAACCCAGATCTGTTGACTGGGGGTGAGTGTTTGATTTGCTCTAACGCTCCGTCCATCATCCCCTTTGGTATCCCTTTTAGAAAGTTGGCATTTTCCTGCCATAGCCATTTAGTGCCTACAGCCTGTCCCTGGGTCACATGACTGGGTGTAGCTGAAGCTGAGCTTTGTGCATTCCTTCTAGACAGACACACACAATGGAGAGCTTAGGTGTTTCTGGATGGGCCATCACTGGCAGGATGGGAGGGGGAGTAGGGCACAGCCCTACGTACACTTGAATAGGCTGTGCACAGCCTCCACACAAAGGGCTGCATACCCCATGTAGTTAGTCTAGAGCCAGGACAGGGAAGGCAGGATGACTGGGGACTTAAAAGGAAAACCTCTAGAGCCTTCCCCAACTTCAAAGGAAGGCCCAGGTATAAATATTGGACCCCAGACACCAACTCTTCAGTACACGTCTGGACCTGTGGTTCTCTGCCAATGAAGAAGGTCTGCTGGGCTGCTGAAAGGAATTCCACTGTGCTGACCTGCTGCATGCTGCCCTCTTGCCTGGGTGAGAAGGACTGGACCTGCATCTGTTGAACCAAGGACTCCAGAGTGACTCCAAAGGTTAGTTGGCTGGACTCCTGACTACTGCCTCAGGGACAGGAGGGTTCAACAACCTTGAACCCAGCACCTGCCATGTGGTATCAAGCCAGCCCTGGATACTTCAAAGTGATCCTGAAGGTGCTCTGCCAGCCCATCTGTGGATCCAGCAGAACCGACACATCTCCGCTGCTGCACAGTGCAACCCGAGCAGAACCCACACATTGCCTCTGCTGCAAGGTTTCTCCCAGCGGATGGAATCTGCATTGACTTTGCAGCCCGCACTGAGACCGCCGCTGTGTAAAGCTTCACCGACGCAGATCTCTGCATCGCAAATCTCTCCTCAAGGGCAGCCTCGACCGTGAAGCAGGTTCTTGCATCGCAGTCTCACAGCTCTTCTGAACTGACACATCACCCCAACTGCGTGACGCATCCTCGACGCCGAACTTTGGAGTGCAAGTTGATGCAGCGCGTACAATAAAACTATTCTCCTCCCAGGTCACTTATAGGTCATCCAGGGGCAAACTATATTTTCTCATATCCACATGACGATGGGGCCCATAAACATCGCCTAACACACACGCACACACCTGGATTTCCTTTACACCTTTATGAAATTCTGTACTCCTAGGAGAAGCATGAGAACTAAATGGAGAACACCATTTATGTACCGCTGGAAGGAGCCGGGATATCTTATTACCTTAACTTGTCGCTTTCTTTTAGTTATTTCTTAAGATATTCCTGCTCATTGTTTTGTCGATGAATCATTCATGTAAGAAATTAGTTCATAGTGATTAAGACCAGCTGAACCACAATAACCAATTACTGATGTCACAATCATTTAGGAAAATAACCACTGAGTCATTTTGGTTTAAAGAATCTTAAATTTTATATAATTTTTAAAAGCATGAGAAAGAATTTAAACTTTATTCAATTATTCATTCTTAAATTCAAATATTTATTAAGCATAATCAATTTATTGCAGAAAGGAAATTTTTGTCATGAAGCCAAAACCCTAATTACCTGCCTACCTTTCTAATTTAGCCTAATGATTTCTAACCTAAGTTTAAGAATTAGAAATAACCTGATTCTCATACTCAACTGGAAAATTAAGACAGCAACAGCAACTTCAGCTCGTCAGCATCAGCTACCTGCAACCCGTCTCATCTAACAGTCTTTCAGCATCTCCCGCTCAGTAAAGGATCGATCAGGACCACCCAGCACTGGAAGCCACCAACACCAACACGACTCTCCAACTCCGCTCCTGACTGTGACTGCGACTGACCCCCTCCCACTAAGAGTAGGCCCTCTTATACCCTAATTCTAACTTTGCTAACTAATTGTTGCAACATTAATAACACGCTTTTCTTTCATTGGTCCATGCATGTCATCTTATTCATTCTTTTAATCAAGTTCTCTTGGATCCAATGGTCCTTGGATCATTTCCTTTCCCATACGCTCAAGACATGTTTCCATCCGCTTCGATCAGTACATTTGTAACTTCTTTCGATACATTCGAGAACTCCGCAGTCATTGTCCTTTCTCTTAAAACTGGTTTCCCACGGGTCTTCTGTTGATCACCACGGCACACTATCAGTTCAATTAGGTCACATCAGCCTTGACCATTTCTCGCATCCTAGCCTCTCAGTAACATCACGAGGTTTAGTTTTTCTCCGACTTCATCCCGTGTCACATGTCCCCTTGCGCCTGCGCACATCTTCCCACTGGCGGCCATTTTATATCGCCACTCGGTTATACTTTAGAAGCACTAATTTGAGGCAAACAAAACATAATTAAAATAGAGAAAAATAGCCTTTTCGTTTCCCTCCCGTCATCTACGTACCCCAATTAGTTATTACCTAGCAGAAAGCAACATTTAAGCTGTTCCTTACTTACCATCACTATTGTTTTTGCAACAACACGTTTTATTTCTATGAAGCACAAAAACATGCATTTATTTTTTATTAGTACGCATTTATTTTTACGTTATAATTAGACACACGGACATCCATTAATAGATTATTTAGCACACACATTGGCATGTTACCTTTCCCACACATACAGTGTTGATTAATACATTTAAACGAACATTTTATTAATTATTTATAAAATTTGTTAGGGGTTAAAAAAAATTATTTTCCCTGCTCCATCAACTCCCCCCTTTGGTGATTTTTAAATCACCACATAAAACCCAAGTTATACTTCTTTTCAGGCAGCATGTCTTTTATCCTGTGTCTTCTGTTATTTACACATCTGTTTCTTCTTCATCTTGCCTTTTTGTCTCCTTATACATGCTTTCTTTCATTTTCTCCAACTCAATTTCACCCATTTCTCTCTCTCTTTCTTTCATTATTCTGTTATTTCTTTTCATCTTATTTTGTCTTACTTTTCTTTTTATACACGTTATTACTATTTTCAACACCATGGCTAATAATATTACTACAGTTGCTATTATTATAACTTTCCCTATCATTAGTCTACTCATTCTGGTCAACCAATTTGCTACTGAAGAAAACCCTCTACCAAGTTTTCCCAAAACACTTTCAACCTCCAGTGGAACTAGTTCTTTGTGCAAATTTATAATATTTGTAATATACTTCTGTATATTTTCACTTTTATCAGGAATGTAAGTACAACAATGTTGGACTTTCAACATTCCACAGACTCCACCCTCTTTTGCCAAAAGAATATCAAGGGCAAGCCGATTTTGCATCACCATAGCTCTCATGGCAACCATTTCGGTATTTACCATTAAGAACCCTCCCGCAGTATCTGTAGACAAACGATCTACTACTGTGGATAACTTCCGAATTTTAAATGCATTCAAAGATATTCCCACTGCTGGTATTAATGCTCCAAAAATATCACCTACAATTTCTGAAAAACTTTCCCTCTTTCTACGTGTAAAACTATTAATCATCTTGTATGTTCCCTTTTCTTCTCTATCCATGTGAAAGATTTTTGGAAAGACCAGGCCTACATAGCAAGTTCCATACCAATGGTCCGGTAACCTGTAATAAGCTCTATTCCCACAAATATAATAGATACCTGGAAATATTGGATCTTTTCCACCTTTGAATCCCCAACCTCCCAAAATTTGATAATTGTCATGGCAGATACTGGAACCTACAAAGTAATTGTCATAGACTGTCTTATTTCTCCTAATACACAACTTTCCTGTTTGCGGCCAATCTAATGTCATTGCTGCATTTATCTTTTTTCCTTCATGATTTCCTTCCTCAAACGTCCATAGATGTGTTCCTTCCTCTTTTATTGCTTCTTTTTGAAATTTCATTCTTCTTTCTTCAACCATTTCTAAAAATACCTTTTCTTCTTTCTTTAACTCACAGGTAAGGTTGTTACTAATTATTTCTTCTAAGGTTAATTTTCTATGTTCTAGAAAGAATTCTCCTAAAACCTTTGCTGGTTTTACTTTGTTAAGTTCTGGTACTACTGGAATGTTTGCAAAAATCTTATCTATGTCAGTATAATAAGATTCTAATCTACCTGTTTTATAAAATAAACTTGCTATTACACTACATGTTATTCCATAAGTTAGAGGTAGGTGATGATAAGTCACACCTTCTGACACTGATGCAGGCAACTGCATACAAACATAACAATCTCTCACATCCATTGTCTCTACATATTCGTACAACAATTTTGTAAAAACATTTTTAGAAAAGTCTGTTACTGACTTATCCTTATGTAACTCTGCACTACTTCTTAAAATAACTGGGGGCAGATTTACGTTCCCTGGCGCATCCCTGCAAATCAGCAGGGATGCGCCAGGGAAGATGCGTGACTCAAGTTTACCCTTGCGCCACCACAGATGCGCCGCATTGTAAATGCGGCGCCTCATGGCGCAAGGATAAACAGATGCGTGACGCATCTGTCGGCGGAAGGGTGGCGCAGTACTGGAGTCGTGTCGCAAGTGCGACGTAACTCCAGTACTGCTCAGGGGTGCCCTATACCTAACATGCTGCGTCACTCCTTACGCCTGCTTGAAGCAGGCGTAAGGATTTGACGCAGCAGGGACGTAAAAGTGACTCCATGAAATCTTGTAGATTTCACTGCGTCACTTTTACGGGGCTTCCTGCGCAGGAACGCCCCCGCCTGGCACGCCCATGAAACCTGACGGGTTTCATGTGGCGCAGGGCTTTACAACGTGACGCATCTCCCTAGATGCGTCACGTTGTAAATCCCCCGCAGCATGGCGCATGATTTGCGCCGCCGCTGCGTCACAAAAGTGACGCAACGGCGGCGCAAAAGTGGCGTAAGGGGCTTGTAAATCTGCCCCCTGGTTCTTTAATATTAGTTTCTTTTTCTTGTTTAGTATCATTCTTTGCTTCTATCACAGCTAAACTAATAGGAATTGTGATTGCTAAAACTATCCATATGGTCATTAATAACCCTGTACAAAAGCAGCACATTTTGCACCATCTTTTTATAAACTCACATTTATCTCTTCTATCCCTAGTATTTTCCATTTTTCTTTATTTATTTTTTCTCTATTTGTTAAGTTTCAGAAAATTGTGTCACTACACCTCAGAAATGACTTAGATGCCACTCTGCTTTCAAAAAGTCTTTGCTTGGTACTTTCTTTTAATTCTCTCCAGAATTCTTTCGTTGTCACATCCGGTGATTTGTCACATCCAGTAAAATTGTCATGTCCGGCAGAAGCACTATAAGTCTTCACTTTGTTGCATCTCACCTTTTCCCATTCGACTTCTCAGTCTCTGGTTCTCGTGAGTGTTTTCTTCTTCTTTGTAATCTGTCAGTGCAATATACAGCCACTCAGGTGACTTATACTTTGCATTCACTTTCTTTGTCCTTTTGGACTTTTGTAATCTTTTTCCACTGGGTTTTTCTTGTCCCTTTTGACTTGTTACTTCATTCACTTGTTCAGCACTTTCGTCTCCCGCTCTTATTATTCTATATCTCAATTTTCTTATATAGCTGTTGGGCCAATTATCTCCTTTTCTTGGCCTTTTGGCTTCACCTTCTCTTTCTTCTCTTTCTGATTTCCAATTTCTTTTTCTTGATTCAGTTTTTGCCTTTTCCTCTTCTCCACTTTCTTCAGTTTCTGTTTCAACTGTTTCACTATTGTCTCTTATTTTGAAACTTATGATCTCGTCATCTCCTACTGGTGGATCTGTCTTCTCCTTCTTGTTTTCCCTTATTACTGTCCCTCCTCGGTGTTCTTCCGATTTGGTGTTTTCCTCCCTTTCTGCTTCCAAATTTCCCTGTTCTTCTGTTTCTCTATCTGTCCCTATTGCTCCTCGGGGTTCTTCTCGATTTTCTAACTTTTTGTGTACTTCTTTCCCTACTTCATCTATTAATATTATTTCTGAAGGATTTCCACCATAACTTGTACTTGGTTGTTCATCTAACTCAATTTCTTGCTCAGTTTCTTCTCTAATTGGTTTATAACCCCAAGTTCTCCTTCGGAATTCTTCACAGTTTGCAACTGAATCATCAGATTCTGAATTTGTGTCAGATATTTCCAGATGTCGACTTACAGGTCGATCTTCAGGTTCTGGAACTTCTGAATTTCTTTCTTCTTCTTCTTCTTCTTCTTTAGAGGTGTTTGCCGTTGGGGTTTCCAGATGTCGACTTTCAGGTCGATCTTCAAGTTCTGGCACCTTTTCTCTTATCCTTGTTGTCCCAGCTGTTAAACTTTTATCCCACACTTCCAGACGTCGACTCACATGTCGATCAGTAGGTTCTTGAACTCTGATTGTGTGGCTGGCATGGACCCAGTTCTTCACTCCTGCACACTTGACTGCAGTCGTTGTTACTAGGATTACCTGTCATGGTTCGTCCCAGCGAGGAACTAGACAGTTTCTTCTCCTGTGGATTTTTATGCGGACCCAGTCTCCTGGATTCAAGTTGTGGGCTGGTTTTCTTTCAAGAGTGGTCGCATCCGGTCCAACCTGATGAAACACAGAACGCACCACATCAGCCAGTCCCTTGCAATAATCCAGTACTAGATCATCAGTTATAGTTAATAACTTGTTGACAGGTACGTGTGCTTGTCTCATTGCTCGTCCCATGATCATCTCATGAGGACTGAGTCCAGTTTTCTTTTCAGGGATGCTTCTGATGGTCATCAGAACAAGAGGCAGTGCATCTGGCCATTTGAGTCCTGTAGCTTGACACATTTTTCCTAATCTGTTTTTAATTGTTCCATTAATCTGCTCCACTACCCCAGAAGCCTCTGGTCTGTAAGCACAATGTAGTTTTTGTTTAATACTCAATGCTTCACAAATCAATTGGATCAACTCATTTTGAAAATGTGTTCCTCTATCTGTCTCAACCGTGACTGGAAAACCATACCTTGGAATGAACTCTCGCAGCATAAGTTTTGCCACTGTTGTTCCATCATTCCTTCTCGTGGGGTATGCCTCCACCCAACGAGAGAACAAACAGACGACCACTAGAACATATCTTAGTCTGTTACTAGGGGGCATCTCTATAAAGTCCAACTGCATCCTAGTGAATGGACCTCCTTCTCGTCCTATTGTTCCTAGACTCACTACTGTTTTTCTTCCTGGGTTAAACTGCTGACAAATAAGACATCTTTGACAAAGACTTTCAGCAATGGCTCTGAATTTTGGGTTATACCAGGTTTGTCTAAAAAGTCTGATCATTGCATCTCTCCCAATATGAGCTTGTCCATGGTACATCCGTGCCATGTCTGCAATCATGCTATCAGGCATAACTGGTCTTTCATCTCTGTATACCCACACACCATTATTTTCCTGTCTTCTACATCCTGCTTTTATCCAGTAATCTTTTTCCTCATCTCTTGCAGTTTCTTGTAACTGCCTTACTTCATCCCATGTCTCGACAGTATTAGTAAAAAGCAAAGGACAAGAGACACGCTCCCTTTCTCTATTTTTGTTCATGGACACCATGTTCTCTGCACAATATTTAGCGATCTCATCAGCATAATTATTGCCAACGGCTATGTAATCTTTGTTTTTCTTATGCGCTTTGCACTTCACTACAGCTATTTGTTTAGGCAACTGTATCGCCTCAAGCAGCTTTTTAACAAAATCTCCATTTCTGATAGGTGTTCCTGCAGATGTCAAAAATCCTCTTTGTGACCAAATCTGACCGAAGTCATGTACGATGCCGAAACCATATTGGCTATCGGTCACAATCGTGACTCGTACATTTCTTCCTAATTTACATGCTTGAATCAAAGCAATCAGTTCCGCAACTTGTGCAGACCTTATTCCTTTCAGACAAGACGCTTCCATCACAGTTGCCACTGTGCACACTGCGTAAGCTGCGCTTAAAACTCCTTCTTTTGTTCTCAAGCATGAGCCATCCACAAACATGACATAATCAGATTCCTTTAACGGTTCATCTTTTATGTCAGCTCTTGGTTTCGTGCAATATTCCAGCACGTTCAGACAATCATGATCTACTTCGTCCTGTTCAATTATATTTTCCTCATCTGGCAATGATGTAGAAGGATTTACATTCATGCATCTATCTATGGTCACATTTTCAGCACTCAAGATGACTTTTTCGTACTTAGTCAGCCGACTATGTGTCATGTACTGTGTTTTTGTTCTTGTCAAAAGAATTTCTACTGAGTGGGGAACATATACTCTCAGTGGATACCCCATCACTATACCTTCACTTTGTTCCAGACTTACACAAGTAGCAGCAACTGCTTTCAGACATCCAGGCAATGCTTTTGCTATAGGATCTAAAACAGCTGAAAAATAAGCAATTGGTCTTTTTGTCGTTCCATGTTTTTGTACCAGTACTGAAAACGCACATCCATCTCTTTCACTGCAGTACAACTCAAAATCCTTCTCATAATCAGGCATGCCTAATGCAGGTGCCTCACACAGTTTCTTTTTCAATTCTTTGAAAGATTTCATTTCTTCTTTGTTTAACTCAAAAGGGTCTTTTACATCTTTCTTGGTCAATTTTTGTAATGGTTTTGCAATCAAAGAGAAACCACTTATCCACTGTCGACAATATCCAACCATTCCCAAAAACATTCTTACCTCTCTTTGAGTCATTGGTGCTCTCATTCCTTGAATCATTCTTACTCTTTCTGTCGCTATCTTTCGCACTCCTTTCTCAATTTTATGCCCTAAATACTGGACTTCTTTCTGACAAAACTGTAATTTTGAAGGAGACACTTTATGTCCTCTTTTCTCTAGATGGTTCAGTAAAGCAATTGTATCACTTACACATGCTTCTTTGGTTTTCGATGCCACCAACAGGTCATCGATATACTGCACCATCACTGATTTTTCTGGCATTTTCAAATCTTCCAGAGATTTCTTTAGAATCTGATTAAAGATTGAGGGGCTTTCTGTATACCCCTGAGGAATTCGGCACCATGCCAAAATACGCTCTCCAAACCGGAACGCAAATAATGGCTGGCTATCTGGATGCAAAGGAATAGAGAAAAATGCGTGACACAAATCTATCACAGTGTACCACTCAGCTTCATGTGGAATTTGATATAGAATTACTGCAGGGTTTGGCACTATTGGACAACAGGGCACAACTATTTTGTTGATCTTTCTCAAATCCTGTACTATTCTATATGTTCCATTTGGCTTTTTCAGTCCCATAATAGGTGAATTACATGGACTGCTCATGATTTCTTTTAGAATTCCCTGTTCAATCATTTTATTTATCACAGGAGTTATTCCTTCAATTATTTCTGGAGTTAATTTGTACTGTGGCGTATTCGGGTAAGTTGTCCCTTCTTTTACTGTTACTTTTACGGGATCAACTTCTTTCATTAATCCAATGTCTTCTCCTGTAAAATCCCACACACTTTCTTTTACTGCATTCTTTAGTTCTTCTGGAAGTTTTTCTGCATCAAATGCAGGAAACAAACCATTCGTTTCAGGTTCCTGATTCATCAAAGTTACTTTATACAAGACATCTTCATCTGAAGTCTGAAAACCAATTCCATCTGGCGTACAATAAATTGTGCAATTCATCTTGCACAAGAGGTCACGACCCAAAAGATTTACAGGACTACAATCGCACACTACAAATTTATGCATTTTACTAAAAGAACCAATTTTTACTTCCACCAATTCAGTAAGTGGGGTTTTAATCTGCTGATTGGCTACTCCTACTACTTGGATGTATTCACCTGAGAGAGGAAGGTTTGGAATTTCCACTGATCTAACAGTAGAACGGGTAGCTCCAGTATTGACAAGGAATGTTACATTTGCACCATTCACTTCTCCATCCACAAAGGGACCAGACTGATCTACCTCTAGAGTTGCGCCAAGCACGCACTCTTTCCCCTCTCCTGGGCACCGTCAGAATCTTTCATCCGGGTCATCCTCACTCTGACGCAACCAATACTGAGAAATGTTAGCTGCTCGCGGCAACTGTGTTACCTGCTCTCCTCCGTAGAATCCTGTTTCTGTACTGTACCTTTGTTGGTTAACAGTGTTGGGAAGTGGTGGTTGCGGCACCTGACTTTGTTGAACAACTACCTCATTCTGCACCTGTGGAGTTAATGATTGATGTTCCGGATTAGGTTTAGGTGAGAACTTACACTCGTTTCTCCAATGCCCTAATTTTCCGCAATTATGACATGGCCATTTCTTCTTTCCCTCTTCTAGACTCACTTGACCCTTTCCTTTACCTATGTTCGGTCGCATTTTATTCTGTCCTGTTTCATTTCCATTATTATTGTCCAATTGAGCTTCTTGTTTTTCTGCCACCTTCACCTGTGCCCACATTGCCTTCTCTTTCAACTTACGCTGTTTACTCTCTATTTCATCACTACAATACTTAGCATACCTCAGCACCTCATCTACACTTCCATTCTGCCAGTTTATCATGTGTTGCTTAATCATATCACTTATTTCTTGTTTCAGGCCAAACACAAATCGGTATACAAAATGACTCATGTCTTTTTCACTCAATTCTTCATAACCACTATACTGCTTGAAAACCAATAACAATCGCTCATAATATGCATGTACAGACTCCTTACTTTCCTGTGTAGTTCTATCGATTTTTACCCAATCTGTCTCTTTAGGAGGAATCTTATTCTTCAAAAAGGTAATCACCTTATCGTACTTCTTCATCACATCAGGACCTGGAGTTCCTGTATTAGGATCTCTTGGATATTCTGTAGTTGGCCAGTCAACTGTAATCTTACATTCTGACCACAAATCTGTTGGTACCACTATGTCAAACAATCCATCTAAATCTATCCACAACACTTTTGAGACTTTTACAAACCTCTCTACTTGTCGGTACCACTCAACTGGCTTCTCTCTTAACTTTGGAAAGTCATTGGTAAATGACAGTATGTCCTGCCTAGTCCAGGGAACATGCACGTAACTACCACCTGGAGTTTCTCTCATGGGGTATTCTTTGGCAACAGATTCTTTTTCAGTTATCATAAAGGCCAATGAACCTTTGTCTGTACTTTTCTCATTCTTCTTTGTCCATCTAACCTTCCATCTGTCCACATCACCCCATTTTCTCAACAACACAATTAACTCCTTTATCTGTGTCAGTCTTCCTGCCGTGTTCAAATTTTCAATATCCTTTTCACAAAAGTCTACTCTGTATGGTTTCTGCAACGTTTTCACTTTCGCAAAGTCTATTCCAATCTCACTGGCTACTTCTTCTAGTTTGTCATGTAAATTCTTTGCCCTCCATGTAATACTTTTGCACAGAAACATTATTTCATCATCCTGGTAATTTTTTATCTTTTCGGTACCAATTGTTCCTAGAATTAATTCTTCCATATCGATTTTTAATCTAATTACATCTAATGGTTTTTCTTCTGGTTCTTATATTTTAAATGCCTTCATCCACTCATTTAACTCATCAGGAGTCGGACCTATGGGTGTATTATTTAGTTCTATCCAATTACCACTCTTTTCAGGGGTTTCTGTTGCAGATTCTGTTACCATATGCATTTTCCTACCATTGCACTCATTTACCGTCAAATTTGTAGGTGGACTTGGTCTGTAAGTATTAGCCAAATTACTTGTACTTGCACTTTGTTCCATCCTTTCTTTTTCTCTCTGAAATTGTGAACTCATGGGAATTACCAAAGATCGTTCATCAATTTTCTGATTCTCAAAAACGGGTATTACTGGACCTATTGTTACAGGCACAGTAACTGCTTCCATATTTTTCGTTAATTCTCTAATCTTCTCAGTTAGTTCTTTTGTTGTCCTTGCTAATTCGCTTGCATTGTCGCTTTCTATTCCTTCATTTTGAGAAGTTCTCATTTGTTCTTGTGACCTATTTACTTCAATTCTCTTTTCCGGGCTTTTATTTCGCATAGTCTCTATTAGCGGCGCATTTGGTGTCACCACTGTAGAACTCTGCTGATACGGAGGTGGATTTCTATTTAAAATATCTTCCAGCAACTCGTCATCCGTTTTGCTCTCATGCATATACTTTTCTCTCTCTATATGTTTCTTTTTCTCAGTCCGCTTTTTCTTAGTCCCTTCCTCAACTGTAAAAGCTGGAAACAAACCTCCTGTCATGTTAGCACATCTCCATCGTTTTATTCTGTCCTCATGATTTACTCCCCATAATCTTCCAGGCATAAACTCATGATCTCTCATTCCTCTGAATCTCTCTCGTTCATACATCTCATCTTCCCATTCCGTCAAAGCCTCAAACTGTGTTGGTCTAGGTCTAGGTTCCAATTTACAAATTTTTTCTCGCAAATTTCGCAAAACCGCTACACTAAATGAACCATTCTCAGGGAAAGCTAAAGCACCATCATTCTTCGTATATTTTGCCCAATTTTCCAACCATATGCACGTATGATATCCATATTTCAGCATCATATGTGAAGCTGCTGATTTCGGCGGAGGAATTACTTGTCCCTCTCTAGTCACAACCTTTTTGTCTTTCTTAAAGAAATTCTTCAATTTCGTCAACCATGACGTTCTCTCCCTTTCATACTCGTAATATGGCATGTTCTCTATTTGTTTTCTCTTTACACTAACGCTGTTCTGTGTACGGAACTTCGACCAATTACAGCGCGACTCACACTAACGTACCAATCAGAACAATTCCCTCCGTCCGCGAACCAACCAATCCTAGCGCGGCACTTTTCTACGTCACTCCTGCTCTGTGTTCACGTGACTAGCGCACTATCCAATCCTAGCGCGGCACTGTTCCACGTCACTTCTGCTCTTTTACCCCTCCTTTACAAAATTTATCGGCAATTTTTTTTTCTTTTCGCTGTTTTCTTCGTTAGTTACAACAATTAAAACAATTCCATAGTCTGATTTCGCTAAACAAAAGTGACAGCTTTGTCCTTTTACACAAGAATCCTGTATTTCCAGTAGGCAGCGCTTACCTCTACCCTACCACAGAATTATTTACTCTTGCCGATAAAGAGGCACTTCCCTCTACCTTACCCTTCTTTCAAACAAACAATTTACTCGTTTCTCTGGGGATAAGACACATGTGGAGACTAGGCTCCTGAGAATTAAGGCCAAAGTTTCACAAGTAAACATGATTTGCTATTTCAATTACACACTTTTCGTACAGAAAATCCCTAACATAACACAACCTGCGTTATTACCAAAATGAATTCAGACCATGTACCAAATTCCATGTGACTTCTCTTGCCACACGTGTTCCACTTCCTACATCCCAGAAGCGTGAAAACTCACATATAACATAACGCGACTCAACATATAGTGTTAGACATCAAAAAATAATCAATAATCAATAAACAATAATCACTAAACTAATCTATAGAAAACCATAACTCTGCTACCAAGAAATCTGATGCAGCGCGTACAATAAAACTATTCTCCTCCCAGGTCACTTATAGGTCATCCAGGGGCAAACTATATTTTCTCATATCCACATGACGATGGGGCCCATAAACATCGCCTAACACACACGCACTCACCTGGATTTCCTTTACACCTTTATGAAATTCTGTACTCGTAGGAGAAGCATGAGAACTAAATGGAGAACACCATTTATGTACCGCTGGAAGGAGCCGGGATATCTTATTACCTTAACTTGTCGCTTTCTTTTAGTTATTTCTTAAGATATTCCTGCTCATTGTTTTGTCGATGAATCATTCATGTAAGAAATTAGTTCATAGTGATTAAGACCAGCTGAATCACAATAACCAATTACTGATGTCACAATCATTTAGGAAAATAACCACTGAGTCATTTTGGTTTAAAGAATCTTAAATTTTATATAATTTTTAAAAGCATGAGAAAGAATTTAAACTTTATTCAATTATTCATTCTTAAATTCAAATATTTATTAAGCATAATCAATTTATTGCAGAAAGGAAATTTTTGTCATGAAGCCAAAACCCTAATTACCTGCCTACCTTTCTAATTTAGCCTAATGATTTCTAACCTAAGTTTAAGAATTAGAAATAACCTGATTCTCATACTCAACTGGAAAATTAAGACAGCAACAGCAACTTCAGCTCGTCAGCATCAGCTACCTGCAACCCGTCTCATCTAACAGTCTTTCAGCATCTCCCGCTCAGTAAAGGATCGATCAGGACCACCCAGCACTGGAAGCCACCAACACCAACACGACTCTCCAACTCCGCTCCTGACTGTGACTGCGACTGACCCCCTCCCACTAAGAGTAGGCCCTCTTATACCCTAATTCTAACTTTGCTAACTAATTGTTGCAACATTAATAACACGCTTTTCTTTCATTGGTCCATGCATGTCATCTTATTCATTCTTTTAATCAAGTTCTCTTGGATCCAATGGTCCTTGGATCATTTCCTTTCCCATACGCTCAAGACATGTTTCCATCCGCTTCGATCAGTACATTTGTAACTTCTTTCGATACATTCGAGAACTCCGCAGTCATTGTCCTTTCTCTTAAAACTGGTTTCCCACGGGTCTTCTGTTGATCACCACGGCACACTATCAGTTCAATTAGGTCACATCAGCCTTGACCATTTCTCGCATCCTAGCCTCTCAGTAACATCACGAGGTTTAGTTTTTCTCCGACTTCATCCCGTGTCACATGTCCCCTTACGCCTGCGCACATCTTCCCACTGGCGGCCATTTTATATCGCCACTCGGTTATACTTTAGAAGCACTAATTTGAGGCAAACAAAACATAATTAAAATAGAGAAAAATAGCCTTTTCGTTTCCCTCCCGTCATCTACGTACCCCAATTAGTTATTACCTAGCAGAAAGCAACATTTAAGCTGTTCCTTACTTACCATCACTATTGTTTTTGCAACGACACGTTTTATTTCTATGAAGCACAAAAACATGCATTTAATTTTTATTAGTACGCATTTATTTTTACGTTATAATTAGACACACGGACATCCATTAATAGATTATTTAGCACACACATTGGCATGTTACCTTTCCCACACATACAGTGTTGATTAATACATTTAAACGAACATTTTATTAATTATTTATAAAATTTGTTAGGGGTTAAAAAAAAATTATTTTCCCTGCTCCATCAACTTCCTCGTCAAAAGGATCCTCGATGATGACACAGCACAACGCAGTTCACAGCTCCTCTGAACTGAGGCCTCGCCTAGGCAGCTCGACGCATCCTAAAACACGGGACATCGCAACGATCTGCAACCAGGACTTTCAGTACTCCACGCTCCATTGCGGTCAGCCTGAACTTGTGACTTTGTCCCAGTCTGGGGCGACCAGATATCCACAGATGGTGCTTTGTCCCCTTTGGCGCTATTTTCTCTGAAATCTGTAACATTGCATTTCTCTGGTTCTACTGTTTGGATTCTTGTCATTTTCGCCTTGTTTTATTTATTAAATAATTTACACATTGCCTCTAAGTTAAGCCTGCCTGCTCTGTGCCAAGCTACCAGAGGGTTGAGCACAGGCTAAATTGAGATTTGCTTGTGCCTCCACCTGACAAGGATGGTGGTTGCTGCTTGAGTGAGGGCTTCACCACCCCCAAACCAGTAACCAGATTTCTCACAACCACTAAAATGTCATGGTTGTAATTACAGTAGTGCTGTACACTTAGTCACAGGCTGGCTCACCCACTACAACTGCAACATTTTGAAACCTGTTGGGAGGGCGCTTGGTGAATGGTGTGCACATGCAAGTAGGTCAGATACTGCACTACATCTGCCCGTGGACATCCTGCCATCACCGCCACTGCTACCACTGCTTTCACAGTGAGGATTCAGCTTGACAGGTGAGCAGGCCCAGCAATTCTGAACAACAAAAGTGATAGGGAAAAGATAAAGTAAGCTGCACAGTCTTTATTTGGGTAAACAAATCGGGCCACCTCTGAAACAAGACCGCAGGTTTAGAAAGGTAACTGTAGGGTATAAGGGTGAGAGTTGGAGGAATGAGTTGGAAATACGAGAGATTAAGAGAGAGTGTGGCATCTTTTGCTGCTTTGATTGACCCTTTCCAACAGTATAGCACAGTGTCAGACACCTCTTCTGACTGACTGTTTATGAGAGGGCGACTGACTGATACTGGAGTGGGGGCAGAGTTAGACATAGGGTTTTGCAATGTAATGCAGTCCAGTATTTACATTGCATTGCAGGTCACATTTGATTGCACTCTAAGGCTGCGTTTGCTTTGCAGTCATTGGATAATGCACAGCCAGTAACAGCTTGGTGTGTTCCTTTTTGCCACATAGGGGAAGATGCAAATCCTCCTGTATGGGATCTTTGACAGGTACCCAACGTCTCCCCATGGGATATTCTCATCTGTGCCAACAAAGTAGCACCTGCATACTGTCAATTTATTAATCTGCACTGAATAACCTTATTTTAAAAAATGAGTTCACATGCCCCGAAGAAGGTCCCAGAGTATGGTCTACAGCAGGGGTGTAGAAACTAGTCGACCTCTTATTTGAATTGCTACCTAGATCAATATTATCAGATATGATCACAAGTTTTTAAATGTAGTCATTCAGTGCTGGTTAATAAAGACTGAATTATACACTGAAGACATTTTATAACAATTTAGGAACAGTGATATACAGTCATGGAGGAGGGCATATTGCATAGGCTCGTCAGAATATCTGAGATAATTGACAGGTGGTAACCCATTCGCAAACGGACCCCTTCCCCTTTGTGAATGTTCGTAAAAACGTTTTTCTAAGAGCAGCCTGTTGTCCCACGGACCACTGCCTACTCTTAAAAAATGAAAAGAAAACTTTTCATTTTTCTTTTTTAAATGCATCCATTTTCCTTTAACCCCTTCGATGCGCGTGACGAGCTCAGCTCGTCATGCTGCGCGGTAGCGCTGTGCGCATGACGAGCTGAGCTCGTCACGACCGCACCCGCGATCGGAATGTCCAGCACACGAGCGGAATTCCGATCGCGGTCAAGGGGTTAAGGAAAACGGGCTGCATTAAAAAAAAAATTATAGCTTTATTTAAAAGCAATCACAGACATGGTGGTCTGCTTAGCCCAGCAGGCCACCATCCCTGTGATTTTAGTGATTCCTAATGGGTCGCAAATTGCAACCTACCTCATTAATATTCATGAGCTAAGTCGATTTGCCACCCACTAGGAATCTCTAAATAAAACTCTATAAGTTTCATACATTAGGAATAGCGATTTCCAACTTGTGATTGGCAGAGATTCCCAATATTGATCCATCTGGCACATGGTGACTTATCTTGCAATCTTTTTAGTGAACAACGTAGCAATTTCTTTAATCATCTGGAGGGAGGATCAGCTCAGTTTATAGAAAAGGAACTTAAGTTTCGCTGGCTAAAAAAAGGGTCTCTAGGAGAAGAAAGGGGAATAGTTCATTCCATCTGCATTGCAGATTCTTGGTCAAATCACGTAACTGGATGATTTCGCACTGGTTCTATGCAATTCCAGGTCATGGAATAAATTTCGTAGTGACATTTCCATTACAATAATCAGTTTAAATGCAGCATTTTATGCTAATCACCCAGTACTAATGTCATATCAAGACCCTTGCAAAAATGTCCAAACTGGAGCATTTAACCTGTTCTGGCCCAGCGCCTCCAGAACCAGACATGTTTTTTGGCAGGAGGCTGAGAGCACTTTTCATAAAGAAACCATTTCCTGGTCTGGTCTCGAGATGCTGCTAACAGGGTCCACGACTCAGCATTGATTACACTTATTATGTTTAGAAACACAGCTGCACTCTTCCTTGTTATTAGTGTAAACCATTACCTCACTAATTAATTCTAACCGCTCCTGTTATCAGTCCCTGTTTATTATTCTTCGCCGATGGAAATTATTCGGCTTACTGTACAATGTATAAAAACATTCCAAAATTGTTGAGATCTCTGATCTTTGTAGATATGTGCTTAGGCCCAGATTTACTAAGCCTGTGCGTTGTCCTTGTGTCAGTAAGATCTACAAAGCCACACAAGGGGCTATTTGTGCTACCTTACACTACCTTGTGTGGCTTTGTAAAGAAATGTAATGCAACGCAGCGGCTTGTTGTTACATTTCAAGCAGGCGTTCCCGTGCATCCATCCATGGATCTGACACAATTCCAGTTTTATAAAGGTTTGTAAACCTGGGATTGCATCTAATCAGTATTCCTCCCAGAATGTTCTCCTTGTTACTTCCTCTTTAAATTGTTTTTGTGCAGGAAGTTGTTCCTTCCTGCACAATAACAATCGTGCCCATAAAGCAGACACCCTTGCAGTATGGCACAAGGGTGTCTGTGCTGGCGCTAGGCAGCACACAGTTCGCCAGCGCTAGGAGGAAGAAGTGTGCGATATCTTAGTAGATATATACCGCGCACTTCTGCCCTCTCAGTTTCACCCAATGCACCGCAGCAACTTTCCTTGCTTCTCTGTGTTGTATGAAACATTAGTAAAAATGCCCCTTAATGGCTTATACCATTAACTGCTTGTAAGTGATGAATACATTGCCAAGGTTTGCGACCTACAATATTGATTATGTGTGTGCAATGTGTTAAGTGGAATTTTCCAAGATTTCCATACAATTTACACTAAATTACCGGGTACGTGAACCTTTGAAGAGAGCAAAACAAAAAACAGCAGTGAAAAGTATGCACAAGCTACCACTAGAATGGTGTAACATAAGAAAGAGGAAACCCTTTTTATTGTAAATGCACAATATGAAAATAAAATGTATTTTTATCTTAATTTAGACCCCAACACAAACAGAATAGCATACATATAACCAGAGTTATGGATTTTAGAAGCAGAATTAATATCAGTGCATAATAATACATAGAAAATATAACATTGCTGTCAATGGAAAAAACCACTTGTGACAATCGGTCACTTGCAGGTTGAGTTACGTGGAACCCTTAAAGGGCAAAGGTCATGTGGGCCCCTGGACCAGGCCATGACAGTCAGATCAATTTTTCCTAGCCCGTGGAGTCCGGGTGCAGATTTTTCCTGGCTGTTCCTGGTGCTGAACGGGTGCCGCAGGGATGCTGGTTTTACCGCTTACACTGTGCTACAAGAAACAGATTGCAAAAAGACAACAGGTACACAGCTGCTGACGTCGGATGAAGGTTGCACGGTTTTCCAGGTAGATGCAGCGTTGAGTGTGGGGGTTAGTTGCCGGATTGGCGATCAACAAGTCTTGGCAGCAGTAATCATAGCCAAAAGGTACCAGCACTTCACTGGGTCCCAGGAGTGAGGTAGCGGCCTGAAACATCGTGACAGGCAAAACTACACCTCCCACAATGCACTGGATCAATTGAATTTGGGTGGTCCCACAGAAGGGCCCTATGGCCAGCGATTCTTTGGATCAAGTGAGTATTTTTACCTGCTGTTTGCAGAGGACTAGTGCCACTAGTCCAGGGGAGTCTAAGGGTGCTTCTGGCTTCCACAGGGGTCTCTCTTTCAGGGAGTGCCGGGTTTTAGCCAAGGACTAGGCTCGTTCACTCAGTTTGAAGTCTGATGCCACAGGGACACAATATCCCTCTTTTGCTTTGGTTCTGTGAGCAAAATCCTGTGGTCAGTGACTCAAGTCTCATCTTGCTCCTTCCTTGATACAAGTTGTTCCGATTTGAGATTCTGGTGTCAGAGGAGTCCCTTAAATCCTAGATTAGGGGGACATAGGGGCGTGGGTGCTAGTAGCCAATTGGGAGCTAGTCCCTGCTGCTAATGCGCTCCTGGGGTGACCACATCCGGGGGTGTAGGACACCTTTTCTACCCATAGCCCTCTATTCTGTCGTTCATACAGATGGCAGAAATCAAATTGTGGTGTACAGACCAGGCTGCTCACCCTGGAGGTGTGGCTAGCCTTCTGGGGGTGTATACCTCCTTGCAAAGCTAATTTCCAGCCTGCTGTGGTGCACACGTGCCTGGGACAGGAAGAGGGCTGTTTCCTCTACTGGGAGTGAGCCCTGATGTATATCAGAGGCAGTGCAGCCTTTGAAGCTCACCGCCTTGATGTGCCACTTCACTAGCCTGCTTGGGAGGAGGGAGGTGTGACCTCCCTCCTGTCCAAACCTTTGTTCCTGACTCCTGGGAGCGATCACCCTGCCTGGCAAGAGGTCAGAATCTTGTCTTGGTGGCAGAAGGCACGGGAAATGCTGGCTGGCCAGCCAGAACACAGAGAAGCTGGGGCAACCAGTTGGGCAACCTCTGAGGTAGCCACCTGGGTGTATGCCACATCACCCAGGGCACGGTATTCATGTCAGGGGTGAGAAAGCACGCTGTTTGATACCAAACATGACATATTTCAGCGGTACCATAATGGGCCTGCCAACACCGAGAATGACATGGTGGCAGCCCATGTTATCCTATGGAACGCTGACACATTGTAGTTTCTAAAGGGAACACCACTATAGGGACATATAGGCTAGCACCTATATGTCCTCATCTTTAATATACTGCACCCTGCCTCCTGGGCTGAGGAGGCCTACCTTAGAGGTGCCTGACATACTTTAAAGATAGTGTTTTTGACTGTGCTTCACATGGTGAGCGCACAATCAACTTCGAGCAGTTTGCACTGCTCCTGCAGTCTGCAATGGCAGGTCTGCTGTCAGTAGTTTGTTTGGGCCACCTAGGGTGGCACAAAACTGTGCTGAATCCTTGAGGGCCCCTTTAACACCTATTCCCTTCGTACCTCTGGTACCATATACTAGGGACTTATAAGGGGGTAAAGTTCTCAACAATTTGGGATTACCAAGTCAAACATAACAGTTTTGGGAGGGAGCACTGGCACTGGGGTCTGGGCAGCAGATTCCAGTGAGTGCACTATCAGAGTCATCACCATGAGCATTTGGAGGAAAAAGTGGGGGTGACAAGACAAAGGGGTACTTTCCTACACACATGAACTGCTTTCAGGGCATTAGGAACTGAGGTATCATCAACACATTCAACCCCTGAAGCAGTTCTGAAGCAGCACACAATTTATTTGTAGACACATACGGCCAGTTGGAGCATGTAATACTAAAATGAATGCAAACTTAAACAGCTTATATAATTTTCCCTCTATACAGGTCTATCGAGCACTAGCATGTGACAGAAACTTGTTACTTTTAGCGAAACCTCTCTAATCAGCTGCTGGAAGGATCTTCTCACGGAAAAAGTGTAAGACATCCTTGTAGCACACAACACAATGCAGGTATACTCTGCTGACTTCAATGGTTTTCTTAAAGTCACGTTTCTGGTAACTGAGAAACAATATATAAACTGAGTATACAATTTACTATGAGAAACAAAAAATTTGCTAAAGTACTACCTCAAACAAAATGAGTTCTAGGTCTACTGAAACCCTAAAATTTAGCAGGAGTGTTAAGGCTAAAAGGCACTTCAGATTAATAAGAAAATAACGCTCATTTGATTATTAAATAGATCAGTGGACCTTGTGATATAAAGGTGCAAAAGGACATTGACCTAAAAAGAAATAGTAATATAAGATTATGGGGCATATTAGCAAGACCGGTGATAAAATTATCGCCGTTTTAGCGGCAGGAAACTGCCGCTAAAGCGGCGATAATGGACTTGCTAATATGCGTTATAGAATTCCAATAGAAGCCCAGGTTAGATGTGCAGGACATCTAACCTGGGCTTCTATTGGAATTCTATAACGCATATTAGCAAGCCCATTATCGCCGTTTTAGCGGCAGTTTCCTGCCGCTAAAACGGCGATAATTTTATCGCCGGTCTTGCTAATATGCCCCTATGTTTTCACAGGTTTCTCCTCAGAACTGCTAGAAAACCTAAGATTTGTCAACCAAAATATTTGGAAAAGTGTGCTCTAAAGTGAATTGTTTTTTCCACTTCAGCAAAGGATCATTGGAGCAAAAGCCCACCAAAGCTTCATCAAGAAGGTTGGTCTTGCTCACCACTGACGCTCGATCAATGAAACATTCTACAGGCCTGCATTGAGCTACCAGCTCCCACAGAAAATGGAGCAGAAGAGGTCACTTGTAATAGGTTGAATCAAAAGAATAGTTGAAAAGAGGTATAGAAGAATATCTTTAGATAGAAACTAATTCTTTAAGTAATGTCATAGAGTCAGAAGACATTCTGGTTTAACTTGCATTTAAGCACTTCACTTCCTAAGCAGCAGGTACATGCCAGACATGGGTCAGTCTAGAGAAAACTGGTAATGTCTGTGTTGGGTCAGGTCACGTTATCCTGGGGAAGAATCCCCACTCCTGTTCCTACTTGGAGGCTGTGGCCGCAGATGCTGGAAGATGCTGTTTTCTGAGACACTATGGCGTCGACAATTACTAATTATTTTAATGAGAACACTAATTCGGCTTCCTCACGCCTGGTAGAATGGGATGTGTTCAAGGCAGTGACCAGGGGCGTGGCCATCGGTGCCATAGTGGGGGCCAGACAAGAGATCCACAATAACCTTAAAACGGTAGAAGCCACTCTGAACACACTAGAACAGGAGGCGGTCAACAACCCCTTGAAAAAAGAGGCACTGCAGGAGGTGCGTATACAACACGCTGAACTCCTGGAGCGGCTCAGAGTGATAGACTATAAATCATTTACCCAACACAAACTCGCAGAGGCAGATAAATCTGGAGCACTCCTGGCACGATTACTCCGAGATGTGCCCTCCTACCCCCATACACGAGGTGGCCTTGCCGTACGGAACCATAGTGAACACACAACGAAAAATAAACCAGACCTTCTGCGAATATTAAGAGGCATTATTCTGAGCCCTTGATGACTCAGTTCTAGAGCCCATATCAGCCTTTCTAGACAATCTAACATATCCCACACTCACATGTGCGGCCCAAGAAGACCTATCTTGCCCCATTACTAAGGCTAAAATAAAGGCTGCCATTCGAGAACTTCCCCATAACAATGCTCCGGGCCTAGACGGCCTCCCTGCAGAGTTTTTCGATACCTTCTCAGATAAACTAACACCTCACTTGGAACGCCTATATCAAACAGCCCATGATGTCAGTAATCTCCCTCTCTCCACAATGCAGGCCCTAGTCACCTCCCTCCATAAACCGGGCAGAGACCCACAGGATATGTCAGGCTACCGCCCACTATCGCTCCTAGCCACTGAATACAAAACCCTCAGCAAGATCCTGGCCCACCGACTACTTCCTTATTTACCAAAACTGATCCATACCGATGAGTGTGGCTTCATCCCCGCCCGTAGTACCTCCCTGAACATCAGACGCCTCCACCACATTATGGAGGCCACCCCTGACAATTATCGGGATGCAGGATTTATCTCCCTTGATCTGCGCCAAGCCTTCGACACCCTGAATTGGGAGTACATGACAATGGCCATGGATAAATTTGGTGTCCCACCAGGGTACATGAGCTGTGTCAAGTTGCTATACACGGCCCCTATGGCACGAGTCTGCTCTGGTTCCCACATCTCACGACCCTACACAGTGGGCAGAGGCACACAGCAGGGCTGCCCCTTGTCACCACTGCTGTTCGTGCTGGCGTTAGAACCCCTCGCAATTAAACTCCGAAGGGAAGCAGAAACAAAAGGGATCCGGCTGGGTGTATTAGTGTACGTACTGTCAGCTTACGCTGACGACCTTATCTTATACACTCACGATCTGACAGAGGACCTAGAACCCATTCCGAGTATTTTTAAACAATTTGAACATATTTTGGGCCTTGCCATACACGAGAAGAAATCTCATGCGTTCTTCTTTCACCCGAGAGAGCGCCCCGAAACTGTTAGGTTCGGAAAGCTCACCCTTGCAGTCGCCCCACACACATTCAAATACCTGGGTATCCATATATACAGGACTCCATAAGATTTAATAGAGGGTAATCTGATGAGGGCGGTCAGGGCGAAACGCACTCAGATTTCCTTCTGGGTGTCGTTGCCCCTCTCGGTGATGGGCAGGATAGCCATCTCCAAGATGGTAGTCCTCCCACGCCTGTTGTACTTCTTCACAAACCTGCCGGTAATGTTTACTGCCCCTATCTTCAAAACACTGGATTCCCTCCTGTCGGACCTCATCGGGGGAACAGGGTGCAGATGGGTGGGACTGGCCAAGCTACAGCTGAGGCCAGGCGAAGGTGGCCTAGGGGTGCCGGATTTCCGCGCTTACTGCTTTGCAAGTCAGCTACAATGGCTATCGTACTGGCTCGCGGCCCGTAATTTGCATGAAGTTGGCTGCAAGCTGCAATACCTGAGACGGGGCACCCTGCACACCCTGCTATTACCGCAGAGCAGGATACCCCCTGACTCGCCCCTGTTGTTGCGAATAGCGCTTTCTTATTGGAAAAAGGCCCTGCAATACACCAGGCAATGTCTCCCCTATGCCTCTAACATTCCCTTACTTGGTATCCCCACCACAACGGGGCTGGTCACTAGCCGGAGTATACTCTGTTGGTCACGAGAGAGGGTCTCCACAGTGGGGGTGCTGTTTGCTGATGGCGCCCTGATGGACCACGAGAACTTCGCTCGGGAACAAGGTGTCCCGTGCTCTCTCTTCATGCTACACGCAGCCATAACCCGATATGTATAGAAGCACTGGTCGCCAAGCGGTGAAGAGCCCCCTACAGAAGAGTTAACACATGCTGTATACCTGATGGGTATGGTGAGGGACGACACCTCATTAGATGGCTGTGCAGGGGTACCCGGGCCCACGCAGGGACCTCCCTTACCATCTTAGGGAAAAGTGGTCTAGAGATCTCGGAAAGGACTTAATGGATGACGACTGGTCCTCTCTCCTAGAGTACCCCAAAAAGGTGTCCCGTAACGCCAAATTCAAGCTCATACAATATATGATCCTCCACAGGGCCTACCTCACCCCACATCGCCTCAATTGCATATACCCCGATGCGCATGTCTGTTGTCCTAGATGCCAGGCTGAGGACGAGGACCTCCTGCATATGTTATGGACATGCCCACGCCTCAGGGGGTTTTGGTTCCTAGTCACACAAATCATAGGAGATATAACAGGAACCCCCAACTGGGACACAGCAGAGCGCTGCTTTTTGGGATTTTTCCGGCGCCCTAAGTCACAGAAAGTGCAACTCCGTTTCGCTGATATGGCCCTCCTCATAGCAAAACGCTCCATTACAATGAAGTGGAAATCAGCCTTCCCCCCCCACTGTACCCACTTGGCACGGAGAGATGGTCCGATGGGGTGGAGCAGAAAGCTCAGTCCTTAGACAGGAGGAATACCGGTTGCGCAAAACAACTATCTCCATGGAATGGGACCAGATGCTGGAGGCTTTTAAGGCCATCGATCCCCATACGCCACACCATGTATAGCACACAACACTCCATCTCCTCAGCACATGACACTATTAGGCTTCCCCGCCCATCCGTACCCGACGCTGAGCAGATCAGCCTGACAGAAGTCATTACCCTAATGACCCCCATATGATGAATATATGATCAAAATAGAACCTCAGGTCTGAATTCTTCCATTTTGGGGTGAGGCAGATTATTGGGAGGGGGGTGGGTAGTTAAGGAACGTTATGTTTGTTGTTTGATTTTATTGGATAATTTGCAACTGAAATAGCAGATCAACTGCTAGATCCTGGAAATGTAAACACTCAAAACGGGTTATCATTCGTACTCTCATGCTAAACGTTAAAAGATTATGCCACAGCCCTGTATGTAAGAATTACGAGAGTTATGTACCACTGTATCAAATGCTGCGGCGCTTCCTCAAGGTGCCACATTGTATGAAATCAATAAAATGTTTTAAAAAATTTTTTTTAATCTGTGTTGGGTCAGGAATGTACCTTGCATCGAATATGGGTGTGTTCAGCTTCACCGAGTCATGTTGTGTTACACTAATCTAGTGTGTACGCAGGGCCCTAGGTCTGTCCCTGACATGAATATGTCCTGGGATTGCCCTGTGGCCTGGAGGGGTGCACAAAGCATGCCCTAATTTGATGACAGTGAGCTTCTGCCCCTGCCATGACTTCAATACATAGAGAGATGATGGCAGCATGTAGCGTTTTGGGAGAACTAATAGTATGACCAGCCCTTTTTATCTGAGTCACTGAAGTGTAGGCCTACTGGCCCACTTGTATAGAGTTCCACTTCTATGCACTTACTCAGTGCTTAGCATTAACATCCTAAGTGCGTGATAAGTGTATTGATGTGTGTTCCCTACTTGGCGCATGAATGGTGTGTGAGCAAGCCAGACTAATGGAGGCAGATGGGACCCCCTGGCCTACCCTTGCACAAAATGGAACAGAGGGCTGTGCCTCCAGACAGTGGCAGTGTATTGTTCACATTAGGAGACCTAGACACTGAAGTGAGGGGATAAGAGACAGGGTTCTATCGGATGGTCTATGAGGCCTTTTGGAAAGCAAGGAGATATTGATTAGCCTTTATGAACACTGTTATTCAGTGGATGGTAGAGGTGAGAAGTGGGAATGGAAACAGCTGTTGTGAAAGATGAGGTAGCCTTTAGGTGAGGACTGTCATTTTGTATTTTCCTTATTCCTCCTTCAGTTGAGCTGATCATAGCCAGGTGTAAAAACCTCACACCTTATTTTGCCTCTGTTGTGTGTGCTCCAGGATGGAGATGACTCTGCTGTAAGTTGCATCACTGTACACAAATGTATGTCTGAAGAACTGTCGGGAATGGACACTTAAAAGGAAAACCACCCTAAACCGGTTCTACTGTTTCAGAAAGTGGATGCACATCTCCTTTCTGCCGGTTGTGTATAACAGTGGAGTGCTCTGCAGAGTACTCGGAGTAATGTTGTGCAACCATGGCTAGAACCTGACTGACAGCCAGTCCCCAAAGGTGACAGGTCATAACCTGAAGTCTGGATCTCTTGCTAGAGAAGCTGTGTACCTGTCCACTCTGTACTAAACCCATTACAGGGACAGTAGCCCACTCTCACCAAAAGAGTGCATGTCTGATACGCCTCTGCAGGTTACGGGACAAGTCGAGTACCTACTCTTATAAGGGACAAGCCTCGGCCTCTGTACACACCCTAGATTAGCATGCACCAAGACAAAATATCCAAAGTGAGGATACCAGATACTTACAGTCAGACACTCAGAACAGGAGAACACGCCCTTATACCATGCAGGGGACATTCCCATCCCAGCCGCCTGCCCAACGGTTTTCAATGTTTTCAACTGTGCTCTTACTGAGAACGTCCATTCCGCAACTATAAATTTTGTGATGCATCCTTTTCTACGGCCATTTTGAACTATGAGTGACTGATACTGTACTTCTATGATTTCAAAAATTGTAACCTATGTTAACAAGGCAAATGCTATGTCAACAGACACGTACTTTACAGTTAACTCCCGGAATAACTCACTGGGCTCTCACCCAAACTGTGATTACATTTCCAAGGACTCTTGTTTATTGGGAAGCAGTTTGTGACACATATCCCTCTGTGCCAATCCACGCAGGGAGTCCCTATGATGACATTCCTATCTGGGGAGCAGGAGAATGCTCGTCAATCAATGCAGGGAGCTACTAAGATGGGGGCGGGAGGAAGGGAGAATTTTTGCATTTAACGCATAGATACTATGACGATATCACCAATGGGGGAGGGTGGGAATTTTTGCTAATCAACACAGGGAGATAGTCAAATGATCAGTGCATATTGGTAAATGCTCTTTGTGAGCTGACATTCAAGTATTCAAGGCCTTCCGTGCACATGAACTGATGACCTTTTCTCAGGATTCAGACACACTCAGCAATGATTGAAGGTTTCCAACTGATTATTTGAAATGCATCCCGCTACGATAGTTGTGGCACAATATATGCTTACTTTCTGAGCATAGGAAGGGCAGAGAATGATACATAACTTTTACTTAGACAATTGAAAGTTCACAGAACCAGCAGGTGAGCCAGAATGGTCAGTATACTGTACATAGGATCATCAACTGGCATATTCACTTTTTATTTTGCTTTTGAAAAATTAAATGCAGTGAGGGTTTTTGGCTTACTTGTGGAAATAAAAGCAACATATCACTTGACCATGATCTCCGCATTGCTGTGAATTGCTTACCGACTGAAACCCCCGCCACAGTGCACCTCCATCTTGCAGAACGTTTGTCCTGGCAACCTTTTCTTTAAACCTAAAAACAATGCTTCGTGGTCCATCTTTCAGAGATTTGATGACTCTAACATCTTAAAACTATTGACTTCCACTAAACTCTCCAACCACTTCAACGACCCTCTTTCCTCCAAATTCCTCAAGGAAACTTCACACCTCCTGATACCCCTATGGCCCCGAATTATCAATGCCATCTCTTACGCAAGGCTTCCTGCCTGACTGTCTAAAACGTGGTCAAGTCCCAACTATTTTAAAAAGCCTAACACGGACCTCTCTGATCCCAACATTTTCTGCCCCATTTTGAGCTACCCAACCATAGCCAAACTCCTGGATAAATGTATTCATGAGCAACTCTGCAATTACAATGCCCAGCATCAACTCCTCGACCACTGCCAATCTGGTTTCAGGCCAGGTCACAGTACTGAAACTGCCATGGTCCACATTGTCAACGATGCTTTACGCTTACTTGATCATAATGAATCCTGTCTTTTATTGCTTCTTGACCTATCGGCAACGTTTGAAATGGTCAAACATGAATCTTTCCTGAACCTCTCAGAACATAGGATGGGTCTTTCTGGTACTGTCTTAAAATGGTTCTGCTCATTCCTACAAAACAGATCTTAATGAGTCCTAATCAATCATGACTTATCCGATCAGATGCCGGTCACTATCGGCGTTCCCCAAGATTCTTCACTTTCCCCTACCCTGTTCAATCTTTAAATGGAAGCCCTGACTGAAATCCACAAACTCTTTAACATCTCCTACCATATGTACGCTGATGATATGCAACTGTACATGAAGATTGCCTCCCCTGATGATATCGGCACCCTCAATACCATCTTGATCAAAACTCAACACTGGTAACTCTTAACCACCTCAAACTTAACGCCCTCAAAACTGAATTCCTAATAATCTTTCCACCCAACCCCACCTCAAATATAAAAGACTGGCTCCCACTGCTCACCACTTTGAACTGTACCCCACATATTTTGATTCAGCAAAATCCCAAGGAATAACACTGGACAACAACCTCTCCATGCTGAATCACATCAGTGCCACAACCAGAGGGGCCAATTACCATCTCCATGCTTTAAGAAAACGTAAGCCCTTCCTGCCCAATGCAGATCTGAAAATGGCAATTCAGACACTCGTGATTTCACACCTTGACTTTGGGAATGCTACCATTGTTGGCCTACCGAAAATAAAACTAGCACCGTTGAGGACTACCCTCAATGCGGCTGCATGGCTCGTCACAGGCACAAAGAAAAATGATCACATCACCCCGGCCCTCCATTCTCTGAACTGGCTACCTTATGAATCAAAGATCTACCTAAAAATAGCCTGCATGACGTCAAACCCATCCACCACAACACTACTCGCTACCTGGCTCAGAAACTGGTTCTATCTAGAAGGAACAGATGTTCTTATAGTTCAAGCTCTCTACTACTGAAACCCCAAAATTTTACAAAAAGAAAACTTATAAGAGAACTTTCTCTGGAATTGCCCCAAAAAGTTGGAACTCTCTTCCTCTGGAGACCAGGACCATCCCTTCATTCACTCTTTTAAAAAAAGAAGTAAGAATGAGACTACTGAATAATCTCCTTCCTATCTGATGCGACTATCCGTACTACTTTGAATTCATTGTTGGTGTTATTACACTATGACTCTTTGTATCATTTATGCTTGCTATATGTTTTCCCCTTTGTTTAGCGTTTGGGATCCACCCTGTGATTCTATATCTTACTCCTTGTACATTCAATTCGATTGTTATGTTGTCCAGCGCTCTGACACCAAATTGTGGTCTTGTTCGTGCTATATAAAACTTCCTAAATAAAATTTTAAAAAATAAAAATCATTTTAAAGTTGCATTACTTTATGTAGCATCCAAGTGATCACTCTGTACTCCACAGGAGGCAGGTGGCGCCATGAATACATCATTGTAGGTTTAAATTAACTTCTTACTGTCTTTGTTCTTGATCTGGCGCACATTTCTGCCAGATTTTCATTCTGGTTTCTTTTAAAATTACTTTCCAAAGAGTCACAAGACATCTGTAGTTTTTAGAACATCATCTAGTTGATGGAATGAGCCTGATATCTTCACTTAAAAGGCTGAACAGTTAATTTCTATTCTTCTTCCTGAATAATTACCCAGCAATGTTCTGTTTTTCGATTTATGATGGAGAGAAAAGACCTTAACTTCCCGGCCAAATGCCATTCATAATGGTTTGCGTACTAATTAAAATAATGTTGCATGATTTGTGCTATGTAGTAAATCGTGTTGTGGCAAAAGTATGCGGATGGTAAGTAAGCATAGCTTTATATGTCGCTTTTGCTAGGTAACACCTAATTGGGGTACATAGAATGACGGGTGGGAAACGAAAAGGCTTATTTTCTTTGTTTTGATTATGATTGTGTTTGTTTTCATAATAGTTCGTACGGGCCTGCTAGGCCGCATTGTAAAAATGGCTGCCGAGGCAGATGAGCTAAAGTGCGCAAGTGCAAAATGGCTTCCAATTGGGAGAGAGCTGTTGCCAAATGACACGTAATCCGAAAGTAGAACCCAGAATGAAAAGACCAAGGTCACCATGACCTGACACCAGAATGAGTGCCAAAAAGGGGACGCAGCGAGAAAATGCATGGGAACCAGAGATGCGACTGTGAATTAACAATGAACTGTTTTAATAAAGATACAAGAAAAGTTACAAATAAGAACTTGTCAATCGGATTGGTAATGTCCTAAAATCCGTGTGAAAGGACGAAAATTATAAACATTGTCGGAACTGGTTTGAACAAGGAGGGCAATGAGGAGATGCTTGCCACCCCTCCAATGGACCAATTAGCGTGAATCTCGCCCCAAAGATTGAAACATTTCTGTTTAGTAAGCCAGTTTTAGGGTATAAGAGGACCTACTCTTAGTAGGAGGAGCGCTATTCATACATAATTTTTGAGCACAGAACTTTGACGCTGGAGAATCGCTGCTATTTTCTTTAGGCCATTTTCTTTAAATTTAATTAATCTTTTTGCTTTTTAATCTGACTGGGAAGAAAGGAGATCGATGCGGGAAACCTGTATAGGTGTCCGTTGAGGAGGCCTGTTTAGTGGGACAGTCAGTCAGATTTTGGGAATGCTATGCTGTGATCTGCTGTGACAAACTTTATTTTTCCATCCAAAAGGGTATGCATTAATTCTCTGAACTTTATTCTTGCAATGATAATAAATGTATTAACTGATTAATAAAATGGAGATTTCTTTATGCATTTAATTAATTAGATAAACTTTATTATAATTAAAATTTCGAGTCTGTGATTCTTTAGCTCAATGATAAATGCAAATGTTTAATAGGTTAAAGTGATTGATTGAGCTGGTCTTAATCACCATCAACTGATTCCTACTAGTTGGTCCATCGACCAATGAACGGAATGCCTTTTGATGTTTTTAGAAATTGACAGGATTACAATCTAAAAATGTATGATGCTTAAACAGTTATCTTGTCAACAGTAAAAAGGTATCCCGTTCCCTTCCAGCATTTCATTATAGTTTTCTTTCCTAGGTAGTAGTGGATGTAATCCAGGGAATATTTGAGTGAGTGAATGTATATGCGGTGTTATGGGCCCCACCATCATATTGGTATAGTTGTGGAAAAAAGGAGTGTTTCCGACCTGGATGTTATGTCCATAGGAGGGAAAAATATATTAGTCACGCTGGATCACTTGCATGGGCCAAAACTAGATATTATGGTACTACTATCTTGCTGCAAATTATATGGAAAAATATTTTCTTTGTTTTCATTGCCAATTTGTTTTCACATGTCACTATCTTAATCATATATTATGAACAGTCTGATGACCCCGCAAGTAAGTAATCAGCGTTCCAATTACTGGTGGTAGAAGAATATAATGACTTTTTCAGATTGTAATATGGACTGTCACAATTTACCATGTAAAAATTACCTTAAAAAAGAATATTAATATTTACCAATGGCCTCAGTGGCTTAATTTTCTGTTAGTTATAGTGCTAGATATGGAACTTGTGCAAAGTTATTTTAAATTCTTGAATGTGTAATTGCTTTAGGAAATAGATAACCTGAATAATGTTTTGACTCTTCTATTTTTGACCTCCAGTGATTACTGTTTTCCCTTCTATTGTCATATGATTATATACCTCCTCATTAATAATGAACTTTGATACAACTTGATATCAAATTAAACGACTGCTCTTTTAGTCCTGAGAAATACCTAGAAAGTGATCTCCTTCCTCTCCGGCAGAACCCAGAGCGTCCGCCTCCCCCCATTCCGATCCGAAGCCTCCGAGATCATCTGCGGCGTACCCCAGGGATCTTCCCTCAGCCCGACACTGTTCAACATCTACATGGCCCCGCTCGCACACGTCGCCCGACAGCACGACCTCAACATAATCTCCTACGCCGACGACACTCAACTGATCCTCTCCCTCACCAAGGACCCCATCACCGCCAAATCCAACCTCCACGAAGGAATGAAGGCCGTCGCCGACTGGATGAAGATCAGCCGACTGAAGCTGAAGTCGGACAAGACGGAGGTCCTCATCCTCGGCTCCAACCCTTCAGCCTGGGACGACTCCTGGTGGCCGACGGCACTGGGGGCAGCCCCGACACCCACCAACCACGCACGCAACCTGGGAATCATCCTCGACTCAACGCTCTCCATGACCAAGCAAGTCAACGCCGTCTCCTCCTCCTGCTTCAACACCCTCCGCATGCTCCGCAAGATCTACAGGTGGATCCCGTCAGATACAAGAAGAACAGTCACCCAGGCCCTCGTTGGCAGCAGACTCGACTACGGAAACGCCCTCTACGCGGGAGCCCTGACCAAGCTCATCAAACGACTGCAACGCATCCAAAACGCCTCTGCACGACTGATCCTCGACGTACCATGCCACAGCCACATCACCCCCCACCTGAGAAACCTGCACTGGCTCCCCATCAACAAGAGGATATCCTTCAAGCTCCTCATCCACGCACACAAGGCACTCCACAAGACCGGCCCAGCCTACCTCAACAGACGACTTTCCTTCTACATCCCCAACCGCCAGCTCCACTCCACCGGCCTCGCACTCGCCACCATCCCTCGCATCCGAAGAACAACCACCGGCGGGAGATCCTTCTCCCACCTCACCGCCAAGACCTGGAACACCCTCCCACTGAGCCTACGACAGAGCCAAGACCTGCTGACCTTCAGGAGGCTACTCAAGACCTGGCTGTTTGACCAGTAGCGCCCCCCCCCCCCCTCCCAGTGCCTTGAGACTTTCGCGGGTATGTAGTGCGCTCTACAAATGTTTAATTGTTTGATTGTTGTTTGTTTGTTTGTTTGATCTAATATAGATGAAACGCACTGCTGACATTTTTCAGATTGACCCTTTGTTCTGCTGCGAGTATGGTAAAAATGCAACAAGGATTCACAGGCGTATGTATGAATGTATTAATTGAGTTGAGATCAAAAAACAACTGATGGAACAAACGTTGAGAAGTTATTTGTTTATATTTTGTGTTATCAAGCGGTTGTATACGCATGAATTTTGAAACATATATTTTTAGCATATTTGTACAAAAACTGTAGGTAATTAGAAAAAACTGCTGATATTTGACAACATTTTTATTGTGATTTATAAACACAGAGGTTTTTGGAAAAATGAACAAGGTCAGATTTCATTGATATTGATGTATTTGTTTGATGAGAGGATCACAGATGAAATTTGTAGGCCAGGTGTTTGGAGAACATTCATCTCTTTCTGATGGTGGGTTCTGACGTAGGGTGCTCTGTATTAGCTAAAGCAATAATAGCAAGTAACCCTGGGGATTCCTGATGCTCCTTGTCCTGAAAATGTGCTGCTTCTGCAGCCACTTCCCCTTTCCTGCAATTTTAATTGCTCATCATAGAATGGTTTCATCCCTCTTAGTTCAGGTTCCTGAATATTCCTAAGCACTTGCATCAGGGGAATAACTGCAGAGTATCTTATATTGATAAATAAACTTGTTTACTCAGTTCCAGATTATGTCTGGGTTCTGGTCATTTGTGATCTAAAGGAAACACTCCCAGTGCTGCTTATGCGGTCTAAGACCTCCAGTCTCTTACTCTAGCCTAGCTTCAGGCTCTTGCACTGGGCTAGTTTTCCCCCAAGCTGCGCCCTCTAGTAGGAAGTCTGCTGAGAATCAATGAAGTTGAGTTAGGGTGGATTTTATAATCCCACTAGAAAATGTAGCAGACCATCTCTCAATGCTTTTCCTAGTCCATGATCTAAAGCCTAAGGGGCTTATTTACAAGCACCTTGCGCCGCTGGTGCATCACTTTTTGTGACGCGCCGGTGGCGTATTTTGTTGCCCCATATTTACAAGGACACGAAAAGCCACCCTGCGTGGCTTTTCCTGTCCTTGTGAATACGGCCCCTTTACATGCAGCACTTTGCGTGAAAGGGGCGTTCCATGGGTGTTGCTGTGGGTGTTCCCACACAACACCCATGGAACTTGGCACATTCCCATATTTATGAGAAATCATAACCTGGGAATGCGTCTGAATGCTATGCCTCCCAAGGCATAGCATGAGGAGAAATGTTTTCATTTCTCCTCGTTTTTTTCCTCTTTCTATGAGTGATGCATTCTGCAGCACACATAGAAGGAGGAAATCACCTCTTACGATTGTTTATGTGCAGGAAGGTGTCCCTTCCTGCACATAAATAATCATTAAAAAATGACGTTTTTTTACTTCTATGTGTGCTGCATTAAGCAGCACACATAGAAGTTCCAAAACGCCATTTCAGATTGTTTTTGTGCAGGAAGGGACACCTTCCTGCACATAAACAATCAAAAGAGGTGTCCCTTCCTGCACATAAACAATCATTCCCCTCAACGCAGGCACCCTTGCACTAAGATGCAAGGGTGCCTGTGTCGGTGCATGGCAGAAAATTGTGCGCCAGCGCAGTGGAGAGCAGAACGATCCGTCATATCGTTGTTGATGTGATGCATCCCTGTGCTTCGGAATTAAAGCAGCGCAGCACAAATGGCTTGTGGCATCACGCTGCATTAATTTCTTGTAAATGAGGCCCTTAGTTTCTTGTGTAGCCAATGAGTGCTGTGATGCCGTCAGATACGTTCTGTACAAATGGCAGATAGTTTTCGCATTGTCTGAGTAACAATCAAGGGGTCCAATCAATGCAGTCACGCAGTCACAAGCAGTTCGCATATATAGCCACATAAATCACATACCTCAAAGCACACCCTATGAGCAAGGACAGATGCTCACCATAAATCCTAGGATGCCCACTTTATGACAAGGGTCCCGTTTGCCATGGCTATAATAATGCCTTGGATGTCCCGAATATGCCAAGAAAGATCACTTAATAAATCCTACGACACACACAATATCAGTTGCTGATATCCTGTACAGATTGTGCCTTATTTTGTGCAGGGTTAGCGACCACATGTTAGAATTGGTCGCTCCCTCATGCCTGGGTTGACGGCCATCATTCGTAAAGAGGGACCAACACACTCATACAAAAGCAGACACAAATACATCCATACATATATGAAAATAAACACACTGCCAATCACACACACACACACATCCATGCACATATACAGCCTCACGCCTGCAGCGATACATCAATGAATACTCATACAGATACAGAAACATTTGTTCTCCTCTTCCCTGGCAGTCCATTGACTGCTGACATGCTTGGTATTCCCCACCACTGTCTGCCCCACACTCCTTACCTGTGTGGGTGGAGTTTCCGAATTTCAAAGGTCCTGAATTAGTTCAACATTTCCTGCAGCACCCACAGGACATCCTAGGCCAGGAAATCCAGTACTCTGCCAGGTTGCTTTCAGGCCACGTCTGGCGTACTCTGCGTGGTGCATGCAAATCTTCAGTTCTCTATGGCCTTGAGGCATCTCATTGGCTTTCCTTACTAGTTTGCATTACATTTATGTGATACTAATAAACTGCAAAGCCGCCACCACAGAAAAACTGCTCTTCCTTGTGAACTAACTCTTGACACCTTACTAGAAAGCATGGTCATCCAGAAAACACACTAGGAAGGATCATGGAATCACAAGAGAGCATTCTCTCTGGAACACCCCTCCTCCCCAGGTCTCAGAGTATCTTGCTCTCTTGCTGTCTTTCTATTTTGCTCTCTACAACAATTGAGGGAGGAAATGTAGTCTGTGTTTCCACCTTATTTCTTCCACCAGCAAACTGAATCTACTCCAACCTGCTCTCCCCTCCATTCCACTCTTCAGACCCCCTCCCCCGCCCCCCAAAACTCTCCTATACAAATATAAGCCCTACATCATATTAAGCACCCATGAGTTTTGTGACTGTCATTGCATGCAGTCTGAAACCATGCACTGCTCTGCTGCTCTTGGAGGTGGGTCAGCAGCAGGTTTACCACACTAAAATAATAAATAAACCACAAGTGAGACATCTTTTCATTTAAGATTCATTTATGTACCTGCTCTAGATGAATATTGAGTTTTTGAGTATCTAAAGAACTACATTTGCCTAAAGATACCTTCCTCCTGACGTACCTTGCGGGATCATGTCCCTCAGATTCCACGTTAAATCAATCTTTGGATCAATATTTTGGGGCCTAACAAAAAAGGTAAATGTGGCCTTAAAAGTAAGTTTACAACCAAATTGACCTTTTTATATCTGACAGGAATCCACAACGGATTCCTGGCAGGTGTAATCCATTTCCTACTGTTGATTTCTCCTCCTTGAGCGTAGAGAAATCTGCAGCAGTAAATTCTACTCAAGGGTTGGGAAGTGGGCATTCCAAGGTGTGATTTGCCATGGAAATTTGGAATGCCTAAAAACATGTATGCTTTTTGGCATGGCCAAACACCTCGCCGACTTCTTTCCACCTTCAAAATGGTCAGAAATGTAAGTCAGCTAGGGGCTGTAGTAACTCCTGTTCCGGGATAGGAAGGGTGACAGATCACTCCCAGATTTGCTAAGGGTGTGGGGTAAGGGGTTTCTTCTTGAGAAAAAACATTTCCCTGCAAAGGAAAAATGTGCATTTGCAGAGGAGGCTCAATACAATGGAGAACTCTGTGCAGGGGTATAGAAGCTTTAAGAAAACGTGACATGACGTTCCCAGAAGCACATGTAGAAACCTGTTCCTGGTACAGCTTTCTACAAGTGAAACTTTGGGAAACTTTGTGAATATCAAAAAGTAGTAAATCAGCACCTGTACGCAGTGGCATTTCTACAGGTGCTGACTTGCATTTTTATTTCCCGCTATTTCCAAAATGTTCTCATGCAGGTAAACTAAGGGCTATTTACAAAGGCATTTTTAAGGGCACAAAGAAGTACTTCTGTAGCACTCTTTTGATGTGTTTGTGAACTGGCCCCAAAACGTCTGAAGTGGGAATAAAATGGTAATATTTAGGGAACATCCACATACAATTAGTACAAATAGAAAGGACTGTGCCCTCTTTGCACTTTTACAAATAGAGAGTTGGGCATCTTCCAAAATATATATTTTAAAATATGTCTTCATTAAAAGCACTTAGGACCTTATTTAAAAAAGGTTATTTTGGAGTATCCAAAATATAGTTACTTTTGGTATTCCTGAATGCAATTCACAAGCCTCCAGTCTGAGATCTCCATCATGGTGGCGGAGATCTACGCATATACAGAGAATGTAGCAGTAAATGTGAAAAAGAAAGGGGAAGTGGTTCAAAAGTGTGGAATACTTACCCTTTAATGGGTGGGGTTAAGGAAAATTGAAGACAGGTTTTAGGGAGAGACATGCTAATAGAAAACACATACCAACATAAGAGTAAGACACCTGTAATTCACAACCTATACATTTAAATCGACTCTAGTAGTACTGCTGACAAAATTCGCCCAATATACTCGACCACAGCTTTGGGTAACTTAAGCACCATATACGGTCAAGCACTGACCCTGCATAACTCTGCCTATGAAATCAATTGAGGCAGGCAATGATATTAGCACATAGGGAAAAATATGAAATAAATTAAATACCATTTTAAATGACGTGTGAGAGAGTGGAGACTCGTCAGCTTACTTATAGACATATATCTCTGCTTGGAAAGGGTGAATTCTGTCCGAAAGCAGTTTTACACTTAGCTGTAGGTGTGGATCAACACATGCGGAGGTCTAAACATGCAAAGTTACCTTTGTGAATAGGGCCCTCAATCACTCCAAATCTCACCTTCATGGGAAGTCCCTGGTTAAGGTTTTGCAATAAACACTCTTTCCTCGAACATGTAATGCGGCCCAACAGTCTTGAGGTCAGATGTACGTAGCACTGGCTGCAAAATTTGCGACCAGTAATTTTGCAACCAGTGTGATAATTTGCGAATGGCCCTATGTACTAATAGGTTGGTTTGCCAATTACTGATTCCTAGTGGGTTGTGAGTATTAATGAGGTAGGTGGCAAATTGTGACCCACTAGAAATCTCAGCCATCACAGGGAGGGTGGCATGCTGATGTCAGCAGACCACCATGTCTGTGATTGCTTTTAAATAAAGCATATTTTTGTTTAAGTGCAACCCATTTTCCTTAATTGTCAACATTCACAAAGGGTAAGGGGTTCCTTTGGGACCCTTTCCAGATTGCGAATAGGTTACCACTATATGTTTATAGTTGGTAAAGTATTAATGTTTGCAACTGGATTTCAGTCGCAAAACATTGATACATACCATTCCGATTTGGTTTTCGGAAGAGATGTCCTAAACACACACCTTCCAAATATTGAATCGGTATTCGGTCACAAACACAAACTGTGATTCGGTAACGTGATGCAGATTTGCAATTCGAGTCTTGTACACACCTAGAAGCGTTTTTGCAGACGCAAAGGGACCGATTCTGTGAATCAGGGTATTTGCGAATACAAAAACGCTTAATACATCTGGCTCTTGGTACTGTAATGTCTCAAAAATGTTCACACCACATCAGCCACACTATTTCTGCAGTCAACAGCCAGAGGACAAAAGGTCTATGAAATGCATTTGTGGATGGACTGGGTTATAAAGAGCCTACCAATGCTGATACAATTTTGCGACCCCCATTTCTTGATTAATCCTGTTGCGCTGGTGATATTGTAAATTTGCACTGACATTTGCATGGCTGCTGTGCTCAAAAACAACTTCTGTTCAACTGGCCAATACAAAAATGACGTCTTGCATCAGTCGCTTGGTCCAAATGTCAGTGCTAAATTACACCAGTGAAGTCCCCTGCGTTTGTCAATGCTTTCACCGTTTCAAATTTTCAGCACCTCAAACAATTTTATGACGTTTCAGCTCCACAGATGTGCTGATTGAAAGTGTCATTTCTGTTTCCTTTTGCACAACTTCAGTAGGTGTGACAACCGTGCAACTAGGGTGTGATGCATTTTACTGTAACTCATAAAGGACTCAGAAATCTAACCCCAGCCTTCTCCACCTTACTCAAACAAAGACCCTTGCTGCAGGAAATGAAGGATGTGTCAAGGGACCTCACAGTGCATATATCATGTTGGAAGTTGCATGTTTATTGGGCGGTGCACATATAGGACATCTGGTCCTTACTGTTTACATCCGGGGCGTCGTCTAGTCAGTAGATTCTTATCGAAATAGAACAATGTGATCGTCATGGGAGAGGGTAATGAGTTACTTGCGCACCCAGATTTGAGTTGCCCTTTGCTAAAACCAAGAACTAAAGCATTTCTAGTTCATTGAACTACGTTTATACTTCACAACAGGCGAGAGTGCACAGAGTTTCCATTTAAATCAGGTTATCTTCAAATTCATTTCATTTGCACCACTATCTTCAAAGATCACCAGGAGACTGGTGCTATTTGCACGCCAATAGTGAAAGATGTGTCTATCACGCTATCCAGGAGCCCACATTTTCAGCGCTTTCATAAAAATGACAATTTTGTCACTTGAAGCACCACCCATACACTTAAAAAAAAAAAGGTATGTTTGACCTTTATTCAATATCTTGACGCTCCCAATAGATGGCGCCATAAGAGTGCTGTCTCGCCAAGTTTTCTACAAGCACAACCCCTGAGCAGCCCTCAGCAAGTGTGAAAGCATTTAGTTCCTGTACAAACCAGGCTGTGCAGGTGCTCTCCCATTAAATGTATTGCAGCAGTGCTGAGAAGTGCCAGTACTCTCTCATTAAATGTATGGTAGCAGTGCTGAATAGTGCTGGTGCTCTCCCATTAAATGTATTGCAGCAGTGCTGAGAAGTGCCAGTACTCTCTAATTAAATGTATTGGGGCAGTGCTGAGAAGTGCAGGTGCTCTCCCATTAAATGTATTGCAGCAGTGCTGAGAAGTGCCAGTACTCTCTCATTAAATGTATTGGGGCAGTGCTGAGAAGTGCAGGTGCTCTCCCATTAAATGTATTGCAGCAGTGCTGAGAAGTGCCAGTACTCTCTCATTAAATGTATGGTAGCAGTGCTGAATAGTGCTGGTGCTCTCCCATTAAATGTATTGCAGCAGTGCTGAGAAGTGCCAGTACTCTCTCATTAAATGTATTGGGGCAGTGCTGAGAAGTGCAGGTGCTCTCCCATTAAATGTATTGCAGCAGTGCTGAGAAGTGCCAGTACTCTCTCATTAAATGTATTGCGGCAGTGCTGAGAAGTGCAGGTGCTCTCCCATTAAATGTATTTTGGCAGTGCTGAGAAGAGCAGGTACTCTCCCATTATATGTATTGCAGCAGTGCTGAGAAGTGCCAGTATTCTCTCATTAAATGTATGGTAGCAGTGCTGAGAAGTGCAGGTGCTCTCCCCTTAAATGCACTGCAGCAGTGCTGAGAAGTGCCAGTACTCTCTCATTAAATGTATTGTAGCAGTGCTGAGAAGTGCAGGTACTCTCCCATTAAATGTATTGCAGCAGTGCTGAGAAGTGCCAGTACTCTCTCATTATATGTATTGCGGCAGTGCTGAGAAGTGCAGGTGCTCTCCCATTAAATGTATTTTGGCAGTGCTGAGAAGTGCAGGTACTCTCCCATTATATGTATTGCAGCAGTGCTGAGAAGTGCCAGTATTCTCTCATTAAATGTATGGTAGCAGTGCTGAGAAGTGCAGGTGCTCTCCCCTTAAATGCACTGCAGCAGTGCTGAGAAGTGCCAGTACTCTCTCATTAAATGTATTGTAGCAGTGCTGAGAAGTGCAGGTACTCTCCCATTAAATGTATTGCAGCAGTGCTGAGAAGTGCCAGTACTCTCTCATTAAATGTATTGCGGCAGTGCTGAGAAGTGCAGGTGCTCTCCCATTAAATGTATTTTGGCAGTGCTGAGAAGTGCAGGTACTCTCCCATTATATGTATTGCAGCAGTGCTGAGAAGTGCCAGTACTCATTAAATGTATGGTAGCAGTGCTGAGAAGTGCAGGTGCTCTCCCCTTAAATGCACTGCAGCAGTGCTGAGAAGTGCCATTACTCTCTCATTAAATGTATTGTAGCAGTGCTGAGAAGTGCAGGTGCTCTCCCCTTAAATGCACTGCAGCAGTGCTGAGAAGTGCCATTACTCTCTCATTAAATGTATTGTAGCAGTGCTGAGAAGTGCAGGTGCTCTCCCCTTAAATGCACTGCAGCAGTGCTGAGAAGTGCCATTACTCTCTCATTAAATGTATTGTAGCAGTGCTGAGAAGTGCAGGTACTCTCCCATTAAATGTGTTGCCGCAGTGCTGAGAAGTGCAGGTACTCTCCCATTAAATGTATTGCAGCAATGCTGAGAAGTGCAGGTGCTCTCCCATTAAATGTATTGTAGCAGTGCTGAGACGTGCAGGTGCTCTGCTCTACATTTCAAACTGAAGAAGTACAGGTACTCAGTACTGGACAGTACCGACCCACTTAATGCACTGGTAATACTGAATATAAAAATAAAAGTTTTAGAACTACAGTCAACACAAATCTACTGCAAGAAACATTGTATGACTATTATGATTTGATTTTTTTCTTTTACCACTTTTAACTAGAAGCCTTCTGAGCGAAAATCAAAAATACACATTTGAAACATGATAAACCTCCATACAGACACTATCTGGCTGTCAGGGGAAACTACGTAATATATTTATCACTATTCACAGAAGTGGAAATAACATTACCCGTGCTCTGATCTGGAACTACGTCACAGGAGGTGACATCACATGATATTTGCCACTGACAGCAGCTGTTGCACTGTATATTAGAATCCTTATTGAAAATTCAAAGCTGCAGCAAATTATAAAAACACAGTACTAATGGGTCCAAATAAATAACTATGGGGCTGATTACGATGGCGGTGAACCCGTCACCGACAGGCTATCAGTGGCGGGTTCACCGCCATTTTGAGGCCATTTCCCGCCCACTATATTATAATGGCAGGCAGGTCCGTGGCGGTCAGAAAATCCGATCCATCCGAAAAATGGCGGCGGTGGCTGCCAGGCACCGCCGTTGGGATTACGATGTGTCTCCCCGCCAGCCTTTCCATAGCAGTTCACCCGCCATGGAAAGGCTGGTGGGGATGGACTTTGGGGGTCCGTAGTGGGCCTCCCTTTCCCCCGGTCACTTTGGTTTTGGGTTTCGAGGGCACCTATGGAGCCCCCCTACATGTCCCTGCACCATGTAGCAGGCACCACATGGTGCCTGCCACGTAGTGAAGGGAAATGTAAACTGTGCCTTTTTTTGCATTACAGCGGGTGCTGCAGCCAGCAGCACCCGCCGCAATGCAAAGTATGCCGAGTGAGACCCCACGGTGGCAGTCGCATCCTAATACCCCCTGTGGGACCGCTGCCTTGTAGGCGGGCGGTCCCACTCGTCGAGACGATGGTGGACAGACTGGAGTCCGTCCGCCATCGTAATCAGCCCCTATATTCCAGAACTAGCAGATCAGGTAACTGACAGGGGTTGCAAAGGAGTCCACAGAGGCCGCGTGCTGTGCCCCTGTAGCTATAGAAACACCTGCCACTGATAAATGCTGCGAAATGATGCCCAGGCATGTAAGAAACTTTCAGCAAGCTCTATAAAGTTATTGAAGTATAGTCTGTTAGACCTGGCAGCCCCCCATTTCTAACAGAGTCACATTAATAGTTGTGTAACAACCAGGCCAGCATCGACAATATGCCATCTAAGGGACCTGTACATGTATGTTGACGTCCAACATGGCGTTTGTAAAGCCTACAAAGCACTGTGTGATGTTAGCGGTGCTGTGCGGCTGACAGATGCTCTGCTTGTGAATGCTGCAGAGCCTTTGATGTCTGACTGGGACGCTGCGGATATAAAGCCTTGTCTCTTTCTAAGGGGCGGTCACACAGCTGATGCTTGGCCCGCCTTCTGCCCATAATCAGAAGCCATTTTGAAATGATTACAGGCTGCAGAGAAATCATTTTTCTTTGATGCTTCCTTCCTAATTGCTCGCCATTGACTGGTGGGACACCGCGCAGTCTTGGAGATAATCACAAACCCACAACCCACCCTTCCTGGCAGAGTTGGCTTTGGGCTGTTGCTACAAATTAGATGTTTAAATCAGAGAAAAACATGTGCTTCTGCCAAATTGTTGAACCAAAACAAGCTGTTTGGCTGTAGTTTGATGCTTCTTGTATTGCAATAAACAGAGAACTAATATATTTCCTAGAAAGCACATAAACGACTTGACCTTTCAAGAGGACATTTTACAAATGGTGATCATGGCATCCGCACAGAGCTTGAGACGCAGCACTTGCAAGGGATTTTTTTCACTCTTCTGCTTTTTATACAATCCATGTTTACTTCCTATGAAGGAGGTGAAAGGATAGATCTCCTTATGCCTTCCCATTAACTAGTGGGGGAGATCTACACAGTAACACCCTTCACCCAGTACTCTGGCATGGCTCCTTGCTGTCTAGATGCGAGCAGCAATAAAGAGGAGAGTTTTAAAATGTATGCCACTCCTGACACGTGTGAGACTCTGGATTCTAGAGCAATTACAAAGGTTAATCTTTAGGTGTTTCCATAGGAAAAATTTTTTTTTGTTTGCTTATAATGTTGGTACCATTTGACGAATCTTCATGAAACTTTCCCTAAAAAATGTTTGTCCACCTCAACTCCTCCTAGGAAAGTTTTGGGGTGATCCATCAAGCAGTGACCAGGTAAAAGGGAGGGCTCACAAAACCAAATTTCTCCATGCATTTTCCATAGACTTTTTTAGGCAGTGCTACTGCAAACACTGCTAAATGGAATTACACCAAATTTGGCAGGAAGCTAGGTATTGATCCAGAAAGTGTGCTTCTTGTGATTTGGTGTAAATCCATTCAGTAGTTTTAGAGATATTATCGATCAAAAACACTTGTATATCTGGATGGTTGGGTACTAGTGACTCTCATGAGAGTCCCTGGAACCCAATTTAAAGGAATAGAGCATTCTGAATGGCATGGCGGCATTTTTTTAGGGGTGGGCGGTAAATTTCTCTCTGCCAGCAGAGTTCGCAGAGTTTTGCCCACTCCGCATTATGCTGGTAAAGTGGAGTTCTGGCAAAACTCTGCCAACCGCCTCGTGGCAGAGTTTTTCTTGCACACGTCTCGTCAATGGTAAGTTGGCACGAGCGAGCGAATTGGCATTCCCTATCGCGATTTGTGGGTGCTAGGACAACACCTGGCAAGATTTTCTCAAAGCGGGCGGTTGCGACCGTTTGCGGTGAGAAAACTGCTGCTCAAGTAGAAATGTACTCGAGCGGCAGCAAAGAAGCAGTGCCCTCTGGTGCACCACATGGTGCCGTTTTTGCTAATTTTGCAGTGTGGAACAAGCTCCTGATGCTAAAAATCTGCGTGACATACCGATTCCACCTGCTCGTGGAACCAGATGGAGTTTTCAGGCAACTCTGCGGAATTCCGCGAAGTAAACTCCGTGAGTCCTGCCCACCCCTATGTTTTTTCCTTTGGGTCAATTCGCTCCCACAGGAGCCTGCAACATGAAAAAAAAAATTGCAGACAGCCACTACAGGACTCAGAGACTTAGTCCCCTGTCCTGAGCTTAAAAAAATATATATATAAGGGGGCAGTGTAGGGATATCCTGCCCCTCTAGCCTTTGTGGGTGGTCCTCCTGTGCCCCTGCAGCCAAAATAATGTATACATATTTTTTTAAGTTGTGGTCCTGTGAGACTCCTGCAGGTTTGTGGCTTTTGAAAAAAAGAATACACCCACTGGCATTTTCTTTTTAATAATTTACCAAATATGGGAAAGGGACGGCCAGGTGGTGCCTCATGCTAAATAAAATATAAAGGGAGGGGGAATGCGCCCCCCCCCCTCCAAGCCACTTATGTGCCCTTGGGAACCCATGCCCTGGGGTCAAATGTACTAAAACGGGAGCAGATGTAAACAGCTATTGGCTTTCTCAAGGGGTGAGCATATCAATATATATAAAGAAGTTCTATCATCTTTGTCCAAAAATCACCAATATTTATAATTTAATGTAGATTTCAGTAATTCACACAATGAAATCTTGAATAATAATGATTATAAAAAAAATTAATAAAGTATTTAAAAAACATTATATTTCTTTCTTTTAACATAGTTTTTGATATTGCATTTTGTATGCTGAAAAATGACTCAAAGACATATTGCTTTGAAAAAACAAAACAAAAAACATGTCTGAGTCTTTCTTTTAACATTTTTCAGGGCAACCACAAGAGGGTTTTTACCTCCAGCTGAACATCATAGATCTCCAGATAGGAGTGCTTTAAATCAATATGATAAATTCTCCTGGGGTCATGTTTTTAAGACTTACAGTTGTTTTCTTAATGTTGCTTGGGGACTTCTACACTCCTTACACCTCCCACAACATTAAAAAAGACTTGGTGGTACCCCTCCGTATTCCAAGTGCACCATCAAGCTCAAAAACAATTCTAAATAAAAAAATCCCTCACAGGGCATTATGGGGCACTCCTCCAAAGAGTGCTGAATAATAAATGAGCGGCTCCTACCGCTCATTTATTATTTATTTTTGTGTCCTGGTGCCCACCTGGGATACCCTTTTTTTAATTATCAGGGGTGCACGCAATCTTCTTCCCAAGCCTTTATGGAACAGGGAACCACATCCTAAGGGGAGAGGGGCACACCCCACTCTCCGAGCATCGAAGGCCCTAGGGACCACAACCACTGGGACTTTTCTTTTTTTTAAATATATAACTCTATGTTGGAGGCCACGGGGGAGCCCCATGGCCCCGCAGCTTCGCTAGCTCTCTGCTGGCACCCATTCTCGGTGCATCTGGAGTCAGCAATGCTCCCGCTCGGTTGGAGGAGGTATTTTTCTCTATTCTGAGTTTACCTGCCATCAAAAGCACAGGTAAGGAAACACATATCTGCTCCCACCAAGTGGGAGCATTTTTGAATCTGCTGCTGGGTAGGAGCAGACATGCCTTCCCTGCCCGCACTCCTACATATGGGGAAACTGTGTTCTGGGAATGGGCTCTCATGGACACAGTCAAGACTTGGTGAGGGGGGCCGCGTCCCTCTTCCCTTTTGTTAAATATTACCACCAGGGGATGGGGTCCCTGGGGCCTTAATAGGCTTGGCGAGGGAGGCAGCATGGTTCCCTCCCTTTTCTATCATTTTGGGGACCTGCAAACATTTTACTTTTTTTTATATATACCAAGCCTCCCAGATTTACCAGGACAGCTCTGGTTATTTTACTAACTGTCCCAGCAGATTTTGGCCAATTTGGCTCATGTCCCGCTTTTCAGAGAGGGTAAACTAAAACAGTGGAAGGCTCACTTTTATGTGTTCCAAAGCAGGACTATTTAGGCAGAGAGCATTTTGATTAACAGGTAAGATACTGGGCTTAAAAATTGCATCTGATTTCCTTAGTATATGGTTGTCTGCATTTTTATGTTTAGGAGCATTGTCATTCTCAGCTGACCTAAAACTGTAGTCCTTCTTCTATTTTTGCAAAATATCAAGGATTTTGGTTTTCAAAAACTAGTCACACTAGTTAAGAGGACAGGATATCCCTACCCTGCACCCTTATATCTTTTTTCTTAAACAAACTCAGTGCAGGGGACTAAGTCTCAGAGTCCTGTAATGTCTGTCAGCAAAATGTTCTTTCATTTTGTGACCAGCCAATCAGAGCGCTTGGTCCCGTGGGAGCCTTTCTCCTGTGGAATCAAGTTAGCCCAAGGGAAAAAAGTCCCCTAGGCCAACCAGAATTCTCGGTTTTTTAAAATTGGGTTTGAGGGACTCTCACGGGAGCCCTTCGACCTCAACCATCCTTATATACAAATATAGTTGATCCCTAATTTGTTAAAAACAACTGATCAGAGTTGCAGCAGATCACAAAAAGCACACTTTCTGGACCAAGATCTAACGTCTAGCTAAAATTGGTGTAATTTTCAGTTCAATATCTTTTGCAGTAGCACTGTTCAGAAAAGTCCATGGAAAATTCATAAGGATTTAGCGTTTTGGGACCCCCCTTTCTCTCAGCCCCCGCTTGATGGTTCACCCCGAAACTTTCCATGAAGGAACTAGTGGAAAAAAGATTTTATTTGGAAAGCTTTGTGATGGTCGCCACTGGGTTGTTATAGTTAGGTTTGCTAATAACTTTGGCGTCATTTGACGACTCTTCACAAATTTTTCAAATTAGTGCTCCTTTTCACCTAGTTTGTGCATGAAAAGGTTCGGGGTGATCCATCAAGCAGGGGCAGAGAAAAAGGGGGCGGTCCCAAACATATAAATAATTGTTGGCATAATTGAATGCATATGTATCAGAAATTAAAATTCATCCTCATCCAATAATTCCTTGTCTCTTCGTTCCATACGGTTTTCAAAGTGCCATTTTTCAAGTTCTTTTATTGTATTCTCTTGTAATTTCATGTAACACTCATATCTGTGAGTTGTATGAATGCTTCATTGATATATTGATTTTTATTTTGGAGGACAAAGATGCCCCCTTTTTTCTGATGGTTTGATTTCAATTGACTGTTCACTCTGTAATTTTTTTTATTGTTCTTTCAGTTTTAGTCCTGATTTACTGTACTTTCCAATCAATCATATTTCAATTTATCCAGGTAATTTATTACCAATTCATGAAAAATATTAATTTTGTTTCCTGGTGGCAAATTTGGGCAGAATTTAGACTTGACCTTCATTGCTGGCTGTTCCTCATCTCTTGTTAATTCATTTAGCTTGAATCAGTTCTATATCTTCTATCATCAAATTAACAGTTGGCTTCAACATGTATGGTTGCATTCTAACTACTTTTTTTCTGCCTCATATTTTGCAATTTCAACTTTCTGATATAATTATAAATATCTATTTGTGAGTCGGCTTAAACAAAATGGATGATTGGGCAGAAACGGAAATCCCTTTTCAAGTATTCCTTCCTCCATTTCATTGAGATTATAATTATATACATTAACTACCATCATATTTGAATTCTTATTCATGTGCCCACTTGTTTGTTCTCCGGTATTCCACTGTGGTTCCATTTTAACATAAAGTAAGATCCAATTACCTTACTTAAGTACAATGTGACTTTAACATTTTATTTTTCAGTGAATTTCTAGGGTTTTTTCAACTATCAAATGATTACAACCCTTAACGACAATGTCACGTTTAAGTGAATTTAAGAGTCACTCTTTAAGTGAATTTCAAGATTTTTTTTCATATAAAATACAATAACTATAATAGCTGACTATACATATTACTGTCTTGGCTATGTAAGCAGGCTTTAGTATATGGCGAGAGTGGCCTCTTTGTGACGAGCTATGCAGAGAGTTCAGGCTCTGTGTAGTAATGGTTTGCCCACCTAATTGGTCTTGGGTGTCTGGAGGGAGTAGATTCCAAGCGCAGTCAGTGCACAGAGTGCCAAGTGTGCGTTTTTGGGGCTTGTCCAACCTTTTGAAGCATAGGTGCTTGGAGCTAGTTGGCTGTACGCAGAGTCTGCACATAGAGTGTATGCTGTGTGTGTATTATGAGCTTACCCATCAAATGGAGCTTCAGTGTTTCAAGAGAGTGAGCTCTACACAAAGTCTACAAACAGAGTGCAGACTGTGCATAGTTGGGGTTAGCATACCTAATGGAACTAGGGTCTCTGGAGGAAATGGTCTTTATGCACAGTGTGCATACAAAGCACAGAGGGTACATAGTAGAGGCTTGTATTGTCTTTTCTTTAATTTAATTGTAAATGAAATTAGAAATGTTATTTGGATTGTTATTTTTATCTTCAGATTATCACATGAATTTTTAAACTGGCCTTTAAGTGTAAAAATAATTATGTATTTTCTAGTGTATTTATTTTCTTTACTTTCTATGCGCCTGTGCATGTGTCACACAGGAATCCCTCAGCCAATGGAAGGGCCCCGCGGGAACTCTGTGTGGGTGTTACTTCCTACTTCCGACTCTCATGGAAGTCAAGCGAGAGTGCAGAAACTGTAAAAATGTAGTATTTAAATAAAAGTGATTTCAGGGAGATTTTGACAACATAGTTTTTCTTTCTGCACTACTTAATGAAGGTGCCTTTTTACATTTTGGGAATAAACTGCCCGATTCAAACTTTGAGGGTTCTGGAAGCATCTCGCAAAAATCTTAAGGGAGTCATGAGTGACCGCCGTAAGTTTTTATAAAGTTACATTTTCTATGAAGGGGTCTTCCGTAGTTATATTTTACAGCAGAGACATTGTAAGTGGCACACACAGTGAATATACCTTCATTGTTTTTTAAATTAAAATTGCATATTTTTCAACTTTCGTGATCTCACGTGCGTCTCCCAAGAGTCTTGCATGAGTCCTGCTGGCCTGATGTCAGGCACAAGAAAGATATTTGATTGGTTGAAATCAATGTCTTGGTTCATTTTCAGGAAGTACCCATCCTTTGAGTTTTAGTCGAGGTACAAACCTGGTGTAGTAAACATCAAGTGGAGACTGTGATTTTCTTCAAGAAATTGGACTTTTGGGTGATACAAATGGCATCTAGTAATGAGCAGAATGTTTTAGAGGAGGAGGAATACGCTACCCGACCTATTGTGAAGGAATCACTTATGTGGCAATTTCTTACACTGCCTGAAGGAATGAAGAAAGTGTCTAGATGCTATGTGATATGTAATAAAGTTCACAAAAGTTTTCACATGGCAGTGACAGAAAATACTCCTTTGGAACAATAGGCATGTGGCAACACATGAACGCCATGCCCCCAGTACAACTTGCACTTGCAGAGTACCAGCAACCAATACAAAACCAGTTATCAACCTCATGAGCAGAGCCTTCAATAGGACCAGGGGACATTGTGACTCCTAAGTTGCAGCAGCACATGGAGATATAGATCCAGTATATGCAGACAAAATGTTGTACTGCAGCAAATGCTACCAGGTGGTGTTTGATGGAGAAAAGAGTACCACCATTAGCTATCGCCCAGCAAAGCTTCATATGTGTTCAAAGAAGCACTCTTTTTTAACCCTTGTTTTGATACCCTGCTTGATGTGTCTGAGGTATACGCCAGCTCAAAGAATAAAAAAAGGCAAAAAAACAAAAGTTCCTAAAACGTTTTTCAAAAATGGTTCTTTTCAGTACCACTTATGCTAGTGTTGTATTCCGCTTTAGGTGTCCGTATATAGGCTTTCCTGAAACATGTCCTTATATAGGCACAATTCGCATTGCCCTTATATAGGCATAAAATCCCAGTCCTTATTTAGGCATTAGCCATGCACTCCAAATACAGGCATGGTCACCGACATCCGTCCAACCTAACGTCACAACGAGTTCTTAGAAACCAGACCCTTAAGCTCTTGGGAATTCCCCTAGCACAGGATTATTGATTTCTCCAAGAACTCATCTATTATGCATGAACCGCTATTCCTTAAGGGTTCATTCCTGACGTCTTCCTCTGTCCGACTTCACGTCAATGCTAACATTCCAAGGCACCTACCAGGTATAAATATACCTTCCCTTGCCCAAGCAAGTTAGGAGGAGACCTCGACTTTAGAGGAGCCTGTGTCCCGGCCTGACGCACTGAGAAGATGCTGTCATCCCTGCTCGCAGAGAATCCAGCTTCCAGTGTTCTGACTCCCTTCGCGGGGTGTTAGAGTTCCAGATCCGGAAAGAGATTCCCACCTCTCTCATTCTCAAGGTATGGAGCTGACTAGACCCTGGAGGGACTCTTGGCATACCAGACTCTTAGTATATCATACTATAGAATACTCCACCTACTTCTTACCTTGCACCACACTTAGGTTAGGTACACTGGGGTAGAACTAGCTTAGAGAAGCATCTTATGAGTACTCGCATTTTTAGCTCATGTTATTTATGTACGTGAATATATGCTAAAAGAGAATGCTTGCGCAGTATTATTTCTTTCTACTGCTTACGCTGTACATTATATATCTTGCATATTGTCTTGTGATCATAACAGCTCATATCTCTTACACGAGAAACAAGACTGTTCAATAAATCCTTTTATTGAAACGCCCGTCTATTCTTTCTGTGTAACTCTGAAGAAACTAAGCATGCACGATTAGCTGAGTGAAACTGTTATCTATTGTTTCCACGATTCTGAGACGTGTTCCGATTCTAAAAGGGAAACAAAGTTGTCATGTTTATGTGGTTGCCAGAAACTACTCCCTTCTTGTTTTCAAGGAGTTTCTAGTGGCCTCTGAGCTAGCTGGCACAAAGTAATTAAGTTTAATATATTCTCGATAGGGACATACCGACCTCAGTCCTATGTCAAACCTATAGGGTATATTATTCCAATGCGCAGAGCCAATTAGGGAAATAGGAACTACACTACATGGCGCCCAACCGTTTGGTAAGGCGGTAATTAAACGCTAGATACTGAGTAACTCAGTCGTGCTTTTCTCTCAGAGACCCCTACTCACATACTCCATAAGACGTCTGGAGTGGGTAGGGTTAAACATCCGCCAAAGCTAAATAGGACAAAAACCCTATATATTAGCTATTTTGGTTTGTTCAACGTTGAAGGATACAGTGTTCCAAAATATTGTGCACCTTATCTTTTGTTTCCTTGAAACTTGTTCTACATTTTTCAAAAAACAAATGTCCAAACACGGGGACAATGACACCGGGAACGGTGTAGCTGCGGCTGATCAAGTCGTAACAGCTTTTAACTTTACCGGTTTAAATCAAACCGAGGAGGGTGTTATAGACATCGCTCCAAACTTAAGAAGAGCCATCACTCTAAAACTTATAAAACACGGCCTACCACCAAGAGGGGGTAGAGCAGTTTTCGTGAAAGAGGCACACGAATCCTTTCAGACAGAGGTATTCTATTCATGGATAGTATTCCCAGAATCAAATCCAGTAACAAAAGTGTTTCACTTCTACAAAGAAGATGAACCACCAGAGGAATATATTCCTTTCGAGGATATTGAAATTCCACTCACATACCAGGAGCATCAGCTCTGGTTTAAAGGCGCCCTAAAACATCACAAAAACATTACCAGGCTCGGTCCACTAGGTAGACCAGGAGCAACATGGCCGATTTTAGCCGGCTACACACCTCATCCTGACATCGAAGTAATGTCAGAAGAGGAATTACTTACTCAACTACAAGAGTTAATAAAAATTTACAGACAATTAGTCCAATATGTCATGCGGACTTTCACAGTCCAACCACCAATGACCATTCCAAATCAAACCCCTCAACAGGGGAATACACTAAAAATTACTCCACAGACTTTACACGCAGTCATGGGTAAAATGCCCACAAAACGTGAGCAAATTCCATTCTGGATAGCTCAAAAAATTACTCAAATCGAAGCAGTATTTCCTAATACTAGCCCTTATGAGAAACACAGAATACTAACAATCTGTTTACCAATGGGGATCACACCCCAACTGGAAGATTGCACCACTTGGGGCGCAGTCTGTGCTGCCATCTATACTAAAACACATGGTGTTCCATCAATTGCAGTAATACCAGATGTCCTGAAACAACTTCAAAATGAATACGGGGCAGAGCCTGCTCTGAATTTAGGTATGAAATTACTGAAAAATTTCGACCAGGTCTCAACAATATTACCTAATATTAAAGGGGAGGCAGCATCAGTGGCGATCCGCCAACGCTTAAGGGAATTTGATGTAACAGAACATCAACATGAACTACCCAGAATAATAGAACAATCTTATGCAGAATTAGGCAGAGATAGTTTGGGTGGAAAACCTTTGAAGCCAAAACTATCTGAAAGTCCTGAGAAGGACTCTATTAAACAAACTCCTACATCTTCTAAAAAGAAGTGGGAAACTAATAAAATTCAAACGAGAAACGTTCTCAATCCCGAGGTAGGTCTCCTCAAAAGGAGCCCTCTGAAAGGAGGTATAACCTCAGGAATAGGGATAATTTAAGAAAACCTGACAGGTATCAAGATACTGATACACGTTCCTCTCGTACCTTTCAGATATCGTCACAGGCATCGGAAAGAAGAGGACGGTCAGAACATAGAGAAGAACGTTCAGAAAAATAAATCAAAACCTCAATTCTCAAAAAAGAAGGTAGCAGGTCTGAAGATCAGACATGCCGAGAATACTGAGAACACAACTCAAGAACGGAGAATGGGCTCAGACAATGCTGGACAGTGCAGCAGAAGTCACAATAGCTCGCCAGAACCTGAAGGAACTTCTGGAGATAGTGGACTTGAATGAGTACATCACAGTAGAAACTGTAGACACCAGGGTTAGTTCTCCACAAAAGTTATATGGAATAACACTCCGAATGGAGGGAGACATACCAAGAAAAGTGAAAGCACTCTTTTGGGAAAAACTTTCAAGGGGTTATGATATACTTCTAGCAGAAAAAGACTGGCCACCACAATTTGTCAGGGAGTGCCCACATGGCGAGGACATCATTATGCCTGACTTCTCCAACCATATTCCAATTCACCTAAAATATAATTATGCCAGGAAATGGGCAGTTGCCCAGGCCCCAGCATTATATAAAAATCATGTAGGATGGGATGAGGACTCACCTCACCACAAAATACAGTTAAAAAATCAACCTACTGCACAAAGGCAGTACCCAATAAAGCAAGAAGCTAAAAAACAGGTCAGGGAGATCTTAGATCAACTTGAATACCAAGGGGTGATTGAAACATGCACCTCCTCAATGAACAATCCTATGTTTCCTGTCTCCAAACCAGACAATACATATCCTCTAGTTTTGGATTACAGACACTTGAACACTTGTTCTAAAACATTTGCAGTGCAAAATGCACATAGTACAGCATTAATGAATAACATTGTGCGTAAAAAATATAAAACCACATTGGATATTTCAAATGGTTTCTTTTGTCAAAACATAGCACCTGAAAGCAGGTACTTTACAGCTTTCTCAATAATGGGGACCCAGCGTCAATTTTGTGGACTCCCACAAGTGTTCAAGAACAGCCCGGGGTTATTCTCAGCGAGGGTAACAGAGTTACTACAAATTTATGATAATGAGGCATCGTCATATGTCGATGACATCTATCTGACAGACGATGACCTAGATAGGCACTTGAACAGGGTGGGTACCATTATATTGGGCTTCGCCTCTGAGGGCTATAAATTCAACTTTAAAAAATCCAGAATTGCCCATCTCAATGTCCTTTTCCTAGGATATGAGCTTTCAAGTGAAGGCAAGAGCCTAGCAGCTAACTTTTTAGAAAAGTGCACGCTGCTCCAACCTCCAAAAACGCTGAAATATTTACAATCTATCTTGGGTTTCCTAAATTTTGGAAGAACTTACATTCTAAATTACGCAGAAAGGGTTAAACCTCTCTACGAATTAATCAAACCTGATTTTTCAATCAAACACTGGACACAGGAACACACAGAAATCCTGCGTTCACTCCAAGCTAACATGTTAGCAACAAATCACTTACAAACACGCGTAAGTCAAGGCAATTTAGTGATCCGAATAATTTCGGGTCAATGCGGATTCACCTATTTAACATTTAATGAGGGTGAAAAAGTACCAATAGCATACAAAACAAATTTTATACACAAGCAGAAATGCGCTTCACTTCAACAGAAAAAATACTGACAGCAGTTCAAACTGCAGTAGCAAAAGAAAGAGCTCTAGCCCAAGGGAAACGCATTATTGTCGTAACTCCAGTACCAGCCTTAGAGGCGGTTACAAAAGCGAGCATTCCAAATGTAAAAGCTTTACATCCTAGATGGATACAATGGGTAATTCTCTTGCTGCAACAGATGTTGAATATGTTTTTGATCCTGATTTAAAAACACAAGCGTTCCTGCAATATGAACATGAATATCCTCTGCCCACTGAAATTCTGCCTCTCGATCAGAATGAATTTATAATTTACACTGACGGATCCGCACAACCCGCTACAGGGAGTAAGCAAGCTTACAGTGCAGCGTGCACAATCGTTAAAGGTCGCATGCGCGATGGTAACTTCAGACCAATGGTCACTAAAACTCAATCTCTAGGAGATTGTACAGCTCAGCGAGCTGAACTACAAGCATTCAAACTGGCACTTGAAAGTACAGATCGCGAATTCCCCACACTAATCGTGTGCGATTCTTTCTACTGTGTTCAGTCGTATAATGAATATATACAAAATTGGCTTGAAAACGGGTTCAAAGATGCAAAAGGTGGCACAATAAAGCATAAAACGCTTTGGGAACAAGTAGTTCAGTTAAAAAACTAACTACCAAAGGCTCACGTGATACACACGCTGAGTCATCAACGTGATGGCGTTCACATTGCAGGGAATTCATTGGCTGACGAAGCCGCAAAGGGGGCTGTTCAGACGGCTTCCGTAGCTGCGATCACTCGTTCAAAAACGAGAATAGACAGTGAGATATTGTTGGCTGTCAATGCTACAAGCAAAGGCAGTGGTGCAGCGTTACCTAAAAAGTTTCCACTCAAGTACTCTTATGTAATTGATGCGAACAACGTTCCTTTTGCTCGAATCCCTGGAGTGGGAGATAGGGTAATTCCAAACAAGGAACGTAGATTAGGACTAATCCTAGCAGCACATGAAGGGATAGCCTCTGCCCATGCAGGTGTTTCTGCAACAGTATCTTTACTTAAACAAAGATATTGGTAGCCTGGCATTAGGAAACAGACCAAGAACTATGTTTTGGAATGTGAAATATGCCAACAGATGAAAGTCTCCACAGTGAAACGTCCTGCGCAGACACCCCTGTTGATTTCAGACAAACCATTAGCTTTTGTTTACCTGGACCACTGCAGTCCCTTGCAAAGGGACGGTAACTATAAATATATCATGGTCGCAGTGGATTCGTGCTCAAGGTTCCTATGGATATGGCCTCAGCGCTCGGCTGACGCTCGAACTGTTATAAAAGATTTGCGAGTCTTTATCGGCACATACGCAATAGGCACACTACATTCTGACCAGGGCCCTGCGTTTAGCTCTCGGGCTTACAAAGAAGCCATGGCCAGTTTGGGCGTTGCATTGCGGTACTCCTCTCCGTTTCATCCTGAATAAAATTCTGTTGTGGAAAGGAAAAACCGGGACATAAAGCAGTCTATAACAGCTAGAGTATTAGGTTTGGGTGATGGGTGGGTCAAACATCTTTATGGGGTCCAACGCTCATTAAATAATTTGCCAAGAAGTTCTCTAGGGGGGGTCACTCCATATGAGGTCCTATTTGGGACAAGAATGTGGGTTCCCGATCTCGAATATAAAGGCACAGTGGTGGAAAATATACCCTTTGATATCAAAGATCGTTTGGCTGTTTTACAGGATCTAAATGAACTAAGATCGAAACAAAGCAACGTGTTCCTGAAGCCAACCACCACTGGGGGAACACCGGCAGTCCCAGCAAGGCCTGGCTGGAGCCCAAAAGTTGGGGATCTAGTCAGAGAGAAAATTGCGGACAAGAAGGAATTTGGACCTTCTTACAGACAACCAGTAACTGTCCTAGCCGTCCACGGAACAAGAACAGTACTTCTGCCGCCCCTTGCTGGAAAAAAGGAGAAAAGATTTGTGTCAATCGACCTCATCAAACCACAGTATGTGGCCAATACTAAATAGTAGGCCTCGTGGACTCCGACCTAGTAGCAGATGCATTCCCCTCGCTACTATCCAAGAGGTTCAGACTGAAAGACTGATAACTATCGAGAATTCAGCAGTAACAGATGAAGGACTAAGCAACAATGCTATGGAACTCATCCCTCTTGAAACTCAAGTAACAGTTCGTCCAGATACACCTGTCTACACCAACGTAACAAGTGATCAACTGGTTCCAGTGATTTCAACAAATCCTGATGCAATTCCAACAATTGACCGAACTGCTTCTGGCTATTTCATTAACTTTGATACGTTTTCTGAGGATCCCAGTGAACCTGAAATGACGCCAGCATCAAAAACTTTCAAACAACAAGTACAAGACCTTTTTCATTTCCTGAAAGAGACTTATCTGGTTTCACCATGGATTGAACTATGGATTATTTCTGGAATATTTTTCTTTCTGCTTTGGTTATGACTATCAGCATGCTTATAAATGGCAGATACATCAGTTTGGACATTGAAAGTAAAAATGTGAACTTACTTTTAAAACCACACAAATCTTCCCATCGTGAAACAAGAGACTTGTCAGCAGTGAACATCACAGCCGTTCCTATACAGGATGGTATAGTGTGGGACAAAACCGATTTCGACATATTCGGCCCGACTGAACTTTTGAACATTCCACATTCATTTAAAATTTCATTAAGTGATTTTATATCCTCCAGTACCTATTCTGATGATTGGGACTTTGAGACTGTAAATGATATGATGTCTGACCTAGAAAAGTCTGCAGCGTTCTCTAACAATGAATACTTAGAGGGTTCATCACACTATGAACAGCTTTATTGTTATAACCACTATGGTCATCATTTCTTGCATAAATCTGCAACACCTAGAAATGTGTTTATGTTTAACCAATGGGAACATTGTCCTACACCACCAAAAGGTAGTTCAAAAACATTTGCAAATAAGTTTCCATATTTTTCAGGGTACAATACATCTGTTCCAGAATCATTTTACTATAAAAATGTAAACAAAACAGGACAGAAAATTATGTTAACTAATACAAAACAAATTTATTCTGCAGCTTTTATTACCCAACTGTCTAGACAAGGATTTGACTTTTGGAAAGACACAATAGACACTAAAACTGTCTGGGGTTCTAAAGATTGGCAAGTGCAGGGGATTGAAGCTTTGATTAGAGCATGTATCATCCCACATCAAATAATGTTTTTGAAGGACACTGTGCAACAAACGTCTTGCCTTGGTTTAGCCAAGATCAAAGACATGAATACACCTTCTGTACCAACACCTGCAAGTAATAACACTACACTGGCAGCGGTTACAGTTGACACAATACTACAAACCAACAGAACAGATCCTGATTGGAAAAAATGGTTACTCTGGCCCACAGACACAAACATCTGTCAAGAAAGATTCCTGAACAAAACACAGGGGTTTACAATCCATAGGCCAGACCCACGATATGTTCAAAGACAACATCCAGGGGTAGTAACAACATACAGTGTAGGGAAATTGTGCCTTAACTGGTTACAAAAATCTACACTCGAGGATGTGAAACAACACTTATCTTTACTTAAAGAAGACGCAGACCTTAGGGAATTCTTGCTAGGACCAAGAAAACCGCGTCAAAAACGTTTCATATATGCCGGCATCTATGCTGCTTATAATGAGATATGGAAGGTTTCACAGGCAGAAGCCGCAGAAAGAATACGTGAACTTGATCGTATTAACTTAGAGAAAACTCTCTCTGTGGTCGACAATGGGTTAACAACTTTGTCATCCAGAATTTATTCATTGGACAACATTGTATCCTCTGCTATTGACATACTGGAACAAGATTTAGCCATGTTACAACAAGGCCAATCTCAGTTACGTTCTATTATGTTATTAAGCTGGACGCTGCAATCTTTGCGTGCGGGCTATGTGCCTTGGCGTTTTATCAACACGTCGTCTCTGTTTGCAGAATACAATCTAACTGATAAACAGATCGAACTGGCACAAAGGGGAGCAAAGTATACAGTGCTGAGCATTGAAAAACTGGAAAAATTACCATTCACAGTGGCAGAAAAAACAGCTACAGAATGGCTTATTGATGGCAAAATCACTCTGCCTGTCACTACTTTTCAGTTTCAGTATTGCCTCAAACAAATGCAAGCAGGCAAATATGAAAGGTTGGGTAAAGAATACATTAAGACATCCTGGGATTTACCTTACGACTACAGATGTTGGAGTGGGGATCGTGAAGTGTTTCTAAGCGGTACACACTGTGAAAATGCACTAAGCGGTTCACTCATATGTCAGGACATTTCTTTACACGGGGCTTGTAATGGTTCTGTGGCAAACTTGTCCTGCCACCAGCAAGGTACACCAGCTGCTGTGATTAATCCAACATTTGGCCAACTTTCTAACGGGAGTTACCTCATGTTGAATGATCAGAGTTGCTGTGGCATGTTGCCAGGCATCCCATATCTGATAACGGTTGACTCCAGGGTTACTTGCTGTATGCAAGTATTGTTCCCCCAAACAGAGACAGTCAGGGAGTCGCCTCTATGGCCTTCATTGAATGTTTCTTTTATACGTTTTGATACTTTAAGCAGAATGAAAGCCATGCTTTTACAACAAACCGTGCCTTTGACCTCGGCCAAAGAAACCTATGATTTGCAAATTGCAAGGACTTCGGCTGAGATACAGGCTTTAATTCGTACAAACTGCCCTATACATTTCGCAGAAATGATGGGACGTATCTTTAACATGTCTGATACGAGCGGAATTGTACATGTATTTAAGACCATCTGTTCAGGACTGTTAGCACCCTTCCAAGCAGTCCTCGGAATCATCCCAAACTTCGCACATTCGGTGTTTGGTGGTGTGCCATTAATTCTAGCACTTGTTGCAGGAATCCTATTTCTATTCCTACTATTACGCTATGGCAAGCCTATTCACCGGCATCACTCCCAGCGATGTGGAGAAAGCTCTCCTAGAACGGAAGTGCTGTGAGCGCATAGTGCAACTTTTTGGCTTACCTCGTCTACGGGAGCTTAATACAACATGGTTTCTGTCATTCAGACCAATCTGGCAAGATTGCATCTTACCTGTTCTACGCTGCCTGCTTTGCGGTGAAGAATGCGTGCTAGACACCTGTCTAACACTCCCATCAGTCATGCCAACGGATATCGATACTCTGCTGAACCCGATAACGGCCCATGCTCTGTGTTGTCCCCAAAGGCTACCAATCCTGATGACGGCATTCATTGAGATCTCACAGACGCTTCCTGCTGCTGCTGAGGTACGAGAAGGATCAACAGGCACACAGGTAACAACGGACGCGAACATTGCTTCGGCATCCTATGCTGAAGGTGATACTTCTCATCTCTGTGCAGTTAACCTTCTGAACGAGGTGTTCCAAATGTCACCAACATCGGTAGATGATATTTTGTCTATAGAAATAGATGATTTCATGTTTACACCAGACCCATACACTGACTGATTCGGCTCACAGTCTACCGGGGACACAATGAAATTTGGCCTCCATATTTTCAAAACAGAACAGAACTTGGAACTCTTCCTAAAAATTGACTTCTTTTTTTCTCTCTCTATTTTTTGAAGATACATGGCAAATCAATCTGCTTACAGTAGAACTATTCATATAAAACAGACTTCTTTGAATACTTCCAGGGACACATTGTCACCTTATTTACCACAATTTCATGATATGCAATGGCTTTGATTTTTGAAAACTTGTCAACCATTTCGTCATATGTATATATTTCTGTTTATTCATTCATGTTGCATTTTATTTATAATATATGCTTAGAATGAAAAAATGCTTTAAAATGTACAGTACCTATTGCATTACATGTTTTAGCAACAGTTTCCTTTAAAGACTTCTTTTTAATATGCTTTTAGAAATGTTTTTAGCAACTTGTGGTACTCAGTTTAATGTTTAGCATTTAATGTTTAGCATTTAGTACTATCGTTCATTCGAAAGTGGAGTGGGTGTTGTATTCCGCTTTAGGTGTCCATATATAGGCTTTCCTGAAACATGTCCTTATATAGGCACAATTCGCATTGCCCTTATATAGGCATAAAATCCCAGTCCTTATTTAAGCATTAGCCATGCACTCCAAATACAGGCATGGTCACCGACATCCGTCCAACCTAACGTCACAACGAGTTCTTAGAAACCAGACCCTTAAGCTCTTAGGAATTCCCCTAGCACAGGATTATTGATTTCTCCAAGAACTCATCTATTATGCATGAACCGCTATTCCTTAAGGGTTCATTCCTGACGTCTTCCTCTGTCCGACTTCACGTCAATGCTAACATTCCAAGGCACCTACCAGGTATAGATATACCTTCCCTTGCCCAAACAAGTTAGGAGGAGACCTCGACTTTAGAGGAGCCCGTGCCCCGGCCTGACGCACTGAGAAGACGCTGTCATCCCTGCTCGCAGAGAATCCAGCTTCCAGTGTTCTGACTCCCTTCGCGGGATGTTAGAGTTCCAGGTCCGGAAAGAGATTCCCACCTCTCTCATTCTCAAGGTAGGGAGCTGACTAGACCCTAGAGGGACTCTTGGCATACCAGACTCTTAGTATATCATACTATAGAATACTCCACCTACTTCTTACCTTGCACCACACTTAGGTTAGGTACACTGGGGTAGAACTAGCTTAGAGAAGCATCTTATGAGTACTCGCATTTTTAGCTCATGTTATTTATGTACGTGAATATATGCTAAAAGATAATGCTTGCGCAGTATTATTTCTTTCTACTGCTTACGCTGTACATTATATATCTTGCATATTGTCTTGTGATCATAACAGCTCATATCTCTTACACGAGAAACAAGACTGTTCAATAAATCCTTTTATTGAAACGCCCGTCTATTCTTTCTGTGTAACTCTGAAGAAACTAAGCATGCACGATTAGCTGAGTGAAACTGTTATCTATTGTTTCCACGATTCTGAGACGTGTTCCGATTCTAAAAGGAAACAAAGTTGTCATGTTTATGCGGTTGCCAGAAACTACTCCCTTCTTGTTTTCAAGGAGTTTCTAGTGGCCTCTGAGCTAGCTGGCACAAAGTAATTAAGTTTAATATACTCGATAGGGACATACCGACCTCAGTCCTATGTCAAACCTATTGGGTATATTATTCCAATGCGCAGAGCCTATTAGGGAAATAGGAACTACACTACACTAGTTAAAAAGTAAAAAAATGTTATGTTGTTTTTCATGTCATCGTCTTTATGTTACTCTGTCATAATAGTCTGCTACAGCAGTGTATTTGCTCTTACAAAAGGTATGTCTATTGTTTAAATGAGAAATATAACTCAGACACTTGTAACAATAGATTTGTTTTGCTTAAAAAAAGTATTAGGTTTGCATTATTTTTAATGCATACACAAGACAACATTTATGCTATTGCTTAAAACCTTCTTTAGCACACCTTAGCAGACTTTAAAGGTGTCCTGCAATGTTATAGGCTCTTATGTTTGATGTAGACCTAGAAAACTATGGTGAGTCTTTAATAGCCAGTAAAGCCTGGTACGGTGAGCTATAAGACTGTTAGGACATTCTGCCTCATAAGCGTAGGATGTTCTAAAATAGCCTTATAGATTGCTGTTGAGGGCTATTCCGCTTGTTAAAGGTCCTGAACCTGAGTTATGGGCCAAAACCACACACAAGGGCCTTTAACGAGGAAGAGTCCCTTCAAAAACTGATATAGCCCAAGGCAGAAGGGCTTTAAAGCTATTAGAACATTTCAGCCCATGAGATTTTAATGTTCTAAAATAGCCTTATAGCCCTCTGCCGAGGGCTATACTGGTTATTACCCACCTTGAACCTGACTTTTCTGCCTGATCCACAAGTGAGGGCATATAACAAGGGACAGGCCCTTTTTCTCAAGGCAGAATGACTATAAGGCTAATTTGTACATTCCACTCCATGAGGGTAGAATCTTCTAAACTAGCCTTACAGCATGCAGGCATTGAGTATTTCAAACTAGTTCAGGGTGTAGCATGGAACCTGCCTCTATGCTCACACCTCTTCCCAGGGTGACGGGCGTGTGTAGTAGTTTTTGGTGACGAACTAGTCTCTCTGGTCAGATCGTTTCCCAGGTCAATGGCTGTGCATTGTAGGGTGTATTGAGGGACTGGCTTTTCTACTTAGACCGCTTCCTTGGGCAACAAGAGTACACAATAGGGTAAGGCAAGGGACTGACCTCTCTGGTCAGACCGCTTCCCACCTTGACAAGCGTGCACAATAGGGTGTGGTGAGGGATTGGCTTCTCCGGTCAGACTGTTTCACTGGGTGATGGCTGTGCATAGTAAGGTATGGTGAGGGACTGGTCTCTCCAGTCAAACCACTTCACAGGATGACAAGTGTGTGCAGTAGGGTGTAGGGAGAGACTGGCCTCTCCAGTCTGAGTGCTTCCTAGGGTGAAAGGTGGGCATAGTAGGGTGTGGCAAGGAACTGACCTCTCCAGTCAGACTGCTACCCAGGGTGACATCCTCATTCCCAACCATCCAGATATCTAGAAATATTGTACTACAATTTCTCAAAAAATACTCATGCTTTCTGAGTAAAGATCTAGCTTTCTGCCAAAATTAGTTTAATTCCATTCAGCCATTTGGGCTGTAGCATTGCTCCACAATCCCAATGGAAATTGCATGGAGAAAGAGTCTTTTGGGACCCTCCTTTTTCTCAACTCCCTCTTGAAGGACCACCCGAAAACTTTCCAGTACTGAGCTAAGCTGGATGAACTTTTTTTGGGAAAGTTTGTTGAAGATTCATCAAATGGTGCCAAAGTTTATAGCAAAAAAAATCCATTTCTTATGCTAACTAGGTCCTAACTATAAACCACTGCGTAATGTATATGTTAATACATGCATTTGCAGAAAAATGACACACTTTAACCTGAGAAAGCAGAACCATATCGTTATACGCCTTAATATCATTGCTTTATCCTGAACTTGCCAATGTCCTTTCATACCTTAATATACATGGATACGTTTCATGAATGAAATGAAATTAGATTTATTGAGTGCCCTTTTACCCAGAGGCATTGTTGCATCTCATGTTGACTTACAATGTCATTTTTATGTAAGCTTGAAGAGCACATTAATCTTAACATGGCTGCTAAGTGTTATGAATTTCTGACTCCAATAGGGCATTTTAGTATGTTTTTTTACAATTGAACATTTTCTGCACTGTACTAGTTATTGTAGCCTTGCTCCAAGGACTGGCAGCATGAAGCACCTGAATTTTAGAAAGGAGAGGGGTCAGCACTTGTTTTCATATCTAGTTTTCCATGTACTTCTCTCATTATTTCTCATGAAGAGATCCTGCCTCCTGCTCATTAGTTTCATTCAAGTGTCAGTTTCTCTCATGTGTTCACGTCTCCATTGACATGTTTTAAGAGAAAAAAAGTATAAAACAACATTCAAAATGTATGGATTTAGCATTACATGCTCCAACTGGATTTTGAGTGGAAGCTCTGGTCCAGTGGAACAATAATTGTCACACTTGTTTAGCCTACTTATTGCTAGTTTTAAATTAAGCCCATGTTAGACTTTTAGGTTTCCACACAGTGTTGTGTTTTATTTTACAAGCCTATGCATTTATTCATTTTTCTCTCTACCTACCTTTGAATTTGATAGAGTTTAGGATTCTAATAGTTTAGACAAAGAGGACGTTGGCACAGAAAAATCTGTCTTTGCATCTCAGTCTAGTAATAACTAGTGGTGGGCGGAACTTGCCAAGTTTCATTCATTGGTATTCCGTGGAGTTACATGAAAACTCAGAAACAATTCCGGGCAGAATTAGACACGTCACAGTGCTTGTGCTGATTTTTAATGCCGGGAACTTGTTCCGCGCTGAAAAATATGCGCGAATGGCACAACGCAGCGCGTCAGAGGGCACTGCTTCTTAAGTTGATTTTGCTGGTGCTCGAGTAGAATTTCTACTGGAGCAGCAGCTTTCTGACTGCGAACGGTCGTGACCACCCGCGACCACCTGCATTGAGGAAATTTCACCGGGTGCCCTCCTAGCGACTGAAAATCGTGCTAGGGAATGCCAAATCTTGCTCGCGCTCGCCACCTTATGGTTGGCGAGCCGGGCATGAGAAGAAACTCTGCCACTGCAGTTGGTGGAATTTGGCCAGAACTCCGCGTTACATACATAACACAGAGTGACCAAATCTCCGCCAGCGGAGCAGAATTTATTGCCCACCCCTAATAACAACACAGCATAAGGTCATATTACATATGTACTGGACTTCTGGAAAAAATATAGAAGAAATAATAACATTTGTTGATCTTGTCAGAATGCAAATTGAAATTTGAAACCTGTTTTGTGGAAATGTGCTAATGTACAAAATTGTGAGATGATATTATTCAAACTAAATAGTTGTGACCCAAGGTTGTACCCCAATGTATTATAACACATTTAATTGTTGAAGATTTTTCAGAAGCTGGTGAAGTCAATCAGGTGGTATTAGCACTAGTGCAACACGCTAGAACAATTACCAACAAGGGAACTTTAAAAAATAGTAGTCAACTTTTAACCTTTCAATTGATGATCCACTAGAAGAGGATGGGAAGCAAGCTGCTTTAGCGAAAATATATTTTAGCAATAAGAATTGCTTAAATAAAAAAATGGCCTTTTATGTTTCGAGATGTATTCTAGGTTATTGTAAATGTTTGTATTTTGGATTGATATTTGGCCTTAACTAGATGTCTCTCACCGTGGGTTCCTTTTGTTTTTTTAAGTCTATTCTTTGTGTAGAAATCTCTGTTTGAGTCCAGTGATTATACCGGTTTCAATTGATTCTGGGATTGTATTAATAAATAAATCAAACATTGTCCTGAGAGTTTTTAATTCAATGTTCATCAAGGATGGTCCATGTTGAAAAAAATGCTGATGACCCATGGAATCACTGAGTAACTAAAGAATAATGGGAACAAAATTTGCAAAATGTACATATTTTAGAGTGCCAGTGAGGTAGCCCAGGGACTTAAACAATCACCTGCCTGTGCTCTATAGAACATGATTGCATAGCTCTACTACTGTGTCGTTGAAACTTCAATGGGCGATATGTTAAATGGATTTATATTCAGTGAAATTAACAAGTTACTTGCCAGAGCCCACCACGCACTTAGATTTTCTCTAGCAACATCAGCAACCACAGTCTGATTAAGCATGTAGGAGCACTCTTGTTACACATTGAAACCTAAGAAATTAATTATTCTCTGTAAATCCTTATATATAGTGTATACGTGGAACCATCTACTACTTGAAGCATGTGATACTGTTAAATAGAGAATGTCTTGTGATCCAGTCGCAGGTCCGTGAGTGTTCCTTCAGACAGGGATGTCACAGTTAGTGCGCCCAAGATCGCTGCATCTTTGCCAAGAAGGAAGAAAGAATTAGCTTGGACTCTCCATTCTCAGACAGTGAGGCCCACCTTTGCTTACCTCAACTCTCAGCCTCATAAGCTGATGTTCAGATTCTCTTGATGGTTCCACTCTCTGACTTCTTAATGCACAAGTACCATCCATCTTGTGCAAGACAGCTGACCAGCACCGCAGCAGCCAGCTCAGAACACGGATGCTGCATCGTCCGAGTATTAGGCCCTACAATCAATGCTTTGTTTACTATTGGGATATATTAATTAGCTGAGGTCTAGCACTTGTTAGATCATTGCATTACAATGCATTGCATCAGTCAGATGCATCTGTGACACTCACAGATGACATGCACATGGTACCCAAAGGACACTGTTGGACAAAGGTTCATCTATGCTATTGTTCCCACAGAAGCACCATCAGACCCTTGCCCTGCACACTGCCACTGGTCTACAGAAAAGTATTTCTACTCCCAAAAGGTTTGTCAAATAAGACCCTTTGAAAAAAGGTCTGTACAAATTGTTAATTAGAAACAAACTTTGATTAGTGGTGCAATTTCTCTACCCTGGCCCCAGTGCTAGGAAGTGGCTTGGCTATACCCACGAGTCTGGAGCCCTTATTCCAATGGTTTTGTTGTACGTCATTCTTTCTTCGAATCACTTCTCGCTCCATCACCAAAAGTATCACCCTAGTACTTTATCTAGTGTGTTAAAAAAACTGCTCCCAGCCCAGGACCGCCATCGGGGCATGGCGGTACCGGGTAGCAAAACACAGAAATTTCCGCAACACATAAGGAGAAAACCTCTTGTGCATCAGGGGCATTTTGTTTTTGTTTCACAGAGACCAAGCCATGCTTGGTGGTTTGTTTCTGTAAAACAAGAAATAGAATGAGCGGATGGCAACAAGCTGATGACCCGCGTGGCATTCAGTTTTGCGATCAGTGCTCCCACCGCTTTATTGATCATAAGAACACTTCAGTGGTATTCGGAAGGCCTTTGGAATGGCATGGTTGACTATTCAATGGACATTTGAGAATTGCATTATAGTCAGGCGCTATTTACTTATTAACTGAATTTATGGCAGTGTTCCCCTCGTTTCCTCCTTTGTGTGGTGTGTCCTTGTCTGTGTGTAATGTGCTCCACGGACCTAAATATAATTAAATATAGTTTTAATTGTATGCATAGACTCCCATGATAGAGTTTATATAGTGTTTTAGGTACATATGTTAAAACACTTAGAAATCTGAGTTGAAACTTTTTTGTGTATTCAGCAAACTTAGACATAGGTGTAACTTGTATCTTTTTAATAAAGATTTGAGTTACAGAAAAGGACAACACAGATTTTGCTTGTCATGGATTTGACTCCATGCCCTAAAAGTGACATTTTGAAACTAATGCATATCCAAAGTCGTCTTGCTTCCCTCCCTGTGCCCACCTGTCTACAGCACCAAGGGGCATTGTTACAAGGAAGTGGCGGAGCGCAGCGTTAGCCTCCTTGACTTAACGCCGCGCTCCACCACTTCTGAAATGCAGGGTTGCACCAGAATTACAAGAATATGGTGCAACCCTGCGTTTCCCCCTGCGCTGGCACTAATTTATTAGCCTAGCGCCAACGCAGGCACCCTTGCACCATACTGCAAGGGTGTCTGCGTTGCAGGGGAAGATTGTTTATTTGCAGCAAGGTGTCCTTTCCTGCACATAAACAATCTTTAAATGGCGTTTTGTAACTTCTATGTGTGCTGCTTAATGCAGCACACATAGAAGCTGCAAAACGTAATTTTTTTATTGATTGCTTATGTGCAGGAAGGGCCTTCTTCCTGCAGATAAACAATCAATGGCTTTTTGCTGTTTCCATGTGTTTCCAGCACATATGGAAACAGCAAAAACGAGGAGAAATTAAACATTTCTCATCATTTCACCAGGGTAAGACCAGGTTTTCCCTGGTCTTAATTTTGGCGCTGCCCCATATTTACGCCACCCTTGTAAATAGGGGGCAGCGTCAAAATCAATGGGTGTTGCGGAGGAACGCCCACCGCAACACCTATCGCCCTCCCCTTTCACACTAAGTATAGCGTGAAAGGGGGCCTTATTTACAACGCAGCGTTAAGCCACGTTAAATGGCTTAACGCCGCCGTGTGAATAGGGCTAAGCCCCTATCGCCACCACAACGTCGTGAACAGTGACGTTCTGGTGGCGATAGGGGCTTGTAAATATGCCCCCAAGTCCCTTCTCTTGCTTTAGGGCACAAGCCCCGCCCCCCGCTCCTCTTTCTCCCCCCCATCTAGGCACCCTTAACATCTCCATGAGCCCCTCTGATCACCTGTGATCCTAGGAGATGCTGGACAGATAGATGCCTGTGCCTCCCTACGTCCAGGTACGTTCTTGAGGCTAGAATTTCAATGTTTGTTTTTTGCTTCCATGATAACTGTTTATTTTTCCTGTGATCAAAGCATTTGGGAACAAGCGAAAGAAACATCATTTCCCAGAATGTAGTCCAATTAATCACGGCTGCAGCGCTCAGACAATGGTGTCAATCTAGCTTAGAGGCAATTACCTATGCCTACAGGTGTTTATGTTCTGAAAAGGGCAAACATTTCAGTTGCGAGAAAAGTCTGTTTGCCATCAATGTCTCGCAAAATAATCATGTCAAGTGTTCTTGTTCTTGTTGACCCAGATTGCTGCTCAGTTGCCAGGAAGGCTAGCAGCAACACGTTCTCCTGCTGAATGGTTCTTCTCTCGAACATAACGAAAAAAATAAACTTAGAAGGAATGTACGAGGCACCAGCGGACCTGATAGGGAAACGTCTCATTCTAATCTTTAATTAGTCTTTAATGGAGACGTGCTAATCACAGACAAGCCCTTGCAGCACAAATGAAGCAGTTTCAATGCGCATGACGTCATGGTATGAAGAACATTCAATTATCGAATCCTGGAAAAACAGTATAGGACATTGAACAAAACAATTCAGGGGGGGGAAGGTGTGAGAGGAAAGGGAGGACAGAAGGGGGTTAGGGAAGAGAAGAAAAGGATCGAAAAGCGCCAACATTCGGTACACAATCCATTAGAAATACACTGTGATTCAATGCGATATTTCACCATAGCAACCAGAGAGAACTCAACACAATAGTGGCAAACTGGGTTATCTCACACTACTTAGATCTTAGAGAATTTCTCCAGAACACGGGCATACATTTAGCATCAGATAGCGAAGAGAGAAAAAAACACATAAGATAGGAAAAGAGTGGGGAAGCTTTCCAAAGAGTCCCTGTGCCAGTGTCAGTACATAAGGTGAACCGCAGAGGGAGAGGGCCCAAAGCTTCCCAAAATCAGGTCGCAAGTGAGTGCTTTCAGCCCATCCTGACTGCCATGTGCATGAAGTGAGATTTAGTTGGCCTGTGCACTCTGCAGGCAAACCCTGTTTGGTCTGTGTGGCCATTTAGCCACAACTCAAGAATAGTGCTCAAGTGTGACAGCAATGGCCAAAAGTCGGTCCTGGAACCTATGGGTGCCACTGGAACTTAGTGGAGCAGGTTCAATATTGATTTGCATACAGATGGATCCAAACCGGGGTGACACGGTGTGCAAAATAACAATGGACTGGGATGCGGCCCCAAGTAATTACCAGTGGCTGAGATTAATTCAAGCATTCCATCCATCACTTTTCTGTTTACTTCAGTGTGACGACCTAAGTGCAATCGGAATGCCCATATATGTGCCCCGTGCTCACTTTGACACTGGAACCAAGCTGCACCCGACTGACAAGCTTCTATCAGAAATAAACCTGTATTGATTTGGGTTGCTTGTGTTCTCGTTCAGGGAGGATATGGCCTGGCAGTTTGGGATGGGCTGTTTCTGTTGGAGAAGGGTCAAGACCTTTTTGCAAATGGCTGGGTTCAAACTGATGTGGCATGGTGTGCAAAATAATGATGGACTGGGATGCCACCCGAGTAATTTCCAGTGGCTGAAATTATTTCAAGCATTCCACCCATCACTTTTTTGCATACTTCAGTGATTCCCTGTACATGCCAAGGATGTTGATCCTTTGCCTGTAAAGCCTTTCTCGCCTCCTCAAATAATTATTCTTCAAAATGAAGGGAAAAGCAGCAAACACGTTCACTGTCATAGTGAAAATAGAAAACGTTGTTTGGTGTGTGAGTATATTTCTTATGTGCTTAGTTCAGCTGTGATTCATTGGTGTTTGAACTGTTGTTCACTTGTAGGTTGGGAGGTGGAGTGCAGAACAATTACTCCTTGCATTACCAGGTGTTGCAAGTGTTGTAAGCCTTGTTCTAAAATTCAACAGGCTTTGCTTTTAAGAAAATAAAAAGACTGGATGATTAAATAAAATTAACATTACACAGGATGGCCTAAATATCTTCACACATTAGAATCTTCAAAAAGCCCAAAAATATTCCTTTATTTTCCTATATATTTCTATAGTTATTTGGTGGGTCTAGTATTTTCTATGGTTGGCCATGTGTGGTTTCGGACTTAACCTAAGGCTGAAAAAACGGACATTTACTACTGTTTTTGGCCCTTTTTGGCTGCAGTAACTTTAGAAATGCAGTGTGTGAATAGGAATGGTCTTACTCTTTTGCAGGTGGGTTTTTGTCCCTACCTAAGCCACTCTTTAACCCTCCCTTAACCCCTGCTTACCCCTCCTAATACACCTCCCAATTTGAAGTATTTTCCATTTTCCAGTCACTCTCTATGGTCCTTCCCACATTTACTACAAAAACGTATGTGTATGTGTGCAGAGACCTATGCACTTCTGGCAGAGCTTCCTGCACAGAAAAGACAGGAGAGATGGAGGCAGAGACCACTGCAAGTAAGTTTGTGAGTACCATTTTGTAGTATGGAGTGGTATGAATATGGTAAACGTACTATAAAGTGCAGTTTGTGAAAGTATTTAGGTCTCAGAAATAAAGGCACAGAGGGCACTGGGAGCATCACCCAAGAGTTACAATAGATATACCTACTCAAACATTCAAATAGCAGTCCAATCATGCTCCTCAGCAGAGGATATGGAACCAGCATCACAAACATACAACAAGGTAATATTCATGGAAGTACCTTCATAGACAATCATATGCATACAATCCCTATGCATTCTGCTTACAACGTAAGGTACACAACTATACTTTCACCAAAACAGGACATGTGAGCCCATACACCTCCAGACAACTCAAATAGTAATGTAAGAAACCACCAACAGGTCGCCATAATTTTGAAAGTTGATAGCAATTAACCAGGCTTCAACAAAGCTAAAAACTTCTTTGCCATAATGCAGGAAACCTAGAGAGCTAAAGCCAAGTAGGGAACATCTCAACCTAATTCCAATATGATACCACCTCACGCTTGTGCATAGCTTAGCCTGCACTCAGACACCCTGACAACTTCATGAAGATTTCTATTGAAGGCAACATTGGTAAATCGACCCCTGATGGGCTAAGCAAGCCACACCTGTCAAAGGAGAATGGCACACCATCTACTTTCATGGCAGGTGGAAGTACCTATAGTGTCACATTCCTAACAGTTCACACCCCTAGCGATCCCTGAGCCCTAAGACCATGATACTGCTCACATACACAGGGCACAACATAATCAAGTGTAGTTATAAAAAGGCAGGCTTACAGGCTTTGCCAGTGTGTCACCACATTAATTAAAGCAGAAATATGTCATAATAAGCCAATGCAAAACTATTAGAATCACTAAGGATGGTACCATCTTACAGTGACATTCATTAGGGCATGCAATGATGACTCACTGCTAACTTTGTGATTGTCAAAAAAGCATTTCAAGGATCTTCAAAACTTGCAGCTATTAACTGTTAACTCTGGGATTATCAATAAAGCAATTCAAATAACTTCATTAAAACGTGACAGTTCACAGTTAACTTTATCATTGCCAGTAAAGCATTTAGATTTTTCATAAACTGGATGCATGTGTTTTGCTATTGTTGTAGATGCTGCAAAACAGCTGTGGGTCCCTACACCAACATTCTTATACTCTAGAACCTCTGGCAAAAGATGAAGCTCCCAGAAACCTTTTCCCATGATCAATGATGCCAAGTCTTGGGGAAATTAGGGAGATAGTTGAATTCATTCCTTTAATAAAGGCTCCTTCTGTTCGAGGGAGGGCAAGTCATTTGCTGTTCCAGGGTGGCCCCCAACACTTCCAGACAATAGGCACAGTGACTCTGTCCTCTTGGGCACCACTCACCAAATATTCATATTAGGTGGTCACAGTAACCATAGGGTGCACCTTTGCCTTTGGGTGATTCTTTGTCACAAAAAGCGACCTTGCTAATCCTTGGGTGCCAGCTAAAATCCAAAAAGTCATGGAGTCCATCCATGTTTTTGTTACACCGCCGGACCGCTTGGAGCACGAATTTATCCCGGGACCCAATTCAGGAACATAGACAGAACTTGGTCTTTTCGAATTTTGTATGCCATCTACATGTTACCTTGAAGCAATTCAAAATGCACACAATTCTTGTCGGACCTGTATGACTATTGTACAGAATGCTTAGCCTTGAGAAAGCCCTGGCTCAACTTGCCACATAGGGCGAAACACGTGTCGGCTGTTCTCTTTCTTGAAAACTGTTTGTAAAATAAACCAAAAGAGTGAAATGGATCTATAAAGCAGTGAATGAAAATATAATAAAAGAACTTCTTTCACTCAAATCAATTTGGATTACTGTGCTGTGTCATATAAAAAAAGGAATTATCCTATTGAGTAAAACAGACCGCTCTGGAAGAGAGGAACATATGCTTAAACCCTCACTCCTACTTGTTAATACGAGGTTGGAAAGGTCCAGAACCTCGAGCAAAAGTTCCTCTAGCATTTTAGGAATTAATATCCAGAACCAGGACCTCTGGACCGTTCACCTCTTTTTGGAATCTCATGGAGTTCATCCATGCAGGAGTCTGGGGCCTTCTCTGTTCTAGCCGGGCATTCCTTTGTGTGCTTTCCCCCAGGGTCCAGACTGTTTGCAAAATTGTCTCTCTTGTCAGGGTTTTTTAAGAGGGGGAAGAACATTCTATAAGGCTGGCACCTTCTTCCAATTCTGGGGTGACACATCATCACTCCACCACTACTCCAACCATCCTGCAGGAGCATTTTGGGAATTTCTAAGATGGCACCAACACATAGCTCTTTAAAGAGCATTAGTCACACCCCTAGCTGTCTCAGCTGCCTGGTACCTTCCCTCTAAAACTTCAAAGGGCTGTCTCTTGTGTGGTGCCAGAGGTCTGTGCGCCCTCCTTGGTTTCCGTGGGGTTGAGCCTTCCCAGGCCTCGTACAGTGTGAAAAGTAATTAGCAAAAGCAGATTCCGTCCCCACCCTCTCATCTCCCAGAAGTAGGCATAACCACTGGAAATAGCCCTATCATGCCTTTATTTCTCCAACTAGCCAGCAGAGTAATTAACTTGACCAAGCTGGGTGATTTTAAGGGCAGAATCTAATTAGGATTTGATCCAGAGCAAAATGATAAATCTTGAAGTGTCTCAAATAGTGCTGCTATGTGGAAATTAACGTCAGATATGCATTTGGTACCCTGAATTACCATAGGTTTATTGTGTAACTGTCGTCTGTTTGCCTGAAAATGGTTAAACTGTACTTTGGTGCAGATTTCGCCAATTTGGTACAGTAAAGCACTCTGCATACTTCACTGAAGCACTACAGTGGTACACACTCACACTATACACCAGGTCAGCACCAAACACTGCATGGTCTTTTCTGCAAAATGCTACCTGAAACGGTAGTCCCACTTGCTCACTCCACACACATGTACAGGTGTGTGCCCCCTGTTACCGTACATTCAGCCCACAGCCTCCTACCCTTGATGTGCAATAGCAGGCCTTATCTTAAAAAGTGGATGCCTATGGTTAGCACGCTCAATCAATTTCAACAGTGCTTGCAGTAAGTGAAACTCATGTGGTGAGATTCGCTCACAGCAGTAGTCCTAAACCATGTGGTCCAAAAAGTGAAAAATACAGGGGGATTTAAAGGGGCAGAAACTATTTCTCACACATATGTTGGACATATGCATATTCACTACATAATAAAAGAAAGTTGTGATTCAGTCGAGCCCACAGGTACTCCCCGGTTTAGATGTGAAGACTCAGACAATTTACTGTGTAGATTTACTTGTTTGACTCGTTGCTCAAGCTATGAGGAGAGCCAGTTGAACAATGTGGCATTTAGGCCCATTCTGCCCCTCAGATCACATTTGGGTTGCTTGCAGCAACACCAAGGCCAGAATTACCAGTTCTGGTTTGTATTTCCAGTCCTAATCTGGCTAGGAGGAGCTTTTATCTCCAGAATGGGAAATAACCATGAAGACCAGGGAAAACGAGGTCCTTTTCCACGTCATCCTCAATTCTGGAGACATGCCCTGTAAGATTTACCACCTGTTCTGGCCTCACGGTCTAGTTGCTTGATAGAGATGCCTGGTGGGACTCTGACATTAATGATTGCAGGGAGGGTGTGTCATTCCTCGGTCACAAATAGAAGATAGAGATTGTGATCTTCGACAATATGTAAGATCTTAACACAGGCTTTTAGAGATGATCTGTATATCTGTAGGAGGCAATTTCTAGTGAGGTCTCTATAGTAATTTTGGTCATGGTCAAGAAGATGTGGATCACTAAATCATTGCTAACGTTCTGTATTTGTTTAAGAGAATTAGCAGGCTGCCTTCTGTTTCCTGCAGTAGTGGGGATGTTTAAAGGTTTTGGGGAAAGTGTTTTTCTGTGTGTGTAGTTGCAGTTAGCTAATGATATCTCAGTGTTTTCTTGTGAGAGGATGGTTCAGTCTTTCATTTTGTAGAGTTCTTATTTATTCCTAGCAGTGAAAACAGGGTGCATATTAAGATTCTGTGTTGCAAATCAAGCGTTTGATCATGCAAAGCATACTGTCAAAGGGTTAACTGTCGTGTCCTTTAGATCACAATAGATGGATCTGATTTATCTGCACGTCATTTAGTTTGACCACGAAATTACTGAGTGATTCTAAGTCAAGTGATTTGTTCACTTAAAGTTACCTGCATCATCCTCAAGAACAATGTTTAGAAAAGAGTCAGTATACATCTCTGTCATAAAGTTAAGATATAAAGGTGCCAAACTATTAGTTTAAGGAACCAATTACAAGTGGCTTAGAGATGAAGCCAGTAATGCTGCACAAGGCATTACAGATTCATATCTGAAAGGGGAAAATCATGAGACAGAGGTGTGACACACCTTTTAGTGCATGTTTTTTTCTAAAATCTGGCATGTTTTCTGGACATATTTTCTCCTGCTGTTTGTAGATGGATATGTGTCCAGCTATAACGGGACACTGGCAATCCCGTACTGGTCAAACATGTGAGTTTTTGGACAAAAACATGAGTTTTTGTCCCACAAATGAAGACTTGGAACAGACTTTCAAGGTGAGAATGCTAGTGGTCCCTAGCAATCATTGCCCCAGCTCCAAGTTAGATCTGCAGCTCATCATTACCCTTGCTAAGACTCCTTGACTCTCTAGGTGTAGATGGATGAGCAACCAAGGGAGGTAGTTCAAGGGAGGTGGTATAGGGTGAGTCTAGGTACTGTAGACTACCATGATCAAAGCTGCAATAAAGATGTGACTGTCCAGTCAGAGTGGTGTGATTCCACAAAGCCTTAATAATAACATTTTATATATACAACACAAATATATATATATATGTGTGCAGTGTAAATTGCAGCTTCTAATAATATAACTTTTAGAAAGGCACAAAACAAACAGTGATAAAGTGATATAGTAATGAAAGCCAGGACTCCTGGCTATGCAATTTATATAATATTTGTGAAGTTGTAATGTTAGCAAAACTCTAATGTCCACAAAGTTCTATTGTTCACGAAACCCGGAACATCTCTGGAATACAAAAGGCAAAAAATCAATGGAATGCTGTAAGGAACTGTTAAAACGGTGTCAGAGAGTTTGCAAATGCCTAATGGTTGTGAACAATGAGGGCTAAACAATGGATACTCCACAAAGGACCCTTTACTTTGCAAGGGTGTAAAAGCTGCTCAGGTGTACACATTTGTTCTCGACGGTGTGAGACGTGCTATCAGAGACAGTTCTGTGTACTTTTCTGCTGGCATGCTGTTTATCAATGCACCACTGTCTATATTAAAGGTGGTAGGGCAACCATTCACCTTGAGTGTGATCTTGGGATAGTATCCAAATGAACTGTGTTGCTTTGTGTGGCGATTCTTTTCAGATTTGTGTTCTTCCTTGCAAGCACTCAATCCTACATGTGCATGTTGGTCTGTGACGGACATCACCATCGCACATCCATCTTCCTCACTGTCACTCGATGATGACATCAATGAACCATTGGAAGATTAATTTGATAACGATCGACTTCATTTTATTCCTCTTGCCTTAGTCGATGTTGCTGTTTGGCCTTGTGGGAGAGGCTAGAGGGCTTCTGGAACTTTCTGGCGTCCATCTTCTCATCTCTGCGTGACGCACTTAGTTTCTCTCTCGCCTTGCAAACCATTACAAAATGTTTTTCCTTCCCACAGCCTTTGCATATTTGTCCGATTGCAGGACATTTAACTTCATGTGGAAGGGAGAATCCACAGCGGAAACACGATTTCTTTTTCTTTGGAGACATCACTCTGTGGGCCTCTGCCTTGTGTTTCTGCTTACTTTTCATGCTCAATGCTGATTCATTTTAGGTAGTTCCAGCTTCTATTTCAGCCGCTTGTCGAACGGGACGTTCCTCCGCTCTTGCAGCCATGAGCACTTTTTCCAAACTGAGTGTTTCTCACAGCATGTTACGTCAAAATGAATCAGAGAGGCAACCATCGATAACTCTGAGATGCATTGCTTCTTCATCATTGAATTCATTGAACTTGCCGTGCTTTATGAGCGTATCAAGTCTCTTAACAAACTCATCCATCTTCTCACCAGGTTGCTGTCCTGAGTCATTGAAAGTGTACCTTTCATATTCGACATTCGGTATTGGATTGAACTTGGCCTCTAACGTCTTCTTGATTTGATGGTATGGTACCTCATCAGCTTGTGATATTTTCCTGATCACTTCTTTTACTCCGTAACCTGCAAGGTTCTTTAAGTATTTGTTGATCTTTTTGTCATCTGCTTCCCCTACAGCATCTATGAAGTCATTGAAAGGCTCGATCCAGGCAGTCCATCGGGTGCAAATATTCTGCTTTTTGGTGGTGTCGAATGGAGGCTGTGGTTCCAGGAACATAGCACCATCATATTTTGTGTTGTTTTCTATTGACATCAAGAGTATATGCTGTTCAGGCAGAGTTTGATCTTAAGCATCTCTTGGCCCGATAGCACCTCTGCAAGCATCATCCTGCTCACTGGTACTCAGGACGTCACACCCGAGCTGAGGTTCGCGGGCTCCATCTTTCTTTCACGATGAGTTTCACTTCTTGCACGTGCTCTTCACCGCTCTCAATGTTTTACAATATACCTGGCTGTCACTGCCTTTAGCATTTCTCTGTGCCTGGTCGTCTTTGCCTTTATCACTTTCTTGCAACTGGCTGTCGCTGCCTTTAGTATTTCTGATTCTTATTGGTGCTGGCTCTGTGTTATGCTGTGGCACAATATCTCTTCTTTCGGCCTTACCAGTAGATTTTCGGCAGGCTGGCTGACTGTGCTCCTCCGTAGGGCCTTCACCTTCTTCGAGGCCCTCTCAAAAGCTGGAGTTACACTTTGCCTCCACATATGCCAACTGTAGACGGCTTCTTGAGGCGCACGTGGCATGCACAAGCAGTTTGCTGGACCACAGCAAACTCTCAGGTAGAGCAGTCTTGTATCTTTATGGGGCATGTATCACCTATCTCCTCGCCAGTTGTAGCGTCCTCTCCAACCCGGGAGCAGATAACAGACCATACCACACACAGAGCTCTGGTTTGCACATCTTTATTCTTCAGCATGCACTCAGTAACTGAACACACTGCGTCACAAACTTTATTAACCACACCCAGTCACACCCACCAGCTTACGTAACGCTTGTAAGCAGTCTGCCGAGGACGACTGTAGGCCTCATACACACAAATACAGGACACAACACCAACATTCCAGCTGTGGCATCAAAGGTTATTCAGCTGTGACTGGCAGTGGAGCATTCTGTCTATCAGCACTCCAGAGATGTCTGTCCTACATACAATGCTTAATTTGAGCCAGTGGTTTATGGTGCTTGGCACCAGCACTTAATTATCCACACCGGACTTATGATAGTCTGCCACATGGTGGCGATGTTTGTCTAATTTAGAGACGAGCACAACAACAGTTGTTTGTTAATTCAATATACTTTAAAAATCATTAATATCTGCCTCCCAAGCCATTCTGATAGCTTGGAGGGCCAGGAATAGTCTGAGTTTTCACACTTGTAGGAGTGTGATGGTTAGTAGTTGTGTTTGTACTGTCATTGTGTAGGAAAGTGCCCCTTTTTGCATGGTTGCCCCCCCACTTTTTGCCTGATGTTTGATGGTCTTTGACTAAGCGTGCCCTGGGTTCCCACTAATCAGGTACCCAGGGGCCTGTGTTTCTTTCTCAAAACTGTACCTTTGCTCCCACATTGGCAATCCTCTGGTCTACATATAAGTCCCATGTAAAACGTACCAGGGGGTACCAAGGGCTTTGTAGCCAGAGAAAGTCTCTGATGGCTGAAGGAAGCATATATTATGCCACCCTTAGAGACTCCTCCCCTGACCCATGCACACTGCCAGTGCAGTCTGTGTGCCAGGGGGAGACCCTAAAACTACAAGTCGACATGGCACACATTCCTGTGTGCCATGCCCACCAAAACACTGCCTGTGGCATAGGTCGGTCACCCCTCTAGCAGGCCTTACAGCCCTAAGGCAGGGTGCAGTATACCACAGGTGAGGGCACAGTGGCATGAGCCCTGGGCCTCTATAGTACCTGTGCCATTCACAGGTATTGTACGTTGCAGTAAAGCCATTTTTAAACCATGGGCTATGAGTTTGGCACCCCGAACTCCACAGCTCTATGATGGCTTTACTGAAGACTGAGAAGTTTGGTATCAAATTTCTCAACCAATTAAACCCACACTGATGCCAGTGTTGGATTTAATGCCAAATGCACTCAGAAGGCATCTTAGAGCCTCCCACTCTCTGGGTCCTGTAACAAAGCACATCCTGAGCAGAGGTGTCATGCCTCCTCCCCCAGGTCGGACACGGTCCATGAAGGGGAAGCTTCGAAAGCTTGCTGCCTTTGTAAGCTGACCCTGCCTTTTGCTGCTCCCAGCAACTTGCCCGCACCGGTTCTGACCCCCACCTTGGGAGGGTGAATCGGCGGGAAAACCAAGAAAGTTGCCCACCTTTGCCAACTCCACCCCTCAGGTGAAGGAGGCGAGGCAAAGTCCACCTCTCAGTCCCCGCCATCTTAAAGATGGGGGAACCCAGCCAACCAGAGAGAAGCTTATACCTCCCTCCCACTGGAAGGTGGTATAATAGGGGTTTACGCACCCCAAGGAAGGGACCCATTGGTCCCGACCTGTACATGCCTGAAACACCCCTAAATTTAGTATTTAGGGGCGACCCTGAACCTTGCCTCCTCAGACAAGCAAGAAGAAGAAGAAGGACCGAAGAGCCGTGCTAAAGGAAGAAGAGGAGGACACCAACTGCCTTGGCCCCAGCCCTATCGGCCTGTCCTGACTAAGTCTGGGTGGTGAACTCTGCTCCACTTGCGGAGTTTTCCACACTCCGCGTTATGCGGAGCTCGTGGAGTTCCGAAAAAGTCCGCTTCGCGTAGTGGAGTTTTTTCCTCGCTCGCGTTCGTCAACGTCAAGTTGGCGAGCGCGAGCGAGGAAAATCTACCTCCCGGCGAGATTTTTCCTCGTTTGCGATCGTCAACATCGAGTTGGCGATCGCGAGCATGGAAAATCAACCTCCCGGTGATATTTCTCAAAGCAGGCGGTCAGATTTCTCATTGCGAGTGATCGCGCATGCTCGCGTCCGCTCGCGTTGAGAAACCGTCCGTTCACGTTGAGAAAGCTGCCGCTCGAGTAAAAATCTACTCGAGCGGCAGTAAGGAAGCAGCGCCCACTTGCGCTGTGCATGGTGCCGTTCGCGATGATTGCACAATGCAGAGGTTTTTTTGCACTTAGCGGAGTTCCGCGTAGCGGAACTCCTGAACCTCCGCCCAGGCTTAGTCCTGACCTCGACCTGCTCCAACGGAACCCCAGCATTTCTAGCAGCCAACAGCCCCCCAGAACCCGGAGGACCTGCCCTTCCTTCCCTGCAAAGACTCTGTCTCTCGTGATCACTGGACTTGCTCAAGAAACAGACTCTGTTTCCGTCCAAATCCGCGAGTCTGCGCCACTCTGCACCCGATGCCCATAAGCCAAGTTCGAGTGGTCCAACACCATGAGGAGGTCTTCCCAGCGAACGTGACCTGGGATCTGGTGATCCCCGACATACCATAAGCCTCCCGACGACGCCTGCAGCCTCTACCTGGAGGGTCCCCGCGACCGGAGCTGGTAAGGAAACCAGGCCTGGGCGTAGTTCACGGTATTTCGCTACTTAGCGTTCACGAGCAGGGAAAAAACTCTGCTGCACTACACAGAGTAGAGTTTTCTGCACTCCGCGAGCTCTGTGCAGAAAACTCCGCGAACAGAGCTGAGTTCACCGCCCATGCTTAAAGGAAACCCGACACCGAAAGACACCCCTGCACCCGATGCACCACAGCCTTGGGTAGCCCAACCGATGGTGTCCAGGCACCCCGTTGCAACCCAACTTACCTCTCCAGCCGGTGGTCGCCCCCAGGAAGTCCCACTGCCCTAGCCTGCAGCCTTTATTCCAACTGGAGATCTCCCATTGAAAACAACAGGGCACCGGACGCCAACTCAGCACCCTGCACCCGGCCACCCCCTGTGCCGCTGTGGGTGCACCTTGTGTGGCTAACTCTGATCCCCCTTTGCCCTGAGCTTAACCCTAGGTGCTTTGCTCCCACAACCCAGTGGCGTGCTCGAGAGCAGTACCAACCGAAGGCCCCCCTAGCCCCATTGGCTAACATTGAGCCTCAGCACTCTGCAGCTGGCTGCCCTAGTGCTGCTGAGGGTACTCTTTGAGTACATCCTTGATCCTGGGGGAACCCTTGTTCTAACTGTTGAGAAACTTGACTCTCAAAACCGATTACTTACCTGCAAACCGATAACCACATTTTCTCCCGTAGGATTGCATTGACTGTTTTTCCTCTGTCGAGTTGTTTGTATGGGAACCCAAGCAACTGTGTTTTGATGTCAAAGTGGTATACTTACCTTTGTCTAAGAAATGTCCCAGTCTGATATCTAGGCATACCACACTGAGTAGAAAAAGTAATCCCAAAAGTAATCTCAAAAGTAATCACAAAGTAATTGCAACATAATGTCAATTGTCTTTAAACGTTTTACAAACATGTAACAAAGTCTATTTTATCCAGCTTGCATATTCTTATCAACCTGTTTTGGAAAGTACACCTTTACTTACCTGTACCAAGTCCTGATTGGTTCTAAAAATAAAATACAAGAAATGTGTTTTATACAAACAATTGGTCTGAGTTTAGTCTTTGAGTGTGTGACATCATTTCTTGCCTGAGAGTGTACAATACATGCTTAACACTACCCTCTGATAAAGCCTTACTTCTCTCCCACACTACCACAATTAGAGAGTAAGGTGTTATCTACTTTTATCTCTGTAAGCCTTTGGGGCTCCACTGGACTCTGTGCACACTATACCTTACTTTGGTATAGTATATACAGAGCCAGCATCCTACACATTGGCAGTGCTGGCAAGGGCAATAGTGGTGCAAGCCTCCTGACAAGGGACCCAGCACTTATTGTTTCACAAATTAAGCACTGCGCTACATACAAATAAACAAGGAAACCTAAAACCCTGAGACATGCTAAAAACTGTCTGAATCTCTGGGGCAGGTACTTGAAAATGGCCACCTCTTACCAGGAGGTCTATCTTGAGTCTTAGAAGGCACGCTCATAAAGTCTACTTTACTCCACTTCCTAATTGTGTTAATCTGAGTTAAAAGAAAGCAGAGAAAACAAATGTCATATATATGTGATTGAAAAACATTTAGTGAGATTTCGGTGTGTTCAGAAGCACAGCTAGAGTGCTCAATTTCGGCCTGCTTTCAGAAAATGCCGTGCATTGCTGCAGATGCACTCAAACCCCAGCATGTTGTTAGCTGCTGATGTTGTTTTTGCAGGCATATTTTGCATTAACAGAACCAAGCTAGAGGCAATTGTTCATTTGCAACAAATCTGTTTCTAGCTCAAATTTAAAATAGTTCTTAAATCCTAGTAGGATTTATCCACTATCAATGGCCTGACATGATCACAGATGAGCGGTTTAATACTACATTTTGAGAAAGTCCAGAGAGAACAACACCGAACCTCCCTGGTAATCAGGGTCACTGTAAAAACCAAACTGAAAAATTGAAACAACGGTTTTGATATTTACGCATAAATCTGAATTTGCCACAGTTGCCACATAATTCATCATCAGTTACGCAATTCACCGATTTTAACCAATTAATATGTGCTTCTCGGTTAAGTGTATCAAAAGTGGTTAAAATTGTGGGAAGCGGGATGTCAGATAGTTGCTGGAGTTGACTGGCCTCATCTCAGCTGTTGTTTGTTGCACTGAGGGTGTTTAAAGAGGTGATAATTTTGCTTAAGTCTATACAGGGAAATCACAAACTAATGGACTGATGGGTCCCTTTTGTATAAAAGTGTGTTAAAATGTCAAACTATCACTGGAGCCAAATTGTGGGTTGCATATTTTGCCGTTAATCGCATAATGTGTCACACAGCTTGCGTTTCCTTGAAGTATAGTTTAGATAACCCGGCAACATAATTCGGGTCTCCACTGCCGCATAATTTCAGTGGGCCTGCCTACAAGTCAGCATTGAAATTAAGCAACATTCAGAGCAATAGTTTTGGCCTTATGCCATACTGAATGCAGAATTTGCACTGCTATCTTCCAACTCTTCTTGGCCTTCTTCGTCTAGAAGAGCCCACCTGTGCACTATTTTTATCTCCATATCAGGAGCCCAGCAGATCATATTCCCATGTCCTGTTTACTTGCACATGAAGGATAGTAATAGTATTAAATGCTGTAAATGAAAAATATAGACCAAAACCTACAATTATCAATCTAGTGAGTGCAATGTCCCAGCCGGTCCAGCCTTCTGGGGGCTGGTGGCAGGTATGAGGGGAATAAAGTTACAACCATCTTCCCACGTTTGAATGAGTTACCAATTAAGAGATTTGTGATTCACACCAAGACCTGGCTTCTAGGCAAGTATTTCTTGCACAGTAAACACACCTTTATCTTTTTTTTGTTGACTTTAATGAAATGGCCTTTCAAAAGGAAAGACTTGGCAGCTTATGTTATGGTTTGCATTCTTCACACAGGCCAGATCCTGAAATAAATTTGACAGTGTGACCGCCGGCTTGATAAATCGTTGCCATTTAAACACCTCTTCTTTGAGGAATGCATGCATGCAATGCAAACCTGTTTACTTTGTGGGAGGGCACATATGTATATTGTGAATTCATACATAAAAAAAATCTGAAAGTCATTAAAAGCAGAAAAATGGTTGAAATGGTTTAGGGCGAAATGAACAAGCTGGGTCAGCCTGGGTGTGTCTTTATTGGCTGAAGTGGATGTATCAATTCATCGGGCATCATACAATTTATGGACCCATACGTAAGGCATCTGGACTCAAATAAGTCAACTGTACCGTATCCATTTAAGGTCATCCTCAGTTCTCATTCCTCCTCCCTCACTCCTCAGGCTTCACTCCTTATCCATCACTCCTCACTCCTCATACATCACTTCTTCCACACCATTCCACACTTCTCATTACTTACCTCTTGACCCCTCCTTCCTCATGTGTTAGCCCTCATCTGCCACACTTCATCCCTCATTCTTCACTTTTCATCCCTGATCCCTCACCCCTCATCAATTAGCACGCCTCCTCACTTCAGGAATGAGCATAAAGGAGACATGAAGATGTTCTAACATGCACAGGATCTTCTCTATTCTATGACATCCTCATCCCAACCTCCACATGCCTCAGTTCTCATTACTCACTGCCTCATTCCTTACACATCCTCCTTAAGGAATAAAAGAAAGAGCAGATATTGGTGATTGTGCCCAGAATAGACAAACATTCAAAGCTGGGGATGATTTCCATATACACAGAAGTGAAAAAGCTTATTTAAGTTATTTTTTGCAATTCAATAAAGACATATTGTAGCATAGATTCACCCTGTCTCCTTTCGTTGCTTCCAAGGTAGTCAGTCTTCTGTCCTGTCTTCTGAACATATTTCCTTCTTCATCGTTACCCATCAAAATGATGCTGAAGGTTTACTCTGAACGTTACAAGACAGCAGTACTGCTGCATCTATTGGATGTAACCCACCAAAGATTTGTATGTTTGTGCTTATTTCTATGGGAACAAGAGCATAAGTGTCTTGCAGTGCAATGGATTCTAGTTATGAAAATATTAGATCCTGCTGGCCTGCCTGCCTCATATGTTTACAGGAGCCTGATTCTCACATCTGTTATTTCAACAGCATATGAAAAACAGATTGTGTCTGCTTTCTGCATGTATGCGATTAAAGCATTGAACGCTGCTTTTAATGTGAAACAGGTCTTCCACATTCTTGTTTATAGGATTCGGTTATCTGATAGAATATTGTTGCTACAAATATTGTGTGGACAGAATATCTTGTCAAAAATATTGAGGACCAAAATATTAAGGGCCCGATTATGATCCCGTCAGGAAGGCCCTCCCAGAGCCATACCTTCGGACCGACTCGTCCCGGGAGCCGGTCCATCCAAACTACGAAGTACGATGCGCAAAGCCCTTCAATATCCGAACGACGCGTACACTCCGATTCCGGCTCCATTTTCTCCAATGAGAAGCCTCCGTAAATGCTGAATGGAGTCGTACGGAGGCATTTCCCAGTCAGATTCTGACCGGCCAAGTACGATGCGTACTTCCTATGCGCCAAACAGGTAACCACTTCACGGACGTCAGAGCATCCGGAAGAGGAGTATTTTAGCTCCGATTTGCGCCACAACATGATCCCTGCGAACGAGACGGTGCAGCCATGTATCCCATTGCGCATGTCATCCCTATACTCTACGCCTACGGCCGATACTACAACCCCAACCGATGCGTTCATCACAGACGGTAAGTCAGATACCTACCCCACACAAAAACGCTACTACCCCGCGAAAGGCAACATAATACACAGCTTGTGAGAAACCACAGTCAATATTGGGGTGGGGAGAATTCTTGCAGCAATGTAGAGGGAAGGGGGTTGGTGGATGCCTAACACTGCCAGCATTGTCTACCCTATAGGGGGGTGGATGCCCCTTACTCCCACCATTGTCTACCCCATTGGGGTTGGATGCCTAACACTACCAGCGTTGTCCACCCCATAGGGGAGTGGATGCCTAACAATACCAGCAATATAATGCCCATAGGGGGGTTGATGCCTAATTCACCCACCGTTGCCCGCCCCATAGGGGGGTGGATACCTAACAGTCCCACCGTTGTCCATCCCATAGGGGGATGGATGCCTATCACTCCCACCATTGTCTACCCCATTGGGGGGTGGATGCCTAACACTACCAGCAATCTAATGCCCATAGGGGGGTGGATGCCTAACACTCCCACCATTGTCTACCCTATAGGGGGGTGGATGCCCCTTACTCCCACCATTGTCTACCCCATTGGGGTTGGATGCCTAACACTACCAGCGTTGTCCACCCCATAGGGGAGTGGATGCCTAACACTACCAGCAATCTAATGCCCATAGGGGGGTTGATGCCTAATTCACCCACCGTTGCCCGCCCCATAGGGGGGTGGATACCTAACAGTCCCACCGTTGTCCATCCCATAGGGGGATGGATACCTATCACTCCCACCATTGTCTACCCCATTGGGGGGTGGATGCCCCTCACTCCTGCCATTGTCTACCCCATAGGGCGGTGGATGCCTAACACTACCAGCGTTGTCCACCCCATAGGGGGGTGGATGCGTAACTCACCCACCGTTGCCCACCCCATAGGGGGTTGGATGCCTAACAGTCCCACCGTTGTCCACCCCATAGGGGGTGGATGCCTATCACTCCCACCATTGTCTACCCTATAGGGGTGGATGCCCCTCACTCCCACCATTGTCAACCCCATAGGGGTGGATGCCTAACACTACCAGCGTTGCCCACCCCATAGGGGGGTGGATGCCTAACTCACCCACCGTTGCCCACCCCATAGGGGGGTGGATGCCTAACACTACCAGCGTTGTCCACCCCATACGGGGGTGGATGCCTATCACTCCCACCATTGTCCACCCAAAAGGGAGGTGGATGCCTATCACTCCCACCATTGTCTACCCTACAGGGGGGTGGATGCCCATCACTCCCACCATTGTCTACCCCATAGGGGGGTGGTTGCCTAACACTACCAGCATTGTCATGGCAAATTTGTGTTTCGTGTGCAAACCCCCAGCAATGTGTACACAAAATGTGGTATGGGGGCTGACACCCCCAGCACTTTAGTGACAAATTGAGGCTTGTGGGGCTCAAACTCCCCAGCATGGTCCAGCAATTAGGGTGTTGGGGGGCTAACCCCCCCAGCAATGTAGTGAAAAATGGGGCTTGTGGGGTTCAAACCCCAGCATTGTCCAGCAATTAGGGGGTTGGGGGGCTAACCCCCCAGCACTGTAGTGACAAATTGGGCAATGGGGGCCAAACACACGTAGCACTGTTGAGGTAAACATTGTTGGGGGGGTTACAATACATACCCTCAGCCAAGTGCAGCCAATCGGTGCTTTGGGGGATAACACTCCCAGCAATATGTAATTGGACAATGTGACATATGACCATCAAAAATGCATCAACACACACATTTGGGGTACGAGCAGCGGAAAATACAAAGGATTCAATCCCAAAGTCCATATTTGATGAGATACAGTCCCACACTGCGGCAGCAACGTTAACTGCGAAACCTAAGGAATGTGCAGAGTGGAGATGTTGGAGGCCCAGGGCCAGTAGAGAAAGAAACAAACACACCATCCACTCAATGCCCTTCAAAGACAGTTGAAATACACGGGGAAGATGCACAAAGACAACCGACCAGCCACCCACTGTAGGAAGGTTTCTGTTGCAGTAACCCCCCACTTTTTGCCAGACCACTGATGCACTTTCATTTGATGTGCCCTGGATCCCTGCCAATCAGGTTCCCAGGGCCTGTGTTCTTTCCCCAAAACTAACCCAATTGGCATCTCTGGCCACAGGTCAGCCCCTGGTAAATGGTACCACAGGTACCAAGGGCACTGTGACCAGGGAAGACCTCTAAGGGCTGCAGCACTTATTGTGCCACCCTTAGAGGCCCTGTACCTTTACACACACACACACACTGCCTTTGCAGGCTGCGTGTTTTGGTGCAGAACAAAGTGAAGAGTCGACATGGCACACATCCCTGTGCGCCATGCCTACAACCCACTGCCCTGGCATAGATTAGTCACCCCTCTAGCTGGGTGCCCTATGCCAGTGGTGAGGGTACAAGTGCATGAGCCCTGTACCCCTACAGTGTCTAAGTCCATTCTTAGACATTGTAAGTGCAGTGCTGTCATTAAGAGTATATGGTGCTGGGAGCTTGTCATTACGAACTCCACAGCACCATAATGGCTACACTGAAAACTGAGAAGTTTGGTATCAAACTTCTCAGCACATTAAACCCACACTGATGCCAGTGTGGGATTTAATGAAAAATGCACACAGAGGGTATTTTAGAGATGCCCCCTGAAAATTAACCCGCCACTAGTGTCCAGGCTGAGTGGCTGCTTTCAGCAGCCACCACCAGACATGTTTCTGGACCCCTGGGTCGAGAGCCTGCTGCTCTCTGGGGCCTGAAACAATGCACATCCTGGGAAGAGGTGCCAAGCCTCCTCCCCCAGGATGGGCAGGGTTCACGAAGGGGATGCTACAAAGGCTTGCCGCCTTTGTGAGCTTCCCCAGGCCACTTGCTGCTTTCAGCAACTGGTCCCCACTGGTTCTGACCCCCACTTTGGGTGGGAGAACCGGCGGGAAAAACAAGTGAGGAAGAGAGGTGTGCCCACCTCTGCCAACTCCACCCCTCAGGTGGGGGAGACGAGGTGAAGCACAACTCCCAGTCCCTGCCATCTTGCAGATGGGGGGACTCAGCCAACCAGGGACAGGCTCATGCCCCCCTCCCATTGGAGGGTGGCATAATAGGGGGTGTACCCACCCCAGGAAGGGACCCATTGGTCCCTGCCTTTTACCTACCTGTAACGCCCCTAAATCTAGTATTTAGGGGCACCCCTGAACCTTGCTTCCTCAGACAAGAAGAAACTACAAGAAGAAGAAGAAGAAGAAGAAGAAGGACCGAACAGCCGTTTAGCAGCTAACAAGAGGAAGACGCCCACTGACTTGGCCCCAGCCCTACCGGCCTGTCTCCACCTCGAACCTGCTCCTGCGAAATCCCAGTGTGTCCTGCAGCCAGCAACCTCGAAAACCCCGGAGGACCTGCCTGCCTTCAACCATGAAGACTTTGTCTCCCGTGAACACCGGATTTCTTCATCTGCAACCTCTGGCTCCGGCCAGACACCGCGAATCCGCCCCACTCTGCACCCGCCGTCCACGGCCCGAGCTCGAGTGGGCAAACCCCACGAGGAGGTCACCCTGGCGATCCTGACCCGAGATCCGGTGACCCTTGACCTGCCTCAAGCCTCCAGCCGACGCCTGCAGCCTAAATCCAGAAGGTCCCCACAACCGCGACCAGGAGCTGGTAAGAAGAGCCGACCCCAAAAGGCACCCCTGCACCCGACGCCCCACGGCCTTGGGTGCCCAAACCGACGGTGCCTAACCAACCCCTAACTTCCCAACTTACCTCTCGAAGTGGTGGTCGCACCCAGAAGACCTTCGTCCCCAAGCCTGCAGTGCCTTTGCAAACCGGAGGTTCCCCATTGAAAACAACAGGGCGCCCGACATCAAAACAGAACCCTGCACCCGGCCTCCCTAGTGCCGCTGAGGGTGCACCTTTGGTGCTACTTTGTTTCCCCATTTGCCCTGAGCTAAAGTCCAGGAGCTTCGCTCCCACAACCAAGTGGCCTGCTTGCCAGCAGCCACCAACCGAAGGCTCCCTATCCCCCATTGGGCCTCAGCACTCTGCACCCGGCCGCCCTAGTGCCACTGAGGGTGTAACTAGAGTGCATCCTTGACCCTGGGGGACCCCTGAGTCTACCCCCCAGAACCTCAACTCCCACTACCAAATACAAAACCGATAACACTATTTTCCTCCATAGGATAACATTAACTGTTTTTCTGTGAAAAGTTTTTAAGTGTGGAGTTTGAAAACCTAAAGAAATTCTTTAAAATTGTACTGTTTAACAAAAACGATTTTACTTACCTGTTTACAGGAAATGTCCCAGAGTAGTATCCATGTATACTACTCTGAGTAAGAAAAGTAATCCAAAAGTAACTTACCTGTAATCTTACTGAAAATCCCATTCAAAGTAGATGTACTGTACTCTGAAAAGCCTTGCATTATCAGTAACAGTACTGTAATCTAATCAAAGTACATTTACAATTGCAATCCAAACTGTGTTACAATATGTATATATTTTCTGCAAAGTACTTATCAGTTACCTGTGCCAGGCTTGCTTGGTTCTAGGAAATAAAATACCTAAAAGAATAATTTTGATACAAAAACAATTGGTCTGAAGTTCAGTCTTTGAGTGTGTGAATTCATTTGCTGACTGAGTGTGTACAACAAATGCTTAACACTGTCCTCTGTTACTGCCTTACTGCTCGACCACACTATCACAAATAGAGAGTGAGGTGCTATCTAACTTTACCTCTGCCTACCTTAGGGGTTCCACTGGACTCTGTGCACACTATACCTCACTTTGGTATAGTATATACAGAGCCAGCTTCCTACACCCACTGCAGAACAAACGCAACATGTGTGTGAGTGTGTGTGAGTGTGGAAGTTGGCTTAGCCTGTGCCGACACACATGACGGGGGGGCTGAACTCCACTGAGCCATTTGTGTGTTGAGTCCAATCAGGAAGTGTTCCATATAGGGTTTGGACTGGCAATGTGGGCAATCAGGCATTGGTTGATGAGCGGGTGCACCAGAGTCACATGCGGGCCAAGCATGGGGGACCACCAAAAACCACATCAGGAGACTGACTCACTTCTACAGTTCCCTCCAGGCCACAGCACTGTGGTGCCTCTATCCTGTCTGCTGATCCGCTGTGATGCAAATTGTGGATGGGGCCAGACTTTGGAGCAGACTCACTGTTGCGCACTGTGTCATGTGCCTTGCAAGAAGCACTGTCATCTCACATACCCAAACATGACTCCCGGGGCATGGTGGGTGCAGGGAGTCCGCATTGGAGGTAGGGGCCTTGCCAGGAGCCAAGTCACATTTGGCCAGTTTAAACCCCACCCCCCTTGATCAGCAGCATCCGTGCCTCATCACATCCACACCTACACTCGCAGCACCACTCTACATCACCATGTACACAACACCTCTTAGTTACATGATTTGCACACAATGTACAGTACACATTCCCTCATCAGCAGATGACAAACGTAACATATCAGATGGACCACTCTCATCACCAGCTGCACACTCAGTGATGCTTTGGACTGCACTCATGCCACAACGTGCAGCATCACTGCACGCCCAGAAATGCACACTCCACACATCACCACATCTCACAACAAGACACATACATAGTGCAATGGCTGTGTACTCAGTCATTTGCATATCACTGCATAATCACCCAAAACAGCACAAGTCCAAAGGATAGTCACTCGAGAAAATATGCATCCACACATTCAAACACCACATATTACAACTCTACAACACCTCACATTTCTACATCCAGCACACATGATCACATCACTGACCTTCACATTCACAAATCCACTCTGTCCCATAAGACTAGTCAGACCTTGTCTCAATGTTGCCCTGTCACATCTACATATGACTTCCATAACCAATATCCCCATGGACTCATGCACAGTATCACCATACAACACTCATCCAGAACTGCCCTGTTACAGTCAAATCGCACAATAGTGCCTCACACCACAGCTCTCATCACATGCCACAATACAACCTTGTCCACCGGGATATCCCCCTATCACATACACACATTTCTACCATACCTTGTGCAGGGTGGACGCACTAAATCAAGCTCACATACTCTGAATCACACCCCCGCATGACAAGCACTCACACAGGGACAATGTGGACACTCCATGTCCCCTACACAAGAAATGACAATGAACTGAAGTCACACCCCACACCTCCTGACACCATCTCGAATAGTCCTGCTGCCATCACATAGGAGTCTACACTCCATGCATACATACGTTACACCAGTCTACATCACCTCTACCCTTGTGTGAGCCAGCTCAGCACATGCATCAACCTTGATAAACACACCTGCAGCTACGCGGCACCAACAAATGTACTATTACTCCCCTGTGTGCCAATGAAGAGCATGGATGTGACACAGGCGTATGCATGACAGATGGACACACTACACACCTGGGCACCCAGACTCCACTCTGCTCAACACATGTCGCACAGGGCCAAACATTATACATCAATACACCCCTAGGCCAGCTTGGTGTGACCAGGTACAGCATCATGCATAGCTGAAAAGGACTAAATTATTGGTCAAGCACAAATCACGACCCAAAATGATGTGGGTGATGACACCCTGCAAATGTAGACAATGAGCACTTGGATACATACTGTAATAGGTCACACATTCCATGGACCATATGCAATCCATGACATCACAACATCATTGTATACCCACAACAAGATTTGCACATTAATGACAGTTGACTTATGACCAAATTGGGGGACACAGAAAGCAACAGTCAAAAGAACCTCGCATGATTTATTTTGCATGAAAGAAATATGAATAGTTCAAAACAAACAGAAGGCCAAGGGCCAGTCCATTTTGTAGAGTCCTGGAGGGGGTCAGGGCTAATCACCCTCCATTGATTGCCTGCACTTTAACCGCAAGGGGATACCTCCCTTGGGAGGGGCATCTATGGGGGCATGCCAGGCACCGCAGGGACAGGACTAGGGGGGCTGGTTTGGGGTTCAGGAGGGATGGGATCCGGAGTTGTGTGTGTGTCTACTGCAGTGGACTGGCCAGATTGGAGGGGGGGTCCACTGCAGTGGCAGGAACAGACTGAGGGGGGCTCTTAGAGGGGAAGTGCTTGTGGGAGGGGGGAGGGCTTGACCTTCTTGTGGATGGTGCAACGGTGGGTGGGGAAAACAGGGATGGGGGGTCTGATGTGTGCCCTTTGTGAGGGGGCCTGGGACCGGGAGGAAGTGGATTTTGCGGGGGAAGTGTGGGTTGGTGGTGGGGTTTTGGATTTGGAAGATCGGGGGGATGTACGGGTGGGGGGCTCTGGGGTCTTCCTCTTAGAGGAGGGCATGCGGGCAGGTGTGGATCTCAGCTCTGGATTGGGGGGTTTCCTCTTCCCCTTGCGAGGGTGGTCAGATCGCCCAGTAGGGAAGAGGCCAAGGTCACAGAGGAAGACCCGCTGGGAAGAGGGGGTTGCAGGACAGTCAAGGGTAGGGGTTGTAGAGGCAGAGGGAGCTGTGGAATGCGGAGTAGCTGTGGATGCATGTATGTCTTTTTTGGCCTCTCCCCATTGTGTGTGATGTCAGTCCCCTGAGTGTGCGTGCGTGTGTGTTTGGACTTTTGTTTGGGGGTTTGTGTGCTGCATGTGTCTGTTGCTGTGTGTGCACGTGCTTGTTTGAGTGTGCTTGGGTCAGGTAGGGTAGTGGGGACTGTGGATGGGGCAGAGGAAGGAGGAGTGAGGGACTGCTGGATGAGGGACACTGCTGCCGTCAGTGAGGAGGCCAGGGCCTGATTAGATCTCTGAAGGGCAGACATGTCTGATGAGATGCCCTCCATGTATGACACCAATTGTGTCAAAAGACTGGTATGTCATGGAGGACATTCCGCATGGATGTCTGCCCCACATGGATCTGCTTCAGCAAATCCACAGCCTCCACACTCAGGGCAGCAGTGGAGACTGTTGCAGGGGGTGAGGTGCCTGGCCCGAAGGAGACATGCTCCCTAACAGGAGCGTCCACGGACACTGTGAATGGGAGCAGCTGTGAGGGTGGAGATGTCAGTGGTGGTGGAGACAGACTCCGATGTTGTGTGATCCAATCTGGGCTCACCCCCAACCACAAGGGAGTCATCACTGGAGCTGGAGTGGTCTTCAGACGTTGTAGAAGTCTCTGACCTGCCCTCAGTGTGGCTCCCCTTACCCTCTGTGCCACTGGGTCCCTCCTCCTCTTCCGCACTGAACCCAGTCTGGCTAGCCGCTTACCCTTGGTCCGTGGAACTGCCTCCTCCAGTAGCCGGTGCTGATGCTGTGAACAAGGATGACAAAGAGATTCACATGAGTCATCTGCATAGACTTGACACATGGGTATCATTACAACACATCACAGAGCAAGCATATACATCATTTTGACGGCAGGATTCTAATCATTACACATATGTGAACATGGCACTTGCCAGTCTGCCAGTTCACTATGGTTCCCAGACACATGATGTCATGTGCAACATCGGTTAGATCAATGTCAACTACCACAACCACTATGGCAACTACTACACTATGTAGCAGGTGGTCTGATCAGTAATGCTCCTGATGGTCTTGTGTCATTACATACCTGTCTCATCTCCTGCAAGGGAGTCTTGAACTGACACTGCAAACCGGATGCACACATTTGAAATTTGGCATGGTAAACATTCTTCCATCCCCAGTCATCACGATGTGCACCTATGTCTCTGACGTAACTTGTCAAATGGTCAGCATGCAGTACACCAAACTTCCATAGTCATAAAATGACTCATTTCACGCAGTTAACAGTGATTGTGTGCATGTGTCCAGTGTCTTAGGTCCACTGCTGTCAGGTCAGACATCTGAATCTTAGTTTAGATACACCAAGGTTGTAGGCCTAGCCAGGGTGAGACTTAAATGGCCCACTGTCTTGTCTCAGCTATTGAGGGTGTTAGGGAGATTACTGTGGATGTCATGCACATTGCATCCAGCTCACCAGTTACAAATGTGATCAATTTTCAACACACTTCCAAGTCCAAAGACTGCATCCTCACAATGCTTCATGTGGCACACTATGCCACTGGCCTGTCTGGTTGCACTGTCTGTACGGACTCTTGGTACAGGATCTATACATCTCAAGGTTACAGTCAGCACTGTGTCCCAATCCTGTCTATACTGCTTCAAGCCACATCTGTAGGTGTCAAGTATGCATGTCCCTTACGTGCAAGACACAATTTGAACACTTTGACAGGCTCACATTGCTCTAGTTAGCCATCAGAGTATATGAACTAACAAATGTGTTTACATGCACATTTTACATCTCTCAAGCTGAAAGTAATGCAGCATACACATGGATGTTCAAGCCACCAGTATGCACAGTCAAGGGATGATACACACATGTCAACTGCTATGTATGTAAGACAAAAGACATACATTTGATGTGTTGCCAGGTTTCCAACAGTGACCACCTGGGTCTTTCAAAGATTGGCACGTGTCCTCACTGTCATAGAGTCTGACCCATGGATTCTCACATTTGAATGGGGAAAGTGTTGCCTCACGCACAAATATGTGATAGGCCAGTGCCTCAGATGGCCTGAGTTGGCATACCTGTCCTTGGACCATGGGATACATGTGATTACACTGAGCACTACGTCTGGGACAAAACATTTGGCACAATGATCAAGATGAATTCTCTGAGGCATCCACATTGGTCTCACCTGCTGCCCAGATGTATAGCATTGTTTACGCACACCTGTGTGCTCCAAATTGCAACATACTGCACATATATGTTTGTACCACACTGAGTACAGGTCATACATCAGTCAATGTGCTGACGCATGTCAGCCAATTACATCACTCATGATGGTCAACTATATGCACCTGTTGTCTATTGTGCTGATCACATGAACACTGGACTACAGCCACTACATAGGACCTAAGTGACACACATGTCACAGATGGAAAGGGGCACAAATTGGTATCTACTGATCATGGGGCATAGTTACCTTTTGAGACAGAAGTGTTGGTTTGGCAGAATGATGACCTGTGAGAGGGGCAGTAGGCTGAGGGAGTGCAACGTGCATGTTAAACATAGTTGTGCGACATGGCACATACTCACCCCCTCCTTGCTGCTGCCTGGCCTTCAACTACCCATCCGGGTCAGGGAAGACCACTGCCAGGATCCTTAGCATGTGGGGGGTCAGGGTCCGGCGTCCGCCCCTTTTGCGAGGAAGTGGCTGCTTGAGCTGGACCCTTCCGATCCTCCGTGTCCAGCCACAGAGGTCCTGCCACCTCTTCTGGCAGTGGCGGGCGCGGCGTTTGAAGACCCCCATGGTAAGGCGGCCCAGACAATGGTCTGCCAGATCTCAGCCTTCTGATGGGAGTTGACCTGTAAGGATGACATGGTGACACAGCATTACTCCACATGCTACATGCTTCTGAGTCACACACTTGTACACATAGGTCATGGTCAGAATGGCAAGGATGTCTGAGTGGTAGGCAAGTGGCATCATGGGCAGTTGTCCTGTGTGCAATGATCCCTCCAACCCATTAGAACAGTGCTGAGAAGTCAACCCCAGTACACACACACTTCTACAGCACTATACCTGCCCAGAACCCAAATCTACACACTGTAAAACTTACTTGAACTCTGTTTGCATGCTTGCCTTTGGGAATGCCAATGCTAGTAGTGCATGGTTTTAAACATGGCCAATGAAAAGGCAGTGTAATCACCACTCACCTGCTCCTCTGGTTTGCCGTACAGCTTGGCTGTACTGTGGAAGTAGGCTGTCCAATAGGGTCTGGTTCTCCTCATCGGTGAAGGCGGGGGCCCTCTCCAGAGTACATGCCATGGTAGCTTCCAGAGGGTGTAGAGACAGCAGCAGAGAGATGGGGAGGTGTCGTGTAGTTCCTATATATAACCTAAACAGAATCTGCACGCTCGGATAACATGAACTGTGGGCTTGGTGGCAAACTGACTCTGAACACCCCCACCGAAAATGTTAGCCTGTTTGCATTAGCTAGCTCACAGTGCCACTAGTGTCTCCTCTTATCGGGGAGAGAATAGTTTCTGGCAACCTTAGAACATGACAACCCTGATCCCTCAGGATTGTGGAAACAATGTACTACTTTTCGCTCAGTCACTCGTGCTCACTTGTTCGGTCTCAGAGAGTTTACACAGAAGAAACAGTTGGGCGTGTTACAATAAGTATTTATTGCACAGTTGTTCTTCTAGTGTAAAATAGATGTGCTGCAATAATTGTTAGACAGTAGCAGATATATATAATCAGCAGTATAGTGAATATAAATGGATAGTACAATTCTACCATTTTGCAATAATCATAAATGCATACATGGATATAAAATGCATGATAAAAGAGAGCGCATACTCCTACGATGCCTATCTAGATGTACCTGAGTGTACCTAGCATGTGAGTAGGTGTGAAGCCAAGAATCCCTCTAGGATTTGGTTGAACCCCATTACCTGGAGAGAGAGAGTGTGGGACCCCTTCCTGGTCTCGAGTTGGACACCCCGCAAGGGATGTGTTAGATCACTGTCAGCTGGAGCATCTGCATGCAGGAGCCTCAGCGTCTCTGGTCAGTGTGTCGGCCTGGAAGTCTCGGTTCCCTCTAACTAACACTAGCAAGACGTGCTGTATTTATACAGAAAGTATCTGGGGTTCCTTTGTCCCTTGTTTCTTGTGTTAGCCCTTGTTGGATTTGAGGATGACGTATGGGATGAACCTTGTACGTAGATATTATGCAGATGGTGTAGCCCCAGCCTGGTTTCCAAGAATCCTTATGAATATTCATTCATACTGTGTGAGTCTTATTGATGAAGTTATAGGACACTATTGTTCGGGGAGAAACCCTCCTTCTTCGCCCAGGACTAGAACTAGGTAAAGGTTCAATCCTAAAAGGTCCGTTACTGTGTAGTGTAGGGGAGGTAATGTAGGTGAAGGTGTATGATATTACCCGGACCTACATTAGTCAATGATCTCTCCCCTGCGAAACTACGCACCTCATCGCCCGCCGAGATTGAGAAGAAGTCCGGAGCCAGCGAGCATACCGGACTTAAGGCGAGGCTGACCTCAGGCCCTGGAGACCTCCACAACGGCAGTTCCACTGCCGGTCTCCCCACACGATCTCGCCGCCCTGAGACCGCACTCGACTTTGCCGATTCCACCGCCGGTCACCCCCATGCTCTCTCGCCCGCAAGACTACGTTCGAGCTCAGGATCAGCCGTGGGACACAAGGAGTCGCACGCCCTGCTGACCTGTTCTCCCCTCTTCGGTTGCTGAGAGGCCCTGATTAACGGAGATGCCTCCGACAGGTCCCGGTTCGTGAGTGCCGGATACTTCCACAGCTTGGGTGCCTTTTTCCGGTATCCTTTTGCGATCTCCCGCATACGAGACCGAGAACAAGGACGAGAGGTGGCACACTGGATGGCTGGCCCTCCCGTAGTCTGAAGAGGCGTCGTTGAATAACCCACGATTCAGGTGGGTTTTCGCCCCCGTTGGGGCTACAGATTGCACTACTAATAACTTCAGGCTCCCACTGTGCCTAAGTGCTTTTACTGTCGGCTGCAGTCTGAAGTATGTACTCAGGGGAGCACATCGGCGCAATGAAGTGCACACTAAGGGGAGCTCATATGGGGCATTTGTCCATGGTTTTATATTGACTGTTGGCTACAGAGCAGTTTGGCACACATTGGGACACCATTTTGGGATCTCCTGCCCGGGGGGGAGATGTTGAGCACCCGCTGTCCCTACTCTAGACAAAATGGCAGCAAAACATTTATCTAGGGAGATGGGACTAACCATGGCTGGGCTTTATTAAGAAAAAGACATAGGACTTCCCCACTAAATCCCCTCATAGAAAACAAAGAAAGGACCACTCAACACAGTTCAAATAATAACGGAAAGAGGACTCTACCCTAAGAAGACCAAGTAATGGAAAGTGAGAGAGGACTCCCTCTCAGGAACAGAGTTATGTAGCAAACATGGCGGCCATCTTGGAATGACTCATTCAGAATGGGCTGGTGCCTAGAGAACACAAACAAAATCCCCCGACTTCCCCACTCATCTAATTCACAGGTGTGAGTCTCTCCGTCTGACCCAGCTCCTCCTCAACCCTACACTGCACACATCTCACACACTCCCCCGACCCTGCTCTACCCCCACTATCAGGCTTCATCCCCACTATGGAGCGCACAGGTTTACACACTTATTCCATCAAATACCCCCCCAACCTTACACAAAAAAGCAGCCAAAGGATTTAAACATAATCTACTCAAATCTCACCCAGAAACCCCAATCTCTGATCCATATTTCCCAACAAACAAAGTACACATAACTAATGACATCATCTTCTATACTAAGAGAAGAGCCCAATGGAAGAAAGCCTTTCTCGCCCTATTCTCGATCTCCTCCACTAGGAAAACAGCACATGGTCTCACGTTATCTATCACCCCCTCCCCAATATTCAAAGCCACAGCAACAATCACCATCAGAACGGGATCATCCTCATGCAATCATTGGACCGCAACCTAAACCTACTGGATAATATCTTTCCTCTCATCAAGGAAAAAGTAGTAGGTCCCCATCCCTCCCCCCCAGCCGAGCATAATCGCAGTTCATTTCCCAACTCCCTGCCTGTCTTCCCACCAAGACACTATCCGCCGGTGATCCACACGGCATATACACACTCCCCAGACCTATCGGACCCCATGGAGACGTCACTCATCCCCCTAACTCCTACTCCATGCCCAGCCCCACCATTATTCCCTTTGTCCCAATCACAACCCACTCCAATTCCTCTTCACACTCCTCCATCACACCCGCTCCTTCTCCCCTCACCAATACTCCCACGGTCCCAATAATACCCCACATTCATTCCTCCGCACATTCTTCCATCACACCCTCTCCTTCCCCCCACACTGTAGTGTAGTTCCTATTTCCCTAATAGGCTCTGCGCATTGGAATAATATACCCTATAGGTTTGACATAGGACTGAGGTCAGTATGTCCCTATCGAGTATATTAAACGTAATTACTTTGTGCCAGCTAACTCAGAGGCCACTAGAAACTCCTTGTAAACAAGAAGGTAGTAGTTTCTGGCAACCGCATAAACATGACAACTTTGTTTCCCTTTAGAATGGGAACACTCTCAGAATCGTGGAAACAATAGATAACAGTTTCACTCAGCTAATCATGCATGCTTAGTTTCTTCAGAGTTACACAGAAAGAATAGACGGCCGTTTCAATAAAAAGGATTTATTGAACAGTCTTGTTTCTCGTGTAAGAGATATGAGCTGTTATCACAAGACAGTATGCAAGATATATAATGTACAGCGTAAGCAGTAGAAAGAATTAATACTGCGCTAGCATTATCTTTTAGCTATGATACATATATTCACATACATAAATAACATGAGCTAAAAATGCGAGTACTCATATGATGCTTCTCTAAGCTAGTTCTACCCCAGTGTACCTAACCTAGTCTAGGTGTAGGGCAAGATAAGAAGTAGGTGAAGTATTCTATAGTATGGTATACTAAGAGTCTGGTATGCCAAGAGTCCCTCTAGGTTCTAGTCAGCTCCATACCTTGAGAATGAGAGAGGTGGGAATCTCCTTCCGGATCTCGAACTCTAACACCCCGCGAAGGGAGTCAGAACACTGGGAGCTGGATTCTCTGCGAGCAGGGATGACCGCGTTTCTTCTCAGTGCGTCAGGCCGGGATACGGGCTCCTCTGAAGTCAAGGTCTCCTCTAACTTGCTTGGGCAAGGGAAGGTATATTTATACCTGGTAGGTGCCTTGGAATGTTAGCATTGATGTGAAGTCGGACAGAGGAAGACGTCAGGAATGAACCCTTAAGGAATAGTGGTTCATGCATAATAGATGAGTTCTTGGAAAAATCAATAATCCTGTGCTGGGCTTAGGGTTTGGTTTCTAAGAACTCGTTGTGACGTTAGGGTGGACGGATGTCGGTGACCATGCCTGTATTTGGAGTGCATGGCTAATGCCTAAATAAGGACTGGGATCTTATGCCTATATAAGGGCAATGCGAATTGTGCCTATATAAGGACATGTTTCAGGAAAACCTATATACGGACACCTAAAGCGGAATACAACACCCATTCCCCTTTCGAATGAACGATAATACTAAATGCTAAACATTAAACTTGAGTACCACATATTGCTAAAAACCTTTCTAAAAGTATATTAAAAGAAGTTTTTAAAAGAACTGTTGTTAAAACATGTAATGCAACAGGTACTGTACATTTTAAAGTATTTGTTTTTTTCATTCTAAGCATATATTTAGAAATCAATGCAACATGAATGAATAAACAGAAATATATACATATGATGAAATGGTTGACAAGTTTTCAAAAATCAAAGCCATTGCATATCATGGTACTAAATGAAATTTTAGTCAAATGAACTTTTAGTCAAATAAGGTGACATTGTGTCCCTGGAAGTATTCAAAGAAGTCCGTTTTATATGAATAGTTCTACTGTAAGCAGATTGATTTGCCATGTATTTTCAAAAAATAAAGAAAAAGAAAAAGTTCAATTTTAGGAAGAGTTCCAAGTTTTGAAAATATGAAGGCCAAATTCATTGCGTCCCTGGTACACTGTGAGCCGAATCAAAGTCAGTGTATGGGTCTGGTGTAAACATGAAATCATCTATTTCTGTAGCCAAAATATCATCTACCGATGTTGGTGACATTTGGAACACCTCGTTCAGAAGGTTAATTGCACAGAGATGAGAAGCATAGCCTTCAGCATAAGTTGCCGCAGCAAAGTCCGCGTCCGTTGTTACCTGTGTGCCTGTTGATCCATCTCGTACCTCAGCAGCAGCAGTAAGCGTCTGTGAGATCTCAATGAATGCCGTCATAAGGATTGGTAGCCTCTGGGGACAACACAGAGCATGGGCCGTTACCGGGTCCAGCAGAGTATCGATATCCGTTGGCATGACTGATGGGAGTGTTAGACAGGTGTCTAGCACGCATTCTTCACCGCAAAGCAGGCAGCGTAGAACAGGTAAGATGCAATCTTGCCAGATTGGTCTAAATGACAGGAACCATGTTGTATTAAGTTCCCGTAGACGAGGCATGCCCAAAAGCTGCACTATGCGCTCACGGCACTTCCGTTCTAGGAGAGCTTTCTCCACATCGCTCGGAGTGACGTCGGTGGATAGGATTGCCATAGCGCAATAGTAGGAATAGGAACAGGATTCCTGCAACAAGTGCTAGAATTAATGGCACACCATCAAACACCGAATGTGCGAAGTTTGGGATGATTCCAAGGACTGCCTGGAAGGGTGCTAACAGTCCTGAACAGATGGTCTTAAATACATGTACAATCCCGCTCGTATCAGACATGTTTAAGATACGTCCCATCATTTCTACGAAATGTATAGGGCAGTTTGTACGAATTAAAGCCTGTATCTCAGCCGAAGTCCTTGCAATTTGTAAATCATAGATTTCTTTGGCCGAGGTCAAAGGCACGGTCTGTTGCAAAAGCATGGCTTTCATTCTGCTTAAGTATCAAAACGTATAAAAGAAACATTCAATGAAGGCCATAGAGGCGACTCCCTGACTGTGTCTATTGGGGGGAACAATACTTGCATACAACAAGTAACCCTGGAGTCGACCATTACCAGATATGGGTTGCCTGGCAACATGCCACAGCAACTCTGATCATTCAACATGAGGTAACTCCCATTAGAAAGTTGGCCAAACGTTGGATTAATCACAGTAGCCGGTGTACCCTGCTGGTGGCAGGACAAGTTTGCCCCAGAACCATTACAAGCCCCGTGTAAAGAAATGTCCTGACATATGAGTGAACCGTTTAATGCCTTTTCACAGTTTGTACCGCTTAGAAACACTTCACGATCCCCACTCCAACATCTGTATTCGTAAGGTAAATCCCAGGATGTCTTAATGTATTCTTTACCGAACCTTTCATATTTGCCTGCTTGCATTTGTTTAAGGCAATACTGAAACTGAAAAGTTGTGACAGGCAGAGTGATTTTGCCATGGATAAGCCATTCTGTAGCTGGTTTTTCTGCTTCCGTAAATGGTAATTTTTCCAGTTTTTCAATGCTCAGCACTGTATACTTTGCTCCCCTTTGTGCCAGTTCGATCTGTTTATCTGTTAGATTGTATTCTGCAAACAGAGACGACGTGTTGATAAAACGCCAAGGCACATAGCCCGCACGCAAAGATTGCAGCGTCCAGCCTAATAACATAATAGAACGTAACTGTGATTGGCCTTGTTGTAACATGGCTAAATCTTGTTCCAGGATGTCAATAGCAGAGGATACAATGTTGTCCAATGAATAAATTCTGGATGACAAAGTTGTTAACCCATTGTCGACCACAGAGAGAGTTTTCTCTAAGTTAATACGATCAAGTTCACGTATTCGTTCTGCGGCCTCTGCCTGTGAAACCTTCCATACTTCATTATAAGCAGCATAAATGCCGGCATATATGAAACATTTTTGACGCGGTTTTCTCGGTCCTAGCAAGAATTCCCTGAGGTCTGCGTCTTCTTTAAGTAAAGATAAGTGTTGTTTCACATCCTCAAGTGTAGATTTTTGTAGCCAGTCGAGGCACAATTTTCCTACACTGTATGTTGTTACTATCCCCGGATGTTGTCGTTGAACATATCGTGGGTCTGGCCTATGGATAGTAAAGCCCTGTCTTCTATTCAGGAATCTTTCTTGACAGACGTTTGTGTCTGTGGGCCAGAGTAACCATTTCTTCCAATAAGGATCTGTTCTGTTGTTTTGTAGTATTGTGTCTACTGTGACCGCTCCCTGTGTAGTGCTATTACTTGCAGGTGTTGGTACAGAAGGTGTTTGCATGTCTTTGATCTTAGCTAAACCAAGGCAAGACGTTTGTTGCACAGTGTCATTCAAAAACATTATTTGCTGAGGGATGATACATGCTCTAAACAAAGCTTCTATCCCCTGTACTTGCCAATCTTTAGAACCCCAGACAGATTTTGTGTCTATTGTGTCTTTCCAAAAGTCAAATCCATGTCCAGACAGTTGGGTAATAAAGGCTGCAGAGTAAATCTGTTTTGTATTAGTTAACATAATTTTCTGTCCTGTTTTGTTTACATTTTTATAGTAAAATGTTTCTGGATCAGATGTATTGTACCCTGAAAAATAGGGAAACTTTTTAGCAAACGTTTTTGAACTACCCTTTGGTGGTGTAGGACAATGTTCCCATTGGTTAAACATAAACACATTTCTAGGTGTTGCAGATTTATGCAAGAAATGATGACCATAGTGGTTGTAACAATGTAGCTGTTCGTAGTCTGATGAGCTCTCTAAGTATTCATTGTTAGAGGATGCAGCAGAACTTGCTAGATCAGACATCATATCATTTACAGTCTCAAAGTCCCAATCATCAGAATAGGTACTGGAGGAAATAAAATCACTTACTGAAATTTTAAATAAATGTGGAATGTTCAAACTGGATGAAGAATGGATCAAGATCCATGAGTTAACAAAACCTTATAAACATCGACAACTCTGGCAATATATAGCCCAGTTGGATAACGACAAAATAGATCGGCGTAATTCAGTACATGCCGACGCATGGTTGAGACATGTTTCAGCAATTTATGTAGAAAAGGAAGTTGGCACAGAATCAGGCTGGACTATGGACGCCCACGCAGAGAGCATAAACAATGGAGTGGTATCTACTTCTGGAGTCGTGAGTAACGACAAAGACGTAGCAGCTGTGGAAAAAGTAGTCAAAAAGATTAGGAAAGACGGGGCACCAGGACCTAATGGCCTCCCGGGTGCAATGTTTAGGGAAGATCCAACATACTGGAGGAGAATACTATCCAATTTATTCACCGAATGCCGTCTACAGTCCATGGTGCCAGACTCATGGCGCGGGTCGATTTTACAACCTATCTATAAAAAGGGCGATAACACAGAGCCAAAAAACTATAGATTAATCGCCCTTCTGAACATCGATGGGAAAGCCTACGCAAACACCCTACTGACAGACCTAAACAGATGGGTTGAAGAATATGATATCCTTCCTCCCTATCAAACAGGGTTCCGCAAAGGCTGCTCGACAATCGATAATATCATGGCCATATCATATTTAAGCCAGCAAGCCAATGTCAAAAATAAAAAAACTGTCTTTGCCTGCTTTGTAGACTACTCTGCAGCCTTCGACGGGGTCCCACGCGGCAAGCTCTGGTCCAAATTGCGCGATTGGAAAATCCATCAGGCCTCCTCAATGCCATCATCTCCCTATATAGCAATACTTGGATTTAAGTCAAATTAGCAAATAACACAGTCACGAAAAAGTGTCTTACAAATCGAGGCTTAAAACAGGGATGCGTACTCGCCCCAACCCTTTTCAATTTATATACAGCAGACTTTGGCAAGATGCTCCATAACGCCAACCTCGCAGTCCCAAAAATTGGAGCCAACAGAATCCAAATCTTACAATATGCGGACGACCTAGTGGTGATGGACCACACAAAAATTGGATTACAAAGGGGTCTAGACGCCTTAAACGCCTATAATCAGATCAACAAATTAATAATAAACTCAGAAAAGACCAAAGTACTGATTTTCGGGAGCTGTACAAAAAAAACACTGCTCAAATGGCACGTGGGCAAAGAGACAATTACTGTTTCAAAGTCGTACAATTATCTTGGGTGCTGGCTGTGTGACTCGGGCAAAGCAACTTTGCATTTACGCAAAATGAAATCGAAAGCAGAGTCCACAATCTACGCTTTGTGCAAACTACACGAGAAAATGCAAAGCCCAACGACCATCCCAATTAGAAAGGTGTTACAATCTAAAATAAGGGCAATCGCAGGTTACGCACAGCAGGCATTCCCAGGCAAAATGAACACAATGATGGAAAAAGCGCAATGCCGGGCGTACAAACGCATATTTAAACTACCTAAATACACTCGCAACAGCTGGATTCGCCTGGAGTTTGGCCTGGTACAACAGAGTAAAGAATGCTTTGGAGTGCACGCAATATACTATTATCAAGTACTCAAAGCCCCGGAAGGGAGCCTGAAAAGCATGCTAAAACCCATCTATGGAGGACCTGCGAACCCATGGCAGGTCTACATGCAGGAGGCAGTAGAAATCCTAGGCCTGGCAACACAGAACTGGGGTCAAGAGGACATAAATTATCCGGTGATCAGAAAGGTAATCAACAAACAATGCTACCTACTATCAAGAAAAATTGACCTAGTTCACTTCGAGAGTGGTAGAGGTCCATCTGGGATGATCGCTACATACATGGAGCACAAATCCCAGCCTTACTTACACCAAGCACTGGGGAGAAAGGCCCTAAAAAACATTCAGTGGGCCAGACTAGTCCCACTCCCAACAAAAGAATTGAATCCGGGGTGGAAAGCTCTTGAACATAAAATCTGCTGCAGAATCTGTAAATACAAAACAGAATCATTAATAAACTTGATGTGTTGCTGTCCGGGCCTGCTACAATCTCGCTGGAAACTACCAAAGCCAATATGGCTAAGCAAAGGTGTTCGGACAGTAAAAGAAGCTGTTGTGGCTCTATTTGCTTGCACCCTACCGACTGACTTGGCCAGACTTGGAAGATATATGGAGGAAGTGCGTTCCAGACTTGTAAAAGAATAAAACTCCTCCCACCCCAAGAAAATAGACTTATTGTGGGCAGACGAAAGTACACTTCGGGTCACAATGTTTTACATATAATTAATTTTTTAGCTTTTATATTTTAAACGTACTTTTCACGGAATGAAATTGGTTATAACTGTAAATGAAATCCTTTTAATGTTCTGATTTATACCACTTTTTTCTTTTTAAATCATGTTGTCACATTGCAAATGGTTTTAAGTAACTGTGCAATAAATAAAATATTCATTCATTCATTCATTCAACAAAGCTTCTATCCCCTGTACTTGCCAATCTTTAGAACCCCAGACAGATTTTGTGTCTATTGTGTCTTTCCAAAAGTCAAATCCATGTCCAGACAGTTGGGTAAAAAAGGCTGCAGAGTAAATCTGTTTTGTATTAGTTAACATAATTTTCTGTCCTGTTTTGTTTACATTTTTATAGCAAAATGTTTCTGGATCAGATGTATTGTACCCTGAAAAATAGGGAAACTTTTTAGCAAACGTTTTTGAACTACCCTTTGGTGGTGTAGGACAATGTTCCCATTGGTTAAACATAAACACATTTCTAGGTGTTGCAGATTTATGCAAGAAATGATGACCATAGTGGTTGTAACAATATAGCTGTTCGTAGTCTGATGAGCCCTCTAAGTATTCATTGTTAGAGGATGCAGCAGACCTTCTAGATCAGACATCATATCATTTACAGTCTCAAAGTCCCAATCATCAGAATAGGTACTGGAGGAAATAAAATCACTTACTGAAATTTTAAATAAATGTGGAATGTTCAAAAGTTCAGTCGGGCCGAATATATCGAAATCGGTCTTGTCCCACACTATACCATCCTGTATAGGAACGGCTGTGATGTTCACTGCTGACAAGTCTCTAGCTTCGCGATGGGATGATTTGTGTGGTTTCAAAAGTAAGTTCACATTTTTACTTTCTGTGTCCATATGGATGTATCTGCCATTTATAAGCACGCTGATAGTCATAACCAAAGCTAGCCAAAGCAGAAAGAAAAATATTCCAGAAATAATCCATAGTTCAATCCATGGTGAAACCAGATAAGTCTCTTTCAGGAAATGAAAAAGGTCTTGTACTTGCTGTTTGAAAGTTTTTGATGCTGGCGTCGTTTCAGGTTCACTCGGATCCTCAGAAAACGTATCAAAGTTAATGAAATAGCCAGAAGCAGTTTTGTCAATTGTTGGAATTGCATCAGGATTTGTTGAAATCGCTGGAACCAGTTGATCACTTGTTACGTTGGTGTAGACAGGTGTATCTGGACGAACTGTTACTTGAGTTTCAAGAGGGATGAGTTCCATAGCATTGTCGCTTAGTCCTTCATCTGTTACTGCTGAATTCTCGATAGTTATGAGTCTTTCAGTCTGAACCTCTTGGATAGTAGCGAGAGGAGTGCGTCTGCTACTAGGTCGGAGTCCACGAGGCCTACTATTTAGTACTGGCCACATATTGTGGTTTGATGAGGTCGATTGACACAAATCTTTTTTCCTTTTTTCCAGCAAGGGGCGGCAGAAGTACTGTTCTTGTTCCGTGGACGGCTAGGACAGGTACTGGTTGTCTGTAAGAAGGTCCAAATTCCTTCTTGTCCGCAATCTTCTCTCTGACTAGATCCCCAACTTTTGGGATCCAGACAGGCCTTGCTGGGACTGCCGGTTTTTCCCCAGTGGTGGTTGGCTTCAGGAACACGTTGCTTTGTTTCGATCTTAGTTCGTTTAGATCCTGTAAAACAGCCAAATGATCTTTGATATCAAAGGGTTTATTTTCCACCACTGTGCCTTTACATTCGAGATCAGAAACCCACATTCTTGTCCCAAATAGGACCTCATATGGAGTGACCCCCCCTAGAGAACTTCTTGGCAAATTATTTAATGAGCATTGGACCCCATAAAGATGTTTGACCCACCCATCACCCGAACCTAATACTCTAGCTGTTATAGACTGCTTTATGTCCCGGTTTTTCCTTTCCACAACAGAATTTCCCTCAGGATGAAACGGAGAGGAGTACCGCAATGCAACGCCCAAACTGGCCATGGCTTCTTTGTAAGCCCGAGAGCTAAACGCAGGGCCCTGGTCAGAATGTAGAGTGCCAATTGCGTATGTGCCGATAAAGACTCGCAAATCTTTTATAACAGTTCGAGCGTCAGCCGAGCGCTGAGGCCATATCCATAGGAACCTTGACTTAGTATTTGTGGGATTGCATTTGTCCATAAGGACGCCTGCGCATAGATAGTCTAATGCGGTCTAACAATGGTGTCTGTACTGGGCAGGCTACTTCGTAGTCTGGTGTCTGATGGCGTTCTGCCTCACGCTGTATAATGCAGTCTATGCAGTCATTGATGAAGATGTGAATCTGTGTATTCATTCCAGGCCACCAGTACATCTCTTTTAATGTTAATATTGTTTTAGAGATCCCTTGATGTGACAGACCCTCCCCCAGATGTGCTTCATAAATCAAAGCTGCTCTACGTTCCATGTTTGGAATTACCCTATCCCCCACTCCAGGGATTCGAGCAAAAGGAACGTTGTTTGCATCAATTACATAAGAGTACTTGAGTGGAAATTTCTTTGGTAACGTTGCACCACTGCCTTTGCTTGAAGAATTGACAGCCAACAATATCTCACTGTCTATTCTCGTTTTTGAACGAGTGATCGCAGCTACGGAAGCCGTCTGAACAGCCCCCTTTGCGGCTTCATCAGCCAATGAATTCCCTGCAGCGTGAACGCCATCACGTTGATGACTCAGCGTGTGTATTACGTGAGCCTTTGGTAGTTCGTTTTTCAACTGAACTACTTGTTCCCAAAGCGTTTTATGCTTTATTGTGCCACCTTTTGCATCTTTGAACCCGTTTTCAAGCCAATTCTGTATATATTCATTTTACGACTGAACACAGTAAAAAGAATCGCACACTATGAGTGTGGGGAATTTGAGATCTGTACTTTCAAGTGCCAGTTTGAATGCTTGTAGTTCAGCTCGCTGAGCTGTACAATCTCCTAGAGATTGAGTTTTAGTGACCATTGGTCTGAAGTTACCATCTTGCATGCGACCTTTAACGATTGCGCATGCTGCACTGTAAGCTTGCTTACTCCCTGTAGCGGGTTGTGCGGATCCGTCAGTGTAAATTATAAATTCGTACTGATCGAGAGGCAGAATTTCAGTGGGCAGAGGACATTCTTGTTCATATTGCAGGAATGCTTGTGTTTTTAAATCGGGATCAAAAACATATTCAACATCTGTTGCAGCAAGAGAATTAACCCATTGTATCCATCTAGGATGTAAAGCTTTTGCATTTGGAATGCTCGCTTTTGTGACCGCCTCTAAGGCTGGTACTGGAGTTACGACAATAATGCGTTTCCCTTGGGCTAGAGCTCTTTCTTTTGCTACAGCGGTTTGAACTGCTGTCAGTATTTTTCTGTTGAAGTGAAGCACATTTCTGCTTGTGTATACAAATGTGATTTGTATGCTATTGGGACTTTTTCACCCTCATTAAATGTTAAATAGGTGAATCCGCATTGTCCCGAAATTATTCGGATCACTAAATTGCGTGTATTTACGCGTGTTTGTAAGTGATTTGTTGCTAACATGTTAGCTTGGAGTGAACGCAAGATTTCTGTATGTCTTTGTGTCCAATGTTTGATTGAAAAATCAGGTTTGATTAATTCGTAGAGAGGTTTAACCCTTTCTGCGTAATTTAGAATGTAAGTTCTTCCAAAATTTAGGAAACCCAAGATGGATTGTAAATTTTTCAGCGTTTTTGGAGGTTGGAGCAGCGCGCCTTTTCTAAAAAGTTGGCTGCCAGGCTCTTGCCTTCACTTGAAAGCTCATATCCTAGGAAAAGGACATTGAGATGGGCAATTCTGGATTTTTTAAAGTTGAATTTATAGCCCTCAGAGGCGAAGCCCAATATAATGGTACTCACCCTGTTCAAGTGCCTATCTAGGTCATCGTCTGTCAGATAGATGTCATCGACATATGACAATGCCTCATTGTCATTAATTTGTAGTAACTCTGTTACTCTTGCTGAGAATTACCCCGGGCTGTTTTTGAACCCTTGTGGGAGTCTACAAAATTGACGCTGGGTCACCATTATTGAGAAAGCTGTTAAGTACCTGCTTTCAGGTGCTATGTTTTGACAAAAGAAACCATTTGAAATGTCCAATGTGATTTTATATTTTTTACGCACAATATTATTCATTAATGCTGTACTATGTGCATTTTGCACTGCAAATGTTTTTGAACAAGTGTTCACGTGTCTGTAATCCAAAACTAGACGATATGTATTGTCTGGTTTGGATACAGGAAACAAAGAATTGTTCATTGAGGAGGTGCATGTTTCAATCACCCCTTGGTATTCAAGTTAATCTAAGATCTCCCTGACCTGTTTTTTAGCTTCTTGCTTTATTGGGTACTGCCTTTGAGCAGTAGGTTCATTTTTTAGATGTATTTTGTGGTGAGGTGAGTCCTCATCCCATCCTACATGATTTTTATATAATGCTGGGGCCTGGGCAACTGTCCATTTCCTGGCATAAGTATATTTTAGGTGAATTGGAATATGGTTGGAGAAGACTGGCATAATGATGTCCTCACCATGTGGGCACTCCCTGACAAATTGTGGTGGCCACTCTTTTTCTGCTAGAAGTATATCATAACCCCTTGAAAGATTCTCCCAAAAGAGTATTTTCACTTTTCTTGGTATGTCTCCCTCCATTCGGAGTGTTATTTCATATAACTTTTGTGGAGTACTAACCCTGGTGTCTACAGTCTCTACTGTGATGTACTCATTCAAGTCCACTGTCTCCAGAAGTTCCTTCAGGTTCTGGCGAGCTATTGTGACTTTTGCGGCACTGTCCAGCATTGTCTGAGCCCATTCTCCGTTCTTGAGCTGTGTTCTCAGTATTCTCGGCATGTCTGATCTTCAGACCTGCTACCTTCTTTTTTGTGAATTGAGGTTTTGATTTATTTTTCTGAACGTGTTTGTCGTCTTTGGATTTCACTCGTTCTTCTCTATGTTCTGACCGTCCTCTTCTTTCCGATGTCTGTGACGATATCTGAAAGGTACGAGAGGAACGTGTATCAGTATCTTGATACCTTTCAGGTTTTCTTAAATTCTCCCTATTCCTGAGGTTATATCTCCTTTCAAAGGGCTCCTTTTGAGGAGACCTACCTCGGAATTGAGAACGTGTCTCGTTTGAATTTTGTTTATTAGTTTCCCACTTCTTTTTAGAAGATGTAGTGTTGTATTCCTCTTAGGATGTCCGTATATAGGTTTTCCTGTATCATGTCCTTATATAGTCACAATTCGCCCTGCCCTTACATAGGCATAAAATCCCAGTCCTTATTTCGGCATTAAACCGTGCACTCCAAATACAGGCATGGTCTCCGACATCCGTCCACCTTAATGTCACAACGAGTTCTTGAAGAACAGACCCTTAGGCTTCGGGAGTTTCCCTAGCACAGGACTATTGATTTCTTCAAGGACTCATCTATTATGCATGAACCGTTATACCTTAGGGGTTCATTCATGACGTCTTCCGCTGTCCGATTCACGTCAATGCTAACATTGTGAGGTACCTCTCAGGTATAAATATACCTTCCCTAGCCCTTGTAAACTAGAGGAGACCTCGACTTCAGAGGAGCCCGTTTCCCGGCCTGACGCACTGAGAAGACGCTGTCATCCCTGCACGGAGAGAGTCCAGCTTCCAGTGATCTGACTTCCCTTGCGGGGTGTTGGAGTTCGAGTCTGGAAAGAGATTCCTACCTCTCTCATTCTTAAGGTATGGAGCTGACTAGAACCTAGAGGGACTCTTGGCATACTGGGCGTAACATACTCTTAGTATACCATAGTAAGGAATACTTCACCTACTTCATACCTCTCCCTACACCTAGGTTAGGTTAGGTACATTGGGGTAGAATTAGCTTAGAACCGCATCGTATGAGTACTCGCATTTTTAGTCTGTGTTATTTTTGTAAATGAAGATCTACTAAAGATCATGCTAGCGCAGTATTATTTATTTCTACTGCTTACGCTGTACATTATTTATCTTGCATACTGTCTTGTGATCGTAACAGCACATTTAACTTACACGAGAAACAAGACTGTTCAATAAATCTTTTATTGAAACGCCCGTCTATTCTTTCTGTGTAACTTTGAGGAAAACTAAGTATGCACGATTGAGCTGAGTGAAATAGTTATCTATTGTTTCCACGACTCTGGGACACGTTCTGATTCTAAAGGGAAACAAAGTGGTCATGTTTTGCGGCTGCCAGAAACTACTCCCTTCTTGTTTATCAAGGAGTTTCTAGTGGCCTCTGAGCTAGCTGGCACAAGTAATTAAGTTTAATATACTCGATAGGGACATACCGACCTCAGTCCTATGTCAAACCTATAGGATATATTATTCCAATGCGCAGAGCCTATTAGGGAAATAGGAGCTACACTACATGGCGCCCAACGTTTGGTAAGGCGGTAATTCAACGCGAGATACTGAGTAACTCAGCCGTGCTTTTTCTCTCAGAGACCCCTACCCATATACTCCAAAAGACGTCTAGAGTAGGCAGGGTTAAGTATCCGCCACGGCTACATAGGGAAGTACCCTATATACTAGCTGTTTGGTTTGCTCAACGTTGAAGGATACAGTGTTCCAAAATATTGTGCACCTTATCTTTGTTTCCTTGAAACTTGTTCTACATTTTTTCAAAAAACAAAATGCCTGACTCCGACACTGAGACCGGAAACGGTGAAGTTGCGGGCCACCCAGCTGTAACAGCTTATAACATCACAGGTTTTATTGAAACCGAGGAGGGTGTTATAGACATCCCTCAAAACTTAAGAAGAGCCATCACTCTAAAACTCATAAAACATGGCCTACCACCAAGAGGCGTTAGAGCAGTTTTCGTGATAGAGGCACACGCATCCTTTCAGACAGAGGTATTCTATTCATGGGTAACATTTCCTGAATCCAATCCAGTAACACACATGTTTCACTTCTACAAAGAAGATGAATATATTCCTTTCGAGGATATTGAAATTCCATTAACATACCAGGAGCATCAGCTCTGGTTTAAAGGCGCCCTAAAACATCACAAAAACATTACCAGGCTCGGTCCACTAGGTAGACCAGGAGCAACATGGCCGATTCTAGCCGGCTACACACCTCATCCTGACATTGAAGAGATGTCAGACGAGGAATTACTTACTCAACTCACAGAGTTAATAAAAATCTACAGACAATTGGTCCAATATGTCATGCGGACTTTCACAGTCCAACCACCATTAACCATTCCAAATCAGACCCCTCAATCGGGGAGTACACTAAAAATTACACCACAGACTCTATACGCAGTCATGGGTAAAATGCCCACAAAAATTTAGCAAATTCCATTTTGGATGGCTCAAAAAATTACTCAAATCGAAGCAGTATTTCCAAATACTAGCCCGTATGAGAAACACAGAATACTAACAAATCAGTTTACCGATGGGGATCACACCACAACTGGAAGACTGCACCACTTGGAGCTCAGTCTTTGCTGCCATCTCTACTAAAACACATGGTATTCCATCAATTGCGGTAATACCTGATGTCCTGAAACAAATTCAAAATGAATACGGGGCAGAGCCTGCTCTCAATTTAGGTATGAAATTACTGAAAAATTTCGACCAGGTCTCAACAATAATATTATCTAATATTAAAGGGGAGGCAGCAGCAGTGGGGATCCGCCAAAAATTAAGGGAATTTGATGTTACAGAACATCAAACTGAGCTACCCAGAATTATAGAACAATCCTATGCAGAATTAGGCAGAGATAGTTTGGGTGGAAGACCAGTGAAGCCAAAACTATCTGAAAGTCCTGAGAAGGACTCTATTAAACAAACTCCTACATCTTCTAAAAAGAAGTGGGAGACTAATAAACAAAATTCAAACGAGAAACGTTCTCAATCCCGAGGTAGGTCTCCTCAAAAGGAGCCCTCTGAAAGGAGGTATAACCTCAGGAATAGGGATAATTTGAGAAAACCTGACAGGTATCAAGATACTGATACACGTTCCTCTCATACCTTTCAGATCTCGTCACAGACTTCGGAAAGAAGAGGACGGTCAGAACACAGAGAAGAACGCGTGAAATCCAAGGAAGAAAAGCACGCTCCAAAAAATAAAACAAAACCTCAATTTTCCAAAAAGAAAGTAGCAGGTCTGAAGATCAGACATGCCGAGAATACTGAGAACACAGCTCAAGAATGGAGAATGGGCTCAGACAATGCTGGACAGTGCAGCAGAAGTCACAATAGTTCACCAGAACCTGAAGGAACTTCTGGAGATAGTGGACTTGAATGAGTACATTACAGTCGAGACTGTAGACACCAGGGTTAGTACTCCACAAAAGTTATATGAAATAACACTCCGGATGGAGGGAGACATACCTAGACAGGTGAAAGCACTCTTTTGGGAAAAACTTTCAAGGGGCTATGACATACTTCTAGCGGAAAAAGACTGGCCACATCAATTTGTCAGGGAATGCCCACACGGCGAGGACATTATTATGCCTGCCTTCTCCAACCATATTCCAATTCATCTAAAATATACATATCCCAGGAAATGGGCAGTAGCCCAGGCCCCAGCATTATATAAAAATCATGTAGGATGGGACAAGGACTCACCTCACCATAAAATACATCTGAAGCATGAACCCACTGCACAAAGGCAGTATCCAATAAAGCAAGAAGCTAAAAAACAGGTCAGGGAGATCTTAGATCAACTTGAATACCAAGGGGTGATTGAAACATGCACCTCCTCAATGAACAATCCTTTGTTTCCTTTCTCCAAACCAGACAACACCTATTGTCTAGTTTTGGATTACAGACACTTAAACACTTGTTCTAAAACTTTTGCAGTGCAAAATGCACATAGCACAGCATTAATGAATAACATTGTGCGTAAAAAATATAAAACCACATGTGCGTAAAAAATATAAAACCACATTAGATATCTCAAATGGTTTCTTTTGTCAAAACATAGCACCTGAAAGCAGGTACTTAACAGCTTTCTCAATAATGGGGACCCATCGTCAATTTTGTCGACTCCCACAAGGGTTCAAGAACAGCCCAGGTTTATTCTCAGCGAGGGTAACAGAGTTACTACAAATTTATGACAACGAGGCATTGTCCTATGTCGATGACATCTATCTGACAGACGATGACCTGGACAAACACATGAACAGGGTGAGCACCATTATACTGGGATTCGCCTCCGAGGGCTACAAATTCAACTTCAAAAAGTCCAGAATTGCCCATCTCAATGTCCTATTTCTAGCATATGAGCTTTCAAGTGAAGGCAAGAGCTTGGCAGCTAACTTTCTAGAAAAATGTGCGCTGCTTCAACCTCCAAAAACGCTAAAAAACTTATAATCCATCCTGGGTTTCCTAAATTTTGGAAGAACATACATTCTAAATTACGCAGAAAGGGTTAAACCTCTCTACGCATTAATCAAACCTGATTTTTCAATCAAGAATTGGACACAAGAACACACAGAAATCTTGCGTTCACTACAGGCTAACATGTTAGCAACAAATCACTTACAAACACGCGTAAGTCAACGCAATTTGGTGATCCGAATAATTTCGGGTCAATGCGGATTCACCTACTTAACCTTCAATGAGGGTGAGAAAATACCAATAGCATACAAATCTCATTTGTACACACAAGCGGAAATGCGCTTCACTTCAACTGAAAAAATTCTGACAGCAGTTCAAACCGCTGTAGCAAAAGAAAGAGCCTTAGCCCAAGGGAAACGCATTATTGTCGTAACCCCAGAACCGGCTTTAGAAGTGGTCACAAAAGCAAGAATTCCAAATGCTAAAGCATTACATCCAAGATGGATACAATGGGTTAATTCTCTTGCTGCAACAGATGTTGAATATGTTTTTGATCCCGATTTAAAAACACAAGCATTCCTGCAATATGAACAAGAATGTCCTCTGCCCACTGAAATTCTGCCTCTCGATCAGTACGAATTCATAATTTACACTGATGGATCCGCACAACCCGCAACAGGGGGTAAGCAAGCTTACAGTGCAGCATGTGCAATCGTTAAAGGTCGCATGCGAGATGGCATCTTCAGACCTATGGTCACAAAAACTCAATCTCTAGGAGATTGTACAGTTCAGCGAGCTGAACTACAAGCATTCAAACTGGCACTTGAAAGTACAGATCAAGAATTCCCCACACTAATAGTGTGCGATTCCTTTTACTGTGTTCAGTCGTATAATGAATATATACAAAACTGGCTTGAAAATGGATTCAAAGATGCGAAAGGTGGCACAATAAAGCACAAAACGCTTTGGGAAAAGTAGTTCAGTTGAAAAACGAACTACCAAAGGCTCACGTGATCCACACACTGAGTCATCAACGTGATGGCGTTCACGTTGCAGGGAATTCATTGGCTGACGAAGCCGCAAAGGGGGCTGTTCAAACGGCTTCCGTAGCTGCGATCACTCGTTCAAAAACAAAAATAGACAGTGAGATAATGTTGGCTGTCAATGCTACAAGCAAAGGCAGTGGTGCAGCGTTACCCAAAAAAATTCCACTCAAGTACTCTTATGTAATTGATGCGAACAGCGTTCCTTTTGCTCGAATCCCTGGAGTGGGGGATAGGGTAATTCCAAACAAGGAACGTAGATTAGGACTAATCCTAGCAGCACACGAAGGGATAGCTTCTGCCCATGCAGGTGTTTCTGCAACAGTATCTTTACTCAAGCAAAGATATTGGTGGCCTGGCATTAGAAAACAAACAAAGAACTATGTTTTAGAATGTGATATATGCCAACAGATGAAAGTCTCCACAGTGAAACGCCCTGCGCAGACACCCCTGTTAGTTTCAGACAAACCATTAGCTTGTGTTTACCTGGACCACTGCGGTCCTTTGCAAAGGGACGGTAACTATAAGTATATCATGGTTGCAGTGGATTTATGCTCTAGGTTCCTCTGGATATGGCCTCAGCGCTCGGCTGACGCTCGAACTGTTATAAAAGATTTGCGAGTCTTTATCGGCACATACGCAATAGGCACGCTACATTCTGACCAGGGCCCTGCGTTTAGCTCTCGGGCTTACAAAGAAGCCATGGCCAGTCTGGGCGTTGCATTGCGGTACTCCTCTCCATTCCATCCTGAGGGAAATTCGGTTGTGGAAAGGAAAAACCGGGACATAAAGCAATCTATAACAGCTAGGGTATTCGGTTCGGGTGATGGGTGGGTCAAACATCTTTATGGGGTCCAACGCTCATTAAATAACCTGCCAAGAAGTTCTCTAGGGGGGGTCACTCCATATGAGGTCCTATTTGGGACAAGAATGTGGGTACCAGACCTCTATCACGTAGGCACAGTGGTGGAAAATAAACCGTTTGATATCAAAGATCGTTTGGCTGTTTTACAGGAAATCAATGAACTGAGATAAAAACAAAGCAACGTATTCCTAGAGCCAACCACCACTGGGGAAAAACCGGCGGTCACAGCAAGGCCTGTCTGGATTCCAAAAGTTGGGGATCTAGTCAGAGAAAAAATTGCGGACAAGAAGGAATTTGGACCTTCTTACAGACAACCAGTACCTGTCCTAGCAGTTCAAGGTACAAGAACAGTACTTCTGCCGCCCCTTGCTGGAAGAAAGGAGGAAAAAGATTTGTGTCAATCGACCTCATCAAACCACAGTATGTGGCCAATACTAAATAGTAGGCCTCGTGGACTCCGACCTAGTAGCAGACGCACTCCTCTCGCTACTATCCAAGAGGTTCAGACTGAAAGACTGATAACAATCGAGAATTCGGCTGTAACAGATGAAGGACTGGGCAACAATGCAATGGAACTCATCCCTCTTGAAAATCAAGTAACAGTTCGTCCAAATACACCTGTCTACACCAATGTAGCAAGTGATCAACTGGTTCCAGCGATTTCTACAAATCCTGATGCAATTTCAACAATTGACAGAACTGCTTCGGGCTATTTCATTAACTTTGATACGTTCTCAGAAGATCCGAGTGAACCTGAAACGACGCCAGTAACATCAAAATTCAAGCAGCAAGTACAAGACTTTCTTCACTCTCTGAAAAAGACTTATCTGGTTTCACCATGGATTGAACTCTGGATTATTTCTGGAATATTTGTTTTCCTGCTTTGGCTAGCTTTGGTTATGACTATGAGCGTGCTTATAAATGGCAGATACATCCATGTGAACACTGAAAGAAAAGATGTGAACTTACTTTTGAAACCTCATAAATCTTCCCATCGTGAAGCAAGAGACTTGTCAACAGTGAACATCACAGCCGTTCCTATACATGATGGTATAGTGTGGGACAAAACAGAATTTGATATCTTCGGCCCGACGGAAAAATTGAACATTCCACATTTGTTTAAAATTTCACTAAGTGATCTAATTTCGTCCAGTACCTATTCTGATGATTGGGACTTTGAGACTGTAAACGACATAATGTTTGACCTAGAAAAATCTGCTGCATTTTCTAAAAATTAATATTTAGAGGGTTCATCAGACTATGAACAGCTGTATTGCTATAACCACTATGGTCATCATTATTTGCATAAATCTGCATACCCTAGAAATGTGTTTATGTTTAACCAATGGGAGCATTGTCCTACACCACCACAAGGTAGTTCAAAAACATTTGCTAGCAAGTTTCCATATTTTTCAGGTTACAATACATCTGATCCAGAAATGTTTTACTATAAAAATATAAACAAGACAGGACTGAAAATGATGTTAACAAGTACAAAACAGATTTACTCTGCAACATTTATTGCCCAACTGTCTAGACAGGGTTTCGACTTATGGAAAGACACAATAGACACAAAAACTGTCCGGGGTACTAAAGATTGGCAAGTACAGGGGATAGAAGCTTTATTTAGAGCCTGTATCATCCCTGAACAAATAATGTTTTTGAATGAAACTGTCCAACAAACATCTTGTCTTGGACTAGCCAAGATCAAAGAGATGAAAACACCTTCTGTACCAACACCTGCAAGTGATAACAATACACAGGCAGCGGTGACAGTTGACAATATACTACAACTCAACAGATCTAATCCTGATTGGAGAAAATGGTTGATCTGGCCCACAGACACGAACAACTGTCAGGAAAAATTCCTGAATAAAACTCAGGGCTTTACTATTCACAGGCCAGACCCAAGATACGTCCAAAGACAGCATCCGGGGGTAGTAACAACATACAGTGTAGGAAAATTATGCCTCGATTGGCTGCAGAAATCTACACTACAGGATGTGAAACAACACTTATCCTTACTTAAAGAAGACGCAGACCTTAGGGAATTCTTGCTTGGACCAAGAAAACCGCGTCAAAAACGTTTCATATATGCCGGCATCTATGCTGCTTATAATGAAGCATGGAAAGTGTCACAGATGGAGGCCGCAGAACGAATACGTGAACTTGATCGTATTAATTTAGAGAAAACACTCACTGTGGTCGACAATGGGGTAACAACCTTGTCCTCCAGAATATATTCATTGGATGGCATTGTATCCTCTGCTATCGACATACTGGAACAAGATTTGGCGATGTTACAGCAAGGCCAATCACAATTACGTTCTATTGTGTTATTAAGCTGGACGCTGCAATCTTTGCGTGCGGGCTATGTGCCTTGGCGTTTTATCAACACGTCAGCTCTGTTTGCAGAATACAATCTAACTGATAAACAGATCGAACTGGCACAAAGAGGAGCAAAGTATACAGTGCTGAGCATTGAAAAACTGGAAAAGTTACCATTCACAGTGGCAGAAAAACCAGCTACAGAATGGCTCATTCATGGCAAAATAACACTACCTGTGACTACTTTTCAGTTTCAGTATTGCCTCAGACAGATGCAAGCAGGCAAATATGAAAGGTTGGGTAAGGAATACATTAAGACATCTTGGAATTTACCGTATACATATAGATGTTCGAGTGGGGATCGTGAAGTGTTTTTGAGCGGTACACACTGTAAAAGTGCACTGAGCGGTTCACTTATATGTCGGGACATTTCCTTACACGGGGCTTGCAATGGTTCTGTGGCAAATTTGTCTTGCCATCAGCAGGGTACACCAGCTGCTGTGATTAATCCAACGTTTGGACAACTTTCTAATGGGAGTTACCTCATGTTGAATGATCAAAGTTGCTGCGGCATGTTGCCAGGCATCCCATATCTAGTAACGGTCAACTCCAGGGTCACTTGCTGTATGCAAATATTGTTTGCCCCAATAGACACAGTCGGGGAGTCGCCTTTGTGGCCTTCGCTGAACGTCTCTTTTTATAAGATTTGATACTTTAAGCAGAATGAAAGCCATGCTTTTACAGCAAACAGTGCCTTTGACCTCGGCCAAAGAAACCTATGATCTACAAGTAGCAAGGACTTCGGCTGAGATACAGACTTTAATACGTACAAATTGCCCTATACATTTCGTGGAAATGATAGGACGTATCTTTAACATGTCTGATACAAGCGGAATGGTACATGTATTTAAGAGCATCTGTTCCGGTCTGTTAGCACCTTTCCAGGCAATACTCGGAATCATCCCGAACTTTGCACATTCGGTGTTTGGTGGCATACCGTTAATTCTAGCACTTGTTGCGGAATTCTATTTCTCTTCCTGCTATTACGCTATGGCCAGCCTATTCGCAGACATCACTCCGAGCGAAATGGAGAAAGCTCTCCTTGAACGAAAGTGCCGTGAGCGAATAGTACAGCTTTTGGGCATGAATCGTCTACGGGAACTTAATACCACGTGGTTCATGTCGTTCAGACCAATCTGGCAAGATTGCATCTTACCTGTTCTACGATGCCTGCTATGCGGTGAAGAATGCGTGTTGGACACCTGTCTAACATTTCCATCAGCTACGCCAACGGATATCAATACTCTGCTGGACCCGATAACGGCCCATGCTCTGTGTTGTCCCCAGAGGCTACCAATCCTGATGACAGCATTCATTGAGATCTCACAGACGCTTCCGGCTGCTGCTGAGGTACGAGATGGATCTACAGGCACACAGATAACAACGGTCGCGAACATTGCTGCGGCATCCTATGCTGGAAGCGATGCTTCTCAACTCTGTGCAATTAATCTACTACAAGAGGTGTTCCGAATATCACCAACTACGGTGGACGATATTTTGTCTACAGAAATAGATGATCTCATGTTTACACCAGACCCGTACACTGACTCTGATTCAGCCCACAGTGTTCCAGAGATGCAGTAACAATTTGGCCTTCATATTTCAAAAACTTGGAACTCTTCCCAAATTGAACTTTTTTCCGTTTTTTCAAATTAAATGGCACATCAGTCTGCTTGAAGAAGAACTATTCTTATAGTACGGACTTCGCGGTACTTCCTCAGACACTTTATCATCGTGTTAGTCTAAAAAAGTTCATTAATTTCCATGACATGAAATGACTTTGAACAAACTTATCGATCATTTTTTTTGTCACATGTAAATATTACTGCTTATTCATTCAAATTGCATTTTCTTTTCAAATATATGCCTGAAATGAGAAGCAATGCTTATAAATGTACAGTACTTTTTGCATTCTAATAGGTTTTTTAAATGCCTTTTAAATGGTTTTAAGAAATATTTTAGCAATATGCGGTACTCCATTTTATGTTTAGCATTTTAAATGTTTAGCATTTATATTCTTATCGTACACACGAAAGTGAAGTGGGTGTTGTATTCCTCTTAGGATGCCCATATATAGGTTTTCCTGTATCATGTCCTTATATAGGCACAATTCGCCCTGCCCTTATATAGGCATAAAATCCCAGTCCTTATTTAGGCATTAAACCGTGCACTCCAAATACAGGCATGGTCTCCGACATCCGTCCACCCTAACATCACAACGAGTTCTTGAAGAACAGACCCTTAGGCTTCGGGAGTTTTCCTAGCACAGGACTATTGATTTCTTCAAGGACTCATCTATTATGCATGAACCGTTATACCTTAGGGGTTCATTCATGACGTCTTCCGCTGTCCGATTCACGTCAATGCTAACATTGTGAGGTACCTCTCAGGTATAAATATACCTTCCCTAGCCCTTGTAAACTAGAGGAGACCTCGACTTCAGAGGAACCCGTTTCCCGGCCTGACGCACTGAGAAGACGCTGTCATCCCTGCACGCAGAGAGTCCAGCTTCCAGTGATCTGACTTCCCTTGCGGGGTGTTGGAGTTCGAGTCTGGAAAGAGATTCCTACCTCTCTCATTCTTAAGGTATGGCGCTGACTAGAACCTAGAGGGACTCTTGGCATACTAGGCATACTGGGCGTAACATACTCTTAGAATACCATAGTAAGGAATACTTCACCTACTTCATACCTCTCCCTACACCTAGGTTAGGTTCGGTACATTGGGGTAGAATTAGCTTAGAACCGCATCATATGAGTACTCGCATTTTTAGTCTGTGTTATTTATGTAAATGAATATCTACTAAAGATCATGCTAGCGCAGTATTATTTATTTCTACTGCTTACGCTGTACATTATTTATCTTGCATACTGTCTTGTGATCGTGACAACACATTTAACTTACACGAGAAACTGCGCTAGCATTATCTTTTAGCTATGATACATATATTCACATACATAAATAACATGAGCTAAAAATGCGAGTACTCATATGATGCTTCTCTAAGCTAGTTCTACCCCAGTGTACCTAACCTAGTCTAGGTGTAGGGCAAGGTAAAAAGTAGGTGAAGTATTCTATAGTATGGTATACTAAGAGTCTGGTATGCCAAGAGTCCCTCTAGGTTCTAGTCATCTCCATACCTTGAGAATGAGAGGTGGGAATCTCCTTCCGGATCTCGAACTTTAACACCCCGCGAAGGGAGTCAGAACACTGGGAGCTGGATTCTCTGCGAGCAGGGATGACAGCGTTTCTTCTCAGGGCGTCAGGCCGGGATACAGGCTCCTCTGAAGTCGAGGTCTCCTCTAACTTGCTTGGGCAAGGGAAGGTATATTTATACCTGGTAGGTTCCTTGGAATGTTAGCATTGACGTGAAGTCGGACAGAGGAAGACGTCAGGAATGAACCCTTAAGGAATAGTGGTTCATGCATAATAGATGAGTTCTTGGAGAAATCAATAATCCTGTGCTGGGCTTAGGGTTTGGTTTCTAAGAACTCGTTGTGACGTTAGGGTGGACGGATGTTGGTGACCATGCCTGTATTTGGAGTGCATGGCTAATGCCTATATAAGGACATGGATCTTATGCCTATATAAGGGCAATGCGAATTGTGCCTATATAAGGACATGTTTCAGGAAAACCTATATACGGACACCTAAAGCGGAATACAACAACACCAATACGCCCATGGTCCCAATAATACCCCACATCCATTCCTCCTCACATCCCGCCCTGCCACCCCCCCCCCCCACGGACAGTCACACAGAAAGATCGCATCACAACGAACCAGATGACGACTCCCCCCCCAAACCACATACATGGCCCAAGATCACCTCCCTTACCCACAGTTCCTACATTAAGTATGCTACCTGCCACTCCTGACCCTAGACTAGATGAGATATTACCTTCTCTATCCCAAGTCAAAGAGGACCTCCAAACTCTACATGACCTGATTCTACATCAATCTAAGTTCAAATGCTCTGAACTAGAATCCAGGACATACCTCCACATTAACTACGAGAAACTTACCTAACAGCTGCACACAAGTTCCCCGAAACATCAGCCCCCAAGATGGAGAACAGTGCCCTGCCCCAATGCCTCATCCCGTCCGGTCCGCAGGAAAAATCCTCTATCAGCCAAAGATTTAATCTCTCTACTCCATTCCTATGATCCATCCTATCTCACCCTTAATACTGTGCACGCAGACAACTTGCATAAACATTCTTTTATCCAATCCATCCCTTCCAATAATCAAAGAGTCAAAAGAAGCAACTCTAGAGGTATAGTTGAAAATAACCTCATGCAAGTCCCCCTCATACAAGAACCCAACACAACACCCATCAAGGCTCGTTTAAAATGTATACTCCTAAACTGTAGATCTGCCTCAAGATATAGCTGACCTCATACTCTCTAATGACCCTGACCTACTAATTCTGACCGAAACATGGCTAAACGAATCTTCTACGCCCATCTTAGACATACTGGTTCCCCCTAACCACGCCATCACAAGACTAGATAGAACTTATAGACCAGGTGGCGGTATTGCTTGCATTCATAGGAACAATCTCTCAGTTAATCGCTCCCACTCACCGGTACTATCCTCCTGTGAATACCTTTGTCTAGACATCACTAGTAATAACAAACCAGTGTGTTCATTGCACACATTCTACCACCCTCCAGGGGATAACCTCACCTTCATTGAACATCTTATGGATATTATAGCTACTAATGCCGGACAAAAAAACACTCAAATATTCCTTGGTGACCTAAATCTCCATTTGAATGACCTTGACGACTCAGGAGTCAATAGCCTCAAAGCTTTCCTCTCAGACCTTGACCTCACCCAAATCTGTGACAGTCCCACACACAAAAAAGGCTCAACTCTCGATCTAGTCATTTCCAAAGCTGACTCCATTCAGCTTGAAGCGATCCTCCCTTGTGACTGGTCCGACCACCACATCATCACTGAATCAGTTAAACTTCTCTCTGCTCAACCAACGAGAACTAAAATCTGGAAGAGGAATCTAAAAAAGGTCGGTCCTGACTTACTCACAACAGCCAGTCCTAACATCCTTTCTTCCCCTGAAGGCCTAACCGATGTACAAGACCTGACTAACCATTACTTCCACGCCATGAACATGGTCTTAGACAAACTCGCTCCCTTACAATTGAAAAGAGTTTCGACAAAAGACTCAAAACCTTGGTACGATGGTAGGCTAAATGAGGACAGATGATCACTAAGATTAATTGAACGACGATGGAGATCAACACCATCCGCTGACCCCTCAAGCTACTAAGAACCACGAGAAAGTCATACTACAGAAAGATCAGACGAGCAAAAGCAGTCTTCTTCAGTAATCAATTAGACCAAGCCAAGAACCAACCCAAAAAATTATTTGAATTAATCAAAACTCAATCTAAGGGGGTACCCCTCCGCCCCCAAGCTAAACCAGACACATCACCCAACTGCGAAGAATTTGCCTCCTTCTTCACTTTGAAGACAGAAAACCTAAAGACGGACCTGCTCAACGACCTCATATCCCTCTCTGACACTCACAAGGTCACTTCCTCACCCCTGCTAGGAGCCCCACTCATAGGCGCCACAAAGTTCGACCTTAAAAACAACGCATTGTGGTCCTCCTTCAACACCTACAGTGAAGCAACTATACTAAAAATGCTTGTGGCCCTGAATCCCTCTAACCACTTCATAGACCCTCTTCCCGCAAACTACTTAAAAGACTTCATTCCTCTATTACTACCTATATGGACCAAGATTATAAATACCTCTCTCCTCCAAGGAACCATCCCTGAAATCCTTAAAGCAGGGCAGGTATCCCCCATTTTAAAGAAGCCATCGGCTGACCCCGCGGACCTAAATAACTATCGCCCAATATCTAATATTCCCACTTTGGCCAAACTCTTAGAAAAATGTGTGCAAATGCAGCTTGGCAACCACATTGATCAATTCAACCTGCTCAACCTATACCAATCTGGCTTCCGCGCAGGACACAGCACTGAATCAGCCATGACCCACATAACTGATGACGCATTAAAAATTCTTGACCAAAACGAAGCATGTCTTCTTATCCTGCTTGACCTATCTTCAGCCTTTGACACTGTCAAACATGACAACCTGCTAGATCTCCTGAAACACAGAATGGGATTATCGGGACCTGCTCTAAACTGGTTCACCTCCTTCCTTCAAAACCGATCACAAAGATTCAAGGTTTTTCAATCCTTATCCAAGCCCGTTCCAGTCACCTTAGGAGTCCCACAGGGTTCTTCCCTCTCGCCATATGCTCTTCAACCTTTTCATGGAACCGTTCACCGAACTTCTCAGCTTCTCTAATGTACATTATCACATGTACGCAGATGACACACAACTCTATATAAAGATAAAGATCCACTCACTTGACGACATCAAATCTCTCAACGCAACGCTTCAAAAAACGCAGACCTGGCTGGCCGAAAATCATTTGAAACTAAACACCCTCAAAACTGAATTCCTCCTAATCGCTCCGCCTAACCAATCGACCAACATTCTGGAATGGATGAACCACTTAACAGCACTCAACTGTTAACCTCTCATTATTTTTTTTTTTTAAACTCTTTTTTATTAACATTGCTCGATAGACCATACTCCACACAAATTGCTTGCAGTGACTTACAATAAAGTGAATACACTACATCCATGCTGGGAATCGACCCGTCAACCTCTCATTATTGACTCAGCGAAATCGCTGGGATTAATGTTGGACAGAAATCTAAATATGCAGAAACACATCAGCGCCTCTACAAAAGGAGCAAATATTCAAATGAACACCTTGAGAAAACTTAAACCATTCCTCCCCGCAAATGACTTCAGACTGGCAGTCCAAGCACTTGTAATCCCAAGAGTGGAATATGGGAGCGTCTCTCTCTGTGGCCTTCCCAGATCGACGACGGCCCCACTACGAGCCTCAATCAACACAGCTGCTAGACTCATAACAGGCTCCAAAAGGAACTGTCACATCTCTCCGGACCTTAGAGCCCCCAACTGGCTACCTTTCGAGGCCAGAATTCAACTAAAAATCGCATGTATGACGCACAAGGCCACACACCACAACACCCCGAGTTACCTATCTCAGAAACTGGTGCTCTCTTGTGGTAATAGATCCTCCAGGAGTGCAAGCAACCTTCTACTGAAACCACAACGATTTTCCAAGAAAAAAAACATACAACCGGACCTTCTCGGGTATGGCTCCTAGGATTTGGAATGCGCTGCCCCCAGAGACTAGACAGAATCCTTCTACTGCTTCCTTCAAAAAAGAAGTGAAATCTATCCTCATGGCCAAATTCACATGAACTATGTATACTTCTTGTAATTTTACTGCTATTTTGTATTAGATGCTAGTTTGTTTTATTATCACCTATATTTTTCTACACCTGTTTAGGTTGTTTACATCTGCCCTGTAAAGCGCTCTGATACCCGCAAGGGTCTTGTTCGTGCTATGCAAAACCTTCAAAATAAATAAATTAGGGTACCTATATGAAACATAACACCCACTCCTCTTCCGAATTGTTAACAATGATAAAATGCCATCGAACTATTCTCTTTACAAGGTAAATGCGCATAAAAACTATAAAAACATTTTCTTAAAATCATTTTAAAAATAGTCTTAAGAGGGGGGAAAAATAAAAAATTTGAAAAAGTATTTTTGGAATTGTTACTTAAGTCAAAGTTCTAATTGAGTTCGTTTATATAAGTCGAACCACTACAAGCGTCAGAAGGCCATGCTTTTCAGCGACTGTGTCAATCTAAAGGAAATGTTCCAAATTTAGTCGAGTTTTGGAGAAAAAGAAAAACTGAATTCTTTCCCAGCACACGATGAGCCAATTATAGATTAAGGGGCCGATTCCGATCTCGGTCGGAGGCGCACCCAATACCATTCGGTCGGGAAAAAAGCCATGCGAAAGCCTGTTTCCCGACCGATCCGTACAGTACACCGAACGAGCAAGTACGATGCGCACAACAGCAAAAAATCCGGCCGAGCCGTACTCACCCAAACCAGGTCCTGTTCTCCGACCGAGGCGAATCCGGAAACGCCGGAATCGAGTCGCACGGAAGGAAAAATGCAGCCCCGTCCGGCCGGACAGAGTACGATGCGCTTTCCGTACGCTCCGAACCCGTCGCTACGCACGGCACGTCAAAGCATCCGGAGAGGCGCACATAAGCTCCGATTCGCGCCACAACACGATCCACGGCTCCGAGACGAACACGGCACCGACGAGGACGACGCGAAGCGACGAGGACGAGGCGAAGCGGCGAGGACGACGCCAAGCAACGAGAAGGACGAACGACACGAACCAACCATGAATCCCTTCGTCCCGATCATACCAATATTCTACATTTACTACCGGAACAGGCACGGACGCGTACGGCGCAGAAGGTAAGCCAGACACCAACCACAAAACACATACAACACGTACACGACACATCACACACACACACGGGGATGCTGAATATACTTACACCAGCAACAGCAGCACCATAGGGGCGGGATGCCCATCACCAATGCCACATATGCACACAGGGGCCTGGATGCGCACCACCACCCCTACCCAGGGGGGCTGGATGCCTACCACTACTACCACCCTTACCCAGGGGGGCTGGATGCCTACCACTACTACCACCCTTAGCCAGGGGGCTGGATGCCTACCACTACTACCACCCTTAGCCAGGGGGGCTGGATGCCTACCACTACTACCACCCTCACCCAGGGGGGCTGGATGCCTACCACTACTACCACCCTTAGCCAGGGGGGCTGGATGCCTACCACTACTACCACCCTTAGCCAGGGGGCTGGATGCCTACCACTACTACCACCCTTAGCCAGGGGGGCTGGATGCCTACCACTACTACCACCCTTAGCCAGGGGGGCTGGATGCCTACCACTACTACCACCCTTAGCCAGGGGGGCTGGATGCCTACCACTACTACCACCCTCACCCAGGGGGGCTGGATGCCTACCACCACTACCACCCTCACCCAGGGGGGCAGGATGCCTACCACTACTACCACCCTTAGCCAGGGGGGCTGGATGCCTACCACTACTACCACCCTTAGCCAGGGGGGCTGGATGCCTACCACTACTACCACCCTCACCCAGGGGGGGCTGGATGCCTACCACTACTACCACCCTTAGCCAGGGGGGGCTGGATGCCTACCACAACTACCACCCTCACCCAGGGGGGGCTGGATGCCTACCACAACCACCACCCTCACCCAGGGGGGCTGGATGCCTACCACTACTACCACCCTCACCCAGGGGGGCTGGATGCCTACCACTACTACCACCCTTAGCCAGGGGGGCTGGATGCCTACCACTACTACCACCCTTAGCCAGGGGGGCTGGATGCCTACCACTACTACCACCCTTAGCCAGGGGGCTGGATGCCTACCACTACTACCACCCTTAGCCAGGGGGGCTGGATGCCTACCACTACTACCACCCTCACCCAGGGGGGCTGGATGCCTACCACCACTACCACCCTCACCCAGGGGGGCAGGATGCCTACCACTACTACCACCCTTAGCCAGGGGGGCTGGATGCCTACCACTACTACCACCCTTAGCCAGGGGGGCTGGATGCCTACCACTACTACCACCCTCACCCAGGGGGGCTGGATGCCTACGACTACTACCACACTTAGCCAGGGGGGCTGGATGCCTACCACTACTACCACCCTTAGCCAGGGGGGCTGGATGCCTACCACAACTACCACCCTCACCCAGGGGGGCTGGATGCCTACCACTACTACCACCCTCACCCAGGGGGGCTGGATGCCTACCACCACCCTTAGCCAGGGGGCCTGGATGCCTACCACTACTACCACCCTCACCCAGGGGTGCTGGATGCCTACCACCACCCCTCACCCAGGGGGGCTGGATGCCTACCACTACTACCACCCTTAGCCAGGGGGCTGGATGCCTACCACTACTACCACCCTTAGCCAGGGGGGCTGGATGCCTACCACTACTACCACCCTCACCCAGGGGGGCTGGATGCCTACCACTACCACCCTTAGCCAGGGGGGCCTGGATGCCTACCACTACTACCACCCTCAGCCAGGGGGGCTGGATGCCTACCACTACTACCACCCTTAGCCAGGGGGCTGGATGCCTACCACTACTACCACCCTTAGCCAGGGGGGCTGGATGCCTACCACTACTACCACCCTTAGCCAGGGGGGCTGGATGCCTACCACTACTACCACCCTTAGCCAGGGGGGCTGGATGCCTACCACTACTACCACCCTTAGCCAGGGGGGCTGGATGCCTACCACTACTACCACCCTCACCCAGGGGGGCTGGATGCCTACCACTACTACCACCCTCACCCAGGGGGGCTGGATGCCTACCACTACTACCACCCTCAGCCAGGGGGGCTGGATGCCTACCACTACTACCACCCTTAGCCAGGGGGGCTGGATGCCTACCACTACTACCACCCTCAGCCAGGGGGGCTGGATGCCTACCACTACTACCACCCTTAGCCAGGGGGGCTGGATGCCTACCACTACTACCACCCTCACCCAGGGGGACTGGATGCCTACCACGACTACCACCCTCACCCAGGGGGGCTGGATGCCTACCACTACTACCACCCCCACTCATAGGATGGACAATGCATGACACAACCAGCACACCACAACCTAGGGAATGCAAGATAAAGACATCCCCCACCACCATGACAAGCGTGTGTAGGCTGTGTCAAATGCCTACAACACCGAACATGACTTTGAACATACAATGTGACCCCCTAGCACATGTGCCACACATATATGTGTGTGGCACCCACAATGCAAGCAGCCCATGACCATTGTGGCAATGGGGCCTAAACCCCCATCATCACAGTGACCAAAAGGTAAGTGTGGGGTCCATAGCTGAAGCCCATTTTGACCATTGTGGCAATGGGGTCTAAACCCCCATCATCACAGTGACCAAAAGGCAAGTGTGGGGTCCATAGCTGAAGCACATTTTGACCATTGTGGCAATGGGGTCTAAACCCCCATCATCACAGTGACCAAAAGGCAAGTGTGGGGTCCATAGCTGAAGCACATTTTGACCATTGTGGCAATGGTGTCTAAACCCCCATCATCACAGTGACCAAAAGGGAAGTGTGGGGTCCATAGCTGAAGCACATTTTGACCATTGTGGCAATGGGGTCTAAACCCCCATCATCACAGTGACCAAAAGGGAAGTGTGGGGTCCATAGCTGAAGCACATTTTGACCATTGTGGCAATGGGGTCTACACCCCCATCATCACAGTGACCAAAAGGTAAGTGTTGACAAAGAAAGAGCTGCAACTGCCAAACTGCATGGATCATTCCTGGTCACAGAACCAAAAACTCATCTGTGGCAAAGTAGTGTATGTGTCCCATTGCAACATAAATTGGGTGAGCCAAATACTGCAGTGCAAATGAGACATTCCTTTGGCCATGTGCAGACAAACAACACCCATGGTGGCTGACACCGTCAACATTCATCAATGACACAATGACAGAAGTGACCATCAGAATGCAGAACCACATATTTGCACCAATGGGCACACAAATGCAGATATCCTGTGGAGACAGCAGATGTGAGGTGAACAGATACCATACCATGGCAGCAATGGGACACACAAACCATGATCACTGTGCTGACCGATGACCTAGGAGTCCCAGGGACAGCAGGGGAAACACACCAAACAACATACAGCCAATGGCACACCCAAGATATGCCAATGCAGTGGTGCAGATGCACAAACACAAACAGGCAGACCAACACTGTCATCATACACAGCAGGTGAGGGGGGGTGCCAGTGTCCCCAGGTAACCACACAACACATGAGGAGAGCTGAATACCAATCATACAGATGTGCATACACTGCCACACTAAGGTAACTCATGGATCCAAATCCCCTATGTGGGCAAGCAGGCATTGTCAGATGAGAGGGAGCACAAAACACACATGTCACACAGGAACGTAGGAACAACAACTGACACAGCAAGACACAGACACACCACAGCACCACCCCCAGGGCCCCCACAATGTGGTGACCCTTGGCTGCATAAAATTCCCACTCTGATGACAAAGCTGAATGTGGTTCACACTGTGAACCACAGTCATGTGTCCTGAGCAACAAACTACCATCACACCGACACAAGCACAAATCAATCAGCATGGCCAGTAAGCCAAGGCCAACATGGAGGCAGGGGTCTAGCTGGGCAACAACTCCCATCTGCACACACTCAAGACCACACCCCTCGACCTCCAACAATGTGCAGCAGTGAAGTACACATGCACTGGTGACATTGCACATGCACCCATGACTATTCCAGGGTGGTGGGTGGGAACCAAGGTGCAGAAACACATCACACATGGCCACTCAACAAGACTCCTGAATGTCTGACACACTGCACACTACGCTGTACATGGACATGACGGCGATACCACACCAACCAATGGGATCCCAGCCACAGTCACACACCAATGAAGAAGCCAAGGTCACCCACAAAGAACACACATAGACAACAACCAACATCGCAGCCCGGACCCTGAGGAGTGCCAGCAGTCACACACACAACGTGTCACAATAACTTAAAGATAACACGAACTGAAAATCACATGACAGGGGCAAACAACAAGTGCCAAGGGGAAACCTGACTGTGACCCATCTGCGTCTGCACACAAACTCAGCCCTGACAGCAAACACACCTATGGGTGACACCCTGATGACCAGTAATGTGCCATGCACCCACATCACAGAGAACACAGGGAGAAGACTTTGGGGGAACATAGCTCAAGTCAGCAAGCATCACAAACAGGTACAACACTAGGGATCACAGCATGCGCAGATAAATGGAAGTGAACACACAGACATGCACATACAACACACACCTTGGGCGCAGGCAATGTCACACGTGTACACACTGCCATGAGGGGACTCCACTCCTGTGTGAGGAAAGCTGTGCCATATGTTGCCTCAGTAGGGCCCCATCATGTCAGCTGAGCACTTGGTCACACAATCAACAATTAGCACCAAATGAGGGCTCCCGTCACATCAGCCTGGTCATGGATGTACCAACGGAATCATCAGCACAGATCCAACACACTTGTATAGCAATGTTGCACTGACTACACGGATGAGTCCTTCCCCATTGATGCCCAAACCTGCATGTCCAGTGGAGATGGCAACACGGTCAGGGAAGTAGACAAATCCAACAATGGAAGGCACAACAGATGTGCAGGGGTGGAAGCCACAGATATGAAATTGCTAATGTAAGTAGGAAATCCCATTGCCAAATACTGAACACATGACACCCTCAGATGCTGCTATAGATGACATGGATACACCACATGATAGGACACATTCCCCCTGGACCACATGGGTTCCTGCACAGTAACACTTCATAATCATGAGACCAGATATCACCATCACTGCAGCAAGGGCATGGTTAGCAGCACCAACAACATGTACATCTGAAGCATGAGCACTAGAGAAAAGAAAGTTGCTTTATTCAGCATATGTGTTGAATGAAAACGACGTCCAGAAAAAAAGAGCAAAGGCCAATGGCCAGTCCATTGTCAAAGTTCAAACAGGGTGACACTGGCAGATGTCACCCTACGCATGCCTGCACAAAACCAGGGACAATCCACTAGGAGGGGCAACCGGGGGGCAGGCCAGGCACCGCAGGGACAGGATCAGGGCTCACCAGGGGGAGTCAGGGAAGGGGTGGTGGGTGCTGGAGAGCCACTGACAACTGCAGTGGAGGTGTCTGACATGGTGTGTGCCGGCACAACTGGGGGCATGACTCAGATGTCGTGGGTGCCGGCACAACTGCAGTGGACCCTGCAGATGGAGTGGACAGGTCCGCCACTGCAGTGCCCAAGTCAGACAGGGCGGTAGTGGACTCCACTGCAGTGCCTACCTCCAGGGGAGGAGAATGGGGAACAGGCAAGGTGGGTTGGACAGAGGGGAGGACACCCTCACCACATCAGTGGCACAGACAAGCGCAGCGGGGGTGTGGTGCTGGGAGAGCAAGTGGCAGGGGGAGAAGGCCGGAGCCTCTTGGGGATGGTATATCTGTGGGTGGGGGAACCTGGGGCAGGGTGTGGTGGGGGCACCTGTGGAGTGGGGGCCTGAGGGATGGAGGAAGGAGACCTGGTGCTTGAGCTGCAGGGCGGTGGCGGGGTCTTGCTCTTAGGACTCCGTGGGGACTTGCGGGTGGGGGCCTCAGTCCGTCTGCGCCTGGGGGAGGGTGTCCGGGGGCGAGGGCACTCTGCTCCGTGTGGGTGGGCTTCCTCTTCCCCCGGGATGCTGGAGCAGCTTCATCGGTGGGGAAGAGGCCGAGGTCACAGAGGAAGAGCTGCTGTGACTTTGGGGTTGCAGGTGAGGCAAGGGAGGGTGCTTTGGAGGGAGAGGGAACTGAGGACTGCGCAGTGCATGTGGATGCGTGTGTGTGTTCCAGGGCCCCATCCCCTGTGAGTCTGGCTTCAGTCCCCTGAATGTGCGTGCGTGTGCGTTTTGTCATTGGCGTGTGTGTCAGTGTGCTGGATGTGTGTGTGCTGGTGTGTGCCTGTGCCGGTGTGTGTGTGCTTGGGATTGGTAAGGTGCTGGGGAGTGTGGATGGAGCAGAGGCAGGAGGGGTGAGGGACCGTTTGAGGAGGGACACTGCTGCCGTCAGGGAGGAGTCCATGGACCTATTGCCCCTCTGTAGGTCAGACATGCCCGATGAGATGCCCTCCATGAACGACACCAGCTGAGTCAACAGCGCGGTGTGCGCATGGAGGACACTCAGCATGGCTGTCTGGCCTACATGGAGCTGGCGAAGGAGGTACACAGACTCCTCACTCAGGGCAGCAGGGGACACAGGGGCAGGGGCTGCGGTGCCTGGCCCAAAGGAGACACGCTCCCGGACATGGGAGCCTCCACGGACCTGGGGAATGGGAGCCGATGGGAGGGCGGTGGTGGTGCTGGTGGTGGCGGGGACAGCAACACTAGCTGGGGTGTGGTGGCTGCTGACACCCGCCTCCACAAGGGAGTCATCCTCCGAGTTGCTCTGGTCCTCAGCTGAGGTGGATGCTGCTGAGGACTCCTCGGTGTGGCTCCCCTCGCCCTCTGTGCCACTGGGTCCCTCCGACCACTCCTCGGCTGCTGACCCAGTCTGGCTCTCTGGCTCCTCCTGGTCCGTGGAGCTGTCCCCTTCCGTGGCCGTGGATGTATCTGCAAACAATGGGGAAACAGACAGACATCAGTCACCTGCACAAAACGCACACACCACTGTGAGCACAGCACATCACAGAGCAAGCCCTGGCATCATTAGTTGTACATTGCTAAAAGTGCCCTAACTGAACAGGAGAAGCCAATTGTCAGTCTGATGCCAAGCATGGCACTCACATCCCACATGGCCTTGCACCCATCTGTCTGGTGTCTGTTGGATTGCAACACCCCAGTGTGGACACATGCACCCAGTAGTTGGACAGTGCAGAGGACACGGTGTGGCATGTGGACATGCACACATCACAGCTCTTGCCACTGAGTCAGTACAGGTTTCCGGATGAAAGGGATGCCCAGAGTCAAATAGGAAATGCATGTGATGCATACCAGCGACAGACACCATGATGCACCCATGTCCTGATAGCCAGCGCCACTATGGTGTGCATGTAGCACATGTCACTCCCCTGCAGGCTCACCAATCAGTAGACACATGCCATGGCGGAGGCATGACTGCAAAGTCATACATCACTGTCTCAGTGATGTATGACTTTGCAGCCAGACAACAACACTCTGCACTGTGTCACAATAGTAGGTCATGGGGAATGCAAGTCCTGGAGCTGCACAAGTGCACATGTACATCCCCCCCACAACACATCCTCTCAACCCTCATCTGTCCAGGTCATACCTACTGGACATATGGAAGACCTGTGACACTACCCTCTGAACCTGAGCCCCTCACACTCTGCTGTGAATGGGGAACAGCTGCCTGAACTTCACATTCACATGCCCCAGTCTGCATGGGCAGCTGATCAGACACCTATGTGACACACAAGTATCGTCTCCTATGGTCACATCTCCAGTGGCATGCTGAGCCCCTACCAAGAAACTCCACAGCAGTCCTGGCGACTAATCCACAGCACACTGACACAGAGGCAGACACCTGAGGGGTCAAATCACTGCGCACAATGTGTCAGCTGATACACGGGAGTGGGAGTACAGAGTGTATTGTATGGCCTGGAGTAGGCATGACTGTCCAGCCCCACATGAATGAGGGATGAGCCCTGGACTGTAGGCAGCTGGCTAAGTATGTGTGACACACGTCATATACATACTCCTGGGGCCCAAACATTGTTCCCACCCGCAGCATGGGTGTGTGCCAGATACCCCAGCCACATGTGGTGGATCAGCTCAGCAATTGGACCACAGATCAAAGTAACACGCTGAATACATGTCAGAATACAGGCATTGTGTAAGCAATGGACCCACCCATGATGCCCACCACAGAGTCAGGGAAACAGATGCTGTCTCCCACCTTGAGTCAAGCAAACTGCAAGGACACAGTCCTAAGTGACAGAATTCCCTGCATGTAAGAGCCACACCTGGGTATCAGATGAGGAGTGGGCAGTGCACAATAGAGGGACATGGCTCCTGGACAACATGACTGCTGTACTGTGGCAGTTTAACCAGGCCCGAGGAGGGCACATAGCATGTTAGACAGAGTTCACAGTGCAGTCTTTGACTCACCCCCTCCTTGCTGCTCTCTGGCCTTCAGCTGCCCATCCAGGTCTGGAAAGACCACCGCCAGGATCCTGAGCATGTGGGGGGTCAGGGTCCGTGTTCCGCCCCTCCTGCGAGGAGGCGACAGCTTCAGCTGGACCCGTGCAATCCTCCGGGTCCAGCCCCGAAGGTCCTGCCACCTCTTTTGGCAGTTGCGGATCCGGCGCTTGTAGACCCCCACGGACCGGACAGCCCGGACGATGTCCTTCCAGATCTCCTGCTTCCGATGGGCAGAAGCCTGTCAGGATGACAAAGTGATAAGGCCATTACTACACATGCAACATATCCGTGCATGACACAGTTGCATATACATGTCGCAATCACAGGGGCACATGGTGTACACAGGCAGTGCACGGCTGCCCATGGACAGTTTTCCAGAAGTCACTACATGGTATCATTGCATGGGGAGTAAAACCCTGTTCAGAAGCACTGTCACTGCACCATACCTGTCCAGTGCAAGTCACTACACACTATGGGGGTGACAACTACTCAGTGAGCCTGCTAGCCAGTGGCGTGCAGACTCTCAGCCTTGCTAGTCAGACAAAATGCACATTCAGAAAGGCAGTGCACAGGACACTCACCTGCTCCCCTGGTGTCCCATACAGCTTGCTGTACTGTGGAAGTAGGCTGTCCAGCAGGGCCTGGTTCTCTTCAAGGCTGAAGGCTGGGGCTCTCTCCACAGTACGTGCCATTGCAGGGTCCAGAGGGGCAGAGACAGCAGCAGTGCAGTGGCAGATGTCGTCTTGGAGCATGTAGTGCAGGCAAGTGGGCTCTCAGGGGAACAGCCAGCAATATATATGTGCTGGAGAGGCAGATACTGTCCCTTGTGTCCAAAGTGAAAGGTCCAAGTCGTTTGCATCTTCTGAATCTGGCCAATCCATGGAATAGCAGCACCAAAACACGCCCACAGCATCCTTCAAATCTTCAACTTCATGACATACATGATTTTGCAACATTGTTGTGGGTGACCAACTGATTTTCCAGCAACCGACTCGTTCGAAATTCGAAAACGCGTCCGTTGCCAGGCAAGCCCATTGTCAATGGGTGCGCACCGATCGGTCCATTGCAGTACAACGCGCACAGGGGTACAACGCGCACCCGCACACATTGAAAGCAATGGGCCGGCCGGAGGCACCGATCGGTCCATTGCAGTTCAACGCGCACAGGGGTACAACGCGTACCCGCACACATTGAAAGCAATGGGCCGGCCGGAGGCACCGATCGGTCCATTGCAGTTCAACGCGCACAGGGGTACAACGCGTACCCGCACACATTGAAAGCAATGGGCCGGCCGGAGGCACCGATCGGTCCATTGCAGTTCAACGCGCACAGGGGTACAACGCATACCCGCACACATTGAAAGCAATGGGCCGGCCGGAGGCACCGATCGGTCCATTGCAGTTCAACGCGCACAGGGGTACAACGCGTACCCGCACACATTGAAAGCAATGGGCCGGCCGGAGGCACCGATCGGTCCATTGCAGTACAACGCGCACAGGGGTACAACGCGTACCCGCACACATTGAAAGCAATGGGCCGGCCGGAGGCACCGATCGGTCCATTGCAGTTCAACGCGCACAGGGGTACAACGCGTACCCGCACACATTGAAAGCAATGGGCCGGCCGGAGGCACCGATCGGTCCATTGCAGTACAACGCGCACAGGGGTACAACGCGTACCCGCACACATTGAAAGCAATGGGCCGGCCGGAGGCACCGATCGGTCCATTGCAGTTCAACGCGCACAGGGGTACAACGCGTACCCGCACACATTGAAAGCAATGGGCCGGCCGGAGGCACCGATCGGTCCATTGCAGTACAACGCGCACAGGGGTACAATGCGTACCCGCACACATTGAAAGCAATGGGCCGGCCGGAGGCACCGATCGGTCCATTGCAGTTCAATGCGCACAGGGGTACAACACGTACCCGCACACATTGAAAGCAATGGGCCGGCCGGAGGCACCGATCGGTCCATTGCAGTACAACGCGCACAGGGGTACAACGCGTACCCGCACACATTGAAAGCAATGGGCCGGCCGGAGGCACCGATCGGTCCATTGCAGTTCAACGCGCACAGGGGTACAACGCGTACCCGCACACATTGAAAGCAATGGGCCGGCCGGAGGCACCGATCGGTCCATTGCAGTTCAACGCGCACAGGGGTACAACACGTACCCGCACACATTGAAAGCAATGGGCCGGCCGGAGGCATCGATCGGTCCATTGCAGTACAACGCATCACTGTACATGTGACTGGCATATGTCAGCATGCCTGTCTCAGATGGACATATGCCAGCCACAGATAGCTCCCAGGGAGTGAGGGGCACACCTACATCACGACAGCCTGTCCAAACCTTATCATAAGGCATGTAAGGCTGCATTTCCTATTGTGTGTATGTTGGTGTACATGTTGTCCTGTGGGTGTCACCTGTGGGCAGCCACCCCCAGGCTGTGCACGTGTTCATGGGGACAGGATCCTGGGTGTTACGTGTACGTGACCACTGTGATGTGCAACTGTTCATATCTGTGCATGTGCCATGGTCACATTTCACAGTGGTGTTTGTGTATGTCATGTCACATACCCCGTGAGTCCCATGTGGGACGGTATGTTTGAGCCAGGGTGTCCCAGTGGCACAATAAGGATGGACCTCCACAGTCTTTGTGCATGTAGTGTTTACAATGTCTCTGATTTCATGTGCACAATGGGAGACAGTCTCCACATCCACGTTGTGTGTGCATGGACTCTGATGTTGTGCGTGTGTGTCACAGACATCCATGTCTGTCCTGCCGTGGCAAGTGGGGCCACTACCTGTGGGGATCATGTTTGTTTTGCTGTGGTGTACACATGATACTCCATGTGATGCCAGTGTCCATGTGGCATTACAGGGTCCCTGGGAATGTACCTGTCGTTGAGCTGTGGTGCCTGGGGCACATCTGTCCTCACATGTCACTGTGGGGTGTGATTGTGACACGGCAGCAGGAGATGGGAACTGTGACACGGCATCATGATATCCAATGGGCCGACCTGGGACAAATTGATGCCACCTGTAGGACCGTGTTAACAGATGTTGGCCATGTACGTACCATACATGTCCTTCCGGTACTGCACACTTCATGTAGTTGTGCCTCATAATGATGTATGTTGGGATCTTGAGTGTGTTCAATGCCGCATATGTGGGGTGACTGACAATCTTGCTTACTTCTCCTCTGCACTGCAGGGCTCCTGCTGTCCATCGGCCATTCCCAGACCTGGCAACGATGGTGGAACGGGACAGCATCCGACGGTACCGCTTCACCAGGCAGCTGATTGAGGATTTGGTAGTGCAGTTGTCCCCACATTTGCAGCCTGGCCGGCCGTATCATACAGCACTGACCCCCAAGGTGAAGGTGATGGCAGCCCTACACTTCTTTGCCACCGGTACCTTCCAACATACTGTGGCGACTGCTGGTGGGATGTCACAGACCATGTTCAGCCGTGTGCTCCGCGATGTTTTGGCGGCAATGTTGCTCTTCCTGAACCGGTACATCTATTTCCCTAGACTGCGACGACTCACTGACGTGAAGAGTGACTTTTATGCCCTGGGGAGGATGCCGCATGTAATTGGCTCCATTGATGGGACACATGTGGCTTTGGTACCACCACAGGCCCAGGAGCAGGCCTACAGGAACCGCAAGCACTACCACTCGGTCAATGCACTGGTGGTGTGTCTTGCAGACATGACCATCACACACGTGTGTGCCCGTTTCCCTGGTTCAGCACACGATGCCTTTGTGATGAGGAGTAGTCGCATCCCCAGGATGATGGCACAGATGCAGAACCAGCGTGCCTGGCTTGTCGGTGTGTACTGACTTTGTGCCATTGTGTGTGATCTGATCTGTAGTATTCCGCCCACTTTTCCAAGTCAGCTAATGTGCACTTGTCTGTCCGTAGGTGACTCGGGATACCCCAACATGCCGTGGTTGCTGACACCCCTCAGGAACCCTGTGACACCTGCCCAGATGCGCTACAATGAGGCACATGGTCGGACCAGGAGAGTGATTGAGCGGACCTTTGGTCTCCTGAAGAGCCGCTTCCGCTGCCTGGACAAGACCGGAGGGTCCCTCCCATATGCCCCTGCGAAAGTGTGCAAGATTATCATCGTCTGCTGCATGCTCCACAACCTGGCAGTGCGGAAGGAGTTGCCTCTCATCCAGGATGACAATGACCAACATCCGCCACCTGTGGAGGATCCTGGCCTGGACCACGATGCCAGTGACGATGATGATGATGATGATGGTGATGGTGATGTCCGTACACAGCTCATCACCAACTTCTTTAGCTGAATGTGAGTATCCTGAGGTGTCATGTCAATGATGTGAGTTGGCATGATGTGTGGGTGGTGCTCTGGTGCTGTTGGAGTGTGTCCATGGGCTACTTGACTGGATGTGTGTTGCGATGTGTGGTGACAGGTGGGCTGTACTCCCCAACAGTGTTGACATGCTAACTTGGTTCTGGGTGGGTATCTTGTAACATGTATTGTGCATGAGTTTTGCTGTTCTGTCCTGTACTCCATTGCTTTTGACTGTGTGTCATTTCTGTCCTTCACAGGGTACTTTCAGATTCGTTTGGTCAACTGTGTCCACCGACGACGTGATTGCACATCCAGGCTGGTAGCTGTTGTGTCCCTACAGGTGATGTGCGCCACACCCATGGACTTCCTTCCGTCTACAGTTGTTGACTGTGTGCCCGCTACCAGGTGGGGTTACCTTGCATCTGTAGTGGTTACGGCATGTTGCAACTGTGTAATAAACCTGTGCTTCACTTTGTGATGTGCGTTGTCTGTGGTCACACATTTGACTGCCATTTGCTTACTGCACCAGTGGGCTACTTGACTACAACTGGGAATGGGTGTGGTGTCTGTGCATTGCACCGTCTTCCCTGGCAACAACAGTGTAGGCAATGAGTCAGATGGCCTAGGTGTGTATGTGTCGTGTAGCCCTGGTGGTGTGTCTCCCTCATGTGTGTCACGTTGCCTGTACTCACATGCCTGTGTTGTCCTTGCTGTTGCAGTTCGCATACACAGTGTAATTTTGCAGTTCATCATCCCAATAACAGCACCCACGTTGGAATCACGACAGAGGCAAGTATGGTGTATTAGTGTGTTTATTGTGATACATTTGTGTTAATAGTGCATAGGATGGGTTGTGCTGTACATGAATCTTGCAATCCCAAGTTCCTAGGTGAATTGAAAGTCCGGGTAGACAGGATCCCCAGTATCGGGGCCACAGTTGTCTGACACATTGGTCCAACTTGTACTCCCCATGCAATGTGTGGGAGTAGTGTTGCCGTCAACAGGGTGAACAGTCTGTGCACAAAGGCGAACATCCAGAACAGGTTCAGGCTTCCTGGGAGTTGCGCTTGGCCATCGGCCTCTCACTTTTCCCTCCTCGGACGACCCCTCTTCTTGAGGGGTGGCCCTCAAGTGCAGGCTGCTGCGGTGCAGGGGACTCTCCGCCAGAGTCCTCCTCCCTCCCTCCCTGTGGCAGTTGCAGTTTGTTCGGCACCAGATGTTGTTGGCACACAGGGAGGTGTGGACTGGTTGCTGTTCATCTGGCGGAGGCATTGTAAAATGTCCCTGTGCACCGCCGTCATCTCATGCAGTGCATCCCACTAGGACTCCAAGCGGGACATGTGTGAGTCCACACGGGACATGTGTGACTCCACGTGGGACATGTGGGAGTCCAAGCGGGCATGATGGGCAGCCTGCTGCTGTTTAATGTCTCTGAGGAGCCCCACTACCTGGCTGAGCTCTCCGGTGCTGGACTGGTACGCATCAGCTATGCGTACCAGTTGTGGGTCGTCATGCACACCAGCAACGTCTGCAAGCAGCGACCTCTGTCTCCCACCCTCCCACCACCCCTGCTGACATGTGCAGTGTGTGCAGTGGCACGCACAGATAACCCTGGTCCACCTTGGGGGTTGGTGGTGGTGGTGGTGTCCATGGCCCCAGGTTGGTCCAGGGTCACTGTGCTGGTGTTGCTCCTTATTCTGTCCATGTCGGCAGGGATGGTATTTGTGGTGACAGTCGTTGTAGGGGTGGGTGCAGGGGGTGCAGCTGGTGGTCCTGCTGGTGCTGCAGCTGGTGGTCCTGCTGGTGCTGCATGTTGACTTGCACCGGATGTGCCAGGTTGTTCTTCATCGTCCGAGGAGGACAGAGGCTGTACGACGCCAGTGAGCTCGGCATCCTCTTGAGCCTGGGACTGGGACTCCTCAGCGTCTGCTGCTGTGTCCCCATCATCACCTGTTTTTGGGAGACACAAACAATGTATGTCATGTTTCTGCAGGCATCAATGGTTGACACACATGACAGTTGTGACTGTGCCTCTGGGTGCGGGCCTGTACATTGCATTGTCCTAAGTCGTCACAGTCAGGGGTTGATATTGGTGTGGCACATTGTCCTGCATTATTTGGGCATTTCTATGTATTTTCTGGGGTGTGAACATGGTCTGCATTGCTTGTGTTTGGTTGACAGCCGGACCTCCTTCCCACCCAGCCAGCCAGTCAGTTATCCCACCATGGAACGTGCTTGCATTGCAGGGAGTGTAAGTTGTCTCTCAGGATGTCAGTCAGTGGTGTCCTGCTGTTTGTTGGTGCACAGTTGCCAGCAGGGCCTTGTGCTCCCCACAGCAGTAGCCAGTGTCAGCCATCTTGTGAGTCCTTCTCCACTCCCTGTGATGTGAGCATGGTTCAGGGTGGTGTTGATGGGCCAGTTGTGAGGCTGAGCAATGTCTGTGACTACGACTCCCATCATGCTATTGCCTCCACCCCCTTCCCGGCATGCCCATGCTTCCTTCCTTTTGACTCTGCTTCCCTGTGGGGTGGGCTGGCTGTGCTGACAGGATGGCTGGGAGTGTTGTACTGGCAGTTGTTTGGCTAAGAGTCCCAAGAGTGTCCCTGTGCTTCACACAACATAACCCAGGGTGGTGGTGCTTTGTGGGATCTTGTGTTAGGATGGAGGGCATTGCATTCTACCAGGTGGGTACTGTGGAGTTTGTGTTGGGGGGGTGAGGGGAGGTGCTGGTGACTATAGTCAGTGCTGCAAGTCCCCCTTCCCACCCAGCCAGCCAGATATCCCACCATGGAACGTGCTTGCATTGCAGGGAGTGTAAGTTGTCTCTCAGGATGTCAGTCAGTGGTGTCCTGCTGTTTGTTGGTGCACAGTTGCCAGCAGGGCCTTGTGCTCCCCACAGCAGTAGCCAGTGTCAGCCATCTTGTGAGTCCTTCTCCACTCCCTGTGATGTGCGCATGGTTCATGGTGGTGTTGATGGGACAGTTGTGGGGGGCAATATGTGTGACTGCGACTCCCATGATGCTATTGGCTACACAGACTTGGCCAGCATACACAGAATTCCTTCCTTTGAGTGGTCTTCACTGTGTGTTGGTGTTGTTGTGGTGGCTACATGTCTGGATGTGTTTGTTAGTTCTATTTGTGCCACTGCCTAGCTGTAGTTGTAGTTGTGTTTGTACATGTGATGGCACGGTTGGATGTAACTTTTTTGATGGCATGTGTTGTGTTTATCTGACTGACATACACATTTTGGGATGATTCTGTTCTGGTTGCTGTGTAATTGCTATGAGTGCATGGTTTGACTCTCCCCTTGACAGTGATGTGTGTGTGTTTTGTGTCAGAAAATTGTGTACATTTGTTGTGTACTCACCAGGCTCTGGGATGTTCTCTAGTCCATATACGCTCACTGGCGGAAGGATGGCCCGCACCTTCTCCTCCCAGGGCCTGAGGTATACTGGCTTGGCAGGAGGGCCACTGCCGGTGTATTGGCTGATGAGGTAGTCTTTCTTGAGCAGCTCCCGGACCCTCCTGCGCACGTCATACCACCTGTTCTGGATGTCGGTCTTTGTGCGCAGACATGGTGATTGTGCGTTCACCCTGTTGATGATCCTCTCCCACATCTTGGTTTTCTGCGACATGGGGGTCTGTTGGACCAATGTGCCAAACAGCTGTGGCTCTACCCTGAGGATCTCGTCTACCAGGACTTCCAATTCACAATCTAGGAACTTGTGATTCTTCTTGGGGGCATGGTGATGGGTGGTGATGGTGAGTGATGTGTGTGTTGGTGTGCAGGTGAGGGTGTGTGAGTGTGTGTTTTGCTGGGTGTATGTGAGGTAGGTATTTGTTGGTGTGCTGATGGTGTGTGGCTTGTGTGAGGGATGAGCTGTGGGTGTGTGGTTGCTTTCTCTTGGGTGCTGGCAGTGGAATGGCATTTGCAAAGGCTCATGGTAGTGATTTGTGTCCTTTATATAGGTGGAGTTGTGGGTGTGTCTTTGTTCTCTGTCCCCACCCCCCCAGTATTTATTGGCTTGGTAATTGCTTGTTTGGCCTTTTTTTGGGTGATTTTTCCTTTGTGCTGTTTGTGTATGTTGGAAACGTTCTTGTGACCGAGTCGGACCCTGCATTGGTCTCGTACGGTGTTCTCCGTTTCGTTCACGCTGTGTTTGTGCAGTTTTCTATGCTGCGTACGCGTCGGTCGCGGTGTATTGTGTTGCTTCGGCTCGGTTTTGTATGCGTGTCGGTCGTCCGGCTTGTCCTCCGTCCGACTCGCTCGTGGTTTTCGCGCCTTGCATCGTACTTAGCGGTTTGGAGTTAGCGTGTACGTTTCGGTCGGATTTGTTCCGGGTGCGTGTCGGTCGGTTGGATTCGCGTGTTTTTCCGGCCGGATTGCTGTTTTCCGTGCGGCTCGGTCGGTCGACTTGGTTTCGTTACGTGTCGGTCGGAGTTTTCACGCCTTGCATCGTACTTGGCGTGTCGGGCGCCACGGGTACGTGTCGGTCGGTATTTTTTCCGGATCCGAGTCGGTCGGTGCTTTTTCCGGCCCGAATCGGAATCGACCCCTAAGTGTCCTGGCTGGGAGACGCAACATCATCGTTGCTTGCCGCTGCGGGGGACGGTCCTCGCAACACCTCGCAGAGTACGTTAATGGAGCATAAATGATATTCAGAGCTGCCAATAGCTGGTGTAGAGGCAGCCGGTGCTGTTGTCGAAACCTGAATGCTAGTGGAGGAGCTGATGCTCAACCCATTTGTAAAAGGCACCTGCGGATTCTCGAGGAATGCAGCCATTAATATGGGAATACGCTGGGGACATTGCCGAGCATGGGCCCTCAGGGGTTCCAGCCTGGTATTCAAGTCTGCAGGCGTGTCCGATGCAAGTGTCAGACAGAGATCCAACACGCATTCTTCACCACGAAACAGGCATTGAAGAACAGGTAAGATGCAGTCTCTCCAGAATGGTCTAAACTATAGGAACCAAGAGGCACTCAGTTCCCGTAGGCGAGGTGTGCCCAGATGCTGTACCATGCGCTCCTGGTATTTGCGCTCCAGGAGAGCTTTTGCCATCTCGTTGGTAATTGGGCCATCCATTACGGAGCAGAAAAATGGCAATCAGGATTCCTGCGATAGAAAGCAGGATCAGTGGAAGACCTCCAAAAATGCTTCCCAATACGGAGTGTATTAAATTTGGAATAACTCAGAGGATTGTCTGAAAGGTGCTTAGAAATCCTGACCCTATGGTCTTAAATAGGTGTACAATACCACTCGTATCAGACATGTTAAAGATACTACCCACCATTTGAGCGAAATGAAAGGGGCAGTTTGTACGTATAAGTGCCTGTATCTCAGTCGAGGTCCTTGCGATTTGAAGATCAAAGGTCTCTCGAGCGGAGGTCAAGGGTACCGTTTGTTGTAAAAGCATGGCTTTCAGTCTGCTCAAAGTATCAAACTTTATAAAGGAAACATTCAACGAAGGCCATAACGGCACCTCCCTGACTGTATTCATTGGGGGAAACAATACTTGCATACAGCAAGTAACCCTGGAGTTCACAGTGACCAGATAGGCAATGCCCGGAAGCATCCCACAGCAACCTTGATCGTTCAGCATCAAGTAACTCCCACTCGAGAGCAGCTCGAATACCGGTGTAATCACGGCTGCTGTAGTCCCTTTCATGTGGCAGGACAGGTTCGCCACTGAGCCATTACAAGCTCCGTGCAAGGAATTATCCTGGCACATGACAGAACCGCTTAAAGCGCTCTTGCAGTTTGTACTGCTTAGAAACACTTCTCGATCCCTACTCCGGCATCAAAATCTGTACAGTAATTCCCAAGATTCCTTAATGTATTCCTTACCCAATTTTTCATATTTGCCTGCCTGCCTTTGCTCAAGGCAATATTGAAACTGAAAAGTAGTGACCGGTAGAGTTATGTGGCCATAGATTAGCCATTCCGTTGATGGTGATTCCGCTACCGTAAATGGTAATCTCTCCAGCTTTTCAATGCGCAACATTGTATATTTTGCTCCCCTTTGTGCCATTTCTACCTGTTTATCTGTTAGATTGTATTCAGAAAACAGAGACGTACTGTTGATAAAACGCCAAGGCACATAGCCTTCACGCAAAGATTACAGTGTCCAGCTTAACAACATGATAGAACGTAACTGAGATTGCCCGTGTTGTAATATGGTTAAATCCTGTCCCAGTATGTCTATCGCAGAAGATACAATGTTGCCCAAGGAATATATCCTGGAGGTTAAAGTTGTTAACCCATTATCCACTACTGCTAATGCCTTTTCTAAGTTAATACGGTCTATTTCCCGTATTCTCTCTGCGGCCTCTTGCTGGGATATTTTCCAGTTTTCATTATAGGCAGCATAAATGCCAGCATTTATGAAACGTTCTGACGGGGTTTCCTGGGACCTAATAATAAATCCCTAAGATCCATGTCTTGTGTGAGTAAGGATAAGTGTTGTTTCACTTCTGTGAGTGTTGAGGTCTCTAGCCAATCAAGGCACAACTTCCCAACACTGTAGGATGTCACTACCCCTGGATGTTCTTTTTGTACATAGCGTGGGTCTGGCCTATGGATATTAAACCCTTCGGTTATACCCCAGAATCTTTTCTGGCATGTGTTCATGTCTAAGGGCCAAACCACCCATTTCTCCCAATCAAGGTCTGTTCTATTGTACTGTAAAATGTCATCTAGTATTGCCCCATCTTGTGAAGTTACATTTTGCCAACCCTCCATCTGTGATAGTGCTGGAAACCGGGGTGTGTTCAGGTTCTTGTTCTTGGCTAGTCCAAGACAGGATGTCTGTTGCACAGTGTCATTTAGAAATATCTGCTGTGGAATGAGGCATGCTCTAAATAGCGCTTCTGTTCCCTGGACTTGCCAGTCTCTAGAACCCCAGACTGATTTTAAGTCTATTGTGTCCTTCCATAGGTCAAAACCCTGTTCAGACAATTGGGTGATAAAGGAAGCAGAGTATATCTGTTTGGTGTTTGTTAACATAATTTTCAGTGCCGATGCCGGTGTAACCTTATAATAATATGAGGTCGGGTCAGTGGTGTTAAACCCTGAAAAATATGAAAATTTCTGTGCAAATGTTTGTGAACTACTTTCAGGTGGTGTAGGGCAATGTTCCCACTGGTGGTACTCAAAAACATTTCTAGGTGATATAGATTTGTGCAGGAAATGATTACCATAATGTTGATATCAGTACAAAGTGTCATAGTCTGAAGTAACTTCTAACATTTCAGTGTTCGGAAATGCAGCAGTTTTCTCTAAATCAGACAACATATCATTAACAGTTTCAGAGTCCCAATCATCAGAAAATGTACTGGAGGTAATGATATCACTCAATGAAATTTTAAATACATGAGAAATTTTTAAAAGTTCAGTAGGACCGAATATTTCGAAATCAACCTTGTCCCAAACTATACCATCCGGTATAAGAACTGCTGTAATGTTCACTGATGACAAGTCTCTCTGCTCACGATGGGACGATTGATGTGGCTTCAGAATCAAATAAACTTTTTGTGTTGCGGAGCTTTGTTGAAGGTATCGTCCATTAATAAGCATGCTAAAATGTATTATTAAGCCTAGCCAGAAAAGAAAAAACAGTATCCCAGTAATTACCCATAGTTCTAACCAAGGTGGTACCAGGTAAGTCTTTTTGAGAAAGTTCAGAAAGTCTTTAGCTTGCTGTTTGCGTGATTTTTGGGCTGGCGTCGTTTCAGGTTCACTTGGATCCAAAGAAAACGTATCAAAGTTCATGAAGTAGCCAGAAGCAGTTCGATCAATTGTAGGAATTGCATTGGGATTTGTAGGAATTGCATTGGGATTTGTTGAAATCGCATTTTGCTCTTGTCGAGGCATGTTGACGTAGACATCTATATTAGGTCTAATTGCAACTTGTGTGTTATTTTGAATTGGATTTTGAAGATGTACTTCCGGTTCAAGGGGAACGAGTTCCATAGCATTATTGCATAGTCCTTCATTCCGTACAGGAGGCTCTTCGAACGTGAAGAGTCTTTCTGTTTGAACTTCTTGGATTGTAGCTAGAGGAGGGCGTCTGCTACTGTGGAGTCCACGAGGCCTACTGTTCAGTATCGGCCACATACTGTGGTTTGATTAAGTCGATTGAGACAAATCTTTTTTCCTTTCTCCCGGCAAGAGGCGGCAAAAGTACAGTTCTTGTTCCTTGAACTGCTAGGACGGGTACAGGCTTTCTGTATGATGGTCCGAATTCTTTTTTGTCCGCTATTTTCTCTCTGACCAGATCTCCGACCTTTGGGATCCAGACAGGTCTTGCCGTGTTTGCCTTGACTTCCCCAGTGGCGGTATGTTTCTGGAGGACGTTACTTTGTTGTGTCCTGGATTCATTTAGATCCTGTAAAACAGCCAAACGATCATGGATATCAAATGGTTTCTCATCCGCCACTGTGCCTTCACAATCAAGATCAGGTACCCACATTCTTGTCCCAAATAGGACCTCATATGGAGTGACACCCCCTAGAGAATTTCTTGGCTGGTTATTGAGTGCTTGTTGTACCCCATATAGATGATTGACCCAACTACCGCCATTGCCTAATACCCTAGCTGTTAAAGATTGCTTTAGGTCCCGGTTTTTCCTCTCCACTACCGAATTTACCTCAGGATGGTATGGAGAGGAGTACCGCAATGCTACGCCCATACTTTCCATAGCCTCTTTGTAAGCCCGAGAGCTAAACGCCGGGCCACGGTCAGAATGTAATGTGCCAACTGCGTATGTCCCTATAAAGACTCGCAAATCTTTGATAACAGTTCGAGCATCAGCCAAGCGCTGAGGTGGTGGGTTGAATCTTTATCCCATCCGGCATGATTTTTGTACAATGCTGGAGCTAGGGCTATTGCCCACTCCTGTGCATATGCATGTTTAAGATGAATGGGAACGAGGTCGGAAAATGCTGGAAAAATTACCGTTTCTTCCCTAGGGCACTCCATAACGAATGCTGGCGGCCAATCTTGTTCAGCTAATAGGATGTCATAACCAGATGATAGGTTTTTCCAAAAGAGACCTTTAACTTTCCTGGGCTTGTCCCCCTCCATTTTGAGTGTTATTTCGTGTAACTTATGTGGGACGCTCACCCTTGTATCTGGTGTTTCCACCGTGATGTAATCATTCAAGTCCGCTGTCACCAGAAATTCCATCAGGTTCTGGCGAGCTATTGTTACTTCTGCCGCACTGTCTAGCATCGTCTGAGCCCATTCCCCGTTCAGAAGTTGCGTCCTCAGAATTCTATGCATGTCTGATCTTTATGCCTGCAACTTCCTTCTTCTTAAACTGAGGTTTTGACTTTGGCTTTTCTTCTTTTCTGGAAGTATAGTCTTGAGCGTGCTGCTTGTCTCTGGACTTTGTACACTCTTCTTTATGTTCCGACCGTCCTTCTCTCTCGGAGTTTTTCGTCGAGCCCTGAAAAGAACGAGAGGAACGTGTATCAGTATCCTGATACCCGTCAGGTTTCCTAATATTATCCCTATTCCTGAGGTTGTACCTCTTTCCAGAGGGCTCCTGGGGAGGAGATCTGCCTCTGGATTGAGATCTGTTTCCTTTAAAGTTTTGTTGTTTTTTATTATCCCACTTCTTTTTAGAAGAAGCAGGTGTCTGCTTGGTATTGTCCTTTTCAGAACTGCCCATCAGTTGTGGTTTTAATGCTTTTCCACCTAAACTGTCTCTGCCTAATTCTGCATATGCAGTTTCAATTATTTTAGGTAGTTCGTCTTGTTGTTCTAACAGACCGAACTCCCTTCGGCGTTGGCGAATTGCCACTGAAGCTGCTTCCCCTTTAATATTAGCTAGTATTATGGCTGATACCTGGTCATAGTTACCTAGTAACTTCATCCCTAAGTTTAGGGCAGGTTCTGCTCCGTACTCCTTTTGTATTTGTCTTAATACATCTGGTACTACAGCTAAAGAAGGAATACCATGAGTTCTGGTATATATGGCAGCAAAGACTGTACCCCAAGTGGTACAATCCTCTACTTGTGGTGTTATCCCCATGGGCAAGGAGATTGTTAGCATTCTGTGTTTTTCATATGGGGTAGTATTCGGGAATACTGCCTCGAGCTGAGTTATTTTCTGAGCTACCCAGAATGGCATTTGTTCACGTTTTGTAGGCATTTTACCCATTACCGCGTGTAATGTTTGTGGAGCTATTTTAGTTGCTGTACCCTGAGACTGAATACCATTTGTTGCAACTGTTGCTGGTTGGACTGTGAAAGTCCTCATGACGAATTGTGTCAAGTTTCTGTAGATTTTGATTAAATCTTTGTGTTGTATGAGTAAGTCTACCTGTGGAATTTTTTCAATGTCAGGATGTGGTGTGTAGGCCGCTAATATTGGCCATGTCGCCCCCTCTCCTCCGAGCGGGCCTAATCTTACTCTTCTTTTTATGTGGGGTAGGGCGCCTTCAAACCAGTATAAATGTTCCTGGTACGTGAGTGGAACCTCTAGGTCCTCGAACGGACCATATTCCACTGGTGCATCTCCTTCTGCATAGTAGTGAAATGTCTGTGTTCTTGTATTTGCTGCTGGGAATGTAACCCACGAATAAAATACCTCTGTTTTGTTTGATTCGTGTGCCTCAATCACGAAAACTACTAAGCCACCCCTAGCTGATGAACCATTTTCTACTAGTTTCAGGGTGATCGTACGTCTGAATTTAGGTGCAATTTGGATTGCGTTTGTATCTTCTTCTCCGTCTGAGAGCTGTAGATTTACTACTGTATTATCTTCGCCCTCAGTCATTTTGTAACAAAGAAGTTTGTTCAAGGGAACTAAGATAAGGTGTTATTTGCATAATTTAGGAACACTGTGTCCTTCAAGCTTGATTAACCAACAGCTAATAAATAGGATTTTTTCGCCTACTCAGCTGTGGCGGAATTTGTGCCCACCCACTCCAGACGTCTCTGGTGTATGTGAGTAGGGGTCTCTGAGAATAGCACGACTGAATTACTCAGATTCTACTGTCAAATAAGTATCCAACCAACATTGGTGGCGCCATGTCGTGTAGTTCCTATATAACCTATACAGAATCTGCGCGTTCGGATAATATGAACTGTGGGCTTGGTGGCAGACTGACTCTGAACACCCCCACCGAAAATGTTAGCCTGTTTGCATTAGCTAGCTCACAGTGCCACCTGTGTCTCCTCTTATCGGGGAGAGAATAGTTTCTGGCAACCTTAGAACATGACAACCCTGATCCCTCAGGATCATGAAAACAATGTACTACTTTTCGCTCAGTAACTCGTGCTCACTTGTTCGGTCTCAGAGAGTTTACACAGAAGAAACAGTTGGGCGTGTTACAATAAGTATTTATTGCACAGTTGTTCTTCTAGTGTAAAATAGATGTGCTGCATTAATTGTTAGACAGAAGCAGATATATATAATCAGCAGTATAGTGAATATAAATGGATAGTACAATTTAACCATTTTGCAATAATCATAAATCCATACTTGGAAATAAAATGCATGATAAAAGAGAGCGCATTCTCCTATGATGCCTATCTAGATGTACCTAAGTGTACCTAGCATGTGAGTAGGTGTGAAGCCAAGAATCCCTCTAGGATTTGGTCGAACCCCATTACCTGGAGAGAGAGAGAGTGTGGGACCCCGTCCTGGTCTCGAGTTGGACACCCCGCAAGGGATGTGTTAGACCACGGTCAGCTGGAGCGTCTGCATGCAGGAGCCTCAGCGTCTCTGGTCAGTGTGTCGGCCTGGAAGTCTCGGTTCCCTCTAACTAACACTAGCAAGATGTGCTGTATTTATACAGAAAGTATCTAGGGTTCCTTTGTCCCTTGTTTCTTGTGTTAGCCCTTGTTGGATTTGAGGATGACGTATGGGATGAACCTTGTACGTAGATATTATGCAGGTGGTGTAGTCCCAGCCTGGTTTCCAAGAATCCTTATGAATATTCATTCGTACTGTGTGAGTCTTATTGATGAAGTTATAGGACACTATTGATCGGGGAGAAACCCTCCTTCTTCGCCCAGGACTAGAACTAGGTAAAGGTTCAATCCTAAAAGGTCCGTTACTGTGTAGTGTAGGGGAGGTAATGTAGGTGAAGGTATATGATATTACCCGGACCTATATTAGGGTACCTATATGAAACATAACAGAGGTGCATGAAAGATGCAGGTAGTGCAGGCAAGTGAGGACTAAAGGGAACAGACAGACTTATATCTCTGCAGCAGAGGCGGACTCAGTTCCATGCGTCCAAGGCGATAGGTTCGAATTTGTACGCATTATCCGAATCGGTCCAATCCATTACATTGCTAGCATCCGACACACCTACCGGGACGTTCAAAATATCTGCATCGGCCCCCTATTGAGTTTGATAACTTAGAGATGGAAGCTTACGGAGTCGGATTGCACGCGATTCAGACACAAATCGAAAAGCGCGTCTGTCACCATGACGACCAACAGCCAAAGGGTGCGTCCGGCTCGATTCGGATGCGGTTAATGCGTCCTTTGAATACTCACCGCGTCGTTCACCATTACAAGCAACAGCCAATGTGTGCGTCCGGCTCGGTTCGGATGCAGCTAACGCGTCCTTTGAATACTCACCCACATCATTCACCATTACAAGCAACAGCTAAAGGATGCGACCAACATGGTTCGCATGCGGGTACCGTGTCATTCCACTAATCGGTCAGCATGGCAGACAGTAGTGAAAAACTTTATGTTCTGGTGCATTACATGTGTGGGGACAGTGATTAACATGACATATTGGACATTGGACTTGAAAGCTTACACTCCCATGAGGAGCCAAGCTTGAGGGACACACAACACACTGTTTGTGAGGGCCATCACAACATTGAGAGTACACTTCACTGATCACACTCCTGAGCTTGGACACAGTCCCAGGGGATCATTGGGGAAGACATGTTATGTCCACACATATTCACTGCTGTGGTGGACTGTGTGTCACAAAGTGCATTGTGGTAATTTTTTGTCTGTAAATCTACTGTGTCTGAGTCTTGTACAACGCAGACACTTCATAATTTTGGTACCACGATATTTAGCTGCCACATCATCTTGTGTTTGTCATGTGAGTAGTTGTTGTGTCTGTGTATCACAGGCATACGTGGATGCTTGCTAAATAAATGCCTGCTTCACATTGTCAATGTTCTGTGTATGTGATTGTACATGTTTGTCAGACATGACATCATGACAGTGTCCACCGTGTGACAGTGGTGTGCATGGTTCGCATGATGACTCACTGTCTGTATCATGTGTCCCACATATCTGGCATTACCTGATGCAGTTCTGTGTACCTTTCAACCATGTGATAGTTGTCACAGACCTATATCTTGGATAGTTTGTTTGCTGGTTGTGGAGAATGTGATGCTTGCTCACATGTTCAGGGACTAGATACAGTAAGTACTGTAATTGATGCCTAACCATAGCTTGGTGACATGTCTGGTAAGGGTCACATAGCTGTGCTTTTTATCTAGGCTCAACCTTTGGCCTCTAACTTCATTGTGTCCAGATTGAATGTGGTGTGTGTGTAATTGCATGTTGCTTTGCACATTGGAAAGTGACCTCAACTGTGTTTGCACTTGTAACATAGGTACCGCAGGAGACCGGCAGTCCACAGGCCCTTCCCCAACCTCCAGACAATGGAAGAACGGGATTGCATCAGACGATACCGCTTCACCAGGCCACTCATTGTGGAGTTGGCAGACCAGTTGGCCCCACATTTGCAGGCTGCACGCACATATCCCTTTGCGCTGTCCCCCTAGGTGAAGGAGATGGCGGCCCTACATTTCTTTACCACAGGGTCCTTCCAGTATAGAGTGGCAACTGCTGATGGGATGTCCCAGACAATGTTCAGCTTTGTGCTTCAGGATGTGTTGGAGGCATTGTTACTTTTTCTGGAACTCTACATCAAGTTCCCAACACCAGGACAGTTGACAGACATCAAGGGGGAGTTTTATGCATTGGGGCGGATGCCACATGTCATTGGCTTCATTGATGGAACACATGTGGCTTTGATCCGACCACAAGCCAAAGAACAAACCTACAGGAATCAGAAGCATTACCACTCCATAAATGTCCTGGTTGTATGTCTGGCTGACATGATGATCTCCCATGTCTGTGCATGTTTCCAGGGATCAGCACACGACGCATTCATAATGAGAAATAGTGACATCCCCCATTTGATGTCTCAGCTGCGACATGAGCGTGCCTGGCTTGTTGGTAGGTAAATGTTGTGTATCTATGTTGTGGGTTGCTTGTATGTCAGGTTGTACCCTGTTTTCAGACAACTGAAGTCTTTTCTGTGTTCAATGTAGGAGACGCTGGATACCCCAACCTGCTGTGGTTGCTGACACCTCTCCGGAACCCTGTCACCCATGCTGAGGTTCGTTTCAATGAGGCACATGGTAGGACCAGGCGAGTGGTTGAGCGGACATTCGGCCTTCTGAAAACAAGATTCCCCTGCCTGGACCGTAGAGGAGTCCTCCAATATGCAACATTGAAGGTGTGTAAGATCATCATTGCGTGTTGCACGCTCCACAACCTGGCAGTGGGGAATGAGCTACCGCTCATACAAGATGACAGAGACCAGCAGCCGCTACCAAGGGAGGATCCAGGACTGGGACATGTTACCAGTGATGAGGAGGAGGAGGAGGGGGAGGATGTTCGGAGACAGCTCATCAACAACCTTTTCACATGAGTGTAAGTATGCAATGAGGAGGTGACAAAGCACTTTTGTAGCATTGTGTGTGTCTGGTGTACAATATGTTTGTATGCGAGTGAGTGTATGCTACTTAACCTGATCATCTGAGTTTTTTAGGGTCTATAAGTTTGTAGTGTCACAGGTACAGTGCTAACATGAATCCTAGCTAGTGCTCACAGTGACAAATTTATGATTCTGATAAGTCTCTTGAAGATGTGGGCAAATGATTCATGAGTTCCTGACTGTTCTATGTATCTCCTTCCCAGGGTCCTTTTGCTGTCGTCTGGAGACTTGTGACTTTCCAGACCCATGATGCAGTGGCACATTGCAAGTTCGATTTGGATCCGGATTGCGTGCCACACACTCACTTCAGAACTGATGCTCAATGTTTGTTCATTTGTGCTTTTTGTCACAGTGTGATGTGATCTCATTTTGTGTGAGGGCACCAGGTTGTGCCTTTGGAATAAACATGTGCTCCACATTGAGGTGTGCCTTGTCTGTTTACACACATCCAACTTTCATTAAAATACTGTATATATGCCCTGATGATCTGTTTATCTGACAATGATTGTTGTTTGTGCATTGAAATGGTGTTTTATTTTGCAACAGTAGAGTCAATTAGGATCAATACCATGTACTATGGGGGTTGTGATGACCTGGTTGTGTGTACCTCTCAGGCTGTGTCAGGTTACATTTACTCACAAGACAGTAGGCGAATTCCTGAACTTTTTTTCTTTTAATATATCCTTATTGGCATTCATAACAAACCGTACAGAGTCGGCATGTAGCAGTGAATTCCTGAACTTGTTTCTCAGCCAATGTCATTGACATTCCATTATTTGCATTTTTGTGCCTCATTTCAATCTGTACATTTGTGTTTCAGTCACAACATAAGCAGGTATTCTGTGAAAAGTGATTTATTTCAGTGCATGAGTTGATGTACACACAGTGGGGTGGTGCTGTACAAAATATGATGGACAAAGTGCAGAGAGGAGTTGGTAGTGTCAGTAGATGAATTTTTCAGAGGCAAGTCCACAGTCATTTTCAGTCCAAGGACCAACTTAGATCCTCCATCCAGTGTGAGACAGTTCAATGTCAGTCAACAAAGTGATCACTTGGCAGACAATGTAGGATATCAGGAGCAGGTTGTCACTTCCTGGGGGTAATGCGTAGCCATCTGTCTCTCATGTGTCCTTCTTCGGATGACCCCTCTTACATTTTTCAGGGGGACCCTCAGATGCAGGCTGCGGCGGTGCAGGGGACTCTCCGCCAGAGTCCACATCCCTCCCTGTGGCAGTTGCGGATGTAGATGCACCAGATGTGGTGGGCACACAGGGAGGTGTGGTCATGTTGGTGGCAATCTGGTGGAGGCAGGTGAGTATGTCCCTGTGCACGGCGTCAGATCATCTACTTTGGACATGTGTGAGTCCATTTTGGACATGTGGGAGTCCATTTTTGCTTAATGTGCAGCCTGCTGCTGTTGCATGGTCCTGAGGATCCCGACTACCTGGCCAAAGTCTCCGATGCAATCCTGATATGCATTAAGAATCCGGGATAGATGTGGGTCAACTTCATCAGGAGCACCAGCTGCATGACGGCACCTGTCCCCACGCCCCCTTCCACCACCCCTACCCACACGAGCAGGACCATTTGTTGCAGGCACAGACGACACTGAGCCTCCTTCATCGTTGACAGTGGTGTCGTTGTCTGCCAACTCCAGAGTGCCCTGTGTTGCCGTGCTTTCGTTGTCTGTGGGGGTAGTGGTCATCTGGGTGCTCACAGCTGTTGCAGGAGTGGTCGCAGGGGATGCAGATGGTACACTGCTGGTGCTGCAGGCTGACCCACACCGGAGGTGCCAGGTAGTTCCTCGTCATCCGAAGAGGGGTGAGAGACCTCAATGCTGGAGAGCTCAGGGTCGGCCAGAGTCTGGGACTGGGTGTCCTGTTCTGTTCCAGCAGTGTTCCCAGCACGACCTGTGGGTAGATGAGAGGCACAATGTTTGTCATTTTTTTCCACGGCTCATCGGATCATATACATTACATCTGCTATTGTATATTAGGATGAGTGTATGAACATAGATTGTCCTCCATCGGCACAGATGCTGGTCTATGTTTAAGGAGGACATTGTAATTTTTTACAAGAGGGGGTTTGCTGAGCACGTCCAGCTCTGTGCATACTTGGGCATGATGGGTTTATTTGACTTTACATGTACATAGACATTGACTGTTTAGTGACACCCTGTGCATGACACGTGTGTGTTGGTATTTCCCACATCTGTGCTTTGTCAATGACATACGTACTCTTTCTCTTACGATGTCTTGCAAAATTTGTGCATGTGTGCTGGGCTTTGTGCACGTCTTTTGCAGTCACATTGGTGTGGCTACCTACACACTCAGAGTCTGGTATGTAGGTTAGCATTTTTTGATAGTATTTTGAGGGATGTGCTGCTAGTTCTCATCTCATTGGGTACCTGGGAATAGCTGTGAGTAGCAGATTGTGTAACTGCTTTGCGTAGTGCCTGATCACATCTTGCATATTGGCCTTGTCCTCCATGGACAGATGAGTTAACCAAGTCTGCTTTCGTGCTTTTTTGTGGCTCGGAGCTTTGAGGTACAGAGGTTTGTGTGCTTGTGTTCTGCTGCTGGAACTTGCACCCCTCCTCCCATCCAGGCCAGCTTATTCCTCAAAGACAAAGGCTCACTGACAGTGAGGGGAGTGTAGTGGCAAGGAGGCTGATACTGCTGCATGATGTAGGACTTGAATGCAACTCCTAACAATGCCTTGTGCACATGACACCATGCAACAGTGGCAGGCATCTTGCTTGGCCACTTCCATTCACTGTCAGGTAGCCATTGGCCCTGATGAACAGGTTGCTTTGGGTGTGGGTAGGCATGTGTGCTATGACTCCAACTCACATCATGCCCTGTCCTCCATACACCTTCCCAGCCAGACCAAGCAGCACACCTGTGACTATGCATTCCCTGAGAGTGAATGGAATGGAGTACCAGAAAGATGGGTGATATTGGTGACTGGTATGAGGGGCACAAGGCATGATGTCAGTTTAACTCACAGCAAACACAAGTCCCCAGTGTCAGCCATCTTGCCAATATTTTTCCAATCACTGTGAGGTGAGCACAATTCCTGGTGGTCTTGTTGTGCTATGTTGGAGGAAGAGTACTTGCACTGACTTCAACTCCCATCATGCCCTGCCCTCCACAAACGTTAGCAGCCAGACCAAATAGTACACAGAGAAATATGCAGTCCCTGAGAGTGAATGGAATGAAGTACCAGCAAGATGGTTGACACTGGGGACTGGTGTGATGAGCATAAGGCCTTGATGGGAGTTGTGGGCTGATCTGACACCAGTTCCCAGTCTCAGCCATCTTGCCAGTACATATGCAATCAATCCCAGGGACTGCATTTTTCTAGGTGTGCTGTTTGGTCTGGCTGGGAAGGTGTGTGGAGGGCAGGGCATGATGGGAGTTGAAGTCAGTGCAAGTACTCTTCCTCCCACATAGCCCAACAGGACCACCAGGAACTGTGCTCACCTCACAGTGATTGTAAATGTACTGGCAATATGGCTGACACTGGGTACAGGTTTGATGAGCATGGGGCCTTGATGGAAGTTTGTGTCCCAGCAGGTATAAGCCCCCTGTGTCATCCATCTTGTCCACACATTTTCTCTCCATCCCAGGTAAGGTGAGTCACAGGAAGTATGTTTGGGATGGCTGAAAGGTTTGTGTGGGCACAGGCCTGATGGGAGTCATAGTCACACCCAAAACTCCTCCTCTCACACCTCCCAGATTGTTCATTTGGGCCAATGGCTACATCACAGGTTGGGGAGGTGTACTCACAAGATGACTAGCCCTGCTACAAGGTGTTGATCCTGAAGCACAATACCATCATAGCCATGTGCTACAAACAGCAGGCCCCTGTGTCAATTATCTTGGCAGTACATTTCCACTCACTCCCAGGGAATGCTTAGTCCCAGGTGTGCTCCCTGGGCTGGCTTGGAAGGTGTGTGTAGGGCAGGGCATGATGTGAGTTGAAGTCACAGCTAACACTCCTCCTCCCAGATAGGCCAACAAGCCCACCTGGTACTATGCTTTCCTCACAGTGAATAGAAATGTACTGGCATCCACTGTTGTCAGGATCTTAGTAAAAGCATTTTTTCTTCCCTGGACAAATAAAAAAAAAAAAACTTTATTAGCTAGAGACGTAGTTTCGTCCTATTAATATCCTTTGGCAGATGACACCTTCCTCCCTTGTTCCAAGGGTTGGCCTTTGCTAGTGTTGTCCCGAGAGTCTCTGCCTATATTCGTTTTCTCGGGTTCCCTTGTATTTTGTTCTGTAAAATCTACAGGCAGCCTGACCATGTCAGAGATTGCATCAGGACAGAGGTCCAAAAGATGCTGGGAGTGATTAAGCCCTCAGATAGCTCTTGGGCTAGCCCAGTAATCCTAGTACCTAAACCTCACACCAAGGGTGGAAAAAGAGAGATGAGGTTTTATGGAGACTACAGGTGACTCAATGCAGTCACTAGGACTGAGGCTCACCCAATTCCCAGGGCAGATGAGCTTATTGATACTTTGGCCTCAGCCAAGGTTCTAGGCAAATTTGACCTAACTGCTGGTTATTGGCAAATCAGATTAGCTGAGGATGCCAAACCAAAAACTGCATTTTGCAACCCCTAGTGGGCATTATCAATTTTATGTAATGCCTTTTGGTTTGAAGAATGCACCTGCCACATTCCAAAGGTTGGTGAACAAAGTTCTCACAGGTCTGGAAGCCTATAGTGCAGCATACCTACATGATATAGCTATCTTTAGCTCCACCTGGGAGGATCACCTGGTCCACCTGAAGAATGTTTTGGAGGCTCTGCAGAAAGCAAGCCTCACTATCAAGGCTACTAAGTGCCAGATAGGGCAGAGTAAGGTTGTGTACTTGGGCCACCCGGTAGGTGGAGGCCAGGTTCAACCACTACAGAGCTAAATCCAGACCATAATGGAATGGGTTGCTCCAACTTCCCAGACTCAGGTCAGAGCTTTTTTGGGCTTGACTGGATGTTACAGAAGATTTGCGAAGAGGGGACACCTCGGTGCTGGGGCAGCCATGCGCGTTATAAATCTTCTTCAATTCAATTCAATTCAATAGTGACTCCCCGGAATGATCTGACATCAAAAAGAATGCCCAAGAAAGATCAGTGGACAGTTAGCTGTTAGAAGGCATTTGATGACCTCAAGCAGGCCATGTGCACTGCTCCCATCTTCAAAGTCCTGATTACTCAAAAACTTTCATTGTGCAAACAGATGCATCTGAGGTGGGGGTAGGGGCTGTGTTATCACAACTTAATGTAGAGGGCCAGGATCAACCAGTAGCTTTTATCAGCAGAAGGTTGACCCCCAAAGAGAAATGTTGGTCAGCTATAGAGAGGGAGGCCTTTGCTGTGGTCTGGGCCCTGAAGAAGTTGAGGCCATACCCGTTTGGCACTCACTTCATTGTTCAAACAGACCATAAGCCCCTCTTATGGCTTAAACAAACGAAGGGTGAAAACCCCAAACTTTTGAGGTGGTCCATTTCCCCACAGGGGATGGACTATACAGTGGAACATAGACCTGGGAGCAACCATGCCAATGAAGATGGACTCTCCAGATATTTCCACTTAGAAAATGAAGACTCAACTGGACAAGGTTAGTCTCATCTCCTTATGTTTTGGGGGGGTTGTGTAGGAAAGTAGGATCTCCTTCTATGGTTACCCCCACTTTTTGCCTGGTGCTAAGCTGTTATTGACTAGTCTGACTAGGGATCCTGCTAATCAGGACCCCAGTCTTTCTGCTTTCTCTCTAAATTGTTATGTTCAGTACTTAGGCACATCCCAAATTGGATACTGCGGTACCCTTATTAGTCCCTAGTATATGGTACTAAGGTACCCAGGGCATAGGTACCCCAGAGGTCCCCCATGGGCTGAAGCATGTATTATACCACTGATAAGAGACCATTCAAAATGGAACTGCAGGCCTGCCAATGCAGCCTGTGTAAGCTGGTGCTAGCACCACTTACTAAAGATATAGGTTTCCTAGATCTTGGGTCACTGAACTTAAAACCTATAAGTCACCCCTATAGCAGACCTTTGCAATCCTGAAGGTAGGGTGCTTGGTTCTAAGTGAGAGGGTGCCCTTGCAAGAGCAGGACACCCCTACAGCCTACGGAGTCCATTCTCCCGGTTGTCAGGGAAGCATCCATATACCATATAGAGGGGCACAGCGTAATTACGCAGTGACCATCTCTAAACTGGCTGCAACGAATCCTACGGTGTGGGAGGTATGAGTCCAAGCACTGGAAGAGCCCTCCGTTAAGCTCTGAGTGTTCCCGGTGCCAACCTTCTAGACCTGAACAGCACAAAATGGTTGCTGCCGACCAGAGACACATTTCTGCCCTCCTGCTACTGAGCCAAGCTCGAGCAGGGATGGCAGAACAATAGGCATTCTGTCACAGGGAGGTATGACCACCTCCCAGACAGGATTTAGTGTATTGGGACCAGGTGGGTGTGCTTGCCAGCGCCACTAAGTCTGCATGAGGGGCACATTTGGTGCCTCCGGGAATAGTCCAGTTCAAACCAGTCCTGAGAGCCGCTGGCTCCTGCTCTGGCGCGAAACTGGACAAAGGACATGGGAGTAGCCTCCCCCCTGTTCAGACCCTCCCCTGAGAGGGTCCCCTGAATCGTCCCAGCCCTTTCCTTAGGGTACTTGAGGGCATACCTGTGGGTGGGTCCCTAAATTCGTCGTGGAACAAGATTCAGATCAGACACCACTTCTTCTACCGTCTGGGCACTCTGGACTTCGTTTGGGCTCGACTTTGTCTCCCTTCCAGTCTGCTGCATCGTTTGTGCCTGTTATTATTATTATTATTATTATGAGCTTATAAAGCGCACTTATACCCAAAGGTGTCCTAGCACTGCACACTGACTTCCTGGAGCACGAGGGGCCTATTCCCTAAATAACCAAGTCTTCAGCCCCTTTCTAAAAGAGAGGAGCTCCTCGGCATTCCTGATATGCGCCGGCAGGCTGTTCCAGGCTTTCGCTGCACAGTATGAAAAGCTATTTCCTCCCCAACTGGCCTTTTTTATTCGGGGCACCGCAACTAGTCTGCCTTCGGAGGAGCGCAACGCTCTCCCTGACACATACCAATTGAAGCACTGACTCAAGAACTCTGGGCCACTGCCCTTCAATGCTTTGAAAACAGAGCACAAAGCCTTAAATTGAGCTCGTCTTGATACCGGCAGCCAGTGCAGTAGCCGGAGTCCCTCTCGAACGGAGGCAAACCTTGGGATGCCTGTTAGCAGTCTCGCCGCCGCGTTTTGTACCAACTGTAATCTGTACAGATGGTTTTTTTCAGATTCAAGTACAGACTGTTACAGTAGTCCAAGCGCGACAGAATAAGGGCTGAGACTGCTAACCTAAAACCATCGGCTGGAAGAGAAAATTTAATTTTTCTCAGTATCCTAAGGATATGGAAGCATGTCGAGACCACTCCGCTAACCTGATCCCCAAAATCAAGTTTCTGGTCCATGATTCCGCCCAAATTCCTTGCCGTGCACGTGGGGACTGGTGGCTTCCCCAAAGCATCAGGCCACATATCCGGAGTCCAGATGTTAGGATTGTTCCCGAATATCATGACCTCGGTCTTCCCTGCGTTCAATTTAAGGCAATTCGAGGCCATCCAGCCCGCAATATCTTTCAGGCAATCATGGCACCTCGCGGCCATATCCACTTGAGACCCTCGATGTATGGATAACACGATTTGTGTGTCATCAGCATAGGAAGTGAGATGCAAGCCAAAGGATCTTATCAAAGCCGCCAATGGGCTGACATAAATGTTGAAAAGCGTGGGGCTCAGGGAAGACCCCTGCGGTACCCCACACGGGAGGGCAAAAGGTTTGGATTTATCAAGCCCCAGATCAACTGTTTGGATTCTGTCGGCTAAAAAGGACTTCAGGAGGCTCCAGGCAGTGCCTTCCACCCCCGCCCTCGACAACCGGTCCATCAGCACCCCATGATGGACCGTGTCGAAGGCTGCCAATAGGTCCAACAGAATCAGGACAGCCACCCCTCCCTGGTCCACCGCAACTCTAACCTCCTCAGTGGCCTTGATCAAGGCCAGTTCTGTGCTGTGTCCTGCACGAAACCCGAACTGCGTGGGGTCGAGTGCCTTGGTTCTCTGTAAAAAAGAGCTTAGTTGCCTGTTTATGGCCTTCTCCAGTAATTTGGCCGGAAGCGGGAGACGGGATATGGGTCTGTAGCATGTAGCCTGTGCATCATACAGGAACCTTCCAAAGCCTATGAGCATCAAAGACACCTGAAGGAATCTCCCTTGAAGTGAAGGAGTCACTTCCCTGCATTCGCAGGCACCGCAACTAAGTTGACCGCTCTGCTGAAACTGAGCTCCTCCGGACTCCAAAAGTTTCTGCAACACAGGTGGTAGTTCTCCACAGCTCTAGAGGCCTGCCCTGCCGTCTTATCAATTTTGAGGCCAGTATCCCTTGTGGGGGCTGCAATAACCGAACCCCTGTGCAGCGTGTCAACTTGCAGTTGCAAAGGCTTGTTGGCTTCCTTCCACCAAGATCTTCGGGCTCCAAGTAGCCCCAACCTCAAGCACCTCCAGTGACCTGAATCTTCAGCCACATCACATTGTGTGCACCGTGGCCTGCATCTTTTGGTGAGCTGCTCGAGGTCCTCTTACGAATCCAGTGCCTCCGGCCTGTGGGTCCTGTTGAGGGTCATCTTTGTTTCTTTTGGGCTCCCCTGATAGCACGGGGCCGGCCCTGACTCCCCTGCTTGTGGTGAGTCCCCTGGACCTTGCTGGTCCCGACATTGCACCTTCTTTGACTTATGCATTGGTTGCATTTGCCAAGGCTTGTTGGTGCTCCCGCCGAACCCTGACCCTTCAGCACTCGACATCCGACGTGGAACAGCTCGTGCATGGCTCCTGGTCTTCCTCAGTGTCGCCTGGTCCTAAAAGCAGCAGAGTCAAGGTCATCGTCATCTCTCCAACAACACCCGACATCAGAGGGAATTCGTCTTTCAAGTCTCCTGGTCACTCCTGAGTGATATAGACTCTGTCCCCTCTGCTTTCAGGTGCCTCTGAACTAGAATCCACCTTCGGATTCCACCAGACACTTTCTCCTTCTTCAGCAGCGGCACTTTCCTGAAGTCCCCCATTGGGTTCGAAGGCGGTTTCCGACACCACTTCACACGTATGCACCTGGCTTCCCTGGTGTAGGTAACATGGGTTACTAGGGTATCCACGGGTGGGGTGGATCTCCAACCTTCTGTCTTCCACTGGGTTTCTTCAGGGTCCACTGGGAAGGGTCCTTAATCTTTAAAAATCCAACCGCGACTTACACGTAGACTTGTACGGAGAACGCGGTCATGTTCCCACACTGCACACGACCTCCGTGGGGCTCCTAGTCTCTCACCTTGGATGGTTCTTTGGGTCCCCAGCATTTCTACATCCTCTCAACATCGTCCTGAATTGAGTCGTGGTTCTTATACCACTTTCTTAGTATATGGTTTGGTCCCCCCCCAGGGGTCCACTTTGTATTTGTGCTAAATACTGCATTTCTTCACAAAGTATTGTGTGCATTGTGCATATCTCTGGGTAGGAGAGATGTGTATGTGTTATAGAGTATTATGTAATAAATACGCATTTTTATAAATACCTTGTGTGGTTCTTTTTCACTTAATCTATACATATAAGATTGCATTCTGGTAAAACAAGCTGCTTTACACTCCTTCTGAACTAAGCCTGAAGGCTGCTCTCCAAAGCTACTACTTAGAGAGCGTTCTAAGGTTGTCTAATACCTCTTAAATCACCATAAGGGTTGTCTGGACTGGTGCAAGGTGGTCACTTACATAAGTGGACATCATATACCAGGCCAGCTTCTCACAGTGACCAGAGCTGTGGAGGGAGTACTGGATTATCAAATCTTCAGCACCAGCACAGCACTGCCCCAGATGCATTGCAGCAGATGAGAGGAGGAACTAATTCAGCAAGTTCAAATCACACTCTTCCTCTTCAGGAAAAGTGATCATTGTGGGTTAGAAACTGCCTCATCAATATATCATATTACAAACTACTTTGCTGGGATGTGGAACTCTCATCTTTCTTGGTCTCTGCCTTGACAGCGGAATCCCAATCTATTTATTGATTATAAACTATGATCCAGGCCCAATTCACCTTCCCACCTATACGCAACTGGGAGTACTCAAACTCCTGCATTACAAACCACTGCAGAATCATCTCATAGCACAATCTTATAGAAAGAGCTGACTCAGCAACCCAAATCAGGCACTCTATCTCCAAGAAGAGCGGCCATTCTGTGTTGATTCTGCCTAAATCCTAGATGCTAATACAACCCACTATTTATAGATTATAAAAACTGATCGTGGATTCGCTATACCTCTAACCTATAATAGTATGCGACTACTCAGCCCCAACCCTCCCTGCATTTCAAAACACTTCACAACCCGCTTCCAGCAGCATCACACTCGAGGAGTAGAGCCACTGACTCAGCTACCCAAATCAGCGCCTCCATTTCCAAGAGCAGCGACTCTGCCTTGACACTGGAAGCTCAATCTATTTATTGATTATAAACTATGATCCAGGCACAATTCAACTTCCCACCTATATGCGACTGTTGCGGGGATTCTTCACCTACACAGAACTATGCGCAGGAAAACAGGACCTCGGTGTATAGGGGTATACCAACCTACCACCTTAGTGCCCAAAATCCCAAAACCGACTAGCTATAGTGTCTCATTCATTCTCCTCCAAAAATCACGAAGCTACAAATGATTAGACAACCCAGAACACAACACTCCCGACTCTCTCAGGAATCGCGGTAGCAAGACATACCCTTTCCACAATAAGAATTGGCAGAGTCACTGTAATAGTTCAAATATTTATTTTAACTATCGTGCTCTACACTACAGTATACAAGCCACTACTAGCAGCAAAATGCATAAACTTAAAACAATTAGCATTGTTACAATTCCATAGAGTACAAAAGGGGAAGTCATTTTATAAAGACAGTGGAAAAAGGACTATAAGGCCTAGCCACCCTCCCTTGACTGGAAGAAGTTTATTTTTATACAAGAAGATCTCTGGGCTTTGACAGCAGACCCCATACCTTAAAGCCTCGATGTAAGGTTTACATCATAGGAACAGCATAGCTTTTCTCCATGGAAAGGCTCTCTCCAAGTGTGTGTTAAAACAATATGCAACCCCGTAATATCAAAACACGAGTCTCCAGCATTGCAGCTGTGTTTAGCATGTTGTGTCTAGGTGCTAGGGACTGACCAGAACAGAATAACAAGGGGCATTGTTTATCGACCTTGCACATCGTGTTCAGACTAAACTCCAGGAACTTCAGCAGTGAACGTGAAAAGCAGACAGTTCTCAAGTGAACGGCATAAACAAAGTCTTGCAAAAATAAAGTCATGTAGTAACGTGCGCAAAAGCAGCATCATGGCAGCAAAGCTCATGCTAATTTAGCAATGTCGACAATGTCCCTAGGGGCCATATAACACCCTCCACCTGGTAAGGTCATAGGACATAGACAGAGGATCAAAAAACAGAGTTCAACATCCAAGCATAGTTCAAAGGCGTGTAAAAAAACAAAACATTTTATGTTTTTGACGTACGAAAGAAGTATCACAAAGGAGGTGGTTAATCCATCAAATTACGTGAACCCAAGAAGGCAATTCGGATGACATCCACTCAGGGAGATCGAAGGAACAAACGTGCTCCTCGTAGTCTGATGCTTCCAAAAGCATAATCGGGCAACTTGCGTGATATTCAATGAAACTCTGATGTAGGAGGTACTGCGCAGCCGCACAGATATCCCATTCAGCCAATACTCCAAGTGCTGCTGCACGCGCCATACGGCCATCCCCAGAACAAGTCTGGTCATGTGCCTCTAGGGGACCCATTAACTGGATAAAATCCGGGACTGGACATGACGAGTTGGAGAGGCATAAATCCATAGCACAATAGAAGGGGCACTGTCGACAGTAGAACACTGGTTGCACGCAAGTTAAGTAGGCAAAGCGAAAAGTTAATCCATAACTCACGCCAAACGTCGCTAACGGCAAGCATCCAAAAACCGGTTGCATTCGATCACGGTACAGTTGCAATTGGCCTGGTCTGCGCATTACCACAAGATGAGCAGCCATTGCGCAGGAGGAACAGAAGCAGCAGGACTCCACCAGCTAACGCTAGTAGTAAAGGGAATCCGCTGGAAAAAATAGAATGAATAAAACCCGGTATTACTCCAAATATCATCTGAAACGAAGTCACAAGGCCAGACCCCACATGTTTAAAAAAATGCGCAAGGCCTTTAGTGTCAGACGCATTAAATATTTTATGTATAAGCTCCCCAAAGTGAAGTGGGAGGTTGGTATTCAGAAGCGACTGAATTTCGCTAGATGTTCTAGCCACCTGTAACTCGAAGGTCTCTCGAGCTGAAGTGAGAGCAACCTCTTGTTGGAATAGTATCGCTTTGAGCCTGCTTAATTTGTTGAAATCTGTTTTCAAAGTCGGAATGGAAGGCCAAATGGAACTATCTACACTCCCATGCGGGGGCGGAAAAAGCACATTGCTACAACAAGTAACTCGTTGTGAGACTGTTACTAAATAGGGAATTCCTGCCCGTAAACCACAGCAGTCTTGGTTGTTTCAAAATAAGATAACTGCTGTTGGTAAGCAAGGTAAAAGCGGGAATTATTGATGGCACTGGAGTTCCTTTAAAAAAACAAGCAAGATTAGGCGCTGACACATTACAAGCGCCGTGCAACTTAACTTGTTTACAAACCAGGGAATGTCCTACTGTGGAATCGCAGTCCTCCCTGTTAGGAAAACCTCCTTATCCTCCCGTTGACATCTGTATGTGAAAGAGAGGGACCATAATTCATGGAGAAATGCACTACCCAGGGGTTCAAAGCGGCCTAAAGGAAAATGTTGCATACATGATTTAAATTGAAACAGTGAAAATGGGAGAGATATAACCCCATGAATTAACCAAACAGCAGAGTTCGTTTCCGCTACAGAAAACGAAAAGGGCTCCAATTGTTCAATATGTAACAATGTATATGCGGCATCTTTCATGGACATAAATCTCTGTTTATCTGTCAAATTAAATGGTAAAAACAAAGCAGAAGCATTTAAATAATCCCAAGGGACTTTCCCCATTTTAAGGGTCTGTAACGTGCAAGCAAACTGCATAACTGATCGTAATTGATTTTGACCATGGTACAACACAGACACATCACTCTGAACAATATCAATAACAGAAGAAACAATATTATCCAACATATAAATGCGTGATGAAAGTGTATTGATGCTATTGTCGACCACTGCAAGCACTTTATCTAAATTGGCTTGATCAATTTGGTGCAGACGAAGAGCTGCTTCAATCTGCGATAGTTTCCAAATTTCATTGTAAGCGGCATAGATAAATCTTTTAGATCTAGGAGTCCTGGGTCCTAAGATAAAATCTGCCAGATTAATGTAATTTGACAATAGTGTGAGATGTTGTTTCACGAATGCTAAAGTGGAATGTTCCAACCACTGTTGCATAATTTACCCACCGAGTATGTGGTGACCGAATGTGTAAGTGGATAACGTGGATCCGGTCTAGTCTGAGTGAAACCAGGTGTTATATTATAAAAACGCAATTGACATGCATTTGAGTTTGTTTGCCAAACCAACCACCCGGATGAATCAATTTCAGAGACATTAAAGGTCTCATTTCGAAGCAAAGCTTGCAATGCATCAATAGTATAATTTGTCTGCCCAAGCCAATTATCGTATTCCGCCAAGGACGGAATGGATGGGATATTTAAATTCTTTACAGTGGCCAGGCCAAAACAAGTGGTTTGGTACACTGTATCATTTAAAAATAAAATTTGAGTTGGGATCAGGCAGGCACGATGTAACGCTTCAGTTCCCTGAACCTGCCATTGCTTAGTGCCCCAGATCGATTTTAACTCAATGGTCTCTTTCCAGTGATCATAACCCTGTGTGGGCAATTTAGTCCTAAAAGAGTTGGAGTAAATCAATTTAGAGTGGGTCAAAATAAATTTGGATTGAGATGACAATTGTAGTTTAAAGAAATAGGATTCCGAATTAGACGTGTCATAATCTGTAAAATATGTGAACTTATCTCTAAGAGTCTTAGAACTCCGTTGTAGAGGAGTAGGACAATGTTACCATTGAGTGTAATTAAGAACAGGTCTTAATGTGTTTGTTTTGTGTAAAAAATGATGCCCATAATGTTGATAACAAAAGAGATCAGCATAATTGGCAGAATTTAAATACAAATCTTCAGCATCAAAAGCAGCATAATACTTTAAATATGAAAATAACGAATGTACTGCTTCAACATCCCAATCGTCAGAATGTATATCCTGTGTTACCACATCTCCTAAGGAGACGCGAAACACGTATGGCACCCTGAGCACCTCGGTCGGACCGTGAATTTCAAAAGCTACTTTGTCCCAAACGATGCCATCTGCAACCGGGAATGCTGAAATGTTCACAAGTGTCTGATCACGTTTCATGATATGGGACGATGTGTGAGGGGTGTTAGAAATGGGATTTCTGGTTGGCTAGGGCTTGCGCCTAAGCCAGGCAGAAACCACCACTCTAGTCAGGGCAAGGGAGTTACACGCTGAAGATAACTCCTGCTCACCCCCTTGGTAGCATGGCACGAGCAGTCAGGCTTATCCCAGAGGCAAGGTGTAAAGCGTTTGCGCAACACACACACAGCAGCAACACACTAGGCACACCACAAAAAGAAACTCCACACAAGGTTATATATAAAAATAGCCTTTGTATTATCATAAACACATTAGAATAGTAATCACACAATATACACTGTGCCAACTGGCACTAGGCAATATTTACAGGGGATTATATACACATGACAGGGCCAATTGGGCCACTGTCAGAACCATCACAAGCACAAATAATAAATGTAGAACACAACCAGTAACTACTGGCAAACACTGTACTCAGCATTATATCCTGCAACATAAATCATATTATGCAATCAGTATCACATCAGGCGTAAAATACATTATGCGCCAACCTCATAAGCCTAAACATATTAGACCATAACCTCATAATCCTAAATCATATTAGAGGCATAAATCACAGTAGAGAATAACCTCACAAGCATAAACCACAGTATGCAAATAACCTCATAATCATACATCACATTAGGGCCTGGCGCCCTATCAACCTAACACTGTCCCCCTGGTCAAATGGCCTTTTCAGAGGGCTCAAATGCCCTATGTCCATAGTGTCCGGGCGTGCTGCCAATGCAGCAGAATCCACACGTGCGCAATTGCGCAGGCCTAAACGTTGCAGCTGCCACTAATTGCTGTACAGCTGTGAAGGTACTGGGGACACTGGCACTCACTGTGCTCTCCAAACAAATATGCGCCATCGTTGCAGCTGCCCTCTATTAGGCGGGGCAGCTGTGAAAAGAACCAAAAAGAAGGAAGGCACGGGCACCACTGTGCCCTCGGGACCCCCACTGGGGCCCCACGAACAAACATGGCAAAACGTTGCAGCTGCCCGCGCTGGTGCGGTGCAGCTGTAAAGGGAACGGGCAGCGGTGCTCTGGGGCCCTGCTCTGGGGCTCTATAAATTAAACTTGCCCCCCAAGTCCCACTCCAGGACTTCTAAGCAGGATGCCGATGCAGCCCCAAATGCTGCAGCTGCCGCTACGGCGGTACAGCTGTAAAAACCAACAGCCTTTGGAGGAGCCCTTCTCCGGGACTCCTACATATCGAAATGCCCCCAACAATCAATGTGGCACTGGCAATGTGCCAAACGGCAGCCCCACTCACCGGGGTTCAGGCGCAGGTCCCAGGCACCGGCAATGTGCCTCGGCGGGACGGCGCACACCGGGACCTCTCTGCTCCTCTCTGCAGCGAGCGGAAGGGGCGGAAATGGAGCCCTCGAGGCTCCGGCTCCATTATGCACGCAGGCCCCGCCCACAGTCAGGCGCGGGTGCCTGACTTCTGTTTTCCGCGCTCTCTTCTCAGCGGCTCGGGCCGCGGCGGTGATTCTCTCCACAAGTGCGGGGTGAGCTCCCGTTTAAATTAAAGATAATGGCGGGGTGGGCACCTGCCACAACAAGCACATAAGCGGGGTGGGCACCCGCCATCAAATAAAAGCAAAAGGCGGGGTGGGCACATGCTTGGCGCGCAAAAATGTGGGGTGGGCACCCGCTCCAGGCAGCATCACAGGGGAATCCCTACGACGGGGATTTCCCCTGACAAGACAGGCAGCTCAGCGCTGCGAAGCCCACGCGCCTCTCTTCTTTCAGGGCCATTATAGTATAGCGCTCACGAGGCGCTAGATGCAGCAAAAAGTCTTTAAGGTCCTGGAGGATTAAAAGAAAAGCGCTCACAGGGCGCAAGAGTCTTCCAGGGTCCATGGGGCATAGCTGGGCCCAGGGAGGCCAGCACACAGGGCTCTCCAGCAGGGAGGCAAGCCCCTGTGGCGGCTCCTCCTGGGCCCCCAGCAGCAGCAAGCCCCCAGCAGTCCAGAAACAGCACCAAATCATGAGGTCACAGCCCCTATACTTATACTACTTCTCTTCTTTGTCTGCAGTGCAGGGTTTGGGGGAACCAGCAAAAACTGGTTCATGGGGAATTGGAGCACTCTGTTTACCAGGCTCCTCTTCCCCTTTGTCAGGTGGGGGCTCAGTGATCAGACACACCACAGGGGGCGGAGCCAGCATTGTACAGGCTAGGCACAGACCTATTCAGGGTCAGGGGATTACTCCTCCCACTACTCCCAATGCAGATGTCCCATTCAGCCTAGTGCTGACTCACCCTGCCCCTCCTGGAGCCACACACACCTCCCAGCCCCTGTCACTCAAAAGCCAGACATGCAATTCACATCAGGCAGGCAGACACATAGCACACAGGAATATCAACTTCTAAAAGTGGTATTTCTAAAATAGTTATAATAAATCTGCGCACACCATTGCGCAGCATTTATTATGACCATTCCAAATATACTAAACTTGACCACGCTGCTCCTCTCATATCAGGAATTACCACTGAAACACTTCTCAGGGAATCCCCAATGCATTCCTATGGGAGGGCAGCCCCACAGTAGTGAGAAACTAAAATGGCTGTTTGTCACTACCAGGACATGTCAGACACTTAAGGTACATGTCCTATCTTTTACCTACAATGCACCCTGCCCATAGGGCTAGCTAGGGCCTACCTTCGGGGTGACTGACATGCAGTAAAAGGGGGGTCACAGACATGGCACACACTTTAGGTGCCACGTCACAGCGGCAGTAACACTGCGCGCACAGGCCCTGCAATGGCAGAGGCCTGAGATAGGTTTGCAAGGCTACTTTGGTGGGTGGCGCAATCAGCGCTGCAAGCCCACCAGTAGCATTTAATTTACCAGCCCTGGGTATATGAGATACCACTTTACAAGGGACTGACAGGTAAATTAAATAGGCCAAACAGGTGTAGACCACTCTTACCAAATGTAACACAGAGAGCGCACGCACTTTACACTGGACAGCAGCGCTAAAGTGCCCAGAGGCCTAAAACCACCAACACCATGTTAGAGAAAAGGCTAGGAGAAAGGCAAAAAGTTTAGGGATGACCCTGCAAAAAGGGCCAAGTCCAACACAACCCCCTTCCAGCCAAAACGCAGGGTAGACCAATCACTACCTTGATGGGCTTCCCTGCTTTGGGCGATAGAATACGGACGCGGGCCCGCAACTGCAGTGACACCTTCCGGTTCTACGCCCCTCTGAACCCATGTGGTTCCCTCTGTAAAAAGCTCTCAGGCCCAACTAGGCTACCCCACTGGTACTCCCTAGTTGTCCACGGCCAGGACCAGGCCCTAGGCCACCCAGATGTCACTGGTCCTTGCCAATCCACAGAGTGGGGGGCAGTAACCCCTGGCACATAATAGCCATTCTCCACCCTTCCTCTCAGTGTAGTTCCAAACTGCCACTGATCCTCCAACCTGGGGTTCCGCACTCTCCTCCTATGAGAGGCAACCTCAGAACACAATTCACCCACCAGTTCAGGACCTCTCTCCAGCAAGTGGTCTACCAACCTGGGATCTAAACCCTCAGGGTGCACCGGGGTCAGAGGCGAGGACTCCCTCCCTCTGCACCCCCTTCCAGAGCCCTGTACCCTCCCAACTGGAGTGGTACCCCTAGAAGCTACACCGGTCAGGACACTGATTACAGTTGCCCTTCCCTCCAGGTCAGGCATACCCTGAACCTGGTTTCCCAACCCAAGGACGGAACCCTTTGGTTGGACAATTGCCCGGTGAACCAGGACTTCCTGGGGAGTACATGTACCCTCCCCGAGGGTGACACATAACTAATGTGTTGTGTGACAGTCTGCCTGGCGCAGATCTCCCGACCTCCTGTCCACTTGACAGTGCGTGAAGATCCCCCAGGACAGAAGTGGTGTCACCATGGTCATTCATTGGTGACTCAGCCCTTCTGGCTGGCCCCTGACCCACTGGTTCTCCCACTGGGGTCTCTTTCCCCCTCTCACCCCTCAATCTGGACTTTTGCACCTTCCACTTAGGAGTGGCACTGCCAGACACCAGAACTGATGGAGGCCTGATTACAGACACTCCCAGCTCACCTAACACGGGGAGATCCACCTTAACGGATGGTCCAACAGGACAGACTAGGCTCCCTACCTGGTGTTCCCTTAAAAAACCACCCAGTATTGGAGACTGAGGTTGAGGCACGGAATACGGCCCAGTCTCACACCTTCCCCTGCGAGACAGGAAGTGAGGCCTTGCAACCTTCTCACTATAAGGGTACCTAGCTGGGCTACTCTGAACCACTTCCACCACTCTGGGTTGGAAGATACCTGCACCATTCCTCTTAGGATCACTCTCCAATGCAAGCTCCCTAGGATCAAAGAACTCACACTCCAACAGGTGTTGGCGCAACCCCGGAAAACAATTACAGAACATGTGCTCTCTGACAAAACAGATTGAACAGCCCTTTAACATCATTTGCCGTGCTAACCATCACCCAATCGTCCAGTGCATCACAACATTCATTCACAAACTCCCCCCAAGACTGGTGAGACAGTTTCTTACTGCCCCTGAATCTCAACCTGTACCCCTCTAACTGGGAACCAGGTACCATACTCTGGGAACTGGGAATGGGACTTCCTGCACTGGACTCCATATTACTGCCACCACTGGATCCCACCCTTACTGGGGAATCCAGAAAACTAAAACTGCACTTAGGGGATAATCTACCCTCCCGAGCTAGTTTCTCCATGCCAATTAAGTTACCATTGTAGGCCAACCCTAGAAATAGCAGACAGCACAGGGGCAGTTACCTCCTCCAGCTTGCACTGCAGGGCCACCCCAGAAACAGCAGTCTGCACAAGGGCAGTACAAACCTCCTCCAGATTCTCTGGTTTCTGTCCTTGGCAGGACCCCCAACTCATAGTGCAACAAGAAAACACATTTCAAAACTTAAAACAAAATCAGAAACAATAATCCCCAAACATGTGATTATCTAAATGCAGAGTTTGTAGTGCAACCAGTTGTCGATGTGGTACTGCGCCAACGCAAGTCCTATTCCCACCGCTGACCACCAATGTTAGAAATGGGATTTCTGGTTGGCTAGGGCTTGCGCCTAAGCCAGCCAGAAACCACCACTCTAGTCAGGGCAAGGGAGTTACACGCTGAAGATAACCCCTGCTCACCCCCTTGGTAGTGATCCAGCGCGACTAATATAATTTCTTCTCCTGTGGACATAACATCCAGGTTGGAAACACTCTTTTCCAACAACTATACCAATATGACGGTGGGGCCCATAACACCGCATATACATTCACTCACTCAAATATTCCCTGGATCTCATGCACTTTTACCTAGGAGAAAAAGTTAATAACTGCTGGAAGAGAACGGGATACCTTTTTAAAGTTGACAAGATAATTTCTCAAACATCATACATAATTAGTTTTAATCCTGTCGGTTTCTAAAACATCAAGGTATTCCGCTCATTGGTCGATGGACCAACTAGTAGGAATTAGTTGATGGTGATTAAGACCAGCTCAATCACTTTAACCTATTAAAACATTTGCATTTATTATTGAGCTAAAGAACCACAGACTCGTAGTTTTAATTTATAATAAAGTTTATCTACTTGTTTAAAATGCATAGAAAAGTCTCAATTTTATTAATCAATTAATACATTTATTATCATTATAAGGAATAAACTTCAAAGAATTTATGCATACCCTTTTAGATGGAAATAAAGTTCATCACAGCAGATCACAGCATAGAACTCCCAAAAACTGACTGACTGTCCCGCTAAACAGGCCTCCTCGACGGACCACCTATACAGGTTTCCCGCAACGTTTTCGTTCCTTCCCAGTCAGTTTAAAGCAAAAAGATTAATTATTTTAAAAGAAAATGGCCTATGGAAAATAGCAGCAGTTCTCCAGCATCAACGTCCAGTGCTCAAAAATTATGTATGAATAGCGCTCCTCCTACTTAAGAGTAGGTCCTCTTATACCCTATTACTAGCTTACTAAACAGAAATGTTTCAATCTTTGGGGGCGAGATTCACGCTAATTGGTCCATTGGAGGGGTGGCAAGCATCTCCTCATTGCCCTCCTTGTTCAAACCAGTTCCGAAAATGTTCATAATTTTGTCCTTTCTCACGGTTTTAGGACATTACCAATCCGATTGACAGTTCTTCTTATGTATCTTCTTTTGTAACTTTATTTTAAACAGTTCATTGTTAATTCACGGCTGCATCTTTGGTTCTCATACATTCTCGCTGAGTCCCTTTTTGGCACCCATCTTGGTGACAGGTCATGGTGACCTTGATCCTTTTCATTCTGGGCTCTACTTTCAAATCACGTGACATATTTCCGCAGCTCTCTTCCACTTGGAAGCCATTTTGCACTTGCGCATTAAGCCCATTTGCCTCGGCAGCCATTTTTACAGCGCGGCCTAGCAGGCCCGAACGAACTATCATGAAAACAAACACAATAACAGTTAAGAATAAAGAAAATAAGCCTTTTCGTTTCCCACCCGTCCTTCTACGTACCCCAATTAGGTGTTACCTAGCAAAAGCAACATATAAAGCTATGTTTATTTACCATCCGCATACTTTTGCCACAAATACAATTTACTACATAGCAAAAATCATGCAACATTACTTTAATTAGTACGCAAACCATTATGTTAAGATTATTTCACGTTGACAAATGTAAGTAGGTTAGCTTTTGCACATAAATTGCAGTTACCATTTATAGAAGATGTCTATAAGAGACGTAAAGTGTTGATTAATTGTCAAACCAATTAATAACGTTAATTATTAACATTAATATTAGGGGTTCAAAATTTTCTCATTTACCTTGCTCCATCAACTCCCCCTTTGGTGATTTTTAATATCACCACAAAAACCCATGTTACACAATTTTTCAGACAGCATTGTTTTTTGTTCATTTGCTTCTTGTTAGTTTTACACATCTGTATCCCTTTCATCTTGTCTTTTTGTTCTCTCATACATGCTTTCTTTTAGTTCTTCCAGTTCTATTTCACCTAATTCTCGTTCTTTCTTTATTTATCTTATTTTCTCTTTTCATTTTGTTGTCTTTTTCTTCTTTTGATACATATAATAACACATTTTGCAAATAGCACCACTAAAATTACTGCTGTTGCTGATATTAAAACGTTCCCTACAATAGAACTACCTATTTCAGTGAACCATTTTGGTATTGAGGAAAAACTCTTACCAAGCTTCTCCCAAGCATTTTCAACCTCCAGTGGAACAAGTTCTTTGTGCAAATTTGTAATATTCTTTATATACTTTTGTATATTTTCACTTTTATCTGGAATGTAAGTGCAACAATGTTGGACTTTCAGCATTCCACAGACTCCTCCCTCTTTTGCCAAAAGAATGTCAAGGGCAAGTCGATTTTGCATCACCATAGCTCTCATGGCAACCATCTCGGTATTTACCATCAAGAACCCTCCAGCAGTATTCGTTGATAAACGATCTACTACTGTGGACAATTTCCGAATTTTAAATGCATTCAAAGATATTCCCACTGCTGGTATCATTGCTCCAAAAATGTCACCCACTATTTCTGAAAAACTTTCCCTTTTTCTACGTGTGAATGTTGCACCCATTTCGTGTGTTCCTTTTTCTTCTCTTTCTACATGAAAAATCTTTGGAAAGACCAGGCCTAAGTAGCATGATCCATACCAATGGTCCGGCAACCTGTAATAAGCTCTGTTTCCACATATATAATAGATCCCTGGAAATATTGGATCTTTTCCTCCTTTGAATCCCCATCCTCCTAAAATTTTATAATTGTCTCGGCAGTCACTGGAACCCACGAAATAGTTATCATACCTGGTTCTATTTCTACTGATACACAATTTTCCCTGTTGGGGCCAATCTAAGGTCATAGCTGCATTTGTCTTTTTCTTATCATTACTTTCTCCTTCAAATGCCCAAAGGGTTGCTTTTGTCTCTTCCTCAATTACCTTTCTTTGAAATTTGACCCTTCTGCTTTCTACCATCTCTAAAAATACCTTTTCTTCATTCTTTAACTCACAGGTAAGGTTGTGTTTAACTATATCATCTAATGTCAAATCTTTATTTTCTAAGAAAAATTCACCAAACATCTTTGCTCCTTTCACCTTGTTCAATTCAGGAATTATAGGAATTTTTGCAAAAATCTTATTTATGTCAGTGTAATAATATTCTAATCTACCTGTTCTATAAAACAAACTGGCTAAAACACTACATGTTATTCCATACGTCAAAGGAAGGTGATGATAGGTCACACCTTCTGAAACAGACGCAGGTAATTGCATACAAACATAACAATCTCTTACATCCATGGCTTCTACATATTCATATAATAATTTTGTGAAAACGTTCTTTGAAAAATCAGTTATGGATCTATCCTTATGTAACTCTACACTGTCTATTAATGTGGCTGTGTTCTGTATGTTAACTTCTTTATCTTCCTTTGTGTTGTTCTCTAATATGGGCGTTTCTTCTACAGCTAATCTAATTGGAATGGTGATTGCTAAGATAAGCCATACGAACATTAATAAACCTGTACAAAAGAAACACATCCTACACCATCTACGTAAAAACGCACATCTGTTCTCTGTGTCTACTATCTTATTCTTTTACCTATATATATTTTTGTACAGAAAATGTGTCACCACACCTCAAAATGACGTTTCAGCCACTTTACTTTCTCACTTTGTCTCGTCTGGTACTCTCTTTCGTTCTTCTCAGAACTCTTTCTTGTCTTATTCGGTTTTAGTGTCCAGTCCGGCAAAAACTTCTTTTTAATCTCATCAAACTTGTTGCACTTCACTTTCACCCAATTGGTTGCAGCTTTGTTATGGGTTCTCGTGAGTGATTTCTTCTTCCTTAATATCAGTTAGTGCGATGTATAGCCACTCAGGTGACTTATATTTCAAATTAGCTTTCTTTACTCTTTTCGTTTTCTGCAATTGTTTTCCACTTTGCTTTCCTTGTTCTTTTTGACTTGTTATCTCATTTACTTGTTCTGCATTATCTCTGTTTATGTTTATGATTTTGTATCTCAACCTTTTGACTTCGTGGGGCCAATTATCTCCTTTTCTCGGCCTTTTCGGTTCACTTTCTTTTTCTTCTCGTTCTGCTCTCCAAGTTCTCTTTCTTGGTCCTAGTCTCTGTTTTCTCTCTTTTTCACTTTCTTCTGATTCTGTTTCAGATCTTACTTCATTTCCTCTTATTTTGAACTTTATGATTTCACCTTCTTTGTCTAGCTCTGCTTCTTCCTGTGTCTTTTCGGTTTGATCACTTATTTCTATCCCTCCTCGATGTTCTTCCGGATTTCCGTTGATCTCTCTATCTGTTTCTATATTTCCCTGTTCATTTGTTTGTTGTTCTGTCCCTATTGCTCCTCGGATTTCTTCCGATTTTTCTATCTCTCTATTTGAATCTATCCCTGTCTTGTCTAATTTGACAATTTCTGTAGGATTTTTACCATAACTTGTGCTTGGCTGTTCACTGTCACTTTCTCTTTGTTCAGTTTCTTCGTTTATGGTGTCAATTTTCCATTTATTCTTTAGCTTTTCATCACAATCTGATTGCTCTGTATCAGATGCTGAACTGGTGTCTGATATTTCCAGATGTCGACTTACAGGTCGATCTTCAAGTTCTGGAACTTTTGCTATTTCAAATTCTTCTCCTGCTGTTAAACTTGTACCTGGGTCTTCCAGATGTCGACTTACAGATCGATCTTCAAGTTCTGGAACCCTGTTTGTTTCTTCTTCTGCATCGGATGCTGAACTGGTATCAGATATCTCAAGATGTCGACTTACAGGTCGAACTTCAGGATCTGGAACTCTGATAGTGTGGCTGGCATGCACCCAGTTTTTCACTCCTGCACACTTGACTGCAGTTGTTGTCACCAGGAACACTTGTCGTGGTCGGTCCCAGCGAGGAACCAAACAGTTTCTTCTTCTGTGGACTTTTATGCAGACCCAATCTCCTGGACTCAAATCATGAGCTGGTTTTCTTTCAAGAGTGGTCGCATCCGGTCCAACCTGATGAAACACAGAATGTACCACGTCAGCCAATCCTTTGCAATAATCCAACACGAGATCATCAGTTATAGTCTGCAGTTTGTTGACAGGTACATGTGCTTGCCTCATTGCTCGTCCCATGATTATCTCGTGGGGACTCAGACCTGTTTTTCTTTCAGGTATACTTCTGATAGTCATCGGTACCAGTGGAAGGGCATCTGGCCATTTGAGTCCTGTGGCTTGACACATTTTTCCTAACCTATTCTTTATTGTTCCATTCACTTGTTCTACCACTCCAGAAGCCTCTGGTCTGTATGCACAGTGCAATTTCTGTTGAATACCAAGAGCTTCACATATCAGTTGAATTAGTTCATTTTGAAAATGTGTTCCTCTATCTGTTTCAATCGTTACTGGAAAACCGTACCTTGGAATGAATTCTCTCAATAAAAGCTTAGCTACTGTAATCCCATCATTCCTTCTGGTCGGATAGGCTTCCACCCAACGAGAAAACAAACAGACGACCACAAGAACATACCTCAGTCTATTGCTTGGGGGCATTTCTATCAAATCCAGCTGCATTCTCGTGAAAGGACCTCCCTCTCGTCCTATTGTTCCTAGACTCACTACCTTCTTCCTTCCTGGATTTATCTGTTGGCAGATAAGACATCTTTGACAAAGACTTTCAGCTATGGCTCTGAATTTTGGGTTATACCAGGTTTGTCTGAAAAGTCGGATCATAGCATCTCTTCCGATATGAGCTTGTCCATGGTACATCCGTGCCATGTCAGAAATCATGCTATCAGGCATAACTGGTCTTTCATCTCTATAAACCCAAACATCATCTTCCTCCCTTTTCCTGCATCCTGCTTTTATCCAGTTATCTTTTTCCTCATCATCTGCTGCTTCCTGTAATTGTCTCACCTCAGCCCATGTTTCGACAATGTTAGTAAAAAGCAAAGGACATGAAACATGCTCTCTTTCTCTCCTTCTGTTCAGTGAGACTACATATTTAGCACAATACTGAGCTATCTCGTTGGCATACTTATTGCCCACGGTTATGTAGTCTTCCCCATTTTTGTGTGCATTGCACTTCACCACAGCTATTTGTTTAGGCAGCTGTATCGCCTCAAGTAATTTCTTCACAAACTCACCATTTAGAATTGGAGTTCCTGCAGACGTCAAGAAACCTCTTTGGGACCAGATCTGCCCAAAATCATGGACCACTCCGAAGCCATACTGGCTATCCGTGATCACTGTGATTCGGACATTCTTTCCCAGTTTGCATGCATGAATTAGAGCAATCAGCTCAGCCACTTGGGCGGAACGTATCCCTCTCAAACAAGATGCTTCCATTACTGTAGCTACTGTACATACAGCATACGCCGCACTCAAAACTCCTTAATTTGTTCTCAATCATGAGCCATCCACAAACATTACATAATCTGATTCTCTTAAAGGCTCATCTTTGATATCTGGCCTAGGTTTTGTACAATATTCAAGTACATTCAGGCAATCATGATCAACTTCATCTTTGTCTGATTCACTCTCTTCATCCGGCAATGATGTCGAAGGATTCACACTTGTGCATCTGTCAATGGTTACATTGTCTGCACTTAAAATCACTTTTTCATACCTAGTCAGCCGACTATGTGTCATGTATTGAGTTTTGGTTCTTGTCAAGAGAATTTCGACTGAATGAGGAACATATACTCTCAGTGGGTATCCCATCACAATGCCTTCACTTTGTTCCAGACTCACACAAGTAGCAGCTACTGCTTTCAGACATCCAGGCAACGCTTTTGCTACAGGGTCTAAAACAGCTGAAAAATATGCAATAGGTCTTCTCATATTTCCATGTCTTTGCACTAAAACTGAAAGTGCACACCCATCTCTCTCACTACAATACAGTTCAAAATCTTTTTCATAGTCAGGCATTCCCAGTGCCGGTGCTTCACACAGTCTCGCTTTTAGTTCTCTGAATGCCTTCATTTCTTCATCATTTAATTCAAACGGATCTTTAACATCCTTTTTTGTCAATCGCTGTAATGGTTTTGCAATTAGCAAAAATCCACTTATCCATTGTCGACAATATCCAACCATTCCCAGGAACATTCTCACCTCTCTTTGTGTCATAGGAGCTCTCATTCCTCAGATAATTTTTATTCTCTCTGTCGTTACCTTTCGCACTCCCTTTTCAATTTTATGACCTAGGTATTGAACCTCCTGTTGACAAAACTGTAATTTTGATGGGGACACCTTATGTCCTCCTCCTGCTAGATGGTTCAGTAAAGCAATGGTGTCAGTAACACGTGCTTCTCTGGTTTTTGATGCCACTAATAGGTCATCAATGTATTGAACCATCACAGATTTTTCTGGCATTTTTAAATCTTCCAACCATTCCTTTAAGATCTGATTAAAGATTGAGGGACTTTCTGTGTACCCCTGAGGAATTCGGCACCATGCCAAAATACGCTCTCCGAACCTGAACGCAAATAATGGCTGGCTATCTGGATGTAACGGAATAGAGAAAAATGCATGGCACAAATCAATGACGGTGTACCATTCTGCCTCATGTGGAATCTGATACAGTATTACAGCAGGGTTTGTTACAATTGGACAACAAGGAACAACGATTTTATTAACCTTTCGTAAATCTTGCACTATTCTATATGTTCCATTTGGCTTTTTCAGTCCCATTATGGGCGAATTACATGGACTGCTCATTATTTCTTTCAAAATTCCTTGTTCGCTCATTTTATTTATTACAGGTGTTATTCCTTCAATGATTTCTGGCGTCAATTTATACTGTGGAGTATTTGGAAATTTGTTCCTTCTCTAACAGTAATTTTAACGGGGTCTACTCCTCTCATTAACCCAATGTCTTCGCCTGTAAAATCCCACACCTCCTGTTTTACTGTTTCTTTTAACTCATTTGGGATTTTCTCTACATCGAACACAGGAAACAAGTCATTCACTCCTGGCTCTAATTCTGCCATTGTCATTTTGTATAATACATCTTCATCTGGTGTCTGAAATGCAATCCCATCCGGAGTACAATAGATGGTGCAATTCATTTTGCAAAGTAGATCGCGTCCAAGTAAATTTACAGGACTGCAATCACATACCACAAATCGGTACATTTCTCTGAATGGTCCTACCTTTACTTCTACTAATTTGGTAAGAGGCGCTATGATTTGCTGGTTTGAGACACCAACGACTTGGATATATTCACCTGAGAGAGGAAGGTTTGAAATTTCCACTGATATAACAGTAGAACGGGTAGCTCCAGTGTCCACAAGGAATGTTACATTTGCACCATTCACTTCTCCATCCACAAATGGACCTGACTGATCTACCTCTAGAGTTGTGCCAAGCACGCACTCTTCCTCCTCTCCTAGGCACCGTCATAAACTTTCATCCGATTCATTCCCATCCTGTCGTAACCAATACTGCGATATCGCAGCTGCGCGCGGCAATTGTGTTACCTGCTCTCCTCTGTAGAATCCTGTCTCTGCACTGTATCTCTGTGGATTTACACTCTTGGGAAGTGGTGGTTGTGGCACCTGACTCTGCTGAGTAACTACCTGCGGTTGCTGCAGCTGTTGGTAACTCACCTCACTCTGCACCTGTGGATTTAATGATTGATTTTCTGCATTAGCTTTTGGAGGAAATTTACACTCGTTTCTCCAATGCCCTAACTTTCCGCAGTTGTGGCATGGCCACTTTTTCTTTGCTTCTTCTATACTCATTTGGCCTTTACCTTTACCTATATTTGGTTTGAATTTAGTTTGTCCTGCCTCATTAACTTGATTATTCAATTGAGCTTCTTGTTTTTCTGCAACTTTCACTTGCGCCCACATTGCTTTCTCTTTTAATTTACACTGTCTACATTCAATGTCATCACTACAATACTTGGCATACCTCAACACTTCATCCACTGTACTATGCTGCCAGCATATCATATGCTGTTTAATCATTTCGCTTATTTCTGGTTTCAGCCCATAAACAAATCTATATACAAAATGACTCATGTCCTTCTCATTCAGAGTCTCATAACCACTATATTGTTTGAAAACCAAAAGTAGTCTCTCATAGTAGGCATGTACAGATTCCTTACTCTCCTGTGTGGTTCTGTCAATTTTTACCCAATCAGTTTCTTTGGGTGGAATTTTGTTTTTCAAAAAGGTAATAACTTGGTCGTACTTCCTCATCACTTCTTTTCCTGGCGCTCCTGTTTTTGTGTCTCTTGGGTATTCTACAGTTGGCCAATCAATGGTAATTTTACATTCTGTCCATAAATCGGCTGGTACTACAATGTCAAATAACCCATCCAAATCTACCCACAACACCTTCGAAACTTTAACAAACCTTTCCACTTGTCTGTACCATTCTACAGGTTTTTCTCTCAATTTTGGAAAGTCATTTGTAAATGACAGTATGTCTTGTCTGGACCAGGGGACATGTACATAACTACCTCCTGGAGTTTCTCTCATCGGATACTCCCTTACAACCGACTCCTTGTCTGTCACTGCAAAAGCCAAAGACGCTTTGTCAGTTGTTCTCTCATTCCTTTTAGTCCACCTGCTTCTCCATCTGTCCACATCACCCCACTTTCTCAGCAAAACAATCAGTTCTTTTATCTGGGTTAACCGTCCTGATGTGTTCAGATTTTCTATATCTTTCTCACAAAAATCTACCCTATACGGTTTCTGTAAACTCCTGACTTTTACAAATTCCACTCCTAGTTCATTCGCTGTCTCTTCCAATTTGTCATGTAGATTTCTAGCTCTCCAAGTAATGCTCTTGCATAAGAACATTATCTCGTCGTCCTGGTATGTTTTCAATTTTTCTGTACCAATAGTCCCTAAAATTAACTCTTCCATATCTATCTTTAACCTAATTACATCTAATGGTTTTGGTTCTGTCTCCTTCTTTTGCAAATTTCTCATCCATTCATTTAATTCATCTGGAGTTGGACCTACAGGTGTACTATTTATTTCTATCCAATTTTTATTCCTTTCTGGTGTTTCTGATGCAGACTCAGTTCCCATAGGAATCCTCCTTATGTCACTCTCATTTACTGTCAGGTTAGTAGGTGGGCTCGGTCTATATGAACTGACCAAATTTCTTGCCCTTTCAGTTTATAGTTCCATCCCTTCTCTCATTCTTTGTAAATTTGAATTCATAGGGATAACTAAAGAATGCTCATCTATTTTCTGGTTCTCAAAAACTGGTATTACGGGTCTTATTGTCACTGGCACAGTCACGGCTTCCATGTTCATTGTTAACTCTCTTATTTTCTCAGTCAACTCTTTTGTAGTTTTTGATAACTCGGCTGCATTGTCGCTGTCACATTTTTCACTTTGTGGACTTTTTAGCTGTTCATTTGACCTATTTATCTCATATCTATGTTCTGGACTTTTATTCCTCCCAGTTTCCATTGGCGGTGCATTGGGTGTCACCACCGCAGAATTCTGTTGATATGGAGGTGGGTTTCTGTTTAAAATGTCTTCCAGCAACTCATCCTCTGTCTCGCTACCTCCATACCCGTACCTTTCTGTAACTGTATGTTTCTTTTTCTCTGTACACTTCTTTCTTGTACCCTCTTCAACTGTAAGAGCTGGAAACAAACCTTCTGTCATATTAGCATATCTCCAACGCTTCATTCTGTCCTCATGATTCACTCCTCACAACCTTCCAGGAACAAAACCATGACTCTTTGCACCTCTGTATCTTTCTCGTTCATACATCTCGTCTTCCCATTCACCTAACGCTTCAAACTGTGTCGGTCTAGGTCTTGGCTCAAGCTTTGTCATTTTCTCTCTCAAATTTCGAAGCACTGCTACATTAAACGAACCATTCTCTGGAAAAGCCAATACTCCATCATTCTGAGTATATTTTGTCCAATTTTCTAACCAAATGCAAGTATGATAACCGTATTTCAGCATCATATGCGAAGCCGGTGTTTTCAGCTGAGGAATTACCTGTCCCTCTCTAGTCACTACCTTCTTGTCTTTCTTAAAGAAGTTCTTAATTTTCGCCATCCATGACGGTTTCTCTCTTCCATATTCATAATAAGCCATATTTCACGATTTCTTTCCCTTCTGCAAGCTCGTAACTCTGCTCTGATCTCAATGTGCTATTCGGACCTATCCCAGCGCGTCTCACACCAACGCACCAATCCGAAGCCTCTACGTCACTGCTATTCAGACCTATCTCAGCACGTCTCACACCAACGCACCAATCAGGGCGTTTTCCGTGTTTCTATTGCACTGGCCAATCCCAGCGCGGCCTTTTGTCAACGTCAGTTCTGCTCCTGACCCCTCCTTTACAAAATTTATCGGCAATTCTTTTTCTTGACTAAATCTTATTAGTTACAACATAAAACACATTTCCATTGTCTGTTTTCGCTAAACAAAGTGATAGTTTACTCTATCGTACAAGAATACAGTTTCGTTCGATAAGTGTAGCACTTCCCTCTACCTTACCCTTCTTTCAAGCAAGGGGTAAACCCGTTTCTCTGGGGATAAAACACATGTGGAGACTACACTGCTCCTGAGAATTAAGGCCAGAGTTTCACAAGAAAACCGGTTGCTATTTCACTCATACACGTTTTATACAGAAAATGTCCCTATCATAACACAACCTGTGTTATCACCAATTTGAAAACCCAGACAATGCACTATTCCATGTGACTTCTCTTGCCACACGTGTCCACTTCCTACTTCCCGGAAGCTTCAAAATTTCCGACTTACATGTAACATAATACGACTCAACATGAAGTGTTAGACATGAAATAATCAATAATCAATAATCACCAAACTAATCTAGAGTAACCATAACTCTGCTACAAAGAAATCTGATCCAGCGCGACTAATATAATTTCTTCTCCTGTGGACATAACATCCAGGTTGGAAACACTCTTTTCCAACAACTATACCAATTTGACGGTGGGGCCCATAACACCGCATATACATTCACTCACTCAAATATTCCCTGGATCTCATCCACTTTTACCTAGGAGAAAAAGTTAATGACTGCTGGAAGAGAACGGGATACCTTTTTAAAGTTGACAAGATAATTTCTCAAACATCATACATAATTAGTTTTAATCCTGTCGGTTTCTAAAACATCAAGGTATTCCGCTCATTGGTCGATGGACCAACTAGTAGGAATTAGTTGATGGTGATTAAGACCAGCTCAATCACTTTAACCTATTAAAACATTTGCATTTATTATTGAGCTAAAGAACCACAGACTCGTAGTTTTAATTTATAATAAAGTTTATCTACTTGTTTAAAATGCATAGAAAAGTCTCAATTTTATTAATCAATTAATAAATTTATTATCATTATAAGGAATAAACTTCAAAGAATTTATGCACCCTTTTAGATGGAAAATAAAGTTCATCACAGCAGATCACAGCATAGAACTCCCAAAAACTGACTGACTGTCCCGCTAAACAGGCCTCCTCGACGGACCACCTATACAGGTTTCCCGCAACGTTCTCGTTCCTTCCCAGTCAGTTTAAAGCAAAAAGATTAATTATTTTAAAAGAAAATGGCCTATGGAAAATAGCAGCAGTTCTCCAGCATCAACGTCCAGTGCTCAAAAATTATGTATGAATAGCGCTCCTCCTACTTAAAAGTAGGTCCTCTTATACCCTATTACTAGCTTACTAAACAGAAATGTTTCAATCTTTGGGGGCGAGATTCACGCTAATTGGTCCATTGGAGGGGTGGCAAGCATCTCCTCATTGCCCTCCTTGTTCAAACCAGTTCCGAAAATGTTCATAATTTTGTCCTTTCTCACGGTTTTAGGACATTACCAATCCGATTGACAGCTCTTCTTATGTATCTTCTTTTGTAACTTTATTTTAAACAGTTCATTGTTAATTCACGGCTGCATCTTTGGTTCTCATACATTCTCGCTGAGTCCCTTTTTGGCATCCATCTTGGTGACAGGTCATGGTGACCTTGATCCTTTTCATTCTGGGTTCTACTTTCAAATCACGTGACATATTTCTGCAGCTCTCTTCCACTTGGAAGCCATTTTGCACTTGCGCATTAAGCCCATTTGCCTCGGCAGCCATTTTTACAGCGCGGCCTAGCAGGCCCGAACGAACTATCATGAAAACAAACACAATAACAGTTAAGAATAAAGAAAATAAGCCTTTTCGTTTCCCACCCGTCCTTCTACGTACCCCAATTAGGTGTTACCTAGCAAAAGCAACATATAAAGCTATGTTTACTTACCATCCGCATACTTTTGCCACAAATACAATTTACTACATAGCACAAATCATGCAACATTACTTTAATTAGTACGCAAACCATTATGTTAAGATTATTTCACGTTGACAAATGTAAGTAGGTTAGCTTTTGCACATAAATTGCAGTTACCATTTATAAAAGATGTCTATAAGAGACGTAAAGTGTTGATTAATTGTCAAACCAATTAATAACGTTAATTATTAACATTAATATTAGGGGGTTCAAAATTTTCTCATTTACCTTGCTCCATCAGTAGCTTGGCACGAGCAGTCAGGCTTATCCCAGAGGCAATGTGTAAAGCGTTTGCGCAACACACACACAGCAGCAACACACTAGGCACACCACAAAAAGGAACTCCACACAAGGTTATAAATAAAAATAGCCTTTGTATTATCATAAACACATTAGAATAGTAATCACACAATATACACTGTGCCAACTGGCACTAGGCAATATTTACAGGGGATTATATACACGACAGGGCCAATTGGGCCACTGTCAGAACCATCACAAGCACAAATAATAAATGTAGAACACAACCAGTAACTACTGGCAAACACTGTACTCAGCATTATATCCTGCAACATAAATCATATTATGCAATCAGTATCACATCAGGCGTAAAATACATTATGCACCAACCTCATAAGCCTAAACATATTAGACCATAACCTCATAATCCTAAATCATGTTAGAGGCATAAATCACAGTAGAGAATAACCTCACAAGCATAAACCACAGTATGCAAATAACCTCATAATCATACATCACATTAGGGCCTGGCGCCCTATCAACCTAACACTGTCCCCCTGGCCAACTGGCCTTTTCAGAGGGCTCAAATGCCCTATGTCCATAGTGTCCGGGCGTGCTGCCAATGCAGCAGAATCCACACGTGCGCAATTGCGCAGGCCTAAACGTTGCAGCTGCCACTAATTGCTGTACAGCTGTGAAGGTACTGGGGACACTGACACTCACTGTGCCCTCCAAACAAATATGCGCCATCGTTGCAGTGCACTGTAAGTATTCCAGGATCATAGATTCCTATAGAAATGCGGGACGAAGCTCCGCGCGTGTTTTCAGCAAAGCCGCATAAGTCAGCTCTTTTATCAGAGAACAGAGCTGACTTATGCGGCTTTGCTGAAAACACGTGCGGAGCTTCGTCACGCATTTCTATAGGAATCTATGATCCAGGAATACTTACAGTGCACTGACACTGTTTCATCAACGTCCCCACCACTATCGTTCCTAATTAAGGGTATTGTCAGACCGCTACAGCTGTAGCGTGTCAATCAAAGAGCCGGTCAGGCCGATTCAAATCCTCCGATTGCCAGCCTTCCTTCACACTGAGTACCCGGACGGGTCCTCATGTGAGTAACTACTTCTTTCCTTTTTCACGTGTGGCACATCACTCTCACGAGGCTGCGCAATTGCATTTTCAGATGTCCCTACATCATTAGTCCTGAAGAGACCCCACATTGGTTAGAGGGTCGAAACGCCGTCGACAAACAGAAGAAGCAAACCATTACTCAGCGCCTATCACTGCATATAGCTGCTGTTCACATTGAATTGATTTGATAATGGTCGACTTGTATAAATTGTGGAAACCTTGTACATAATTATCACACTGTCACTTAGGTTTTGGTTCCCGTTTCACTTGGGACACTATGCACAAATGTGTTTTTTTCAATAGATTTGGAACAATGTATATATCTTTTTGTCTCCCTTGAAAATTTATAAATTGTGTTATACTGAATCATTGTTCTTGGTGGTTCCTTCTTCCTCTGACATTAGTTAAACCCTCCGTATCGCGATTGTGCACTTTATCACAAGTATAGGTTGTATTAATCCACAGGAACCATTGTTTTTCCTATATAACTAAATACCCTGGTTCCTTAGTGAGTAGGGTTCCCCTGTTTTTTCCTTTGGCAAGCCCACCAGTAGCATTTAATTTACCAGCCCTGGGTATATGAGATACCACTTTACAAGGGACTGACAGGTAAATTAAATAGGCCAAACAGGTGTAGACCAATCTTACCAAATGTAACACAGAGAGTGCACGCACTTTACACTTGTCAGCAGTGCTAAAGTGCCCAGAGGCCTAAAACCACCAACACCATGTCAGAGAAAAGGCTAGGAGAAAGGCAAAAAGTTTAGGGATGACCCTGCAAAAAGGGCCAAGTCCAACAAGGGGCCAGAATTCCATCGACCAAGTTCACAGCAGAGCGTTCTGGCAAATAATGAACATTGATGAGTAAGAAGAACACTGTCATAAATCCAATTGACATGAAGAGGAAAATCAGGATAAGCACCAACCAGATATAGGTCCATGGAGGGACCAGGTAAGTCTTTTTGAACCAAGCGAAGAAAACACTTAATTTAGTCGGTGGGACCGCCAAACTGGAAGTCGAGGAGGATGAGTCATAAGGGAAGCTGGCATGATCCCCAAAATAATCGTTTGCATCCCTCGGTATTAAAGGTGGGTGGGATGCATCAGCATGATGTTGTAGAGGATTGCTCGGCACTTCCCTCTGGGACTCATCTGTCATATACGTATACTCGAAATTGGAAGCGGATGGAGGTAGAACAGGCGAAAGGTCAACAGCAGTTTCCATCTCATCCTCACTGGTACAGGCTTTAGTCGTAGACGTTGAGGTTACCGGATTCAAAGAAATAGCGGTGCAGGAAACCGCAGGTGTTACACTATTCAGAATCGGCCAGACGGTGTAACTTGACATTGCCCACTGAGATGTATCTGTTGTCCTTGCGACCAGGTAAAGGTGGTAAAATGACTGTACGAGTACCCTTCAATCCAAGTACCGGAACTGGTGCACGATAGGAGGGACCAAATTCTTTTTTGTTCTCCGGCTTTTCTCGTACCAGATCTCCAATCTTAGGAAGCCATCCGGGAACCGGAATCAGCAGTGCTGCATCAGTGGAAGAGGGTAAATGCTCAGTTGCGTAGCTGTCATGGGTCTTTTGTAGATCCTGTAACACAGTATAATGATTATCTACGTCAAAGGTTGCGGCAGTCGCCACAACGTCTAGACCATCAAGGTCTGGCACAAACATTTTAATGCCAAAGAGCATCTCGTATGGGGTCCGCCCACCCAGAGATCTTCTAGGGAGATTATTGAGTGCACGTTGAACCCCATACAAACGGGCCAGCCAGTTCCTGCCAGTACCTAAGACTCTAGCTGCCAAGGATTGCTTTAAGTCACAGTTCATTCGCTCCACAATTGAATTGCCCTCAGGCCTGTATGGAGATGAAAACTGCACCAGCACCCCCATTGACTTCATCACGTCCGCTGGACCTTGGTCAGAATGGAAGGTGCCACAGGCAAACGTCCCGACAAAGACACGCAAATCCCTGATGACATTTTGAGCGTCAGCACTGCGTTGTGGCCAAACCCAAAGGAATCTAGTGCATGAATCAACTGCAACAAATATATATTTATACGCAGTATCAGAAGAGAATGGACCGCAGTGATCAAGATACACAGCCAAATGGTTGATTAGAAATACATAGCTGTGTTTGAGGTGGGCGTGCGACCGTAGACGGCTTAATTTGTTGACAAATGTCACAAGAAAGTACATAATTACGGGTCTGTTTATATAAACCACGCCACCAATAACGTTGCTGCAAAATCGAGACTGTCGCTGACACACCGGCATGTGCAGAAGCCATGCCCTCGTGTGCGGCTTTGATCAGAGCAAGTCTGCGGTCCAAGTTGGGAATCAGCCGATCCCCAACTGAAGAAATTGTAGCATAAGGAACTTGTTCGGGAAATATATGATAAGAGTATTTCGAAGGGAAACCCTGAGGATAAGCCGTTCCCTCCCTCGTAGCAGCCACCGCTGCCAGAATATCATTATCTATTTTAGTCATGGACCTTGTAACTGCTGCTACGGAACACGTGGCTACTGCAGATTTGGCGGCTTCGTCAGCCAAAGAATTACCAAGAGCATGTGCTCCCACACGCTGATGGCCAAGAGATGTATAACATGTGTGAGGGGCAGACGTTGTTTAAGGTCTGCCACTCAAACCCAAAGCGTTTTGTGCTTAATTGTGCTGCCTTTAGAGTCTCAATAGTCATTCTGAGACCAAAAGAATAAGTTGTCATTAAAAGACTGGACACAGTAATAGGAATCGCACACAATAAGAGTATTCACATTAGGATCAGCAAACTCGAGAGCAAGAACAAGAGCACGCAGCTCCGCCAATTGTGCCGTACAGTCTCCAAGTGCCTGAGTATGCACTATGGAAGACTTAAATTCTCCATTGACAATTGAACCAGCAACAATTGCGCAAGCTGCTGAATAAGCATGTTTGGACCCGATGGCCGGTTGAGCCGAGCCATCGGTATAAATGATACATTGGTATTCATGTAAAGGAAGCAACGACAATGGAGGAGGATGAACATGTTCATACTGTAAGAACTCCTGTGTCTGAAGTGCAGGGTCAAAGATAAAGTGACATCTGATGATGTCAAAGAAGTAGCCCATTGTATCCAACGGGGATGTAGTGCCTTAGAGTTAGGTACACTTGCCTTAGTCACAGCCTCCAAAGAAGGGAAAGGCGTGACCATAAGAATGAGTTTACCTTGCGCTGATGAGCGTTCTTTTAGAACTGACATCTGGACCGCTGTCAAAATTTTCTCAACACTGGAAAATCGCATTTCAGCTGCAGTGTACAAATGTGATTTGTATGCAATAGGTACTGCGTCTCCCTCATTGAACGTCAAGTAAGTGAAACCCACCGCCCCTGGTATTATACGTATCACCAGGTTCATGGTGTTATCACGTGTCAATAAGTAGTTAGTTGCAAGCATGTCAGATTGCAAAGAATGTAGGATAGAGGTATGTTCCGGAAGCCAGCTGGCAGAAGAATATGTTGGTTGTATCAACGCATAAAGCGGTTTGATACGCTGGGCATAATCAGGAATGTATGTCCTCCCGAAATTCAAAAATCCCAGCAAAGACTGAAGCTTTTTCAGTGTAGAAGGGGGTTGCAATTGTGCACATTTCTCCAAAAAAGTGAGGGGCTAGCCCCTTTCCTTCATTATTGAGCTCAAAGCCCAAAAAGAGTACCGCCAAATGTGCGATGTGCGATTTAGCAAAATTAAACTTGTATCCATAGTCGACAAATGATAAAATAATTCTGTCGACTCAGACAAGATGCGGCATAAGTTCGTCGTCCGTCAGATAAATGTCATCAATGTACGAGAACGCATCTGGATCTATGTCGTGCAACAAAGACACAACAAGTGCCGCAAATGCCCCGGGGCTATTCTTATACCCCATAGGCAAACGCGTAAATTTTTTCTGATTTCCGACGGCGGTAAATGCTGTCAAGTCACAACTCTCAGGAGCGAGATTATGACTGTAGAAACCATTGGAAATGTCCAGTGTAGTTTTGTATTTTTTACGAACAAGACTGTTTACCAGCGCAGAGCTGTGTGTGTTTTGCACAGCAAAAGTGCGACAATGACTATTCAAATTCCGGTAATCCAATACAATCCGATATGAACCGTCAGGTTTTGATACCGTAAAGAGAGGATTATTCATCGGTGATGTACATGATTCAATCACACCCTGATACTCGAACTGTGTTAGAATGTCACAAATGTGAGCCTTAGCTTCACGTCTGATTGGATATTGCGGTTGTGGCTGTGGCATAGATCGTAAAGGTATCTCATGAGCCGGTGAATCAATATCCCAGCCTACCTGATTACGGTACACCGCGGGGGCAAGGGCCAAAGCCCACTCAGCTGCGTAAGCCTTAGAAATGTTCCTCAGGGACGTAACGCAAAAACTCGGAAGTATCACGTCCTCCCCTCGATAAGTGGCCAACACAAAGGGTGGAGGCCAATCTGCCTCCGCTAACAAAATGTCATACGAGGAGGTTAGATTTTCCCAGAAAACCGCTTTGATTGGACGCGGTATATCACCTTCAATTTGGAAAATAATCTCATAGAGTCTATCCGGGGGGGCAACCCGGGTATCTGCTGTTTCTACCGTAATGAATGTATCAGTTGCTGTCGCCTCCAGACAGGGACGCAGTGCCTCCCGCACTATGGTAACTTCCGCTGCGCTGTCGAGCAGAGTCACTGCCCATGTCCAATCCAGGAGTCGCGTTCTCACCGTCTGAGGAATATCTTGCCGTCAATGCGGAAACTTTCTTCTTCTGATATGGGGTTCAAAAACGAGGCAGATCCTCTTGTTTGGCTTTAACGTCAAACGGTCGAGGTTGATCTCGTCCCTGTTGTACAGCCGGACCTTTGCCACGATCCTGGCGCTCCCCACCACCGACGTGAGAGTCCGATGTGTCCTGTAAAGAACGATGAGAGCGCTGATCAGGGACCTGAAATCTATCAGGAGTCTTAATTTTCGCGCGGTCGCGCAAGTCATAAGTACGCTCAGAAGCCTCAGGTGTCGGTGAACCTGCATGCGAACCTTGCTTCTGTTGTTGCTGCCCCTGCTTTTTGTTTTTCCAGTTCTTTTTAGGAAAGAACGGGCGCCCGTCTTTATCAGACTGGGCTTTTTGTTGAGTTTGAGATTGCGTTTGCGTTTGAGTAAAAGGCTTAACTCCCAGACTATTGCGGCCTATGGTTTTATAAGCCTTTGCAATAATCTTTGGTAATTCGCGTGGCTTGTCTGCATCTGGTACAGCCTCCAAGCAGTTTGCCACTCGAAAGCTCACAGCATCACCCTTGACATTAGCAAGGATCATGTCACCAACCACGTCGAACACCCCCACCAGTCTCATTCCCAACTCCACAGCCGCTTCGGCTCCGTGTTCATCTTGAACACGTTTTATGACGGAGGGGGGTACGGTCATGGAGGGAGTGCCGAAACACTTCGAATATACCGCCGCGAACACCTTGCCCCAGGGGTTACAATCAGCTAATTCGGGAAGTAAGTCTTTAGGCAAACTTATAGTTAAGATCCTGTGTTTCTCCACATGAGTGGTATTTGGAAAAACAGCCTCTAGTTGTCCAAATTTTTCAGCAAGCCACTAAGGGAACTCATCCTTATTCTACGGACGCTTGCCCATCACTGAATTAACCATAAGGGGACTGATGGTCACACCACCAGGACCCGCAGGTTGCGCAGCAACGCCAGGTGATCCCACCTGAAAGTTGCACGACATGAACTGTATAACAGCTATATGCACACGTATCAAGGATGTATGTAATACGCGAAGGTATGCAATTGCAGCAGTCAAATAACGTGGGTGTGGGGTATACCCAGCCAAAACGGGCCATGTGGCCCCGTCTATCGACAAAGGGCCAAGACGGACCGGTGTTATTGGGTGAGGAAGGGCGCCATTAAACCAAATTTGGTGTTGCCAAGCTGTGAGCGGAACCTCAAGAGTACTATACGGTCTATATTCCCGCGGAGTCGCGGTGGCAGTATACTCGTAAAACAAATTGTCTGTCCCATCAACCGCCGGAAAGGTGACCCAAGAATAAAACACCTCGAAGGGGAAAGCAGGGTCCGCTTCCACAACAAAAATTATCGCGGCACCCGCATCAGGTACCCCATACTGAGTCAAATATGCCCTGAGCGGTGCGCGGCTAGGAGGCATAATATCAACCGCCATAATAAAAAACAAAGAACAACAACCTAAAGCGTGGCAGCGCAATATCAGGTTAAGAATAAAGAAAAGGAACCTTTTAAAACTTCAAGCTTGAATGAACCTATAAAATATCAATATAGGAGGTTACACCGTCACAGCTGTCTCCGGAAACAGAAGTGAGGGGATTGTGGACAAGCACAAGCACTACTCAAGAGTCTCGCAGATAAGAACCAGACCAAACGTTGGCGGCGCCATGTTGCGGGGATTCTGCACCTACACAGAACTATGCGCAGGAAAACAGGACCTCGGTGTATAGGGGTATACCAACCTACCACCTTAGTGCCCAAAATCCCAAAACCGACTAGCTATAGTGTCTCATTCATTCTCCTACAAAAATCACGAAGCTACAAATGATTAGACAACCCAGAACACAACACTCCCGACTCGCGGTAGCAAGACATACCCTTTCGCTCGCTCACTCGTACTTGTCCACAATAAGAATTGGCAGAGTCACTGTAATAGTTCAAAATATTTATTTTAACTATTGTGCTCTACAATACAGTATATGAGCCACTACTAGCAGCAAAATGCATAAACATAAAACAATTAGCATTGTTACAATTCCACAGAGTACAAAAGAGGAAGTCATTTTATAAAGACAGTGGAAAAAGGACTATAAGGCCTGGCCACCCTCCCCTTGACTGGAAGAAGTTTATTTATATAAAAGAAGATCTCTGGGCTTTGACAGCAGACCCCATACCTTAAAGCCTACACGTAAGGTTTACATCATAGGAACAGCATAGCTCTGCTCCATGGAAAGGCTCTCTCCAAGTGTGTGTTAAAACAACATGCATCCCCGTAATATCAAAGCACGAGTCTCCAGCATTGCAGCTGTGTTTAGCATGTTGTGTCTAGGTGCTAGGGACTGACCAGAACAGAATAACAAGGGGCATTGTTTATCAACCTTGCACATCGTGTTCAGACTAAACTCCAGGAACTTCAGCAGAGAACGTGAAAAGCAGACAGTTCTCATGTGAAAGGCATAAACAAAGTCTTGCAAAAATAAAGTCATGTAGTAACGTGCGCAAAAGCAGCATCATGGCAGCAAAGCTCATGCTAACTTAGCAATGTCGACAATGTCCCTAGGGGCCATATAACACGACTGGGACTACTCAATCCCCGCATTACAATCCACTGCAGAATCATCTCATAGCACAATCTCATACAAAGAGCGGAGTCACTGACTCAGCAACCCAAATCAGGCACTCTATCTCCAAGAAGAGCGGCCATTGTGAGTTGATTCTGCCTAAATTCTAGACGCTAATACAAGCCACTATTTATAGATCATAAAAACTGATCGTGGATTCGCTATACCTCTAACCTATAATAGTATGCGACTATTCAGCCACAAACCTCCCTGAAATTTGAAACACTTCACAACCCGCTTCCAGCAGCATCTTAACCGAGGAGTAGAGGCACTGACTCAGCTAACTAAATCAGCGCATCCATTTCCAAGAGCAGTGACTCTGCCTTGACACTGGAAGCTCAATCTATTTATTGATTATAAACTGTGATCCAGGCCCAATTCAACTTCCCACCTATATGCGACTGGGACTACTCAACCCCCCGCATTACAATCCACTGCAGAATCATCTCATAGCACAATCTCATACAAAGGTCGGAGTCACTGACTCAGCAACCCAAATCAGGCACTCTATCTCCAAGAAGAGCGGCCATTGTGAGTTGATTCTGCCTAAATCATAGACGCTAATACAAGCCACTATTTATAGATTATAAAAATTAATCGTGGATTCGCTATAACTCTAACGTATAATAGTATGCGACTACTCAGCCCCAAACCTCCCTGCATTTCGAAACACTTCACACCCGTTTCCAGCAGCATCACACCCGAGGAGTAGAGCCACTGACTCAGCTACCCAAATCAGAGCCTCCATTTCCAAGAGCTGCGGCTATTGTGGGATCATTCTGCCTCAGCCCTAGACCCTCATGCAATCCAATTTGGTGTTATTCATTGGCTCAGATCTATCCCATTCTGTCACCTGCAGCTTGAAATCAAAATGTATATGAGGCTGACAAATGGATACTTTCCTCACTTTAGTTGGTGAACACAGCTGTGGAGAGAATACTGGATTATCAAGTCTTCAGCACCAGCACAGCACTGCAGGCCCAATTCAACTTCGCATCTATACGCGACTGGGACTACTCAATCCTCTGCATTAAAATCCACTGCATAATCATCTCATAGCACAATCCAATACAAACAGCAGGGTCACTGACTTAGCAAATCCAAATCAGGCACTCTATCTCCAAGAAGAGCGGCCATTGTGAGTTGATTCTGCCTAAATCCTAGATGCTAATACAAGCCACTATTTATAGAGTATAAAAACTGATCGTGGATTCGCTATACCTCTAACCTATAATAGTATGCGACTACTCAGCCCCAAACCTCCCTGCATTTCGAAACACTTCACAACGCGCTTCCAGCAGCATCACACCCGAGGAGTAGAGCCACTGACTCAGCTACCCAAATCAGCGCCTCCATTTCCAAGAGAAGCGGCGATTGCGGGATGATTCTGCCTCAGCCCTAGACCCTCATGCAATCCACTTTGGTGTTATTCATTAGCTCAGATCTATCCCATTCTGTCAACAGCAGCCTGAAATCAAAATGTACATGAGGCTGGCAAATGGATGCTATCTTCACTTTAGTTGGTGAACACCGCTGTGGAGAGAATACTGGATTATCAAGTCTTCAGCACCAGCACAGCACTGCAGGCCCAATTCAACTTCGCATCTATACGCGACTGGGACTTCTCCAAGGTGAAATTCTTTATTGTTTAAGTTAATTACAACCATAACAATTTCGATAAAATTAAACAATCCCTAGAGAAAAATATAATATACATATTAAAATCATTAATTGCCATTAATAAGGTTTACGGCTTTTGATAAAATCATATCAAGACGGTATTGTCACCAATGTTATATACATGTTAGATTTGCTGATGGTCCTGCCAGAGAACCAATTATAAGTAGATAAGACAATATTAAACAGTGCATCAAGAATGTTCCTCTCTTTGATAAAATGCCATTTAAAATACTAATTCAAGTTAATTTCTCATATAAAAGTAAAAATGTTATCAATTTGCAGTTAAGTTGCGGGTCATTTGGATCAAGACACCTTAGTATGGCAGATCTACAAGTGCGTATGCCCCTGGCATTAAAAGGATTTTTTAGCAATAAAAGACGATTTAATTTTAAAACGGGACATATACAGATCAGATGAACAAAATCCTGCTTCGGAGCACCACATAGCGTACATGACGTCGGGCCACTATATTTCCAGAGTGGTTGATCAGCATTGGTCGGTATTGACCCAAGACGTATTGCTAGCAATTTCCTTTTTAAATATATAGAGTATGTTATGTTCAAGTAAGCCGCCGGTTGTAAGATCGTATATGACTGTAGTACCATCCAGGCATGAGAGCGCTTGCTGAATTTAATTTTATCCTCCGTTAACGAGTGTCTTTTTGCTGCTTTATTTATTATTTGTCGAAATGTTGTGAATGGTAAGTTCAGATTCCATAAGTCTGACACCTTCGTTAACTTTATTGATAGCTGCAAATACTTATGATAAGCTGATCGTGGATTATTCTTCTGTGCTTCCCAGATGGCACTATTTAGCGGGTTCTGGCAGTTTAACCGTATTTTGTACCATAGTTTGATTGTCGCATACATTCTTGCTAGATGTTGCTGCAGTAAACCAAATTCTAGGCGAATCTGCGCTGGGGAGGAATTTCTCGGTAACCCAAAAACTGTTTTATATGTCTTAATTTGCATTCTTTCAAGGACTGCTGTTTCCTTGCCGTATTGAACTTCAGTAGCATAAGCTAGAGTCGGCAAGAGCTTTGCTTTAACAACGGCCAATAGTGGTTTAAACGATGGACCACTTAAAGTCTTCGCTATTAAGCAGAAAGCATGTATCAATCCATTTCCTTTCTTGATCAAACCATCATAAAGTGCTCTAAAATTGAAATGGCTGTCGATGTTTAAACCAAGATATTTATAATTTGTGACTCCCTCCAGATTCACACTGCCTACTTTAAATTGTTGTCGTACCTGCAAGCGGTGGCTAATTGTCATGACCTTTGTTTTCGCTATATTTATTTCTAATAAGTTGTCCTTCGCGAAATCGCTCAATATGTTAATCCCTCTTTCAAGCCCTACTTTCGTTTGACTTAACAAAACTATATCGTCCGCATAGGAGAAGTGTGTTAGTTGTAAGGGACCTAGGCGTGGCGGGTGTAAATTCGCCTGGTCCAACTTAGGGGAAAGATCGGCCATAAACAAGTTAAACAGATGAGGGGCTAGAACGCAACCTTGTTTCAGGCCGTTTTCTGTTTGTATTTTCCTCGTAAGTCTAAAACCATCTGCCACTTTGACTTGCATCCAGGTGTTTGTATATAGCTGCAATATCGCTCGGAGGATATGTGCTGGAAGCCCCCATTGCCTTAATTTGTTCCATAGAATACCTCTGTCTACACGGTCAAATGCCGCTTTGAAATCTACAAAGCATACATATAGGCTTTTCCTCTGTTGTATGATCTTGTCTACCATTGAGCCTAAAGCTAGGATATTCGTAATTGTGCCAGAACCCCTACGAAATCCAGACTGATTAATGGGAATTATGTTATTAATTTCCAACCAATGTACCAAGTCTCTAAGAACTAGGGAGGCGTAATATTTAGCTTCGGAGTCCATTAGCGAGATCAGTCTGTAATTTGCTGGTTCCTCTAAATAGCCTCCTTTATACACAGGATTGATTATGGTGCCTCTCCAGCTTTCAGGTAAAATACCAGAGCTGCTCACCTCGTTGTATAAATGAGACAAAGGAGTGGCCGAAAAATCTGCGTCCAATTTAAAAATTGCCTGTGGGATGCCATTTGGTCCTGGACCACCATCCTTTCTGCCTGATCTTATTATTTTGTAAACATCATCTTTTGTATATTGTATTGACGGGTCTTCTGTTGTGCTGTTTACGGTTGCTTTTACATCCTGGAATTTTCCCGATGTCTTGCCAGTGCTATAAGGTGAATTATTCTGTCCAGTTTGGCTATATGAAATCGAATAGATGCCGTCCCTTATTACTAGTTCTGAAGTTACATTGTCATCCTTCACTGGCAAATATTTAATGATGTTTAAAACTTCATTTCTTTTGTTTTCCGCTTTCCCAAAGGTATTTATCAAGTGATGTACCCAATCTTGCTCTGAGAGACAGGGAGCGTTGATTATCTTTTTTGGTCTCGTTAGGCAGTTGACCTGTTCCCAGAAAGCTTTGGCATTTGATTGGTTCGCGTTGAAAAGCAGCTTGGACCAGAAGTTATCTGTTTGCTTCTTTCTGTCCTCCCAAATATCCTTTTTATACTGTTTTTTAAGAGATTTTATTTTTCCCCAGGTGCTATTAGAGACAGTTTTTGCCTTTGTAGATTTTACCAATGCTCTCAGTTCTTTCCTTCTGTTCCAAGCTTTATTCCCCATACGTTACGTACTCAATCCTCTGCATTAAAATCCACTGCATAATCATCTCATAGCACAATTTCATACAAAGAGCAGGGTCACTCACTTAGCAACTCAAATCAGGCACTCTATCTCCAAGAAGAGCGGCCATTGCGAGTTGATTCTGCCTAAATCCTAGACGCTAATACAAGCCACTATTTATAGAATATAAAAACTGATTGTGGATTCGCTATACCTCTAACCTATAATAGTATGCAACTACTCAGCCCCAAACCTCCCTGCATTTCGAAACACTTCACAACCCGCTACCAGCAGCATCACACCAGAGGAGTAGAGCCACTGACTCAGCTGCCCAAATCAGCGCCTCCATTTCCAAGAGCAGCAGCTCTGCCTTGACACTGGAAGCTCATCTATTTATTGATTATAAACTATGATCCAGGCCCAATTCAACTTCCCACCTATACACGACTGGGACTACTCAATCCTCTACATTAAAATCCACTGCATAATCATCTCATAGCACAATCTCATACAAAGGTCGGACTCACTGACTCAGCAACCCAAATCAGGCACTCTATCTCCAAGAAGATCAGCCATTGTGAGTTGATTCTGCCTAAATCCTAGACCCTAATACAAGCCACTATCTATAGATTATAAAAACTAATCGTGGATTCGCAATACCTCTAACCTATAATAGTATGCAACTACTCAGCCTCAACCCTCCATGCATTTCGAAACACTTCACAACCCGCTTCCAGCAGCATCACACCCGAGGAGTACAGCCACTGACTCAGCTACCCAAATCAGCGCCTCCATTTCCAAGAGCAGCGGCTCTGCCTTGACACTGGGAGCTCAATCTATTTATTGATTATGAACTATGTTCCAAGCCCAATTCAACTTCCCACCTATATGTGACTGGGACTACTCAACCCTCTGCATTACAGTCCACTGCAGAATCATCTCATAGCACAATCTAATACAAAGAGCGGAGTTACTGACTCAGCAACCCAAATAAGGCACTCTATCTCCAATAAGAGCAACCATTGTGAGTTGATTCTGCCTAAATCCTTTACGCTAAGACAAGCCACTATTTATAGATTATAGAAACTGATTGTGGATTAGCTATACCTCTAACCTATAATAGTATGCAACTACTCAGCCCCAAACCTCCCTGCATTTCGAAACACTTCACAACCAGCTTCCAGCAGCATCACACCCGAGGAGTAGAGCCACTGACTCAGCTACCCAAATCAGCGCCTCCATTTCCAAGAGCAGCGGCTATTGTGGGATGATTCTGTCTCACCCTAGTCCCTCATACAATCCACTTTGGTGTTATTCATTAGCTCAGATCTATCCCATTCTGTCAACAGCAGCCTGAAATCAAAATGTACATGAGGCTGACAAATGGATACTATCCTCACTTTAGTTGGTGAACACAGCTGTGGAGAGAATACTGGATTATCAAGTCTTCAGCACCAGCACAGCACTGCAGACCCAATCCAACTTTGCATCTATATGTGACTGGGACTACTCAACCCTCTGCATTACAGTCCACTGCATAATCATCTCATAGCACAATCTCATACAAAGAGCGGGGTCACTGACTTAGCAACCCAAATCAGGCACTCTATCTCCAAGAAGAGCGGCCATTGCGATTTGATTCCGCCTAAATCCTAGACGCTAATATAAGCCACTATTTATAGATTATAAAAACTGATCGTGGATTCGCTATACCTCTAACCTATAATAGTATGCGACTACTCAGCCCCAACCCTCCCTGCATTTCGAAACACTTCACAACCAGCTTCCAGCAGCATCACACCCGAGGAGTAGAGCCACTGACTCAGCTACCCAAATCAGCGCCTCCATTTCCAAGAGCAGCGGCTCTGCCTTGACACTGGGAGCTCAATCTATTTATTGATTATAAACTATGATCCTGACCCAATTCAACTTACCACCTATATGCAACTGGGACTACTCAATCCTCTGCATTAAAATCCACTGCAGAATCATCTCATTGCACAATCTCATGCAAAGAGCGGAGTCGCTGACTCAGCAACCCAAATCAGGCACTCTATCTACAAGAAGAGCGGTCATTGTGAGTTGATTATGCCTAAATCATAGACTCTAATACAAGGCACTATTTACAGATTATAAAAACTGATCGTGGATTCGATATACCGCTAACCTATAATAGTATGCAACTACTCAGGCCCAAACCTGCCTGCATTTCGAAACACTTCACAACCCGCTTCCTTCAGCATTAGTGAGGAGTAGAGCCACTGACTCAGCTACCCAAATCAGCGCCTCCATTTCCAAGAGCAGCGACTCTGCCTTGACACTGGAAGCTCAATCTGTTTATTGATTATAAACTATGATCCAGGCCCAATTCAACTTCCCACCTATATGCGACTGGGACTACTCAACCCGCTGCATTACAATCCACTGCAGGATAATCTCATAGCACAATCTCATACAAAGAGTGGAGTCACTGACTCAGCCACCCAAATCAGGCACTCTATCTCCAAGAAGAGTGGCCATTGTGAGTTGATTCTGCCTAAATCCTAGACGCTAATACAAGCCACTATTTATAGATTATAAAAACTAATCGGGTATTCACTATACCTCTAACCTATAATAGCATGCGACTACTCAGCCCCAAACCTCCCTGCATTTCGAAACACTTCACAACCTGCTTCCAGCAGCATCACACCCAAGGAGTAGAGCCACTGACTCAGCTACCCAAATCAGCGCCTCCATTTCCAAGAGCAGCGGCTATTGTGGGATGATTCTGCCTCAGCCCTAGACCCTCATGCAATCCACTTTGGTGTTATTCATTAGCTCAGATCTATCCCATTCTGTCAACAGCAGCCTGAAATCAAAATGTACATTAGGCTGACAAATGGATACTATCCTCACTTTAGTTGGTGAACACAGCTGTGGAGAGAATACAGGATTATCAAGTCTTCAGCACCAGCACAGCACTGCAGGCCCAATTCAATTTCGCATCTATACGCGACTGGGACTACTCAATCCTCTGCATTAAAATCCACTGCATAATCTTCTCATAGCACACTCTCATACAAAGAGCGGAGTTACTGACTCAGCAACCCAAATAAGGCACTCTATCTCCAAGAAGAGTGGCCATTGTGAGTTGATTCTGCCTAAATCCTTGACACTAAGACAAGCCACTATTTATAGATTATAAAAATTAATCGGGTATTCACTATGCCTCTGACCTATAATAGTATGCAACTACTCAGCCCCAAACCTGTCTGCATTTTGAAACACTTCACAACCCTCTTCCAGCAGCATCACACCCGAGGAGTAGAGCCACTGACTCAGCTACCCAAATTAGCGCCTCCATTTTTAAGAGCAGGACTCTGCCTTGACACTGCAAGCTCAATCTATTTATTGATTATAAACTATGATCCCGACCCAATTCAACTTCCCACCTATATGCGACTGGGACTACTCAATGCCCTGCATTACAATCCACTGAAGAATCATCTCATAGCATAATCTCATACAAAGAGCTGAGTTACTGACTCAGCAACCCAAATAAGGCACTCTGGGGCTTATTTACAAGGCCCTTGCGCCACTTTTGCGTCACTTTTCCCATGTTAAAAGTGACGCAAAAGTGGCGCAAGGGGCTTGTAAATCTGCCCCCTATCTCCAAGAAGAGCGGCCATTGTGAGTTGATTCTGCCTAAATCCTAGACGCTAATACAAGCCACTATTTATAGATTATAAAAACTGATCATGGATACGCTATACCTCTAACCTATAATAGTATGCAACTATTCAGCCCCAAACCTGCCTGCATTTCGAAACACTTCACAACCCGCTTCCAGCAGCATCACAGCCGAGGAGTAGATCCACTGACTCAGCTACCCAAATCAGCGACTCCATTTCCAAGAGCAGCGACTCTGCCTTGACACTGGAAGCTCAATCTATTTATTGATTATAAACTATGATCCAAGCCCAATTCAATTTCCCACCTATATGCAACTGGGACAACTCAACCCCCTCCATTTCAATGCACTGCAGAATCATCTCATAGCACAATCTCATATAAAGAGCGGAGTCACTGAATCAGCAACCCAAATCAGACACTCTATCTCCAAGAAGAGTGGCCATTGTGAGTTGATTCTGCCTAAATCCTAGACGCTAATACAAGCCACTATTTATAGATTATAAAAACTGATTGTGGATTTGCTATACCTATAATAGTATGCGACTGCTCAGCCCCAAACCTCCCTGCATTTCGAAACACTTCACAACCCGCTTCCAGCAGCATCTCAGCCGAGGAGTAGAGCCACTGACTCAGCTACCCAAATCAGCGCCTCCAGTTCCAAGAGCAGCGACTCTGCCTTGACACTGGAAGCTCAATCTATTTATTGATTATAAACTATGACCCATGCCCAATTCAACTTCCCACCTATATGCGACTGGGACTACTCAATCCCCTGCATTACAATCCACTGCAGAATCATCTCATAGCACAATCTCATATAAAGAGCGGAGTCGCTGACTCAGCAAACCAAATCAGGCACTCTGTCTCCAAGAAGAGTGGCCATTGTGAGTTTATTCTGCCTAAATCCTAGACGCTAATACAAGCCACTACTTATAGATTATAAAAACTGATCGTGGATTCGCTATACCTCTAACCTATAATATCATGCGACTACTCAGCCCCAAACCTCCCTGCATTGCGAAACACTTCACAACCCGCTTCCAGCAGCATTACAGCCGAGGAGTAAAGCCACTGACTCAGCTACCCAAATCAGCACCTCCAATTCCAAGAGCAGCGACTCTGCCTTGACACTGGAAGCTCAATCTATTTATTGATTATAAACTATGATCCTGGCCCAATTCAACTTCCCACCTATATGGGACTGGGACTTCTCAACCCCCTGCATTACAATCCACTGCAGAATCATCTCATAGCATAATCTCATACAAAGAGCAGAGTCACTGACTCAGCAACCCAAATCAGGCACTCTATCTCCAAGAAGAGCGGCCATGGTGAGTTGATTCTGCCTAAATCCTAAACGCTAATACAAGCCACTATTTATAGATTATAAAAATTGATCGTGGATTCGCTATACCTCTAACCTATAATAGTATGCAACTACTCAGCCCCCAACCCTGTCTGTATTTCGAAACACTTCCCAACCCGCTTCCAGCAGCATCACAGCCGAGGAGAAGAGCCACTGACTCAGCTACCCAAATCAGTGCCTCCATTTCCAAGAGCAGCGACTCTGCCTTGACACTGGAAGCTCAATCTATTTATTGATTTTAAACTATGATCCTGACCCAGTTCAATTTACCACCTATATGCAACTGGCACTACTCAACCCCCTTCATTTCAATGCACTGCAGAATCATCTCATATCACAATCTCATACAAAGATCGGAGTCACTGACTCAGCAACGCAAATCAGGCACACTATCTCCAAGAAGAGTAGCCATTGTGAGTTGATTCTGCCTAAATCCTAGACGCTAAGCAAGCCACTATTTATAGATTATAAAAACTAATCGTGGATTCGCTATACCTCTAACCTATAATAGTATCAACGACTCAGCCCCAAACCTGCTTGCATTTCGAAACACTTCACAACCCGCTTCCAGCAGCATTACAGCCGAGGAGTAGAGCTACTGACTCAGCTACCCAAATCAGCGCCTCCAATTCCAAGAGCAGCGACTCTGCCTTGACACTGGAAGCTCAATCTATTTATTGATTATAAACTATGATCCTGGCCCAATTCAACTTCCCACCTATATGCGACTGGGGCTACTCAACCCCCTGCATTACAATCCACTGCAGAATCATCTCATTGCACAATCTCGTACAAAAAGCGGGGTCGCTGACTCAGCAACCCAAATCAGGCACTCTATCTCCAAGAAGAGTGGCCATTGTGAGTTGATTCTGCCTAAATTCTAGACACTAATATAAGCCACTATTTATAGATTATAGAAACTAATCATGGATTCGCTATACATCTAACCTATAATAGCATGCAACTACTCAGCCCTAAACCTCCCTGCATTTCGAAACACTTCACCACCCGCTTCCAGCAGCATCATATCTGAGGAGTAGAGCCACTGACTCAGCTACCCAAATCAGCGCCTCCATTTCCAAGAGCAGCGACTCTGCCTTGACACTGGAAGCTCATTCTATTTATTGATTATAAGCTATGATCCAGGCCCAATTCAACTTCCCACCTATATCAGACATGGGACTACTCAACCCCCTGCATTACAATCCACTGCAGAATCATCTCATAGCATAATCTCATACAAAGAGCAGAGTCACTGACTCAGCAACCCAAATCAGGCACTCTATCTCCAAGAAGAGTGGCCATTGTGAGTTGATTCTGCCTAAATTCTAGACACTAATATAAGCCACTATTTATAGATTATAGAAACTAATCATGGATTCGCTATACATCTAACCTATAATAGCATGCGACTACTCAGTCCCAAACCTCCCTGCATTTCGAAACACTTCACAACCCGCTTCCAGCAGCATCACACCCAAGAAGTAGAGCCACTGACTCAGCTACCCAAATCAGCGACTCCATTTCCAAGAGCAGCGACTCTGCCTTGACACTGGAAGCTCAATCTATTTATTGATTATAAACTATGATCCATGCCCAATTCAACTTCCCACCTATATCAGACACGGGACTACTGAACCCACTGCATTACAATCCACTGCAGAATCATCTCATAGCACAATTTCATACAAAGAGCGGAGTCACTGACTCAGCAACCCAAATCAGGCACTCTATCTCCAAGAAGAGCGGCCATTGTGAGTTGATTCTGCCTAAATCCTAGACGCTAATACAAGCCACTATTTATAGATTATAAAAACTGATCATGGATTCGCGTATTCTAACCTATAATAGTATGCAACTACTCAGCCCCAAGCATGCCTGCATTTCGAAACACTTCACAACCCGCTTCCAGCAGCATCACAGCCGAGGAGTAGAGCCACTGACTCAGCTACCCAAATCAGCGCCTCCAGTTCCAAGAGCAGCGACTCTGCCTTGACACTGGAAGCTCAATCTATTTATTGATTATAAACTATGACCCATGCCCAATTCAACTTCCCACCTATATGCGACTGGGACTACTCAATCCCCTGCATTACAATCCACTGCAGAATCATCTCATAGCACAATCTCATATAAAGAGCGGAGTCGCTGACTCAGCAACCCAAATCAGGCACTCTGTCTCCAAGAAGAGCGGCTATTGTGAGTTTATTCTGCCTAAATCCTAGACGCTAATACAAGCCACTACTTATAGATTATGAAAACTGATCGTGGATTCGCTATACCTCTAACCTATAATATCATGCGACTACTCAGCCCCAAACCTCCCTGCATTGCGAAACACTTCACAACCTGCTTCCAGCAGCATTACAGCCGAGGAGTAAAGCCACTGACTCAGCTACCCAAATCAGCGCCTCCAATTCCAAGAGCAGCGACTCTGCCTTGACACTGGAAGCTCAATCTATTTATTGATTATAAACTATGATCCTGGCCCAATTCGACTTCCCACCTATATGCGACTGGGACTACTCAACCCCCTGCATTACAATCCACTGCAGAATCATCTCATTGCACAATCTCATACAAAGAGCGGGGTCGCTGACTCAGCAACCCAAATCAGGCACTCTATCTCCAAGAAGAGTGGCCATTGTGAGTTGATTCTGCCTAAATTCTAGACACTAATATAAGCCACTATTTATAGATTATAGAAACTGATCATGGATTCGCTATACCTCTAACCTATAATAGCATGCAACTACTCAGCCCTAAACCTCCCTCCATTTCGAAACATTTCACAACCCGCTTCCAGCAGCATCACACCCAAGGAGTAGAGCCACTGACTCAGCTACCCAAATCAGCGCCTCCATTTCCAAGAGCAGCGACTCTGCCTTGACACTGGAAGCTCAATCTATTTATTGATTATAAACTATGATCCAGGCCCAATTCAACTTCCCACCTATATGCGACTGGGACTACTCAACCCCTGCATTTCAATCTACTGCAGGATCATTTCATAGCACAATCTCATACAAAGAGAGGAGTCACTGACTCAGCAACCCAAATCAGGCACTCTATCTCCAAGAAGAGCGGCCATTGTGGGTTGATTCTGCCTAAATCCTACACGCTAATACAAGCCACTATTTATAGATTATAAAAACTGATTGTAGATTTGCTATACCTCTAACCTATAATAGTATGCGACTACTCAGCCCCAAACCTCCGTGCATTTCTAAACACTTCACAACCCGCTTCCAGCAGCATCACACCCGAGGAGTAGAGCCACTGACTCAGCTAGCCAAATCAGCGCCTCCATTTCCAAGAGCAGTGACTCTGCCTTGACACTGGAAGCTCAATCTATTTATTGATTATAAACTATGATCCAGGCCCAATTCAATTTCCCACCTATATGCGACTGGGATTACTCAACTCTCTGCATTTCAATGCTCTGCAGAATCATCTCATAGCACAATCTCATACAAAGAGCAGAGTCGCTGACTCAGCAACCGAAATCAGGCACTCTGGGGCCGATTCCGATCTCGGTCGGAGGCGCACCCAATACTATTCGGTCGGGAAAAAAGCCATGCGAAAGCCTGTTTCCCGACCGATCCGTACAGCACACCGAACGAGCAAGTACGATGCGCACAACAGCAAAAATTCCGGCCGAGCCGTACTCACCCAAACCAGGTCCTGTTCTCCGACCGAGGCGAATCCGGAAACGCCGAATCGAGTCGCACGGAATGGAAAATGCAGCCCCGTCCGGCCGGACAAGTACGATGCGCTTTCCGTACGCGCCGAACCCGTCGCTACGCACGGCACGTCAAAGCATCCGGGAGAGGCGCACATAAGCTCCGAATCGCGCCACAACACGATCCACGGCTACGAGACGAACACAGCACAGACGAGGACGACGCGAAGCGACGAGGACGAAGCGAAGCGGCGAGGACGAAGCCAAGCGGCGAGGGACGACGCGAAGCAACGAGAAGGACGAACGACACGAACCAACCATGAATCCCTTCGTCCCGATCATACCAATATTCTACATCTACTACCGGAACAGGCACGGACGCGTACGGCGCAGAAGGTAAGTCAGACACCAACCACAAAACACATACAACACGTACACGACACATCACACACATACACGGGGAATCTGAATATACTTACACCAGCAACAGCAGCACCATAGGGGCGGGATGCCCATCACCAATGCCACATATGCACACAGGGGCCTGAATGCGCGCCACCACCCCAACCCAGGGGGGCTGGATGCCTACCACTACTACCACCCTTAGCCAGGGGGCAGGATGCCTACCACTACTACCACCCTTAGCCAGGGGGCAGGATGCCCACCACTACTACCACCCTCACCCAGGGGGGCAGGATGCCCACCACTACTACCACCCTTAGCCAGGGGGCTGGATGCCTACCACTACTACCACCCTTAGCCAGGGGGCAGGATGCCCACCACTACTACCACCCTCACCCAGGGGGGCAGGATGCCCACCACTACTACCACCCTTAGCCAGGGGGCTGGATGCCTACCACTACTACCACCCTTAGCCAGGGGGCAGGATGCCCACCACTACTACCACCCTCACCCAGGGGGGCAGGATGCCCACCACTACTACCACCCTCACCCAGGGGGGCAGGATGCCCACCACTACTACCACCCTTAGCCAGGGGGCAGGATGCCCACCACTACTACCACCCTCACCCAGGGGGGCAGGATGCCCACCACTACTACCACCCTCACCCAGGGGGGCAGGATGCCCACCACTACTACCACCCTTAGCCAGGGGGCAGGATGCCCACCACTACTACCACCCTCACCCAGGGGGGCAGGATGCCTACCACTACCACCACCCTCACCCAGGGGGGCAGGATGCCCACCACTACTACCACCCTTACCCAGGGGGCAGGATGCCCACCACTACTACCACCCTCACCCAGGGGGCAGGATGCCCACCACTACTACCACCCTTAGCCAGGGGGCAGGATGCCCACCACTACTACCACCCTCACCCAGGGGGGCAGGATGCCCACCACTACTACCACCCTCACCCAGGGGGGCAGGATGCCCACCACTACTACCACCCTTAGCCAGGGGGCAGGATGCCCACCACTACTACCACCCTCACCCAGGGGGGCAGGATGCCCACCACTACTACCACCCTTAGCCAGGGGGCTGGATGCCTACCACTACTACCACCCTTAGCCAGGGGGCAGGATGCCCACCACTACTACCACCCTTACCCAGGGGGCAGGATGCCCACCACTACTACCACCCTTACCCAGGGGGCAGGATGCCCACCACTACTACCACCCTCACCCAGGGGGGCAGGATGCCCACCACTACTACCACCCTTAGCCAGGGGGCAGGATGCCCACCACTACTACCACCCTCACCCAGGGGGGCAGGATGCCCACCACTACTACCACCCTTAGCCAGGGGGCAGGATGCCCACCACTACTACCACCCTCACCCAGGGGGGCAGGATGCCCACCACTACTACCACCCTTAGCCAGGGGGCAGGATGCCCACCACTACTACCACCCTCACCCAGGGGGCAGGATGCCTACCACTACTACCACCCTCACCCAGGGGGGCAGGATGCCTACCACTACCACCACCCTCACCCAGGGGGGCAGGATGCCCACCACTACTACCACCCTCACCCAGGGGGGGCAGGATGCCCACCACTACTACCACCCTCACCCAGGGGGGCAGGATGCCCACCACTACTACCACCCTTAGCCAGGGGGCAGGATGCCCACCACTACTACCACCCTCACCCAGGGGGGCAGGATGCCCACCACTACTACCACCCTTAGCCAGGGGGCTGGATGCCTACCACTACTACCACCCTTAGCCAGGGGGCAGGATGCCCACCACTACTACCACCCTTACCCAGGGGGCAGGATGCCCACCACTACTACCACCCTTACCCAGGGGGCAGGATGCCCACCACTACTACCACCCTCACCCAGGGGGGCAGGATGCCCACCACTACTACCACCCTTAGCCAGGGGGCAGGATGCCCACCACTACTACCACCCTCACCCAGGGGGGCAGGATGCCCACCACTACTACCACCCTTAGCCAGGGGGCAGGATGCCCACCACTACTACCACCCTCACCCAGGGGGGCAGGATGCCCACCACTACTACCACCCTTAGCCAGGGGGCTGGATGCCTACCACTACTACCACCCCCACTCATAGGATGGACAATGCATGACACAACAAGCACACCACAACCTAGGGAATGCAAGATTAAGACATCCCCCCACCACCATGACAAGCGTGTGAGCAGGCTGTGTCAAATGCCTACAACACCGAACATGACATTGAACATACAATGTGACCCCCTAGCACATGTGCCACACATATATGTGTGTGGCACCCACAATGCAAGCAGCCCATGACCATTGTGGCAATGGGGCCTAAACCCCCATCATCACAGTGACCAAAAGGCAAGTGTGGGGTCCATAGCTGAAGCACATTTTGAACATTGTGGCAATGGGGTCTAAACCCCCATCATCACAGTGACCAAAAGGCAAGTGTGGGGTCCATAGCTGAAGCACATTTTGACCATTGTGGCAATGGGGTCTAAACCCCCATCATCACAGTGACCAAAAGGCAAGTGTGGGGTCCATAGCTGAAGCACATTTTGACCATTGTGGCAATGGGGTCTACACCCTCATCATCACAGTGACCAAAAGGTAATTGTTGACAAAGAAAGAGCTGCAACTGCCAAACTGCATGGATCATTCCTGGTCACAGAACCAAAAACTCATCTGTGGCAAAGTAGTGTATGTGTCCCATTGCAACATAAATTGGGGGAGCCAAATACTGCAGTGCAAATGAAACATTCCTTTGGCCATGTGCAGACAAACAACACCCATGGGGGCTGAGACCGTCAACAGTCATCAATGACACAATGACAGAAGTGACCATCAGAATGCAGAACCACATATTTGCACCAATGGGCACACAAATGCAGATACCCTGTGGAGACAGCAGATGTGAGGTGAACAGATACCATACCATGGCAGCAATGGGACACACAAACCATGATCACTGTGCTGACCGATGACCTAGGAGTCCCAGGGACAGCAGGGGAAACACACCAAACAACATACAGCCAATGGCACACCCAAGATATGCCAATGCAGTGGTGCAGATGCACAAACACAAACAGGCAGACCAACACTGTCATCATACACAGCAGGTGAGGGGTGGGGGTGCCAGTGTCCCCAGGCAACAACACAACACATGAGGAGAGCTGAATACCAATCATACAGATGTGCATACACTGCCACACTAAGGTAACTCATGGATCCAAATCCCCTATGTGGGCAAGCAGGCATTGACAGGTGAGAGGGAGCACAAAACACACATGTCACACAGGCACGTAGGAACAACAACTGACACAGCAAGTCACAGACACACCACAGCACCACCCCCAGGGCCCCCACAATGTGGTGACCCTGGGCTGAATAAAAATACCACTGTGATGACAAAGCTAAATGTCGTTCACACTGTGAACCACAGTCAGGTGTCCTGAGCAACTAACTACCATCACACCTACACAAGCACAAATCAATCAGCATGGCCAGTAAGCCAAGGCCAACATGGAGGCAGGGGACTAGCCGGGCAACAACTCTCATCTGCACACACTCAAGACCACACCCCTCGACCTCCAACAATGTGCAGCAGTGAAGTACACATGCACTGGTGACATTGCACATGCACCCATGACTATTCCAGGGTGGTGGGTGGGAACCAAGGTGTAGAAACACATCACACATGGACACTCAACAAGACTCCTGAATGTCTGACACACTGCACACTACGCTGTACATGGACATGACGGCAATACCACACCGACCAATGGGATCCCAGCCACAGTCACACACCAATGAAGAAGCCAAGGTCACCCACAAAGAACACACATAGACAACAACCAACATTGCAGCCCGGACCCTAAGGAGTGCCAGCAGTCACACACACAACGTGTCACAATCACTGAAAGATAACACAAACTGGAAATCACATGACAGGGGCAAACAACAAGTGCCAAAGGGAAACCTGACTGTGACCCATCTGCGTCTGCACACAAACTCTGCCCTGACAGCAAACACACCTATGGGTGACACCCTGATGACCAGTAATGTGCCATGCACCCACATCACAGAGAACACAGGGAGAAGACTTTGGGGGAACATAGCTCAAGTCAGCAAGCATCACAAACAGGTACAACACTAGGGATCACAGCATGCGCAGATGAATGAAAGTGAACACACAGACATGCACATACAACACACACCTTGGGCGCAGGCAATGTCACACGTGTACACACTGCCATGAGGGGACTCCACTCCTGTGTTGAGGAAAGCTGTGCCATATGTTGCCTCAGTAGGGCCCCATCATGTCAGCTGAGCACTTGGTCACACAATCAACAATTAGCACCAAATGAGGGCTCCCATCACATCAGCCTGGTCATGGATGTGCCAACGGAATCATCAGCACAGATCCAACACACTTGTATAGCAATGTTGCACTGACTACACGGATGAGTCCCTCCCCATTGATGCCCAAACCTGCATGTCCACTGGAGATGGCAACACGGTCAGGAAAGTAGACAAATGCAACGATGGCAGGCACAACAGATGTGCAGGGGTGGAAGCCACAGATATGAAATTGCCAATGTAAGTAGGAAACCCATTGCCAAATACTGAACACATGACACCCTCAGATGCTGCTATTGATGACATGGATACACCACATGATAGGACACATTCCCCCTGGACCACATGGGTTCCTGCACAGTAACACTTCATAATCATGAGACCAGATATCACCATCACTGCAGCAAGGGCATGGTTAGCTGCACCAACAACATGTACATCTGAAGCATGAGCACTAGAGAAAAGAAAGTTGCTTTATTCAGCATATGTGTTGTTTGATAACGACGTCCAGAAGAAATTAGAGCAAAGGCCAATGGCCAGTCCATTGTCAAAGTTCAAACAGGGTGACACTGGCAGATGTCACCCTACGCATGCCTGCACAATACCAGGGACAATCCACTAGGAGGGGCAACCGGGGGGCAGGCCAGGCACCGCAGGGACAGGATCAGGGCTCACCAGGGGGAGTCAGGGAAGGGGTGGTGGGTGCTGGAGAGCCACTGACAACTGCAGTGGAGGTGTCTGACATGGTGTGTGCCGGCACAACTGGGGGGCATGACACAGATGTCGTGGGTGCCGGCACAACTGCAGTGGACCCTGCAGATGGGGTGGACAGGTCCGCCACTGCAGTGCCCAAGTCAGACAGGGCGGTAGTGGACTCCACTGCAGTGCCTACCTCCAGGGGAGGAGAATGGGGAACAGGCAAGGTGGGTTGGACAGAGGGGAGGACACCCTCACCACATCAGTGGCACAGACAAGCGCAGCGGGGGTGTGGTGCTGGGAGAGCAAGTGGCAGGGGGAGAAGGCCGGAGCATCTTGGGGATGGTATATCTGTGGGTGGGGGAACCTGGGGCAGGGTGTGGTGGGGGCACCTGTGCAGTGGGGGCCTGAGGGATGGAGGACGGAGACCTTGTGCCTGAGCTGCAGGGCGGTGGCGGGGTCTTGCTCTTAGCACTCCGGGGGACTTGCGGGTGGGGGCCTCAGTCCGTCTGCACCTGGGGGAGGGTGTCCGGGGGCGAGGGGCACTCTGCTCCGTGTGGGTGGGCTTCCTCTTCCCCCGGGATGCTGGAGCAGCTTCATCGGTGGGGAAGAGGCCGAGGTCACAGAGGAAGAGCTGCTGTGACTTTGGGGTTGCAGGTGAGGCAAGGGAGGGTGCTTTGGAGGGAGAGGGAACTGAGGACTGCGCAGTGCATGTGGATGCGTGTGTGTGTTCCAGGGCCCCATCCCCTGTGAGTCTGGCTTCAGTCCCCTGAATGTGCGTGCGTGTGCGTTTTGTCATTGGCGTGTGTGTCAGTGTGCTGGATGTGTGTGTGCTGGTGTGTGCCTGTGCCAGTGTGTGTGTGCCTGGGATGGGTAAGGTGCTGGGGAGTGTGGATGGAGCAGAGGCAGGAGGGGTGAGGGACCGTTTAAGGAGGGACACTGCTGCCGTCAGGGAGGAGTCCATGGACCTATTGCCCCTCTGTAGGTCAGACATGCCCGATGAGATGCCCTCCATGAACGACACCAGCTGAGTCAACAGCGCGGTGTGCGCATGGAGGACACTCAGCATGGCTGTCTGCCCTACATGGAGCTGGCGAAGGAGGTACACAGACTCCTCACTCAGGGCAGCAGGGGACACAGGGGCAGGGGGTGCGGTGCCTGGCCCAAAGGAGACACGCTCCCGGACATGGGAGCCTCCACGGACCTGGGGAATGGGAGCCGATGGGAGGGCGGTGGTGGTGCTGGTGGTGGCGGGGACAGCAACACTAGCTGGGGTGTGGTGGCTGCTGACACCCGCCTCCACAAGGGAGTCATCCTCCGAGTTGCTCTGGTCCTCAGCTGAGGTGGATGCTGCTGAGGACTCCTCGGTGTGGCTCCCCTCGCCCTCCGTGCCACTGGGTCCCTCCGACCACTCCTCGGCTGCTGACCCAGTCTGGCTCTCCGGCTCCTCCTGGTCCGTGGAGCTGTCCCCTTCCGTGGCCGTGGATGTATCTGCAAACAATGGGGAAACAGACAGACATCAGTCACCTGCACATAACGCACACACCACTGTGAGCACAGCACATCACAGAGCAAGCCCTGGCATCATTAGTTGTACATTGCTAAAAGTGCACTAATTGAACAGGAGAAGTCAATTGTCAGTCTGATGCCAAGCATGGCACTCACATCCCACATGGCCTTGCACCCATCTGTCTGGTGTCTGTTGGATTGCAACACCCCAGTGTTGACACATGCACCAAGTACACAGTAGTTGGACAGTGCAGAGGACACGGTGTGGACACATCACAGCTCTTGCCACTGAGTCAGTACAGGTTTACGGATGTAAGGGATGCCCAGAGTCAAATAGGAAATGCATGTGATGCATACCAGCGACAGACACCATGATGCACCCATGTCCTGATAGCCAGCGCCACTATGGTGTGCATGTAGCACATGTCACTCCCCTGCAGGATCACCAATCAGTAGACACATGCCATGGCGGAGGCATGACTGCAAAGTCATACATCACTGTCTCAGTGATGTATGACTTTGCAGCCAGACAACAACACTCTGCACTGTGTCACAATAGTAGGTCATGGGGAATGCAAGTCCTGGAGCTGCACAAGTGCACATGTACATCCCCCACAACACATCCTCTTAACCCTCATCTGTCCAGGTCATACCTGTTGGACATATGGGAGACCTGTGACACTACCCTCTGAACCTGAGCCCCTCACACTCTGCTGTGCATGGGGAACAGCTGCCTGAACTTCACATTTACATGCCCCAGTCTGCATGGGCAGCTGATCAGACACCTATGTGTCACACAAGTATCGTCTCCTATGGTCACATCTCCAGTGGCATGCTGAGCCCCTACCAAGAAACTCCACAGCAGTCCTGGCGACTAATCCACAGCACACTGACACAGAGGCAGACACCTGAGGGGTCAAATCACTGTGCACAATGTGTCCTCTGATACACGGGAGTGGGAGTACAGAGTGTATTGTATGGCCTGGAGTAGGCATGACTGTCCAGCCCCACATGAATGAGGGATGAGCCCTGGACTGTAGGCAGCTGGCTAAGTATGTGTGACACACGTCATATACATACTCCTGGGGCCCAAACATTGTTCCCACCCGCAGCATGGGTGTGTGCCAGGTACCCCAGCCACATGTGGTGGATCAGCTCAGTAATTGGACCACAGATCAAAGTAACACGCTGAATACATGTCAGAATACAGGCATTGTGTAAGCAATGGACCCACCCATGATGCCCACCACAGAGTCAGGGAAACAGATGCTGTCTCCCACCTTGAGTCAAGCAAACTGCAAGGACACAGTCCTAAGTGACAGAATTCCCTGCATGTAAGGGCCACACCTGGGTATCAGATGAGGAGTGGGCAGTGCACAATAGAGGGACATGGCTCCTGGACAACATGACTGCTGTACTGTGGCAGTTCAACCTGGCCCGAGGAGGGCACATAGCATGTTAGACAGAGTACACAGTGCAGTCTTTGACTCACCCCCTCCTTGCTGCTCTCTGGCCTTCAGCTGCCCATCCAGGTCTGGAAAGACCACCGCCAGGATCCTGAGCATGTGGGGGGTCAGGGTCCGTGTTCCGCCCCTCCTGCGAGGAGGCGACAGCTTCAGCTGGACCCGTGCAATCCTCCGGGTCCAGCCCCGAAGGTCCTGCCACCTCTTTTGGCAGTTGCGGATCCGGCGCTTGTAGACCCCCACGGACCGGACAGCCCGGACGATGTCCTTCCAGATCTCATGCTTCCGATGGGCAGAAGCCTGTCAGGATGACAAAGTGATAAGGCCATTACTACACATGCAACATATCCGTGCATGACACAGTTGCATATACATGTCGCAATCACAGGGGCACATGGTGTACCCAGGCAGTGCACGGCTGCCCATGGACAGTTTTCCAGAAGTCACTACATGGTATCATTGCATGGGGAGTAAAACCCTGTTCAGAAGCACTGTCACTGCACCATACCTGTCCAGTGCAAGTCACTACACACTATGGGGGGTGACAACTACTCAGTGAGCCTGCTAGCCAGTGGTGTGCTGACTCTCAGCCTTGCTAGTCAGACAAAATGCACATTCAGAAAGGCAGTGCACAGAACACTCACCTGCTCCCCTGGTGTCCCATACAGCTTGCTGTACTGTGGAAGTAGGCTGTCCAGCAGGGCCTGGTTCTCTTCAAGGCTGAAGGCTGGGGCTCTCTCCACAGTACGTGCCATTGCAGGGTCCAGAGGGGCAGAGACAGCAGCAGTGCAGTGGCAGATGTCGTCCTGGAGCATGTAGTGCAGGCAAGTGGGCTCTCAGGGGAACATGCAGCAATATATATGTGCTGGAGAGGCAGATACTGTCCCTTGTGTCCAAAGTGATAGGTCCAAGTCGTTTGCATCTTCTGAATCTGGCCAATCCATGGAATAGCAGCACCAAAACACGCCCACAGCATCCTTCAAATTTTCAACTTCATGACATACATGATTTTGCAACATTGTTGTGGGTGACCAACTGATTTTCCAGCAACCGACTCGTTCGAATATTCGAAAACGCGTCCGTTGCCAGGCAAGCCCATTGTCAATGGGTGCGCACCGATCGGTCCATTGCAGTACAACGCGCACAGGGGTACAACGCGTACCCGCACACATTGAATGCAATGGGCCGGCCGGAGGCACCGATCGGTCCATTGCAGTACAACGCGCACAGGGGTACAACGCGTACCCGCACACATTGAATGCAATGGGCCGGCCGGAGGCACCGATCGGTCCATTGCTGTTCAACGCGCACAGGGGTACAACGCGTACCCGCACACATTGAAAGCAATGGGCCGGCCGGAGGCACCGATCGGTCCATTGCTGTTCAACGCGCACAGGGGTACAACGCGTACCCGCACACATTGAATGCAATGGGCCGGCCGGAGGCACCGATCGGTCCATTGCAGTACAACGCGCACAGGGGTACAACGCGTACCCGCACACATTGAAAGCAATGGGCCGGCCGGAGGCACCGATCGGTCCATTGCAGTACAACGCGCACAGGGGTACAACGCGTACCCGCACACATTGAAAGCAATGGGCCGGCCGGAGGCACCGATCGGTCCATTGCTGTTCAACGCGCACAGGGGTACAACGCGTACCCGCACACATTGAATGCAATGGGCCGGCCGGAGGCACCGATCGGTCCATTGCAGTACAACGCGCACAGGGGTACAACGCGTACCCGCACACATTGAATGCAATGGGCCGGCCGGAGGCACCGATCGGTCCATTGCAGTACAACGCGCACAGGGGTACAACGCGTACCCGCACATTGAATGCAATGGGCCGGCCGGAGGCACCGATCGGTCCATTGCTGTTCGACGCGCACAGGGGTACAACGCGTACCCGCACACATTGAAAGCAATGGGCCGGCCGGAGGCACCGATCGGTCCATTGCTGTTCAACGCGCACAGGGGTACAACGCGTACCGCACACATTGAATGCAATGGGCCGGCCGGAGGCACCGATCGGTCCATTGCAGTACAACGCGCACAGGGGTACAACGCGTACCCGCACACATTGAAAGCAATGGGCCGGCCGGAGGCACCGATCGGTCCATTGCAGTACAACGCGCACAGGGGTACAACGCGTACCCGCACACATTGAAAGCAATGGGCCGGCCGGAGGCACCGATCGGTCCATTGCAGTACAACGCATCACTGTACATGTGACTGGCATATGTCAGCATGCCTGTCTCAGATGGACATATGCCAGCCACAGATAGCTCCCAGGGAGTGAGGGGCACACCTACATCACGACAGCCTGTCCAAACCTTATCATAAGGCATGTAAGGCTGCATTTCCTATTGTGTGTATGTTGGTGTACATGTTGTCCTGTGGGTGTCACCTGTGGGCAGCCACCCCCAGGCTGTGCACGTGTTAATGGGGACAGGATCCTGGGTGTTACGTGTACGTGACCACTGTGATGTGCAACTGTTCATATCTGTGCATGTGCCATGGTCACATTTCACAGTGGTGTTTGTGTATGTCATGTCACATACCCCGTGAGTCCCATGTGGGACGGTATGTTTGAGCCAGGGTGTCCCAGTGGCACAATAGTGATGGCCCTCCACAGTCTTTGTGCATGTAGTGTTTACAATGTCTCTGATTTCATGTGCACAATGGGAGACAGTCTCCACATCCACGTTGTGTGTGCATGGACTCTGATGTTGTGCGTGTGTGTCACAGACGTCCATGGCTCTCCTGCCATGGCAAGTGTGGCCACTACCTGTGGGGGTCATGTTTGTTTTGTTGTGGTGTACACATGATACTCCAGGTGATGCCAGTGTCCATGTGGCATTACAGGGTCCCTGGGAATGTGCCTGTCGTTGAGCTGTGGTGCCTGGGGCACATCTGTCCTCACATGTCACTGGGGGGTGACTGTGACACAGCATCATGATATCCAATGGGCCAACCTGGGACAAATTGATGCCACCTGTAGGACCGTGTTGACAGATGTTGGCCATGTATGTACCATACATGTCCTTCCGGTACTGCACACTTCATGTACCTGTGCCTCATGATGATGTATGTTGGGATCTTGAGTGTGTTCAATGCCGCATATGTGGGGTGACTGACGATCTTGCTTACTTCTCCTCTGCACTGCAGGGCTCCTGCTGTCCATCGGCCATTCCCAGACCTGGCAACGATGGTGGAACGGGACAGCATCCGACGGTACCGCTTCACCAGGCAGCTGATTGAGGATTTGGCAGTGCAGTTGTCCCCACATTTGCAGCCTGGCCGGCCGTATCCTACAGCGCTGACCCCCAAGGTGAAGGTGATGGCAGCCCTACACTTCTTTGCCACCGGTACCTTCCAACATACTGTGGCGTCTGCTGGTGGGATGTCACAGACCATGTTCAGCCGTGTGCTCCGCGATGTTTTGGCGGCAATGTTGCTCTTCCTGAACCGGTACATCTATTTCCCTAGACTGCGACGACTCACTGACGTGAAGAGTGACTTTTATGCCCTGGGGAGGATGCCGCATGTCATTGGCTCCATTGATGGGACACATGTGGCTTTGGTACCACCACAGGCCCAGGAGCAGGCCTACAGGAACCGCAAGCACTACCACTCGGTCAATGCACTGGTGGTGTGTCTTGCAGACATGACCATCACACACGTGTGTGCCCGTTTCCCTGGTTCAGCACACGATGCCTTTGTGATGAGGAGTAGTCGCATCCCCAGGTTGATGGCACAGATGCAGAACCAGCGTGCCTGGCTTGTCGGTGTGTACTGACTTTGTGCCATTGTGTGTGATCTGATCTGTAGTATTCCGCCCACTTTTCCAAGTCAGCTGATGTGCACTTGTCTGTCCGTAGGTGACTCGGGATACCCCAACATGCCGTGGTTGCTGACACCCCTCAGGAACCCTGTGACACCTGCCCAGATGCGCTACAATGAGGCACATGGTCGGACCAGGAGAGTTATTGAGCGGACCTTTGGTCTCCTGAAGAGCCGCTTCCGCTGCCTGGACAAGACCGGAGGGTCCCTCCCATATGCCCCTGCGAAAGTGTGCAAGATTATCATCGTCTGCTGCATGCTCCACAACCTGGCAGTGCGGAAGGAGTTGCCTCTCATCCAGGATGACGATGACCAACATCCGCCACCTGTGGAGGATCCTGGCCTGGACCACGATGCCAGTGACGATGATGATGATGATGGTGATGGTGATGTCCGCACACAGCTCATCACCAACTTCTTTAGCTGAATGTGAGTATCCTGAGGTGTCATGTCAATGATGTGAGTTGGCATGATGTGTGGGTGGTGCTCTGGTGCTGTTGGAGTGTGTCCATGGGCTACTTGACAGGATGTGTGTTGCGATGTGTGGTGACAGGTGGGCTGTACTCCCCAACAGTGTTGACATGCTAACTTGGTTCTGGGTGGGTATCTTGTAACATGTATTGTGCATGAGTTTTGCTGTTCTGTCCTGTACTCCATTGCTTTTGACTGTGTGTCATTTCTGTCCTTCACAGGGTACTTTCAGATTCGTTTGGTCAACTGTGTCCACCGACGACGTGATTGCACATCCAGGCTGGTAGCTGTTGTGTCCCTACAGGTGATGTGCGCCACACCCATGGACTTCCTTCTGTCTACAGTTGTTGACTGTGTGCCCGCTACCAGGTGGGGTTACCTTGCATCTGTAGTGGTTACGGCATGTTGCTACTGTGTAATAAACCTGTGCTTCACTTAGTGATGTGCGTTGTCTGTGGTCACACATTTGACTGCCATTTGCTTACTGCACCTGTGGGCTACTTGACTACAACTGGGAATGGGTGTGGTGTCTGTGCATTGCACCGTCTTCCCTGGCAACATCAGTGTAGGCAATGAGTCAGATGGCCTAGGTGTGTATGTGTTGTGTAGCCCTGGTGGTGTGTCTCCCTCATATGTGTCACGTTGCCTGTACTCACATGCCTGTGTTGTCCTTGCTGTTGCAGTTCGCATACACAGTGTAATTTTGCTGTTCATCATCCCCATAACAGCACCCACGTTGGAATCACGACAGAGGCAAGTATGGTGTATTATTGTGTTTATTGTGACACATCTGTGATAATAGTGCATAGGATGGATTGTGCTGTACATGAATCTTGCAATCCCAAGTTCCTAGATGAATAGAAAGTCCAGGTAGACAGGATCCCCAGTATCGGGGCCACAGTTGTCTGACACATTGTTCCAACTTGTACTCCCCATGCAATGTGTGGGAGTAGTGTTGCCATCAACAGGGTGAACAGTCTGTGCACAAAGGCGAAAATCCAGAACAGGTTCAGGCTTCCTGGGAGTTGCGCTTGGCCATCAGCCTCTCACTTTCCCCTCCTCGGACGACCCCTCTTCTTGGGGGGGGGCCCTCAAGTGCAGGCTGCTGCGGTGCAGGGGACTCTCCGCCAGAGTCCTCCTCCCTCCCTGTGGCAGTTGCAGTTTGTTCGGTACCAGATGTTGTTGGCACACAGGGAGGTGTGGACTCGTTGCTGTTCATCTGGCGGAGGCATTGTAAAATGTCCCTGTGCACCGCCGTCATCTCATGTAGTACATCCCACTTGGACTCCACACGGGACATGTGGGAGTCCACACGTGACATGTGTGACTCCACGTTGGACATGTGGGAGTCCAAGCGGGCATGATGGGCAGCCTGCTGCTGTTTGATGTCTCTGAGGAGCCCCACTACCTGGCTGAGCTCTCCGGTGCTGGACTGGTACGCATCAGCTATGCGTACCAGTTGTGGGTCTTCATGCACACCAGCAACGTCTGCAAGCAGCGACCTCTGTCTCCCACCCCTCCCACCACCCCTGCTGACATGTGCAGTGTGTGCAGTTGCACGCACAGATAACCCTGGTCCACCTTGGGGGTTGGTGGTGGTGTCCATGGCCCCAGGTTGGTCCAGGGTCACTGCGCTGGTGTTGTTCCTTATTCTGTCCATGTCGGCAGGGATGGTATTCGTGGTGACAGTCGTTGGAGGGGTGGGTGCAGGGGGTGCAGCTGGTGGACCTGCTGGTGCTGCAGCTGGTGGTCCTGCTGGTGCAGCATGTTGACTTGCACCGGATGTGCCAGGTTGTTCATCGTCCGAGGAGGACAGAGGCTGTACGACGCCAGTGAGCTCGGCATCCTCTTGAGCCTGGGACTGGGACTCCTCAGCGTCTGCTGCTGTGTCCCTATCATCACCTGTTTTTGGGAGACACAAACAATGTATGTCATGTTTCTGCAGGCATCAGTGGTTGACACACCTGACAGTTGTGACTGTGCCTCGGGGTGCGGGCCTGTACATTGTATTGTCCTAAGTCGTCACAGTCAGGGGTTGATATTGGTGTGGCACATTGTCCTGCATTATTTGGGCATTTCTATGTATTCTCTGGGGTGTGAACATGGTCTGCATTGATTGTGTTTGGTTGACAGCCAGACCTCCTTCCCACCCACCCACCCACCCACCCAGTCAGTTATCCCACCATGGAACGTGCTTGCATTGCAGGGAGTGGAAGTTGTCTCTCAGGATGTCAGTCAGTGGTGTCCTGCTGTTTGTTGGTGCACAGTTGGCAGCAGGGCCTTGTGCTCCCCACAGCAGTAGCCAGTGTCAGCCATCTTGTGAGTCCTTCTCCACTCCCTGTGATGTGAGCATGGTTCAGGGTGGTGTTGATGGGCCAGTTGTGAGGCTGAGCAATGTCTGTGACTACGACTCCCATCATGCTATTGCCTCCACCCCCTTCCCAGCATGCCCATGCTTCCTTCCTTTTGACTCTGCTTCCCTGTGGGGTGGGCTGGCTGTGCTGACAGGATGGCTGGGAGTGTTGTCCTGGCAGTTGTTTGGCTAAGAGTCCCAAGAGTGTCCCTGTGCTTCACACAACATAACCCAGGGTGGTGGTGCTTTGTGGGATCTTGTGTTAGGATGGAGGGCATTGCATTCTACCAGGTGGGTACTGTGGAGTTTGTGTTGGGGGGGTGTGAGGGGAGGTGCTGGTGACTATGGTCAGTGCTGCAAGTCCCCCTTCCCACCCAGCCAGCCAGATATCCCACCATGGACTGTGCTTGCATTGCAGGGAGTGTAAGTTGTCTCTCAGGATGTCAGTCAGTGGTGTCCTGCTGTTTGTTGGTGCACAGTTGCCAGCAGGGCCTTGTGCTCCTCACAGCAGTAGCCAGTGTCAGCCATCTTGTGAGTCCTTCTCCACTCCCTGTGATGTGAGCATGGTTCAGGGTGGTGTTGATGGGCCAGTTGTGAGGCTGAGCAATGTCTGTGACTACGACTCCCATCATGCTATTGCCTCCACCCCCTTCCCAGCATGCCCATGCTTCCTTCCTTTTGACTCTGCTTCCCTGTGGGGTGGGCTGGCTGTGCTGACAGGATGGCTGGGAGTGTTGTCCTGGCAGTTGTTTGGCTAAGAGTCCCAAGAGTGTCCCTGTGCTTCACACAACATAACCCAGGGTGGTGGTGCTTTGTGGGATCTTGTGTTAGGATGGAGGGCATTGCATTCTACCAGGTGGGTACTGTGGAGTTTGTGTTGGGGGGGGTGTGAGGGGAGGTGCTGGTGACTATGGTCAGTGCTGCAAGTCCCCCTTCCCACCCAGCCAGCCAGATATCCCACCATGGACTGTGCTTGCATTGCAGGGAGTGTAAGTTGTCTCTCAGGATGTCAGTCAGTGGTGTCCTGCTGTTTGTTGGTGCACAGTTGCCAGCAGGGCCTTGTGCTCCTCACAGCAGTAGCCAGTGTCAGCCATCTTGTGAGTCCTTCTCCACTCCCTGTGATGTGAGCATGGTTCAGGGTGGTGTTGATGGGCCAGTTGTGAGGCTGAGCAATGTCTGTGACTACGACTCCCATCATGCTATTGCCTCCACCCCCCTTCTCAGCATGCCCATGCTTCCTTCCTTTTGACTCTGCTTCCCTGTGGGGTGTGCTGGCTGTGCTGACAGCATGGCTGGGAGTGTTGTCCTGGCAGTTGTTTGGCTAAGAGTCCCAAGAGTGTCCCTGTGCTTCACACAACATAACCCAGGGTGGTGGTGCTTTGTGGGATCTTGTGTTAGGATGGAGGGCATTGCATTCTACCAGGTGGGTACTGTGGAGTTTGTGTTGGGGGGGGGTGTGAGGGGAGGTGCTGGTGACTATGGTCAGTGCTGCAAGTCCCCCTTCCCACCCAGCCAGCCAGATATCCCACCATGGACTGTGCTTGCATTGCAGGGAGTGTAAGTTGTCTCTCAGGATGTCAGTCAGTGGTGTCCTGCTGTTTGTTGGTGCACAGTTGCCAGCAGGGCCTTGTGCTCCTCACAGCAGTAGCCAGTGTCAGCCATCTTGTGAGTCCTTCTCCACTCCCTGTGATGTGAGCATGGTTCAGGGTGGTGTTGATGGGCCAGTTGTGAGGCTGAGCAATGTCTGTGACTACGACTCCCATCATGCTATTGCCTCCACCCCCTTCCCAGCATGCCCATGCTTCCTTCCTTTTGACTCTGCTTCCCTGTGGGGTGGGCTGGCTGTGCTGACAGGATGGCTGGGAGTGTTGTCCTGGCAGTTGTTTGGCTAAGAGTCCCAAGAGTGTCCCTGTGCTTCACACAACATAACCCAGGGTGGTGGTGCTTTGTGGGATCTTGTGTTAGGATGGAGGGCATTGCATTCTACCAGGTGGGTACTGTGGAGTTTGTGTTGGGGGGGTGTGAGGGGAGGTGCTGGTGACTATGGTCAGTGCTGCAAGTCCCCCTTCCCACCCAGCCAGCCAGATATCCCACCATGGACTGTGCTTGCATTGCAGGGAGTGGAAGTTGTCTCTCAGGATGTCAGTCAGTGGTGTCCTGCTGTTTGTTGGTGCACAGTTGCCAGCAGGGCCTTGTGCTCCTCACAGCAGTAGCCAGTGTCAGCCATCTTGTGAGTCCTTCTCCACTCCCTGTGATGTGAGCATGGTTCAGGGTGGTGTTGATGGGACAGTTGTGGGGGGGGGCAATATGTGTGACTGCGACTCCCATGATGCTATTGGCTACACTGACTTGGCCAGCATACGCTGAATTCCTTCCTTTGAGTGGTCTTCACTGTGTGTTGGTGTTGTTGTGGTGGCTACATGTGTGGATGTGTGTGTTAGTTCTATTTGTGCCACTGCCTAGCTGTAGTTGTGGTTGTGTTTGTACATGTGTTGGCACAGTTGGATGTGACTTTTTTGATGGCATGTGTTGTGTTTATCTGACTGACATACACATTTTGGGATGATTCTGTTCTAGTTGCTGTGTAATTGCTATGAGTGCATGGTTTGACTCTCCCCTTGACAGTGATGTGTGTGTTTTGTGGCAGTTTATTGTGTACATTTGTTGTGTACTCACCAGGCTCTGGGATGTTCTCTAGTCCATATACGCTCACTGGCGGTAGGATGGCCCGCACCTTCTCCTCCCAGGGCCTGAGGTATATTGGCTTGGCAGGAGGGCCACTGCCGGTGTGTTGGCTGTTGATGTAGTCTATCTTCAGCAGGTCCCGTACCCTCCTGCGCACGTCATACCACCTGTTCTGGATGTCGGTCTTTGTGCGCCGACATGGTGATTGGGCGTTCACCCTGTTGATGATCCTCTCCCACATCTTGGTTTTCTGCGACATGGGGGTCTGTTGGACCAATGTGCCAAACAGCTGTGGCTCTACCCTGAGGATCTCGTCTACCAGGACTTCCAATTCACAATCTAGGAACTTGGGATTCTTCTTGGGGGGCATGGTGATGGGTGGTGATGGTGGGTGATGTGTGTGTTGGTGTGCAGGTGAGGGTGTGTGGGTGTGTGTTGTGCTGGGTGTATGTGAGGTAGGTATTTGTTGGTGTGCTGCTGGTGTGTGGCTTGTGTGAGGGATGAGCTGTGGGTGTGTGGTTGCTTTCTCTTGGGTGCTGGCAGTGGAATGGCATTTGCAAAGGCTCATGGTAGTGATTTGTGTCCTTTATATAGGTGGAGTTGTGGGTGTGTCTTTGTTCTCTGTCCCCACCCCCCAGTATTTATTGGCTTGGTAATTGCTTGTTTGGCCTTTTTTTGGTTGATTTTTCCTTTGTGCTGTTTGTGTATGTTGGAAACGTTCTTGTGACCGAGTCGGACCCTGCATTGGTCTCGTACGGTGTTTTCCGTTTCGTTCACGCTGTGTTTGTGCAGTTTTGTATGCTGCGTACGCGTCGGTCGCGGTGTATTGTGTTGCTTCGGCTCGGTTTTGTATGCGTGTCGGTCGTACGGCTTGTCCTCCGTCCGACTCGGTCGTGTTTTTCGCGCCTTGCATCGTACTTTGCGGGTTGGAGTTGGCGGGTACGATTCGGTCGGATTTGTTCCGGGTGCGTGTCGGTCGGTTGAATTCGCGTGTTTTTCCGGCCGGATTGCTATTTTCCGAGCGGCTCGGTCGGTCGGCTTGGTTTCCTGACGTGTCGGTCGGATTCATCGCGGCTTGCATCGTACTTGGCGTGTCGGGCGCCACTGGTACGTGTCGGTCGGTAATTTTTCCGGCTCCGAGTCGGTCGGTGCTTTTTCCGGCCCGAATCGGAATCGACCCCTCTGTCTCCAAGAAGAGCGGCCATTGTGACTTTATTCTGCCTAAATGCTAGACGCTAATACAAGCCACTATTTATAGATTATAAAAACTGATTGTAGATTCGCTATACCTCTAACCTATAATAGCATGCGACTACTCAGCCCCAAACCTCCCTGCATTTCGAAACACTTCACAAACTGCTTCCAGCAGCATCACAGCCGAGGAGTAGAGCCACTGACTCAGCTACCCAAATCAGCGCCTCCATTTCCAAGAGCAGCGACTCTGCCTTGACACTGGAAGCTCAATCTATTTATTGATTATAAAGTATGATCCTGGCCCAATTCAACTTCCAACCGATATGCGAATGGGACTACTCAACCCCCTGCATTACAATCCACTGAAGAATCATCTCATAGCACAATCTCATACATAGAGCGGAGTCACTGACTCAGCAACCCAAATCAGGCACTCTATCTCCAAGAAGAGAGGCCATTGTGAGTTGATTCTGCCTATATCCTAGACTCTAATACAAGCCACTATTTATAGATTATAGAAACTGATCATGGATTCGGTATACCTCTAACCTATAATAGCATGCGACTACTCAGTCCCAAACCTCCCTGCATTTCGAAACACTTCACAACCCGCTTCCAGCAGCATCATATCTGAGGAGGTGAGCCACTGACTCAGCTACCCAAATCAGCGCCTCCATTTCCAAGAGCAGCGACTCTGCCTTGACATTGGAAGCTCATTCTATTTATTGATTATAAGCTATGATCCAGGCCCAATTCAACTTCCCACCTATATCAGACATGGGACTACTCAACCCCCTGCATTACAATCCACTGCAGAATCATCTCATAGCATAATCTCATACAAAGAGCAGAGTCACTGACTCAGCAACCCAAATCAGGCACTCTATCTCCAAGAAGAGCGGCCATGGTGAGTTGATTCTGCCTAAATCCTAGACGCTAATACAAGCCACTACTTATAGATTATAAAAACTGATTGTGGATTTGCTATACCTATAATAGTATACGACTGCTCAGCCCCAAACCTCCCTGCATTTCGAAACACTTCACAACCCGCTTCCAGCAACATCACACCCGAGGAGTAGAGCCACTGACTCAGCTACCCAAATCAGCGCCTCCATTTCCAAGAGCAGCGACTCTGCCTTGACACTGGAAGCTCAATCTATTTATTGATTATAAACTATGATCCAGGCCCAATTCAACTTCCCACCTATATGCAACTGGGACTACTCAACCCCCTGCATTTCAATCTACTGCAAGATCATTTCATAGCACAATCTCATACAAAGAGCGGAGTCACTGACTCAGCAACCGAAATCAGGCACTCTATCTCCAAAAAGAGTGGCCATTGTGAGTTGATTCTGCCTAAATTCTAGACGCTAATATAAGCTACTATTTATAGATTATCGAAACTGATCATGGATTTGCTATACCTCTAACCTATAATAGTATGCGACTGCTCAGCATCAATCCTCCCAGCATTTCGAAACACTGCACAACCCGCTACCAGCAGATTCACACCCAAGAAGTAGAGCCACTGACTCAGCTACCCAAATCAGCGCCTCCAGTTCCAAGAGCAGCGACTCTGCCTTGACACTGGAAGCTCAATCTATTTATTGATTATAAACTATGATCCAGGCCCAATTCAACTTCCCACCTATATGAGACTGGGACTACTGAACCACCTGCATTACAATCCACTGCAGAATCATCTCATAGCACAATCTCATACAAAGAGCGGAGTCACTGACTCAGCAACCCAAATCAGGCACTCTATCTCCAAGAAGAGCGGCCATTGTGAGTTGAATTTGCCTAAATCCTACACGCTAATACAAGCCACTATTTATAGATTATAAAAACTGATCATGGATTCGCGTATTCTAACCTATAATAGTATGCAACTACTCAGCCCCAAGCATGCCTGCATTTCGAACCACTTCACAACCCGCTTCCAGCAGCATCACAGCCGAGGAGTAGAGCCACTGACTCAGCTACCCAAATCAGCGCCTCCAGTTCCAAGAGCAGCGACTCTGCCTTGACACTGGAAGCTTAATCTATTTATTGATTATAAACTATGACCCATGCCCAATTCAACTTCCCACCTATATGCGACTGGGACTACTCAATCCCCTGCATTACAATCCACTGCAGAATCATCTCATAGCACAATCTCATATAAAGAGCGGAGTCGCTGACTCAGCAACCCAAATCAGGCACTCTGTCTCCAAGAAGAGCGGCCATTGTGAGTTTATTCTGCCTAAATCCTAGACGCTAATACAAGCCACTACTTATAGATTATAAAAACTGATCGTGGATTCGCTATACCTATAATATCATGCGACTACTCAGCCCCAAACCTCCCTGCATTGCGAAACACTTCACAACCCCTTTCCAGCAGCATTACAGCCGAGGAGTAGAGCCACCGACTCAGCTACCCAAATCAGCGCCTCCATTTCCAAGAGCAGCGACTCTGCCTTGACACTGGAAGCTCATTCTATTTATTGATTATAAGCTATGATCCAGGCCCAATTCAACTTCCCACCTATATCAGACATGGGACTACTCAACCCCCTGCATTACAATCCACTGCAGAATCATCTCATAGCATAATCTCATACAAAGAGCAGAGTCACTGACTCAGCAACCCAAATCAGGCACTCTATCTCCAAGAAGAGTGGCCATTGTGAGTTGATTCTGCCTAAATACTAGACGCTAATACAAGCCACTATTTATAGATAATAAAAACTGATTGTAGATTTGCTATACCTCTATCCTATAATAGTATGCGACCACTCAGCCCCAAACCTCCGTGCATTTCGAAACACTTCACAACCCGCTTCCAGCAGCATCACACCCGAGGAGTAGAGCCACTGACTCAGCTAGCCAAATCAGCGCCTCCATTTCCAAGAGCAGCGACTCTGCCTTGACACTGGAAGCTCAATCTATTTATTGATTATAAACTATGATCCAGGCCCAATTCAATTTCCCACCTATATGCGACTGGGATTACTCAACTCTCTGCATTTCAATGCTCTGCAGAATCATCTCATAGCACAATCTCATACAAAGAGCGGAGTCACTGACTCAGCAACCCAAATCAGGCACTCTATCTCCAAGAAGAGCGGCCATTGTGAGTTGATTCTGCCTAAATCCTAGACGCTAATACAAGCCACTATTTAAAGATTATAAAAACTGATCGTGGATTCGCTATACCTCTTACCTATAATAGCATGCGACTACTCAGCCCCACACCTTCCTGCATTTCGAAACACTTCACAAACTGCTTCCAGCAGCATCACAGCCGAGGAGTAGAGCCACAGACTCAGCTACCCAAATCAGCGCGTCCATTTCCAAGAGCAGCGACTCTGCCTTGACACTGCAAGCTCAATCTATTTATTGATTATAAACTATGATCCTGGCCCAATTCAACTTCCAACCGATATGCGACTGGGACTACTCAACCCCTTGCATTACAATCCACTGCAGAATCATCTCATTGCACAATCTCATACAAAGAGCGGGGTCGCTGACTCAGCAACCCAAATCAGGCCCTCTATCTACAAGAAGAGCGGTCATTGTGAGTTGATTTTGCCTCAATCCTAGACGCTAATACAAGCCACTATTTATAGTTTATAGAAACTGATAACTGATTCGCTATACCTCTAACCTATAAAAGCATGCGACTACTCAGCCCCAAACCTCCCTGCATTTCGAAACACTTCACAACCCGCTTCCAGCAGCATCACACCCAAGAAGTAGAGCCACTGACTCAGCTACCCAAATCAGCGACTCCATTTCCAAGAGCAGCGACTCTGCCTTGACACTGGAAGCTCATTCTATTTATTGATTATAAGCTATGATCCAGGCCCAATTCAACTTCCCACCTATATCAGACATGGGACTACTCAACCCCCTGCATTACAATCCACTGCAGAATCATCTCATAGCATAATCTCATACAAAGAGCAGAGTCACTGACTCAGCAACCCAAATCAGGCACTCTATCTCCAAGAAGAGTGGCCATTGTGAGTTGATTCTGCCTAAATACTAGACGCTAATACAAGCCACTATTTATAGATAATAAAAACTGATTGTAGATTTGCTATACCTCTATCCTATAATAGTATGCGACTACTCAGCCCCAAACCTCCGTGCATTTCGAAACACTTCACAACCCGCTTCCAGCAGCATCACACCCGAGGAGTAGAGCCACTGACTCAGCTAGCCAAATCAGCGCCTCCATTTCCAAGAGCAGCGACTCTGCCTTGACACTGGAAGCTCAATCTATTTATTGATTATAAACTATGATCCAGGCCCAATTCAATTTCCCACCTATATGCGACTGGGATTACTCAACTCTCTGCATTTCAATGCTCTGCAGAATCATCTTATAGCACAATCTCATACAAAGAGCGGAGTCACTGACTCAGCAACCCAAATCAGACACTCTATCTCCAAGAAGAGCGGCCATTGTGAGTTGATTCTGCCTAAATCCTAGACCATGGGTACTCGCAAACTTTCTCTCTGGGGCCAAATTTACAGTGTGGTTTGTGGCCGAGGGCCGCACCGGTGGGGGCGGGGTCAGTGGGGGAGGGGGGCGGGGCTAGAGCAAAAAAAAAATATGACCATGAGGTTGAACACAGGCCCCTGCAGCGGACGCCTTCGTCCACTGAGCCACCAGACCCAGCATACACACATCTCTCTCTATCTCTCTCTCTCGCTCTGTCTCCCTCTCTCTCTCTATCTCTCCCTCCCTCCCTCTCTCTATCTCTCCCTCCCTCCGTCTCTCTCCGTCTCTCTCCCTCCCTCTGTCTCCCTCCCTCTCCCTCTGTCTTCCTCTGTCTGTCTTCCTCTGTCTGTCTCCCTCTATATGTCTCCCTCCCTCTGTCTGTCGCCCTCCTCCCTCTGTCTGTCTCCCTCTGTCTGTCGCCCTCCTCCGTCTGTCTGTCTCCCTCTGTCTGTCGCCCTCCTCCCTCTGTCTGTCTCCCTCTGTCTGTCGCCCTCCTCCCTCTGTCTGCCTCCCTCTGTCTGTCGCCCTCCTCCCTCTCTCTGTCTCCCTCTCTCTCTGTCTCCCTCTCTCTGTCTCCCTCTCTCTCTGTCTCCCTCTCTGTCTCCCTCCCTCTGTCTCCCTCCCTCTGTCTCCCTCCCTCTCTCTCTGTCTCCCTCTGTCTGTCTCCCTCTGTCTCCCTCTGTCTGTCTCCCTCTCCCTCCCTCTGTCTCCCCCCTCTGTCTCCCCCTGACTCCCTCCCTCTGTCTCCCTCTGCCTCCCTCTGTCTCCCTCCCTCTGCCTCCCTCTCCCTCTCTCTCCCTCTGCCTCCCTCCCTCTGTCTCCCTCTCCCTCTGTCTGTCTCCCTCTGTCTGTCTCCCTCTGTCTGTCTCCCTCTGTCTGTCTGTCTCCCTCTGTCTGTCTGTTGCCCTCTGTCTCCCTCTGTTTCCCTCTCGGTCTCCCTCCCTCTCCCTCCCTCCCTCTCTGTCTCTCCCTCTCTGTCTCCCTCTCTCTGTCTCCCTCTCTCTGTCTCCCTCTCTCTCTCTGTCTCCCTCCCTCTGTCTCCCTCCCTCTGTCTCCCTCTGCCTCCCTCTGTCTCTCTCCCTCTGTTTCCCTCTCTGTCTCCCTCTCTCTGTCTCCCTCTCTCTGTCTCCCTCTCTCTGTCTCCCTCCCTCTGTCTGTTGCCCTCTGTCTCTCTCCCTCTGTTTCCCTCTCTGTCTCCCTCTCTCTCTGTCTCCCTCTCTCTCTGTCTCCCTCTCTCTGTCTCCCTCTCCCTCCCTCTGTCTCCCCCTGACTCCCTCCCTCTGCCTCCCTCTGTCTCCCTCTCCCTCTGCCTCCCTCTCTCTGTCTCCCTCCTTCTGTCTCCCTCTCTCTCTGTCTCCCTCTGTCTCCCTCTCCCTCTGTCTCCCTCTCTGTCTCCCTCTGTCTGTCTGTTGCCCTCTGTCTGTCTGTTGCCCTCTGTCTCCCTCTCTCTCCCTCTGTTTCCCTCTCTGTCTCCCTCCCTCTGTCTCCCTCTCTCTCTGTCTCCCTCTGTCTCACTCTCTCTCTGTCTCCCTCTGTCTCCCTCTCTGTCTCCCTCTGTCTGTCTCCCTCTGTCTGTCTGTCTCCCTCTGTCTGTCTCCCTCTGTATGTCTGTCTCCCTCTGTCTGTTGCCCTCTGTCTGTCTGTCTCTCCCTCTGTTTCCCTCTCTGTCTCCCTCCCTCTGTCTCCCTCTCTCTCTCTCTGTCTCCCTCTCTCTCTCTCCCCCTCTCTCTCTCTTGTCTCCCTCTCTTGTCTCCCTCTCTTGTCTCCCTCTCTTGTCTCCCTCTCTCTCCCTCCCTCCCTCTGTCTCCCTCCCTCTGTCTCTCCCTCTCTGTCTCCCTCTCCCTCCCTCTCCCTACCTCCCTCTGTCTCCCTCCCTCTGTCTGTAGCCCTCTGTCTCCCTCTGTCTCTGTCTCCCCTCTCTGTCTCTCTCCCTCTGTCTCCCTCCCTCTGTCTCCCTCCCTCTGTCTGTTGCCCTCTGTCTCTCTCCCTCTGTTTCCCTCTCTGTCTCCCTCTCTCTCTCTCTCTCCCTCTGTCTCCCTCTCTCTCTCTCTCCCTCTGTCTCCCTCTCTCTCTGTCTCCCTCTCTCTCTGTCTCCCTCTCTCTCTGTCTCCCTCCCTCTGTCTCCCTCTGTCTCCCTCCCTCTGTCTCCCTCCCTCTGTCTGTTGCCCTCTGTCTCTCTCCCTCTGTTTCCCTCTCTGTCTCCCTCTCTCTCTCTCTCTCCCTCTGTCTCCCTCTCTCTCCCTCTCTCTCTGTCTCCCTCTCTCTCTGGCTCCCTCTCTCTCTGTCTCCCTCTCTGTCTCCCTCCCTCTGTCTGTCTCCCTCTCTCTGTCTCCCTCCCTCTGTCTGTCTCCCTCTCTCTCTGTCACCCTCTGTCTCCCCCTCTCTGTCTCCCTCCCTCTGTCTGTCTCCCTCTCTCTGTCACCCTCTCTCTGTCACCTCGACCCGTGTGTGTGTCAGCCCAGGCTGAGACAGCTTCCCGGGCACACACACAGCCGCACCCGAGTACTTCACAGGTCTTTAAAAGACCATTCACTTGTTAATGAGGCTTTGTTGTATTTCACCTCTTAGCGCCCCTGCATCTCCACTCAGAGTGGCGATGCAGGGGCGCTAAGAAGAGGTGAAATACAACAAAGCCTCATTAACAAGTGAATAGTCTTTTAAAGAATCGCCCGGCCCCCATAGAGCGCTGCTGCAACCGGCGGTGTTTGCTGACACTTAAAAAAAACCAAAAAAAACACAGGTAGGATATCTGCAAGGTCCGCGGGCCGCCAAGGAAGGCTTGCCGGGCCGCTGGCGGCCCGCGGGCCGTACTATGAGAACCCGTGTCCTAGACGCTAATACAAGCCACTATTTAAAGATTATAAAAACTGATCGTGGATTCGCTATACCTCTAACCTATAATAGCATGCGACTACTCAGGCCCAATCCTCCCTGCATTTCGAAACACTTCACAACCCGCTTCCAGCAGCATCACACCCGAGGAGTAGAGCCACTGACTCAGCGACCCAAATCAGCGCCTCCATTTCCAAGAGCAGCGACTCTACCTTGACACTGGAAGCTCAACCTATTTATTGATTATAAACTATGATCTAGGTCCAATTCAGCTTCCCAACTATATGGGACTGGGACTACTCAACCCCCTGCATTACAATCCACTGCAGAATCATCTCATAGCACAATCTCAAACAAAGAGAGGAGTCACTGACTCAGCAACCCAAATCAGGCACTCTATCTCCAAGAAGAGCGGCCATTGTGAGTTGATTCTGCCTAAATCCTAGACGCTAATATAAGCCACTATTTATAGATTATAAAAACTGATTGTGGATTCGCTATACCTCTAACCTATAATAGTATGCAACTTCTCAGCCAAAAACCTGCCTGCATTTCGAAACACTTCACAACCCGCTTCCAGCAGCATCACACCCGAGGAGTAGAGCCACTGACTCAGCGACCCAAATCAGCGCCTCCATTTCCAAGAGCAGCGTCTCTACCTTGACACTGGAAGCTCAATCTATTTATTGATTATAAACTATGATCTAGGTCCAATTCAGCTTCCCAACTATATGGGACTGGGACTACTCAACCCCCTGCATTACAATCCACTGCAGAATCATCTCATAGCACAATCTCAAACAAAGAGAGGAGTCACTGACTCAGCAACCCAAATCAGGCACTCTATCTCCAAGAAGAGCGGCCATTGTGAGTTGATTCTGCCTAAATCCTAGACGCTAATATAAGCCACTATTTATAGATTATAAAAACTGATTGTGGATTCGCTATACCTCTAACCTATAATAGTATGCAACTTCTCAGCCAAAAACCTGCCTGCATTTCGAAACACTTCACAAACTGCTTCCAGCAGCATCACAACCGAGGAGTAGAGCCACTGACTCAGCTACCCAAATCAGCGCCTCCATTTCCAAGAGCAGCGACTCTGCCTTGACCCTGGAAGCTCAATCTATTTATTGATTATAAACTATGATAAAGGCCCAAATCAGCTTCCCAACTATCTGCGACTTGGACTACTCAAGCCCCTGCATTACAATCCACTGCAGAATCTTCTCATAGCACAATCTCATACAAAGAGCGGAGTCACTGACTCAGCAACCCAAATCAGGCACTCTATCTCCAAGAAGAGCGGCCATTGTGAGTTGATTCTGCCTAAATCCTAGACGCTAATATAAGCCACTATTTATAGATTATAAAAACTGATTGTGGATTCGCTATACCTCTAACCTATAATAGTATGCAACTTCTCAGCCAAAAACCTGCCTGCATTTCGAAACACTTCACAAACTGCTTCCAGCAGCATCACAACCGAGGAGTAGAGTCACTGACTCAGCAACCCAAATCAGGTACTCTATCTCCAAGAAGAGTGGCCATTGTGAGTTGATTCTGCCTAAATCCTTGACGCTGATGGAGCAGGGTAAATGAAAAAATTTTAACCTCCTACTAATTTACGTAAAATAATTAACATGTTCGTTTAAGTAAATAACCAACAATGTATGTTACATGTAACGGGTCAAAGGTAACACGCTATTTTTGTGTGCGAATTAATCAACTTATAATTGTTTACGTATCTAACATAACATAATATTTGCGTACTAATAAAATAATAAACGCATGATTTGTGCTTTTTAAATAAAACGTGTGGTTGCAAAATAAAGTGATGGTAAGTAAGGGACGGCTTTATATGTTGCTTTTTGCTAGGTAATACCTAATTGGGGTACGTAGAAAGACGGGAGGGAAACGAAAGGGTTTATATTCTTTATTTTAACAATATTTTGTTTATCTTTGAAAATAGTGCGCTTAGGCCTGTTGAGCAGCGATATAAAATGGCCGCCGTTTGCTAAAGTGCGCATGACCAAGAAACCATGTGATAGAGGAGAAAGGCTAAGAACAGGGATGAACACGTGATCGTGCTGAAAGTCTAAGATGAAAGTATGGTCAAGGCTATTGTGACCTTTCCGAGCAAGTGTGTGCCAAGATGATCAGCAAGAAGCGTGAGAAGTCAAACTGAATAAATGGACGGAACTATTGAAACTAAAAAGTATCAGAAAAAGATACAAATTGGACTGATCGAAACGGATGCGCAATGTCATGAACTGTGGGAAACGATGCAAGCTTGGACATTCCATAAAGAACTGGTTAAAACAAGGAAGTTTGATTAAAATATATGTGAACTTGACTGAACCAATGAGAGAGGATCGTACCATAAAGATGCAACATTTTTATTTAGTAAGCTAGAATTAGGGTATAAGAAGACCTACTCTTGGTGGGGAGGGGTTAGATGCTGGAGAGTTAGATGCGAGATGTTAGATGCTGGATGCTAGATGCTGTGGACGGAGATGCTGGAGAGGTAAATGCTGTAGACGGAGATTCTGTAGATGGGTGAAGTTGCGGTTGCTGAAGCTGACGAACTGATGCTGCTGCTGCTATTTTATATTTCTAGTTGAGTATAAGATGCTGTTTTTGGAGAACCTTTTTACTCCTGATAGATTTTTCATTTAGAGATATTAGTTTCCCAAGACAGATAGGTTGATCGTTTGGAGTTATTGCTATAATAAGCTAATTATTTTCCGTCTAATGAGTATGCTTTACTATTTCAATTTATTCTTAAAATGATGATAAATGTGATAATTTGAATAATAAGCTTAAAACTTATATAAACTTTATTATTCTTTAAACAAATGACTCAGTGATTCTTTAGCTCAATAATTAAGGTAAAATGTTAAAGAGTTTATTGTGATTGAGCTGGTCTTAATCACCATCAACTGATTCCTACTAGCTGGTCCATCGACCAATGAGCGGAATACCTTAAGGCAATGAGAAACATTATGTCGTGTTAAAAAGAGGTATCCCGTCTCCTTCCAGCGATTCGTTTTTCTCCTAGGTTAAGGACGGAGGAAATCCAGGGAATAAATGAGTAAGTGAATGTATATGCGGTGTTATGGGCCCCACCGTCATATGGATATAGTTTGTGTGTTGGAGGGATAAGTTGTACCTGGATGACCAAAGTATATAGGAGAAGAATTTTATTGTTAGCGCTGGATCAGATTTCTTGGTAGCAGAGTTATGGTTACTATAGATTAGTTTGGTGATTATTGATTATTGATTATTGATAAGTTCATGTCTAACACTTTATGTTGAGTCACGTTACGTTATATGTAAGTTTTCACGCTTCCGGGAAGTAGGAAGTGGAACACGTGTGGCAAGAGAAGTCACATGGAATAGTGCATTGTCTGAGTTCATATTGGTGATAACACAGGTTGTGTTATGATAGGGACATTTTCCGCATAAAAGGTGTGTAAGTGAAATAGTGACCGGTTTTCTTGTGAAACTCTGGCCTTAATTCTCAGGAGCAGTATAGTCTCCAAATGTGTTTTATCCCCAGAGAAACGGGTTTACCGCTTGCATGAAAGAAGGGTAAGGTAGAGGGAAGTGCTACTTTATCGGCGAAACGGAAAATTCTGTGGTAGGGTAGAGGTAAGCGCTGCCTACTGGAAAATACAGAGTTCTTGTGGAAATGGACAAAACTATCTCTTTTGTTTAGTGAATCAGACGATGGAAATGTGTTTTAAATATTGTAACTAACAAAGAATTGTTGAAAAAGAAATTGCCGATAAATTTTGTAAAGGAGGGGTTAAGAGCAGAACTGACGTAGACAAAAGCCGCGCTGGGATTTGACAGTGCGCTAGTCATACAAAAACAGGAGCAGAACTGACGTAGACAAAAGCCGCGCTGGGATTGGACAGTGCGCTGTAGACAGAAACCGCTCTGATTGGAGCGTTGGTGTGAATCGCGCTAGGATTGGTCGGATAGAATAGTGACGTGGAGGTTTGTGATTGGAGTGTTGGTGTGAGTCGCGCTAGCATTGGTTGGAATAACGCATAGAGAACAGTGTTGAATTGCGGACTTGTGAGGAGAGAAAGCGATTGTGAATCATGTCGTATTATGAATATGGTAGAGAAAAAACGTCGTGGGTGTCGAAAGTTAAGAACTTCTTTAAGAAGGACAAAAAGGTAGTGACTAGAGAGGGACAGATAATTCCTCCGCCGAAATCATCAGCTTCACACATGATGCTGAAATATGGATATCATACATGCATATGGTTGGAAAATTGGACGAAATATACCAAGAATGATGGAGCATTGGCTTTCCCTGAGAATGGTTCATTTAATGTAGCTGTACTATGGAATTTGAGAGAGAAGATGGCAATGTTAGAACCTAGACCTAGACCGACACAGTTTGAAGCTTTAACTGAATGGGAGGATGAAATGTATGAACGAGAGAGATTCAGAGGATTAAAGAATCATGAGTTTGTGCCTGGAAGATTATGGGGAGTAAATCATGAGGACAGAATAAAGCGTTGGAGATGTGCTAATATGACAGGAGGTTTGTTTCCAGCTTTTACCGTAGAGGAGGAAGCAAAGAGAAAGTGTACAGAGAAAAAGAAACATGTAGTTGTAGAAAAATATGGGTATGGTGGTAGTGAAACAGATGACGAATTGCTGGAAGATATTTTAAACAGAAACCCACCTCCATACCAACAGACTTCTGCGGTGGTGACACCTAATGCACCACTAATGGATACTGGGAGGAATAAAAATCCCGAACGAAGAGATGAGATAAATAGGTCACAAGATCAATTAAAAACTTCACAAAATGACGAGATAGAAAGTGACAATGCAACTGAATTAGCAAAAACCACAAGAGAATTGACAGAGAAGATAAGAGAATTGACAAAGAATATGGAAGCTGTAACGGTACCAGTGACAATAGGTCCAGTAATGCCAATTTTTGAGAATCAGAAAATTGATGAACGTTCTTTAGTGATTCCCATGAATTCACATTTGCAAAGTAAAAGAGAAGGGATGGAACTGAACAAGGAAGGTGCACACCAATTGGTTAGTACCTATAGACCAAGTCCACCTACTAATTTGACAATAAATGAGAATGAGTTCAGGAGAATACCTATGGTGACGGAGTCTGCATCAGGGACGCCAGAAAGAAGTAACAATTGGATAGAATTAAATAGTACGCCTGTAGGTCCGACTCCAGATGAGTTAAATGAATGAATGAAAACGCTAAAGTCAAAAGAAACAGAAGTAAAACCATTAGATGTAATTAGGTTAAAAATAGATATGGAAGAATTGATTTTAGGAACGATTGGTACAGAAAAATTAAAAAATTATCAGGATGATGAGATTATGTTTTTGTGCAAAAGTCTTACATGGAGAGCTAGGAATTTACATGACAAGTTAGAAGAGACAGCAAGTGAACTAGGAGTAGACGTTGCAAAAGTAAGAACGTTGCAGAAACCATACAGAGTAGATTTTTGTGAGAAAGATATAGAGAATCTGAGTACATCAGGAAGATTGACCCAGATAAAAGAGTTAATTGTTATACTGAGAAAATGGGGTGATGTGGATAGATGGAGAAATAGATGGACGAAAAATAATGAGAAAGTAACAGATAAAGCATCTTTGGCTTTTGCAGTGACAGATAAGGAACGAGTTGTAAGGGAGTACCCGATGAGAGAAACTCCAGGAGGAAGTTATGTGCATGTTCCATGGACTAGACAGGATATATTGTCATTTACAAATGATTTCCCGAAATTGAGAGAGAAACCAGTAGAATGGTACAGACAAGTGGAAAGATTTGTGAAGGTTTCAAAGGTGTTGTGGATAGATTTGGATGGATTATTTGACATAGTAGTGCCAGCTGATTTGTGGACAGAATGTAAGATTACTATTGATTGGCCAACTGTAGAATATCCAAGGAACGCTAAAACAGGAGCGCCAGGACCAGAAGTGATGAGGAAGTATGATCAAGTAATTACCTTTTTGAAGAATAAGATTCCACCTAAAGAAACAGATTGGGTAAAAATAGACAGAACCACGCAGGAAAGTAAAGAATCAGTGCATGCTTATTATGAACGGTTGTTGTTAGTTTTCAAACAGTATAGTGGTTATGAGACGCTAAGTGAGAAGGATATGAGTCATTTTATATATAGATTTGTTTATGGGTTAAAACCGGAGATAAGTGAGTTGATTAAACAGCATATGATTTGTTGGCAGAATAGCACAGTTGACGAGGTTTTGAGATATGATAAGTATTGTAGTGATGACATTGAGAGTAGACAGCGAAAATTGAAAGAAAAAGCCATGTGGGCACAAGTGAAAGTTGCAGAAAAGCAAGAAGCTCAATTGAATAATACTGGTAATGAAACAGGACAGGCTAGATCTCGACCAAATATAGGTAAGGGAAAAGGACAAATGAGCATAGATGAGGCAAAGAAAAAGTGGCCATGCCACAACCGCGGAAAGCTAGGGCATTGGAGAAACGAGTGTAAATTTCCACCAAAACCTAATACGGAAAATCAATCATTAAATTCACAGGTGCAGAGTGAGGTAGTTACTCAACAAAGTCAGGTGCCACAACCACCACTTCCCAAGAGTGTTAATCAACAGAAATACAGTACAGAAACAGGTTTCTACGGAGGAGAACAGGTAACAAAGTTGCCACGTGCAGCTGCCATTTCTCAATATTGGTTACGACAGGATGAGGATGAAACAGATGAAAGTTTCTGACGGTGACTAGGAGAGGGGGAAGAGTGCGTGCTTGGCGCAACTCTAGAGGTAGATCAGTCTGGTCCATTTGTGGATGGAGAAGTGAATGGTGCAAATGTAACATTCCTTGTGGACACTGGAGCTACCCGTTCTACTGTTAGGTCAGTGGAAATTCCAAACCTTCCTCTCTCAGGTGAACATATCCAAGTAGTTGGAGTTTCGAATCAGCAAATTAAGACGCCTCTTACTAAGCTAGTGGAGGTAAAGATTGGTCCATTTAGTGAAATGCACCGATTTGTGGTATGCAATTGTAGTCCCGTGAACTTATTAGGACGCGATCTATTGTGCAAGATGAATTGCACTATCTATTGTACTCCAGATGGAATTGCATTCCAGACCCCAGATGAGGATGTACTGTATAAAATGACAATGGTGAATTTAGAACCAGAAGTAAATGATTTGTTTCCTGTATTTGATGCAGAGAAAATCCCAATTGAATTAAAAGAGACAGTAAAAGAAGAAGTGTGGGACTTTACAGGAGAAGATATAGGATTAATGAAAGAAGTAGATCCTGTTAAAATAACAGTGAAAGAGGGAATGAGTTACTCAAATACGCCCCAGTATAAATTGACACCAGAAATAATTGAAGGAATAACGCCAGTAATAAATAAAATGGTTGAACAAGGGATTCTAAAAGAAATCATGAGCAGTCCATGTAATTCGCCAATAATGGGACTGAAAAAGCCAAATGGAACATATAGAATTGTACAGGATTTGAGGAAGGTAAACAAAATTGTTGTGCCTTGTTGCCCAATAGTACCGAACCCTGCTGTGATTCTATACCAGATTCCACGTGAAGCAGAATGGTACACAGTAATTGATTTATGTCATGCATTTTTCTCTATTCCATTACATCCAGATAGCCAGCCATTATTTGCGTTCAGATTCGGAGAGCGTATTTTGGCATGGTGCCGAATTCCTCAAGGGTATACAGAAAGCCCCTCAATCTTTAATCAGATTTTAAAGAAATCTTTGGAAGATTTAAAAATGCCAGAAAAGTCAGTGATGGTTCAGTATATCGATGACCTACTGGTGGCATCAAAAACGAAGGAAGCATGTGTCAATGATACAATTGCATTACTGAATCATTTAGCAAAAAGAGGACATAAAGTGTCCCCATCAAAATTGCAGTTTTGTCAACAAGAAGTCCAATATTTAGGGCATAAAATTGAGAAAGGAGTACGGAAGGTAACGACTGAAAGAATAAAGATGATTCAAGGAATGAGAGCTCCAATGACGCAAAGAGAGGTAAGAATGTTCCTGGGAATGGTTGGATATTGTCGGCAATGGATAAGCGGTTTTTCGCTGATTGCTAAACCGTTACAAAAACTGACAAAGAAGGATGTTAAAGATCCTTTTGAAATGAATGATGAGGAAATGAAAGCATTCAAAGAGCTGAAAAAGAAATTATGTGAAGCCCCTGTATTAGGAATGCCTGACTGAGAAAGATTTTGAGTTGTATTGCAGTGAAAGAGATGGATGTGCATTTTCCGTCTTGGTACAAAGACATGGAACTATGAAAAGACCAATTGCATATTTCTCAGCTGTTTTAGACCCTGTAGCAAAAGCGTTGCCTGGATGTTTGAAAGCAGTTGCTGCCACTTGTGTAAGTCTGGAACAGAGTGAAGGCATAGTGATGGGATATTCACTGAGAGTATTTGTTCCCCATTCTGTGGAGATTCTCTTGACAAGAACGAAAACACAATACATGACACATAGTCGGCTGACTAAGTATGAAAAAGTAATTTTAAGTGCAGATAATGTGACCATTGACAGATGTATGAGTGTGAATCCTTCAACATCATTGCCAGATGAAGAGAGTGTGATTGAAATGGATGAAGTAGATCACGATTGTCTGAATGTACTGGAATAGTGTACGAAACCAAGATCTGACATACGAGATGAGCCCTTAAAAGAATCAGACTATATTCTGTTTGTGGATGGCTCATGTTTAAGAACAAATGATGGAGTTCTAAGTGCAGCATATGCAGTTTGCACAGTAGCAACTGTTATGGAAGCATCTTGTCTGAAAGGGAGACGGTCTGCCAAAGTTGCAGAACTGATAGCTCTGACTCAAGCATGCAAATTGGGAAGAAATGTACGGGTTACGATTGTGACAGATAGCCAGTACGGCTTTGGGGTGGTGCATGACTTTGGTCAGATTTGGTCACAGAGAGGTTTCTTGACGTCTGCAGGAACACCAATTAGAAATGGAGACTTTGTGAAAAAGTTGCTTGAGGCGATACAGCTGCCTAAACAGATTGCTGTTGTGAAGTGCAACGCACACAAAAAGGGGGAAGACTACATAACTGTCGGTAATAAATATGCTGACGAGATTGCACAGTACTGTGCAAAGAATGTGGTTTCTTTGAACAAAAGTCGAGAAAGAGAGCATATTTCTTATACTTTGCTTTTTACTAACCCTGTTGAGACATGGGATGAGGTGAGACAGTTACAGGAAGCAGCAGATGATGAAGAAAAAGATACATGGATAAAAGCAGGATGCAGAAAACATGAGGAAAATGATGTTTGGGTTTATAGAGATGAGAGACCAGTTATGCCTGATAGCATGATTTCTGACATGGTGCGGATGTACCATGGACAAGCCCATATTGGGAGAGATTCAATGATCAGACTTTTTAGACAAACATGGTATAATCCAAAATTCAGAGCCATAGCTGAGAGTCTTTGTCAAAGATGTCTTATTTGTCAACAGTTAAATCCAGGAAGGAAGACAGTAGTGAGTCTAGGGACAATAGGACGAGAAGGAGGTCCGTTCACTAGAATATAAATGGATTTTATCGAAATGCCCCCGAGTAACAGACTAAGGTATGTCCTAGTGATCGTCTGTTTGTTTTCCCATTGGGTGGAGGCATACCCAACCAGAAGGAATGATGGAATCACGGTAGCAAAACTTATGCTGCGAGAATTCATTCCGAGGTATGGTTTTCCAGTCACGATTGAAACAGATAGAGGAACACATTTCCAAAATGAATTAGTTAAACTGATTTGTGAAGCACTTAGTATTAAACAGAAACTGCATTGTGCATACAGACCAGAGGCTTCTGGAATAGTAGAGCAAGTGAATGGAACAATTAAGAACAGGTTAGGAAAAATGTGTCAAGCTACAGGACTCAAATGGCCAGACGCCTTGCCATTAGTTTTAATGACAATCAGAAGTATTCCGGAAAGGAAAACTGGACTCAGTCCCCATGAAATAATTATGGGACGAGCAATGAGAAAAGCACATGTACCTGTCAACAAACTACTGACTATAACTGATGATCTAGTACTGGATTATTGCAAAGGATTGGCTGATGTGGTGCGTTCTGTGTTTCATCAGGTTGGACCGGATGCGACCACTCTTGAAAGAAAACCAGCACACGACTTGAATCCAGGAGATTGGGTCCGCATAAAAGTCCACAGGAGAAGAAACTGTTTGGTTCCTCGCTGGGACGAACCACGACAAGTGATCCTGGTGACAACCACTGCAGTCAAATGTGCAGGAGTGAAAAACTGGGTGCATGCCAGTCACACTATCAGAGTTCCAGAACCTGAAGATCGACATGTGAGTCGACATCTGGAAGTATTGGATAACAGTTCAGCATCAGAAGCAGAAGAAGAAACAGATAGGGTGCCAGAACCTGAAGATCGACCTGTAGGTCGACATCTGGAAGACCCAACTACGAGTGCAACGACAGATGAAATAGAGGAAATAGCTGAAGTTCCAGAACTTGAAGATCGACATGTGAGTCGACATCTGGAAATATCAGACACAAGTTCAGAATCTGATACAGACCATTCGGATTGTGAAGAAATTCTGAAAAGAAATTGGAGATTTGAAAGCATAAGAGAAGAAACAGAGCAAGAAGATAGTAACAGTGAACAACCAAGTACAAGTTGTGGTAGAAATTGATGCAGCGCGTACAATAAAAACTATTCTCCTCCTAGGTCACTTATCGGTCATCCAGGGGCAAACTATATTTTCTTACATCCACATGACGATGGGGCCCATAAACATCGCCTATCACACACGCACACACCTGGATTTCCTTTACACCTTTACGAAATTCTGTACTCCTAGGCGAAACATGAGAACTAAATGGAAAAACACCATTTATGTACCGCTGGAAGGAGCCGGGATATCTTATTACCTTAATCTATCGCTTTCTTTTAGTTATTTCTTAAGATATTCCTGCTCATTGTTTTGTCGATGAATCATTCATGTAAGAAATTAGTTCATAGTGATTAAGACCAGCTAAATCACAATAACCAATTACTGGTGTCACTATCATTTAGTAAAATAACCACTGAGTCGTTTGATTTAAAGAATCTTAAATTTTATATAATTTTAAATGCATGAGAAAGAATTTAGACTTTCTATTCAATTATTCATTCATTATTAATTCAAATATTTATTAAGCATAATCAGTTTTATTGCAGAAAGGAAATTTTTGTCATGAAGCAAAAACCCTAATTACCGGCCTACCTTCCTAATTTAGCCTAATGATTTCTAACCTAAGTTTAAGAATTAAAAATAACCTGATTCTCATACTCAACTGGAAAATTAAGACAGCAACAGAAACTTCAGCTCGTCAGCATCAGCTACCTGCAACCCGTCTCATCTAACAGTCTTTCAGCATCTCCCGCTCAGTAATGGATCGATCAGGACCACCAAGCACTGGAAGCCACCAACACCAACACCGACTCTGACTGCGACTCTCCCACTCCGATCGTGACTGTGACCCCCTCCCACTAAGAGTAGGCCCTCTTATACCCTAATTCTAACTTTGCTAACTAATTGTTGCAACATTAATAACACGCTTTTCTTTCATTGGTCCATTCATTTAATCTATTCATTCTTTAATCAAGTTCTCTCGGATCCAACTGGTCCTTGGAATGTATATGATCATTTCCTTTCTCACAGTTCAAGACATGTTTCCATCCGCTTCGATCAGTACAATTGTAACTTCTTTCGATACATTCGAGAACTCTGCAGGCATTGTCCTTTCACTTAAAATGGTTTCCCACGGTTCCTTGCTGATCACCACGGCACACTATCAGTTCAATTAGGTCACATCAGCCTTGACCATTCTCGCATCTTAGCCTCTCAGCCTCTCAGCAACATCACGAGGTTAGCTTTTCTCCAACTTTTTCTCCCTTGTCACGTGTTTCCCCGCACTTGCGCACTTCATTAACCGGCAGCCATTTTATATCGCCACTCGTTTATACTTAGAAGCACTATTTTGAAATAAACAAAACATAATTAAAATAGAGAAACATAGCCTTTTCGTTTCCCTCCCGTCATCTACGTACCCCAATTAGTTATTACCTAGCAGAAAGCAACATTTAAGCTGTTCCTTACTTACCATCACTATTGTTTTTGCAACGACACGTTTATTTTCTATGAAGCACAAATCATGCATTTATTATAAATTAGTACGTAATTATTTTTATGTTATAATTAGACACACAAACATTCGTTAATAGATTATTCAGCACGTATACTTGCGTATTACCCTTCCCCCACGTACAGTGTTGATTAATACATTTAAACGAACACTTTATTAATTATTTATAAAATTTGTTAGGGGTTAAAAAAATTATTTTCTCTGCTCCATCAACTCCCCCTTTGGTGATTTTTAAATCACCACATAAAACCCAAGTTATACTTCTTTTTCAGGCAGCATATGTCTTTCATCCTTTTGCTTTTTGTTAGTTACACATCTGTTTCCCTTTCATCTTGTCTTCTTGTCTCCTTATACATGTTTTCTTTCATTTTCTCTAACTCTATTTCACCCATTTCTCTCTCTCTTTCTTTCATCATTCTGTTAATTCTTTTTATCTTATTTTGTCTTACTTTTCTTTTTATACACGTTATTACAATTTTCAACACCATGGCTAACAATATTACTACAGTTGCTATTATTATAATTTTCCCTATCATTAGTCTACTCATTCTGGTCAACCAATTTGCTACGGAAGAAAACCCTCTACCAAGTTTTCCCAAGACACTTTCAACCTCCAGTGGAACTAGTTCTTTGTGCAAATTTGTAATATTTGTAATATACTTCTGTATATTTTCACTTTTATCAGGAATGTAAGTGCAACAATGTTGGACTTTCAGCATTCCACAGACTCCACCCTCTTTTGCCAAAAGAATATCAAGGGCAAGCCGATTTTGCATCACCATAGCTCTCATGGCAACCATTTCGGTATTTACCATCAAGAACCCTCCCGCAGTATCTGTAGACAAACGATCTACTACTGTGGATAACTTCCGAATTTTAAATGCATTCAAAGATATTCCCACTGCTGGTATTAATGCTCCAAAAATATCACCTACAATTTCTGAAAAACTTTCCCTCTTTCTACGTGTAAAGCTATTAATCATCTTGTATGTTCCCTTTTCTTCTCTGTCCATATGAACATTTTTTGGAAAGACCAGGCCTACATAGCAAGTTCCATACCAATGGTCCGGTAACCTGTAATAAGCTCTATTCCCACAAATATAATAGATACCTGGAAATATTGGATCTTTTCCACCTTTGAATCCCCAACCTCCCAAAATTTGATAATTGTCATGGCAGATACTGGAACCTACAAAGTAATTGTCATAGACTGTCTTATTTCTCCTAATACACAACTTTCCTGTTTGCGGCCAATCTAATGTCATTGCTGCATTTATCTTTTTCCCTTCATGATTTCCTTCCTCAAACGTCCATAGATGTGTTCCTTCCTCTTTTATTGCTTCTTTTGAAATTTCATTTTTCTTTCTTCAACCATTTCTAAAAATACCTTTTCTTCTTTCTTTAACTCACAGGTAAGGTTGTTATTAACTATTTCTTCTAACGTTAATTTTCTATGTTCTAGAAAGAATTCTCCTAAAACTTTTGCTGGTTTTACTTTGTTAAGTTCTGGTACTACTGGAACATTTGCAAAAATCTTATCTATATCAGTATAATAAGACTCTAATCTACCTGTTTTATAAAATAAACTTGCTATTACACTACAGGTTATTCCATAAGTTAGAGGTAGGTGATGATAAGTCACACCTTCTGACACTGATGCAGGCAACTGCATACAAACATAACAATCTCTCACATCCATTGTCTCTACATATTCGTACAACAATTTTGTAAAAACATTTTTAGAAAAGTCTGTTACTGACTTATCCTTATGTAATTCTGCACTACTTTTTAAAATAACTGGTTCTTTAATATTAGTTTCTTTTTCTGGTTTAGTATCATTCTTATCTTCTATTACAGCTAAACTAATAGGAATTGTGATTGCTAAAACTATCCATACGGTCATTAATAAACCTGTACAAAAGCAGCACATTTTACACCATCTTTTTACAAACTCACATTTATCTCTTCTATCCCTAGTATTTTCCATTTTGCTTTTATCTATTTGTTAAGTTTCAGAAAATTGTGTCACTACACCTCAGAAATGACTTAGATGCCACTCTGCTTTCAAAAAGTCTTTGCTTGGTACTTTCTTTTAATTCTCTCCAGAATTCTTTCGTTGTCACATCCGGTGATTTGTCATATCCAGTAAAATTGTCATGTCCGGCAGAAGCACTATAAGTCTTCACTTCAGGTTTGTTGCATCTCACCTTTACCCATTCGATTTCTTAGTCTCGGGTTCTCGTGAGTGTTTCCTTCTTCTTTGTAATCCGTCAATGCGATATATAGCCACTCAGGTGACTTGTATTTTGCATTCACTTTCTTAGTTCTTTTAGACTTTTGCAGTCGTTTTCCACTTGGCTTTTCTTGTCCCTTTTGACTTGTTATTTCATTCACTTGTTCAGCACTTTGTTCTCCTGTTCTTATTATTCTATATCTCAGTTTTCTTATATAGTTGCTGGGCCAATTATCTCCTTTTCTTGGCCTTTTGGCTTCACCTTCTTTTTCTTCTCTTTCTGATTTCCAATTTCTTTTTCTTGATTCAGTTTTTGTTTTCTCCTCTTCTCCACTCTCTTCAGATTCGGTTTCAACTTTTCACTATTGTCTCTTATTTTGAAGCTTATGATCTCGTCGTCTCTTACTGGTGGATCTGTTTTCTCCTTCCTGTGTTCCCTTATTACTGTCCCTCCTCGGTGTTCTTCCGATTTGGTGTTTTCCTCACTCTCTACTTCTAAATTTTCCTGTTCTTTTGTTTCTCTATCTGTCCCTATTGCTCCTCGGGGTTCTTCTCGATTCTCTAACCTTTTGTGTACTTCTTTCCCTACTTCGTCTATTAATATTATTTCTGAAGGATTTCCACCATAACTTGTACTTGGTTGCTCATCTAGATCATTTTCTTGTTCATTTTCTTCTCTAATTGGTTCATAACCCCAAGTTCTCCTTCGAAATTCCTCACAATTTGCAACTGAATCATCAGATCCTGAACTTGTATCAGATATTTCCAGATGTCGACTTACAGGTCGATCTTCAGGTTCTGGAATTTCTGATTTTCTTCCTTCTTCTTCTTCCTCCTCTTCTTCTCTAGAGGTGCTCGCAGTTGGGGTTTCCAGATGTCGACTTTCAGGTCGATCTTCAAGTTCTGGCACCCTTTCTCTTATTCCTGTTATCCCAGTCGTTAAACTTTTATCCCACACTTCCAGACGTCGACTCACATGCCGATCAGTAGGTTCTTGAACTCTGAGTGTGTGGCTGGCATGGACCCAGTTCTTTACTCCTGCACACTTGACTGCAGTCGTTGTCACTAGGATTACCTGTCGTGGCTCGTCCCAGCGAGGAACTAGACAGTTTCTTCTCCTGTGGATTTTTATGCGGACCCAGTCTCCTGGATTCAAGTCGTGGGCTGGTTTTCTTTCAAGAGTGGTCGCATCCGGTCCAACCTGATGAAACACAGAACGTACCACATCAGCCAGTCCCTTGCAATAATCCAGTACTAGATCATCAGTTATAGTCAATAACTTGTTGACAGGTACTTGTGCTTGTCTCATTGCTCGTCCCATGATCATCTCATGAGGACTAAGTCCAGTTTTCTTTTCAGGGATGCTTCTGATGGTCATCAGAACAAGGGGCAGTGCATCTGGCCATTTCAGTCCTGTAGCTTGACACATTTTTCCTAATCTGTTCTTAATTGTTCCATTAATTTGCTCTACTACCCCAGAAGCCTCTGGTCTGTATGCACAATGTAGTTTTTGTTTAATACTTAATGCTTCACAAATCAATTGGATCAACTCATTTTGAAAATGTGTTCCTCTATCTGTCTCAACCGTGACTGGAAAACCATACCTTGGAATGAACTCTCGCAGCATAAGTTTTGCCACCGTTGTTCCATCATTCCTTCTAGTGGGGTATGCCTCCACCCAACGAGAAAACAAACAGACGACCACTAGAACATATTTTAGTCTGTTACAAGGGGGCATTTCGATAAAGTCCAATTGCATTCTAGTGAACGGACCTCCTTCTCGTCCTATTGTTCCTAGACTTACTACTGTCTTTCTTCCTGGATTAAACTGCTGACAAATAAGACATCTTTGACAAAGGCTTTCAGCTATCGCTCTGAATTTTGGGTTATACCAGGTTTGTCTGAAAAGTCTGATCATTGCATCTCTCCCAATATGAGCTTGTCCATGGTACATCCGTGCCATGTCTGCAATCATGCTATCAGGCATAACTGGTCTTTCATCTCTGTACACCCACACACCATTATTTTCCTGTCTTCTGCATCCTGCTTTTATCCAGTAATCTTTTTCCTCATCATTTGCAGCTTCCTGTAACTGTCTCACTTCATCCCATGTCTCGACAGTGTTAGTAAAAGCAAAGGAGAAGAGATATGCTCCCTTTCTCTATTCTTATTCAGGGACACCATGTTCTCTGCACAATATTTGGCGATCTCATCAGCATAGTTGTTTCCAACAGCTATGTAATCTTCGTTTTTCTTATGTGCCTTGCACTTCACTACAGCTATTTGTTTAGGCAGCTGTATCGCCTCAAGCAGCTTTTTAACAAAATCTCCATTTCTGATAGGTGTTCCTGCAGACGTCAAGAAACCTCTTTGTGACCAAATCTGACCGAAGTCATGCACAATACCGAAACCATATTGGCTATCGGTCACAATCGTAACTCGCACATTTCTTCCCAATTTACATGCTTGAATCAAAGCAATTAGTTCCGCAACTTGTGCAGACCTTATTCCTTTCAGACAAGACGCTTCCATCACAGTTGCCACTGTGCACACTGCGTAAGCTGCGCTTAAAACTCCTTCTTTCGTTCTCAAACATGAGCCATCCACAAACATGACATAATCTGATTCCTTTAACGGTTCATCTTTTATGTCAGCCCTTGGTTTTGTGCAATATTCCAGCACATTCAGACAATCATGATCTACTTCGTCTTGTTCAATTATACTCTCTTCATCTGGCAATGATGTTGAAGGATTCACATTCTTGCATCTATCTATGGTCACATTTTCAGCACTCAAGATTACTTTTTCGTACTTAGTCAGCCGACTATGTGTCATGTACTGTGTTTTTGTTCTTGTCTAAAGAATTTCTACTGAATGGGGAACATATACTCTCAGTGGATACCCCATCACTATACCTTCACTTTGTTCCAGACTTACACAAGTAGCAGCAACTGCTTTCAGACATCCGGGCAATGCTTTTGCTATAGGATCTAAAACAGCTGAAAAATAAGCAATTGGTCTCTTCATTGTTCCATGTTTTTGTACCAGTACTGAAAACGCACATCCATCTCTTTCACTGCAGTACAGTTCAAAATCCTTCTCATAATCAGGCATGCCTAAAGCAGGGGCCTCACACAATTTCTTTTTCAACTCTTTGAAATATTTCATTTCTTCGTTATTTAACTCAAAAGGGTCTCTTACATCTTTCTTGGTCAATTTTTGTAATGGTTTTGCAATCAAAGAGAAACCACTTATCCATTGTCGGCAATATCCAACCATTCCCAGAAACATTCTTACCTCTCTTTGCGTCATTGGTGCTCTCATTCCTTGAATCATTCTTACTCTTTCTGTCGCTATCTTTCGCACTCCTTTCTCAATTTTATGCCCTAAATATTGAACTTCTTTTTGGCAAAATTGCAATTTTGAAGGGGACACTTTATGTCCTCTTTTCTCTAGATGGTTCAGTAAAGCAATTGTATCACTTACACATGCTTCTTTTGTTTTCGATGCCACCAATAGGTCATCGATATACTGCACCATCACAGACTTTTCTGGCATTTTCAAATCTTCCAGACATTTCTTTAGAATCTGATTAAAGATTGAGGGGCTTTCTGTATACCCCTGAGGAATTCAGCACCATGCCAAAATACGCTCTCCGAACCGGAACGCAAATAATGGCTGGCTATCTGGATGCAAAGGAATAGAGAAAATGCGTGACACAAATCTATCACTGTGTACCACTCAGCTTCGTGTGGAATTTGATATAGAATTACTGCAGGGTTTGGCACTATTGGACAACAGGGCACAACTATTTTGTTGATCTTTCTCAAATCCTGTACTATTCTATATGTTCCGTTTGGCTTTTTCAGTCCCATAATAGGTGAATTACATGGACTGCTCATTATTTCTTTTAGAATTCCCTGTTCAATCATTTTATTTATTACAGGAGTTATTCCTTCAATTATTTCTGGAGTTAATTTGTACTGTGGCGTATTTGGGTAAGTTGTTCCTTCTTTTACTGTTACTTTTACGGGATCAACTTCTTTCATTAATCCAATATCTTCTCCTGTAAAATCCCACACATTTTCTTTCACTGTAATTTTTAGTTCTTCTGGAAGTTTTTCTGCATCAAATGCAGGAAACAAACCATTCATTTCAGGTTCCTGATTCATCAAAGTTACTTTATACAATACATCTTCGTCTGAGGTCTGAAATCCAATTCCATCTGGTGTACAATAAATTGTGCAATTCATCTTGCACAAGAGGTCACGACCTAAAAGATTTACAGGACTACAATCGCACACTACAAATCTATGCATTTTGCTAAAAGAACCAATTTTTACTTCCACTAATTCAGTAAGTGGTGTTTTAATCTGCTGATTTGCTACTCCTACTACTTGGATGTATTCACCTGAGAGAGGAAGGTTTGGAATTTCCACTGATCTAACAGTAGAACGGGTAGCTCCAGTATCGACAAGGAATGTTACATTTGCACCATTCACTTCTCCATCCACAAAGGGACCAGACTGATCTACCTCTAGAGTTGCGCCAAGTACGCACTCTTTTCCCTCTCCTGGGCACCGTCAGAAACTTTCATCCAGCTCATCCTCACTCTGACGTAACCAATACTGAGAAATGTTAGCTGCTCGCGGCAACTGTGTTACCTGCTCTCCTCCGTAGAATCCTGTTTCTGTACTGTATCTTTGCTGGTTAACAGTGTTGGGAAGTGGTGGTTGCGGCACCTGACTTTGTTGAACAACTACCTCATTCTGCACCTGTGGAGTTAATGATTGATTTTCCGGATAAGGTTTAGGTGGGAACTTACACTCGTTTCTCCAATGCCCTAATTTTCCGCAATTATGACAGGGCCATTTCTTCTTTGCCTCCTCTAGACTCACTTGACCTTTCCCTTTACCTATGTTAGGTCGCGTTTTATTCTGTCCTGTTTCATTCCCACTATTATTATCCAATTGAGCTTCTTGTTTTTCTGCCACTTTCACCTGTGCCCACATTGCCTTCTCTTTCAATTTACGCTGTCTACTCTCAATATCATCACTGCAATACTTAGCATACCTCAGCACCTCGTCTACTGTGCCATTCTGCCAATTAATCATATGCTGTTTAATCATTTCACTAATCTCTGGTTTCAACCCAAACACAAATCTGTATACGAAATGACTCATATCTTTTTCACTTAACTCCTCATATCCACTATACTGTTTGAAAACCAACAATAACCTTTCATAGTATGCATGTACAGACTCTTTACTTTCCTGTGTAGTTCTATCAATTTTCACCCAATCTGTTTCTTTAGGAGGAATTTAATTTTTCAAAAAGGTAATCACCTTATCATACTTCTTCATCACCTCAGGACCTGGAGCTCCTGTCTTAGGATCTCTTGGATATTCTGTAGTTGGCCAGTCAACTGTAATCTTACACTCTGACCATAAATCAGTTGGTACCACTATGTCAAATAATCCATCTAAATCTATCCACAATACTTTTGAAACCTTTACAAACCTCTCTACTTGTCGGTACCATTCAACTGGTTTCTCTCTTAGCTTCGGAAAGTCATTTGTGAATGACAGGATATCCTGCCTAGTCCAGGGAACATGCACATAACTACCACCTGGAGTTTCTCTCATAGGGTATTCTCTGGAAACAGGTTCTTTTTCAGTTATCATAAAAGCCAAAGAAGCTTTGTCTGTAGTTTTCTCATTCTTCTTTGTCCATCTAACCTTCCATCTGTCCACATCACCCCATTTTCTCAGTAACACAATTAACTCTTTTATCTGTGTCAGCCTTCCTGCCGTGTTCAAATTTTCAATATCTTTTTCACAAAAGTCTACTCTATAGGGTTTCTGCAATGTTTTCACTTTCGCAAAGTCTATTCCAATTTCACTGGCTACCTCTTCTAGTTTGTCATGTAAATTCTTTGCTCTCCATGTAATACTTTTGCACAGAAACATTATTTCATCATCCTGGTAATTTTTTATCTTTTCTGTACCAATCGTTCCTAGAATTAATTCTTCCATGTCAATTTTTAACCTAATTACATCTAATGGTTTTTCTTCTGGTTCTTTTATTTTAAATGCCTTCATCCACTCATTTAACTCATCAGGAGTTGGATCTATGGGTGTATTATTTAGTTCTATCCAATTACCACTCTTTTCAGGAGTCTCTGTTGCAGATTCTGTTACCATATGCATTTTCCTACCATTGCACTCATTCACAGTCAAATTTGTAGGTGGACTTGGTCTGTAAGGAATAGCCAAATTACTTGTACTTGCACTTGGTTCCATCCTTTCTTTTTCTCTCTGAAATTGTGAACTCATGGGAATCACTAAAGATCGTTCATCAATTTTCTGATTCTCAAAAACTGGTATTACTGGACTTATTGTTACAGGCACAGTCACTGCTTCCATATTTTTCGTTAATTCTCTAATCTTCTCAGTTAGTTCTTTTGTTGTCCTTGCTAATTCGCTTGCATTGTCGCTTTCTATTCCTTCATTTTGTGAAGTTCTCATTTGATCTTGTGACCTATTTATTTCAATTCTTTTTTCCGGACTTTTATTTCGCATAGTCTCTCTTAGCGGCGCATTTGGTGTCACCACTGTAGAACTCTGCTGATACGGAGGTGGATTTCTATTTAAAATATCTTCCAACAATTCATCATCCGTTTCGCTCTCATGCATATATTTTTCCCTCTCCATATGTTTCTTTTTCTCAGTACGTTTTCTCTTAGTCTCTTCCTCAACTGTAAAAGCTGGAAACAAACCTCCTGTCATGTTAGCACATCTCCAACGTTTTATTCTATCCTCATGATTTATTCCCCACATTCTTCCAGGCATAAACTCATGATCTCTTAAACCTCTGAATCTCTCTCGCTCATACATCTCATCCTCCCATTCTGTCAACGCTTCAAACTGTGTCGGTCTAGGTCTAGGTTCTAGATTTGTCATCTTTTCTCGCAAATTTCGCAAAACCGCTACACTAAATGAACCATTCTCAGGGAAAGCTAATGCACCATCATTCTTCGTATACTTTGCCCAATTTTCCAACCATATGCATGTATGATATCCATATTTCAGCATCATATGTGAAGCTGCTGATTTCGGCGGAGGAATTACTTGTCCCTCTCTAGTCACAACCTTTTTGTCTTTCTTAAAGAAATTCTTTATTTTTGTTGTCCATGACGTTCTCTCCCTTTCATACTCATAATACGGCATGTTTTTGATTGGTTTTCTCTTCAAACCAACACTGTTCCGTGTACGGAACTTTTAACCAATTACAGCGCGATTCACACTAACGCACCAATCAGAACAATTCCCTTCGTCCGCGAACCAACCAATCCTAGCGCGGCATTTTTCTACGTCACTCCTGACTCTGTGTTCACGTGACTAGCGCACTATCCAATCCTAGCGCTGCACTATTTCTACGTCACTCCTGCTCTTTTACCCCTCCTTTACAAAATTTATCGGCAATTTTCTTTTCACTGTTTTCTTCGTTAGTTACAACAATTAAAACAATTCCATAGTCTGATTCGCTAAACAAAAGTGACAGCTTTGTCCTTTTACACAAGAATCCTGTATTTCCAGTAGGCAGCGCTTACCTCTACCCTACCACAGAATTATTAACTCTCGCCGATAAAGTAGCACTTCCCTCTACCTTACCCTTCTTTCAAGCAAACAATTTACTCGTTTCTCTGGGGATAAGACACATGTGGAGACTAGGCTCCTGAGAATTAAGGCCAAAGTTTCACAAGAAAACGTGATTTGCTATTTCAGTTACACACCTTTCGTACAGAAAATCCCTAACATAACACAACTTGTGTTATTACCAAAATGAATTCAGACCATGTACCAAATTCCATGTGACTTCTCTTGCCACACGTGTTCCACTTCCTACATCCCAGAAGCGTGAAAACTCACATATAACATAACACGACTCAACATATAGTATTAGTCGTAATAAAAAATAATCAATAATCAATAACCAATAATCACTAAACTAATCTATAGAAAACCATAACTCTGCTACCAAGAAATCTGATGCAGCGCGTACAATAAAAACTATTCTCCTCCTAGGTCACTTATCGGTCATCCAGGGGCAAACTATATTTTCTTACATCCACATGACGATGGGGCCCATAAACATCGCCTATCACACACGCACACACCTGGATTTCCTTTACACCTTTACGAAATTCTGTACTCCTAGGAGAAACATGAGAACTAAATGGAAAAACACCATTTATGTACCCCTGGAAGGAGCCGGGATATCTTATTACCTTAATCTATCGCTTTCTTTTAGTTATTTCTTAAGAAATTCCTGCTCATTGTTTTGTCGATGAATCATTCATGTAAGAAATTAGTTCATAGTGATTAAGACCAGCTAAATCACAATAACCAATTACTGGTGTCACAATCATTTAGTAAAATAACTACTGAGTCGTTTGATTTAAAGAATCTTACATTTTATATAATTTTAAATGCATGAGAAAGAATTTAGACTTTTTATTCAATTATTCATTCATTATTAATTCAAATATTTATTAAGCATAATCAGTTTTATTGCAGAAAGGAAATTTTTGTCATGAAGCAAAAACCCTAATTACCTGCCTACCTTCCTAATTTATCCTAATGATTTCTAACCTATGTTTAAGAATTAAAAATAACCTGATTCTCATACTCAACTGGAAAATTAAGACAGCAACAGAAACTTCAGCTCGTCAGCATCAGCTACCTGCAACCCGTCTCATCTAACAGTCTTTCAGCATCTCCCGCTCAGTAATGGATCAATCAGGACCACCAAGCACTGGAAGCCACCAACACCAACACCGACTCTGACTGCGACTCTCCAACTCCGATCGTGACTGTGACCCCCTCCCACTAAGAGTAGGCCCTCTTATACCCTAATTCTAACTTTGCTAACTAATTGTTGCAACATTAATAACACGCTTTTCTTTCATTGGTCCATTCATTTCATCTATTCATTCTTTAATCAAGTTCTCTCGGATCCAACTGGTCCTTGGAATGTATATGATCATTTCCTTTCTCACAGTTCAAGACATGTTTCCATCCGCTTCGATCAGTACATTTGTAACTTCTTTCGATACATTCGAGAACTCTGCAGGCATTGTCCTTTCTCTTAAAATGGTTTCCCACGGTTCCTTGCTGATCACCACGGCACACTATCAGTTCAATTAGGTCACATCAGCCTTGACCATTCTCGCATCTTAGCCTCTCAGCAACATCACGAGGTTAGCTTTTCTCCAACTTTTTCTCCCTTGTCACGTGTTTCCTCGCTCTTGCGCACTTCATTAACCGGCAGCCATTTTATATCGCCACTCGTTTATACTTAGAAGCACTATTTTGAAATAAACAAAACATAATTAAAATAGAGAAACATAGCCTTTTCGTTTCCCTCCCATCATCTACGTACCCCAATTAGTTATTACCTAGCAGAAAGCAACATTTAAGCTGTTCCTTACTTACCATCACTATTGTTTTTGCAACGACACGTTTATTTTCTATGAAGCACAAATCATGCATTTATTATAAATTAGTACGTAATTATTTTTATGTTATAATTAGACACACAAACATTCGTTAATAGATTATTCAGCACGTATACTTGCGTATTACCCTTCCCCCACGTACAGTGTTGATTAATACATTTACAAACACTTTATTAATTATTTATAAAATTTGTTAGGGGTTAAAAAATTTATTTTCTCTGCTCCATCAAAATCCTTCAGAGATAATATTAATAGATGAAGAAGGGAGAGTTTCAACCAGAAAGTTAGAAAAATCGGAAGATCCCGAGGAGCAATAGGGACAGATAGCAAAACAAAAGAACAGGGAAATTTAGAAACAGATAGAGAAATTGACACAAATTCGGAAGAACCTCGAGGAGGGTCAGAAATAGGAGAACGAAGGAAAATAAGAAAAGAACCACAAGTAAAGGAAGAAAATGAAATTATAAGATTCAGAATAAGAGACAATAAAGCAAAAACTGAAACAGAGTCTGAAGAAAGTGAAGAAGAAAGAAACCAAAAACTAGGGTCAAGAAAAAGGAATTGGAAAACAGAAAGAGAGGAAAAAGGAAGTGAGGCAAAAAGGCCAAGAAAAGGAGACAATTGGCCCAACGAAGTAAGAAAGCTAAGATACAGAATCATAAGGTTAGATGGAAAAAGTGCTGAACAAGTGAATGAAATAAGCCAGAAAGAGCAAGAAAAACAAGGTGGAAAACACTTGCAGAAAACAAAAAGAGTAAAGAAGGTAAATCAGAAGTATAGATCACCTGAATGGTTGTATCTTGCCTTGACTGACATCAAAGACGAAAGGAACACTCACGAAAACCAAGAACACAGAAACCTAATAGATGAAGGTGAAATGCAACAAACTTGAAGAAATTTAAAGAAATTTCTACCGGACTTGACAAAACACTAGATATGACGAATTTCTACCGGATTTGACAAAATACTGATTCTGACAAAGAAAGAATTCTGAAAAGAATTAAAAGAAAGTACCAAGCAAAAACATAAACATTGGAGTGCAGAGTGGCTAATAAGTCATTTCTGAGGTGTAGTGACACAATTTTCTGGAAAATAAATAGATAAAGATTATAAAACAAAATGGAGAATACTAGAAATAGAAAATGTAAATGTGAGTTTTTAAGTAGATGGTGTAAGATGTGCTTCTTTTGTACAGGATTATTAATGACAGTATGGGTGGTTCTAGCAATCACTATTCCAATTAGTTTAGCTGTAATAGAAACGTCTAATAAAACAGAGAAAGAAAAAGGAGCTAACACTGAGGAACCAGTTGTATTAAAAAGTAGTGCAGAGTTACATAAAGATAAATCAATAACAGATTTGTCAAAGAATGTTTTTACTAAATTATTATATGAGTATGTAGAAACAATGGATGTAAGAGATTGCTATGTTTGTATGCAATTGCCTGCGTCTGTAGCAGAAGGTATGACTTATCATCATCTTCCTTTGACGTATGGAATAACATGTAGTGTTTTAGCAAGTTTATTTTATAAAACAGGTAGATTAGAATATTATTATACTGACGTAGATAAGATTTTTGCGAAAGTTCCTTAGTTCCCGAGCTAAATAAAATAAAAGAGGGAAAAACATTTGGTGAATATTTTTTAGAAGATAAGATTTTAACATTAGAGAATATAGTTGAAAATAACCTTACCTGTGAGTTAAAGAAGGAAGAAAAAGTATTTTTAGAGATGGTTGAAGAAAGAAGAGTGAAATTTCAAAGAAAAGTGATAGAAGAGACAAAAACACCTCTTTGGGTGTTTGAGGAAGACAATCATGACAAGAAAAAGACAAATGCAGCTATGACTCTGGATTGGCCCCAACAGGGAAGGTTGTGCATTAGAAGAAATAAAACAAGATATGACAATTATTTTGTGGGTTCCAGTATTTGCCATGACAATTATCAAATTTTAGGTGGATGGGGATTCAAAGGGGGAAAAGATCCAATATTTCCAGGGATCTATTATGTTTGCGGTAATAGGGCTTATTACAGGTTGCCGGACCATTGGTATGGGTCATGTTATTTAGGCCTGGTCTTTCCAAAGATTTTTCATATGGATAGAAAAGAAAAAGGAACACACAAAATGATAAATACCTTTACACGTAGAAAAAGGGAACGTTTTTCAGAAATAGTAGGTGATATTTTTGGTGCATTGATACCAGCAGTGGGAATATCTTTGAATGCATTTAAAATTCGGAAATTATCCACAGTGGTAGATCGTTTATCTACAAATACTGCTGGAGGGTTGTTGATGGTAAATACCGAGATGGTTGCCATGAGAGCTATGGTGATGCAAAATCGACTTGCCCTTGACATTCTTTTGGCAAAAGAGGGTGGAGTCTGTGGAATGCTGAAAGTCCAACATTGTTGCACTTACAATCCAGACAAAAGTGAAAATATACAAAAGTATATAAAGAATATTACAAGTTTGCACAAAGAACTTGTTCCACTGGAGGTTGAAAGTGCTTTTGGAAAACTTGGTAAAGGGTTTTCTTCAGTAATAAATTGGTTAACAAGAATGAGTGGATTAATAATAGGGAAAGTTATAATAATAGCAACCATGATAATAATAATAAGTTTAGTGCTGAAGCTTGTAATTACATGTATAAAGAAAAGAAGAAAACAGAATAAAATAGAAAGAGAAAACAAGATAAACAGAGAGAGAGAGAGAGAGAAATGGGCGAAATAGAGCTAGAAGAGATAAAAGAGAATATGTACAAGAAAACGAAGAGACAAGTTGAAAGGGATACTGTTGTGTAAACTAACGAAAGCAAATGGATAAAAGATATATGCTGTCTGAGAAAATTGTATAACTTGGGTTTTGTGGTGATATTAAAAATCACCAAAGGGGGGAGTTGATGGAGCAGGGTAAATGAAAATTTTTTAACCTCCTACTAATTTACGTAAAATAATTAACATGTTCGTTTAAGTAAATAACCAACAATGTATGTTACATGTAACGGGTCAAAGGTAACACGCTATTTTTGTGTGCGAATTAATCAACTTATAATTGTTTACGTATCTAACATAACATAATATTTGCGTACTAATAAAATAATAAACGCATGATTTGTGCTTTTTAACCGGTTAACTGCTTAGAACGTTCCGCGCCAGTGCGGAACGTTCTATTAAGCGGGCGGGGCCGCGTCGGCCAACGGACGTGCGCAGCACTACCGAGGTAGTGCTCGCGACGGCCATTGGCCGACAGAAGCACTTAACGGGTTAAATAAAACGTGTGGTTGCAAAATAAAGCGATGGTAAGTAAGGGACGGCTTTATATGTTGCTTTTTGCTAGGTAATACCTAATTGGGGTACGTAGAAAGACGGGAGGGAAACGAAAGGGTTTATATTCTTTATTTTAACAATATTTTGTTTATCTTTGAAAATAGTGCGCTTAGGCCTGTTGAGCAGCGATATAAAATGGCCGCCGTTTGCTAAAGTGCGCATGACCAAGAAACCATGTGATAGAGGAGAAAGGCTAAGAACAGGGATGAACACGTGATCGTGCTGAAAGTCTAAGATGAAAGTATGGTCAAGGCTATTGTGACCTTTCCGAGCAAGTGTGTGCCAAGATGATCAGCAAGAAGCGTGAGAAGTCAAACTGAATAAATGGACGGAACTATTGAAACTAAAAAGTATCAGAAAAAGATATAAATTGGACTGATCGAAACGGATGCGCAATGTCATGAACTGTGGGAAACGATGCAAGCTTGGACATTCCATTAAGAACTGGTTAAAACAAGGAAGTTTGATTAAAATATATGTGAACTTGACTGAACCAACGAGAGAGGATCGTACCATAAAGATGCAACATTTTTATTTAGTAAGCTAGAATTAGGGTATAAGAAGACCTACTCTTGGTGGGGAGGGGTTAGATGCTGGAGAGTTAGATGCGAGATGTTAGATGCTGGATGCTAGATGCTGTGGACGGAGATGCTGTAGATGGGTGAAGTTGCGGTTGCTGAAGCTGACGAGCTGATGCTGCTGCTGCTATTTTATATTTCTAGTTGAGTATAAGATGCTGTTTTTGGAGAACCTTTTTACTCCTGATAGATTTTTCATGTAGAGATATTAGTTTCCCAAGACAGATAGGTTGATCGTTTGGAGTTATTGCTATAATAAGCTAATTATTTTCCGTCTAATGAGTATGCTTTACTATATCAATTTATTCTTAAAATGATGATAAATGTGATAATTTGAATAATAAGCTTAAAACTTATTTCATCCTTCAACTTTATATAAACTTTATTATTCTTTAAACAAATGACTCAGTGATTCTTTAGCTCAATAATTAAGGTAAAATGTTAAAGAGTTTATTGTGATTGAGCTGGTCTTAATCACCATCAACTGATTCCTACTAGTTGGTCCATCGACCAATGAGCGGAATACCTTAAGGCAATGAGAAACATTATGTCATGTTAAAAAGAGGTATCCCGTCTCCTTCCAGCGATTCGTTTTTCTCCTAGGTTAAGGACGGAGGAAATCCAGGGAATAAATGAGTAAGTGAATGTATATGCGGTCTTATGGGCCCCACCGTCATATGGATATAGTTTGTGTGTTGGAGGGATAAGTTGTACCTGGATGACCAAAGTATATAGGAGCAGAATTTTATTGTTAGCGCTGGATCAACGCTAATACAAGCCACTACTTATAGATTATAAAAACTGATCCTGGATTCGCTATACCTCTAATCTATAATAGTATGCGACTACTCAGCCCCAAAACTCCCTGCATTTCAAAACACTTCACAACCCGCTTCCAGCAGCATCAAACCCGAGGAGTAGAGCCACTGACTCAGCCACCCAAATCAGCACCTCCATTTCCAAGAGCAGCGACTCTGCCTTGACACTGGAAGCTCAATCTATTGATTGATTATCAACTATGATCCAGGCCCAATTCAACTTCCCACCTATATGCGACTGGGACTACTCAACCCCCTGCATTGCAATCCACTGCAGAATCATCTCATAGCACAATCTCATATGAAGAGCAGAGTCGCTGACTCAGCAACCGAAATCAGGCACTCAATCTCCAAGAAGAGCGGCCATTGTGAGTTGATTCTGCCTAAAGCCTAGACGCTAATACAAGCCACTATTTACCGATTATAAAAACTGATCCTGGATGCGCTATACTTCTAACCTATAATAGTATGTGACTACTCAGCCCCAAACCACCCTGCATTTCTAAGCACTTCACAACCCGCTTCCAGCAGAATCACACCCGAGGAGTAGAGCCACTGACTCAGCTACCCAAATAAGCGCCTCCATTTCCAAGAGCAGCGACTCTGCCTTGACACTGGAAGCTCAGTCTATTTATTGATTATAAACTATGATCCAGGCCCAATTCAACTTCCCACCTATATGCGACTGGGACTACTCAACCCCCCGCATTGCAATCCACTGCAGAATCATCTCATAGCACAATCTCATATGAAGAGCGGAGTCGCTGACTCAGCAACCGAAATCAGGCACTCAATCTACAAGAAGAGCAGCCATTGTGATTTGATTCTGCCTAAATCCTTGAAGCTAATACAAGCCACTACTTATAGATTATAAAAACTGATCCTGGATTCGCTATACTTCTAACCTATAATAGTATGCGACTACTCAGCCCCAAACCTCCCTGCATTTCAAAAAACTTCACAACCCGCTTCCAGCAGCATCACACCCGAGGAGTAGAGCCACTGACTCAGCTACCCAAATCAGCACCTCCATTTCCAAGAGCAGAGACTCTGCCTTGACACTGGAAGCTCAATCTATTTATTGATTATAAAATATGATCCAGGCCCAATTCAACTTCCCACCTATATGCGACTGGGACTACTCAACCCCCTGCATTACAATCCACTGCAGAATCATCTCATAGCACAATCTCATACAAAGAGGTGAGTCGCTGACTCAGCAACCCAAATCAGGCACTCTATCTCAAAGAAGAGCGGCCTGAAGCAGCGCGTACAATAAAAACTATTTTCCTCCTAGGTCACTTATCGGTCATCCAGGGGCGACTTATATTTTCTCACATCCACATGACGATGGGGCCCATAACATCGCCTATCACACACACACACCTGGATTTCCTTTACACCTTTACGAAATTCTATACTCCTAGGAGAAATAGGAGATCTAAATGAAAAACATCATTTATGTACCGCTGGAAGGAGCCGGGATACCTTATTACCTTAACCTATCGCTTTCTTGGTTATTTCTTAAGATATTCCTGCTCATTGTTTTGTCGATGGATCATCTAGTAAGAAATCAGTTTATAGTGATTAAGACCAGCTAAATCACAATAACCAATTACCAGTTTCACAATCATTTAGTAAAATAACCACTGAGTCGTTTGATTTAAGAATCTTAAATTTTATATAATTTTAAAAGCATGAGAAAGAATTTAGACTTTTTATTCAATTATTCATTCATTATTAATTCAAATATTTATTAAGCAAAAATCAATTTTATTGCAGAAAGGAAATTTTGTCATGAAGCAAAACCCTAATTACCTGCCTATCTTCCTAATTTAGCCTAATGATTTCTAACCTAAGTTTAAGATTTAAAAATAACCTGATTCTCATACTCAACTGGAAAAATAAGACAGCAACAGAAACTTCAGCTCGTCAGCATCAGCTACCGCCACCCGTCTCATCTAACAGTCTTTCAGCATCTCCCGCTCAGTAAAATGGATCGATCTGGATCACCAAGCACTGGAAGCCACCAACTCCAACACCGACTCTGACTGCGACTACCCCTCCCACTAAGAGTAGGCCTTCTTATACCCTAATTCTAACTTTGCTAACTAAATTGTTGCAACATTAATGACGCGCTTCTCTTTCATTGGTTCACTCATTTCATCTATTCATTCTTAATCAAGTTCTCCCGGATCCAGCTTGTTCTTTTGGAATGTATATGTTCATTTCCTTTCTCACAGTTCAAGACATGTTTCCATCCGCTTCGATCAGTACATTTGTAACTTCTTTCGATACATTCGAGAACTCTGCAGGCATTGTCCTTTCTCTTAAAATGGTTTCCCACGACTCTTTGCTGATCACCACGGCACACTATCAGTTCAATTAGGTCACATCAGCCTTGACCATTCTTGCATCCTAGCCTCTCAGCATCATCACGTGGTTAGCCTTTCTCCAACTTTTCTCCCTTGTCACGCGTTTTCCCAGCACATGCGCACTCTAATAACCGGCAACCATTTTATATCGCCACTCGTTTATACTTAGAAGCACTATTTAGAAATAAACAAAACATAATTAAAATAGAGAAACATAGCCTTTTCGTTTCCCTCCCGTCATCTACGTACCCCAATTAGTTATTACCTAGCAGAAAGCAACATTTAAACTGTCCCTTACTTACCATCACTATTGTTTTTGCAACAACACGTTTATATTCTATGAAGCACAAATCATGCATTTATTATTTATTTAGTACGCAATTATTTTAGGTTATAATTAGACACACAGACATTCGTTAATAGATTATTCAGCATGTATACTTGCGTATTACCCTTCCCTCACATACATTGTTGATTAATACATTTAAACGAACATTTTTATTAATTATTTATAACATTTGTTAGGGGTTAAATTTTTTTATTTTCTCTGCTTCATCAACTCCCCCCTTTGGTGATTTTTAAATCACCACATAAAACCCAAGTTATACTTCTTTTTCAGGCAGCATATGTCTTTCATCCTTTTGCTTTTTGTTAGTTATACATCTGTTTCCATTTCATCTTGTCTTCTTGTCTCTTTATACATGCTTTATTTCATTTTCTCTAACTCAATTTCACCCATTTCTCTTTCTCTCTCTTTCATTATTCTGTTATTTCTTTTTATCTTATTTTGTCTTACTTTTCTTTTTATACACGTTATTACAATTTTCAACACCATGGCTAACAATATTGCTACAGTTGCTATTATTATAACTTTCCCTATCATTAGTTTACTCATTCTTGTTAACCAATTTGCTACTGAAAAAAACCCTCTACCAAGTTTTCCCAGGACACTTTCAACCTCCAGTGGAACTGGTTCTTTGTGCAAATTTGTAATATTTGTAATATACTTTTGTATATTCTCACTTTTATCAGGATTGTAAGTGCAACAATGTTGGACTTTCAGCATTCCACAAACTCCACCCTCTTTTGCCAAAAGAATATCAAGGGCAAGCCGATTTTGCATTACCATAGCTCTCATGGCAACCATTTCGGTATTTACCATCAAGAACCCTCCCGCAGTATCTGTAGACAAACGATCTACTACTGTGGATAACTTCCGAATTTTAAATGCATTCAAAGATATTCCCACTGCTGGTATTAATGCTCCAAAAATATCACCTACAATTTCTGAAAAACGTTCCCTCTTTCTACGTGTAAAGCTATTAATCATCTTGTATGTTCCCTTTTCTTCTCTGTCCATATGAAAGATTTTTGGAAAGACCAGGCCTACATAACAAGTTCCATACCAATGGTCCGGTAACCTGTAATAAGCTCTATTCCCACAAATATAATAGATACCTGGAAATATTGGATCTTTTCCACCTTTGAATCCCCAACCTCCCAAAATTTGATAATTGTCATGGCAGATACTGGAACCTACAAAATAATTGTCATAGACTGTCTTATTTCTCCTAATACACAACTTTCCTGTTTGCGGCCAATCTAATGTCATTGCTGCATTTATCTTTTCCCTTCATGATTTCCTTCCTCAAACGTCCATAGATGTGTTCCTTTCTCTTTTATTGCTTCTCTTTGAAATTTCATTCTTCTTTCTTCAACCATTTCTAAAAATACCTTTTCTTCTTTCTTTAACTCACAGGTAAGGTTGTTTTTAGCTATTTCTTCTAATGTTAAAATTCTATGCTCTAAAAATAATTCTCCTAAAACCTTTGCTTGTTTTACTTTGTTAAGTTTCGGAACTACAGGAACATTTGCAAAAATCTTATCTATATCAGTGTAATAAAACTCTAATCTACCTGTTTTATAAAATAAACTTGCTATGACACTACAGGTTATTCCATATGTTAGAGGTAGGTGATGATAAGTCACACCTTCTGACACTGATGCAGGCAACTGCATACAAACATAACAATCTCTCACATCCATTGTCTCTACATATTCGTACAACAATTTTGTAAAAACATTTTTAGAAAAGTCTGTTACTGACTTATCCTTATGTAATTCTGCACTACTTCTTAAAATAACTGGTTCTTTAATATTAGTTTCTTTTTCTGGTTTAGTATCATTCTTTGCTTCTATTACAGCTATACTAATAGGAATTGTGATTGCTAAAACTATCCATACTGTCATTAATAAACCTGTACAAAAGCAGCACATTTTACACCATCTTTTTACAAACTCACATTTATCCCTTCTATCTCTAGTATTTTCCATTTTGCTTTTATCTTTTGTTAAATCTCAGAAAAATTGTGTCACTACACCTCAGAAATGACTTAGATGCCACTCTGGTTTCAAAAGTCTTTGCTTGGTACTTTCTTTTAATTCTTTTCAGAATTCTTTCGTTGTCACATCCGGTGATTTGTCATATCCAGTAAAATTGTCACATCCGGCAGAAGCACTTTAAGTCTTCACTTCAGGTTTTATTGCATCTCACCTTTACCCATTCGGTTTCTTAGTCTCGGGTTCTCGTGTGTGTTTCCTTCTTCTTTGTAATCCGTTAGAGCGATGTACAACCACTCAGGTGACTTGTATTTCGAATTCACTTTCTTTGTTCTTTTAGACTTTTGCATTCGTTTTCCGCTTGGCTTTTCTTGTTCCTTTTGACTTGTTATTTCATTCACCTGTTCAGCACTTTTTTCTCCTGTTCTGATTATTCTGTATCTCAATTTTCTTATATAGTTGCTGGGCCAATTGTCTCCTTTTCTTGGCCTTTTGGCTTCACCTTCTTTTTCTCCTCTTTCTGATTTCCAGTTTCTTTTTCTTGATTCAGTTTTTGTTTTCTCTTCTTCTCCACTTTCTTCAGATTCTGTTTCAACTTTTTCACAATTGCCTCTTATTTTGAAACTTATGATCTCATCTTCTCTTACTGGTGGATCTGTCTTCTCCTTCTTGTGTTCCCTTATTACTGTCCCTCCTCGATGTTCTTCCGAATTGGTATTTTTCTCACTCTCTGCTTCTAATTTTCCCTGTTCTTTTGTTTCACTATCTGTCCCTATTACTCCTCGGGGTTCTTCTCGATTTTCTAACTTTTTATTTGTCTCTTTCCCTACTTTGTCTATTAATATTACTTTTGAAGGATTTCCACCATAACTTGTACTTGGTTGCTCATTTAGATCATTTTCTTGTTCATTCTCTTCTCTAATTGGTTTAAATCCCCAAGTTCTCCTTCGAAATTCTTCACAGTTTTCAACTGAATCATCAGATCCTGAACTCGTGTCAGATATTTCCAGATGTCGACTTACAGGTCGATCTTCAGGTTCTGGAATTTCTGTAATTCTTCCTTCTCCTTCTTCTTCTTCCTCTTCCTCTTTAGAGGTGCTTGCAGTTGGGGTTTCCAGATGTCGACTTTCAGGTCGATCTTCAAGTTCTGGCACCCTTTCTTTTATTCTTTCTGCCCCAGTCGATGAACTCTTATCCCACACTTCCAGACGTCGACTCACATGTCGATCTGCAGGTTCTTGAACTCTAATTGTGTGGCTGACATGGACCCAGTTCTTCACTCCCGCACACTTGACTGCAGTTGTTGTCACTAGGATTACCTGTCGTGGCTCGTCCCAGCGAGGAACTAGACAGTTTCTTCTCCTGTGGATTTTTATGCGGACCCAGTCTCCTGGATTCAAGTCGTGGGCTGGTTTTCTTTCAAGAGTGGTCGCATCCGGTCCAACCTGATGAAACACAGAACGCACCACATCAGCCAGTCCTTTGCAATAATCCAGTACTAGATCATCAGTTATAGTCAATAACTTGTTGACAGGTACTTGTGCTTGTCTCATTGCTCGTCCCATGATCACCTCATGAGGACTAAGTCCAGTTTTCTTTTCAGGAATGCTTCTGATGGTCATCAGGACAAGGGGCAGTGCATCTGGCCATTTGAGTCCTGTAGCTTGACACATTTTTCCTAACCTGTTCTTAATTGTTCCATTAATTTGCTCTACTACCCCAGAAGCCTCTGGTCTGTATGCACAATGCAGTTTTTGTTTAATACTTAATGCTTCACAAATTAATTGAATCAACTCATTTTGAAAATGTGTTCCTCTATCTGTCTCAACCGTGACTGGAAAACCATACCTTGGAATGAACTCTCGCAGCATAAGTTTTGCTACCATTATTCCATCATTCCTTCTAGTGGGGTATGCCTCCACCCAACGAGAAAACAAACAGACGACCACTAGAACATATTTTAGTCTGTTACAAGGGGGCATTTCGATGAAGTTTAATTGCATTCTAGTGAACGGACCTCCTTCTCGTCCTATTGTTCCTAGACTCACTATTGTCTTTCTTCCTGGATTAAACTGTTGACAAATAAGACATCTTTGACAAAGACTTTCAGCTATGGCTCTGAATTTTGGGTTATACCATGTTTGTCTAAAAAGTCTGATCACTGCATCTCTCCCAATATGAGCTTGTCCATGGTACATCCGTGCCATGTCTGCAATCATGCTATCAGGCATAACTGGTCTTTCATCTCTGTAAACCCACACACCATTGTTTTCTTGTCTTCTACATCCTGCTTTTATCCAGTAATCTTTTTCCTCATCATTTGCAGCTTCCTGTAACTGTCTCACCTCATCCCATGTCTCGACAGTGTTAGTAAATAGCAAAGGAGAAGAGATATGCTCCCTTTCTCGATTCTTGTTTAGGGATACCATGTTCTCTGCACAATATTTGGCTATCTCATCCGCATAATTATTACCAACAGCTATGTAGTCTTCATTTTTCTTATGTGCTTTGCATTTCACTACAGCTATCTGCTTAGGCAGCTGTATCGCCTCAAGCAGTTTCTTAACAAAATCTCCATTTCTGATAGGTGTTCCTGCAGACGTCAAGAAACCTCTTTGTGACCAAATCTGACCAAAATCATGCACGATACCGAAACCATACTGGCTATCGGTCACAATCGTAACTCGTACATTTCTTCCAAACTTACATGCTTGAATCAAAGCAATCAGTTCTGCAACTTGGGCAGACCTTATTCCTTTCAGACAAGACGCTTCCATCACAGTTGCCACTGTGCACACTGCGTAAGCTGCGCTTAGAACTCCTTCTTTCGTTCTCAAGCATGAGCCATCCACAAACATGACATAATCTGACTCCTTTAAAGGTTCATCTTTTATGTCAGCTCTTGGTTTTGTGCAATATTCCAGCACATTCAGACAATCATGATCTACTTCATCTTGTTCAATTATACTCTCTTCATCTGGCAATGATGTCGAAGGATTCACATTCATACATCTATCTATGGTCACATTTTCTGCACTCAAGATTACTTTTTCGTACTTAGTTAGCCGACTATGTGTCATGTACTGTGTTTTTGTTCTTGTCAAAAGAATCTCTACTGAATGGGGAACATATACTCTCAGTGGATACCCCATCACTATACCTTCACTTTGTTCCAGACTTACACAAGTAGCAGCAACAGCTTTCAGACATCCAGGCAATGCTTTTGCTATAGGATCTAAAACAGCTGAAAAATAAGCAATTGGTCTCTTCATTGTTCCATGTTTTTGTACCAGTACTGAAAATGCACAACCATCTCTTTCACTGCAGTACAATTCAAAATCCTTTTCATAGTCAGGCATTCCTAAAGCAGGGGCCTCACACAATTTCTTTTTCAACTCTTTGAAAGATTTCATTTCTTTGTCATTCAATTCAAAAGGGTCTTTTACATCCTTCTTGGTCAGTTTTTGTAATGGTTTAGCAATCAAGGAAAAACCACTTATCCATTGTCAGCAATATCCAACCATTCCCAGAAACATTCTTACCTCTCTTTGCGTCATTGGTGCTCTCATTCCTTGAATCATTTTTACTCTTTCTGTCGCTATCTTTCGCACTCCTTTCTCAATTTTATGCCCTAAATATTGGACTTCTTTTTGACAAAATTGCAATTTCGAAGGGGACACTTTATGTCCTCTTTTCTCTAGATGGTTCAGTAAAGCAATTGTATCGCTTACACATGCTTCTTTTGTTTTCGATGCCACCAACAGGTCATCGATATACTGCACCATCACTGACTTTTCTGGCATTTTCAAATCTTCCAGGGACTTCTTTAAAATCTGATTAAAGATTGAGGGGCTTTCTGTATACCCCTGAGGAATTTGGCACCATGCCAGAATACGCTCTCCGAACCGGAACGCAAATAATGGCTGGCTATCTGGATGTAAAGGAAGAGAAAAATGCGTGACACAAATCTATCACTGTGTACCACTCAGCTTCGTGTGGAATTTGGTATAGAATTACTGCAGGGTTTGGCACTATTGGACAACAAGGCACAACTATTTTGTTGATCTTTCTCAAATCCTGTACTATTCTATATGTTCCGTTTGGCTTTTTCAGTCCCATAATAGGTGAATTACATGGACTGCTCATTATTTCTTTTAGAATTCCCTGTTCAATCATTTTATTTATTACAGGAGTTATTCCTTCAATTATTTCTGGAGTCAATTTATACTGTGGCGTATTTGGGTAAGTTGTTCCTTCTTTTACTGTTACTTTTACTGGATCTACTTCTTTCATCAATCCAATATCTTCTCCTGTAAAATCCCACACATTTTCTTTTACTGCATTTTTCAGTTCCTTTGAGAGTTTTTCTGCATCAAATGCAGGAAACAAACCATTCATTTCAGGTTCCTGATTCATCAATGTTACTTTATACAATACATCTTCATCTGGGGTCTGAAATCCAATTCCATCTGGCGTACAATAAATTGTGCAATTCATTTTGCACAAAAGGTCACGACCTAAGAGATTTACAGGACTACAATCGCACACTACGAATCTATGCATTTTGCTAAAAGAACCAATTTTTACTTCCACTAATTCAGTAAGTGGTGTTTTAATCTGCTGATTTGCTACTCCTACTACTTGGATGTATTCACCTGAGAGAGGAAGGTTTGGAATTTCCACTGATCTAACAGTAGAACGGGTAGCTCCAGTATCGACAAGGAATGTTACATTTGCACCATTCACTTCTCCATCCACAAAGGGACCAGACTGATCTACCTCTAGAGTTGCGCCAAGTACGCACTCTTTTCCCTCTCCTAGGCACCGTCAGAAACTTTCATCCGCCTCATCCTCACTCTGTCGCAACCAATACTGAGAAATGTTAGCTGCTCGTGGCAACTGTGTTACCTGCTCTTCTCCGTAGAATCCTGTTTCTGTACTGTATCTTTGCTGGTTAACAGTGTTGGGAAGTGGTGGTTGTGGCACCTGACCTTGTTGAACAACTACCTCATTCTGCACCTGTGGAGTTAATGATTGATTTTCCGGATTAGGTTTAGGTGGGAACTTACACTCGTTTCTCCAATGCCCTAATTTTCCGCAATTATGACAGGGCCATTTCTTCTTTGCCTCCTCTAGACTCACTTGACCTTTCCCTTTACCTATGTTAGGTCGCGATTTATTCTGTCCTGTTTCATTCCCACTATTATTGTCCAATTGAGCTTCTTGCTTTTCTGCCACTTTCACCTGTGCCCACATTGCCTTCTCTTTCAATTTACGCTGTCTACTCTCAATATCATCACTACAATACTTAGCATACCTCAGTACCTCATCTACCGTGCCATTTTGCCAGTTAATCATATGTTGTTTAATCATTTCACTAATCTCTGGTTTCAGCCCAAACACAAATCTGTATACGAAATAACTCATATCTTTTTCACTCAACTCCTCATATCCACTATACTGCTTGAAAACCAACAACAACCTTTCATAATAGGCATGTACAGACTCCTTACTTTCCTGTGTAGTTCTATCGATTTTTACCCAATCTGTTTCTTTAGGAGGAATCTTATTTTTCAAAAAGGTAATCACCTTATCGTATTTCCTCATCACCTCAGGACCTGGAGCTCCTGTCTTAGGATCTCTTGGATATTCTGTAGTTGGCCAGTCAACTGTAATTTTACACTCAGACCACAAATCAGTTGGCACCACTATGTCAAACAATCCATCTAAATCTATCCACAACACTTTTGAAACCTTCACAAACCTCTCTACTTGTCGGTACCATTCAACTGGCTTCTCTCTCAGCTTCGGGAATTCATTTGTAAATGACAGTATATCCTGTCTAGTCCAGGGAACATGCACATAACTACCACCTGGAGTTTCTCTCATAGGGTATTCTCTTGCAACAGGTTCTTTTTCAGTTATCATAAAAGCCAAAGAAGCTTTGTCTGTAGTTTTCTCATTCTTTTTGTCCATCTAACTTTCCATCTGTCCACATCACCCCATTTTCTCAGTAAAACAATTAACTCTTTTATCTGTGTCAGCCTTCCTGCTGTGTTCAAGTTTTCAATATCTTTCTCACAAAAGTCTACTCTGTACGGTTTCTGCAATGTTTTCACTTTCGCAAAATCTACTCCAATTTCACTTGCTATTTCTTCTAGTTTGTCATGTAAATTTTTAGCTCTCCATGTAATACTTTTGCACAAAAACATGATTTCATCATCCTGGTAATTTTTTTGCTTTTCTGTACCAATCGTCCCTAAAATTAATTCTTCCATGTCAATCTTTAACCTAATTACATCTAATGGTTTTTCTTCTGGTTCTTTTATTTTAAATGCCTTCATCCACTCATTTAACTCATCAGGAGTCAGACCTATGGGTGTATTATTTAGTTCTATCCAATTACCACTCTTTTCAGGAGTCTCTGTTGCAGATTCTGTTACCATATGCATTTTCCTACCATTACACTCATTCACAGTCAAATTTGTAGGTGGACTTGGTCTGTAAGTACTAGCCAAATTACTTGTACTTGCACTTGGTTCCATCCTTTCTTTTTCTCTCTGAAATTGTGAACTCATAGGAATCACTAAAGACCTTTCATCAATTTTCTGATTCTCAAAAACTGGTATTACTGGACCTATTGTTACAGGTACAGTCACAGCTTCCATGTTTTTCGTTAATTCCCTAATTTTCTCAGTCAGTTCTTTTGTTGTCCTTGCTAATTCACTTGCATTGTCACTTTCTACTCCTTCATTTTGTGAAGTTCTTATTTGATCTTGTGACCTATTTATTTCAATTCTTTTTCCCGGATTTTTATTTCGCACAGTCTATATTAGCGGCGCATTTGGTGTCACCACTGTAGAACTCTGCTGATACGGAGGGGATTTCTATTTAAAATATCTTCCAGCAATTCATCATCCGTTTCACTCTCATGCATATATTTTTCCCTCTCCATGTGTTTCTTTTTCTCAGTACGTTTTCTCTTAGTCTCTTCCTCAACTGTAAAAGCCGGAAACAAACCTCCTGTCATGTTAGCACATCTCCATCGTTTTATTCTATCCTCATGATTTATTCCCCACATTCTTCCAGGCATAAACTCATGATCCCTTAAACCTCTGAATCTCTCTCGCTCATACATCTCATCCTCCCATTCCATCAATGCTTCAAACTGTGTCGGTCTAGGTTCTAAATTTGTCATCTTTTCTCTCAAATTTCGCAAAACCGCTACACTAAATGAACCATTCTCAGGGAAAGCTAATGCACCATCATTCTTCGTATACTTTGCCCAATTTTCTAACCATATGCATGTATGATATCCATATTTCAGCATCATATGTGAAGCTGCTGATTTCGGCGGAGGAATTACTTGTCCCTCTCTAGTCACAACCTTTTTGTCTTTCTTAAAGAAATTCTTAATTTTTGTCGTCCATGACGTTCTCTCCCTTTCATACTCGTAATACGGCATGTTTTCGATTGGTTTTTCTCTTTAAACCAGCACTGTTCCGTGTACGGAACTTTAACAAATCACAGCGCGACTCACACTAACACACCAATCAGAACGATTCCCTTCGTCCGCGGACCAACCAATCCTAGCGCAGCACTTTTCTACGTCACTCTTGACTCTGTGTTCATGTGACTAGCGCACTATCCAATCCTAGCGCGACACTGTCGATGTCACTCCTGCTCTTTTACCCCTCCTTTACAGAAATTATCGGCAATTTTTCTTTTCACTGTTTCTTCGTTAGTTACAACAATTAAAACAATTCCATAGTCTGATTCGCTAAACAAAAGTGACAGCTTTGTCCTTTTACACAAGAATCCTGTATTTCCAGTAGGCAGCGCTTACCTCTACCCTACCACAGAATTATTAACTCTCGCCGATAAAGTAGCACTTCCCTCTACCTTACCCTTCTTTCAAGCATACAATTAACCCGTTTCTCTGGGGATAAGATACATGTGGAGACTATGCTCCTGAGAATTAAGGCCAGAGTTTCACAAGAAAACGTGATTTGCTATCTCAGTTACACACCTTGCATACAGAAAATCCCTAACATAACACAACCTGTGTTATTACCAAAATGAATTCAGACCATGTACCAAATTCCATGTGACTTCTCTTGCCACACGTGTTCCACTTCCTACATCCCAGAAGCGTGAAAACTCACATATAACATAACGCGACTCAACATATAGTGTTAGTCATCAAATAATCAATAATCAATAATCACCAAACTAATCTATAGAAACCATAACTCTGCTACCAAGAAATCTGATGCAGCGCGTACAATAAAAACTATTTTCCTCCTAGGTCACTTATCGGTCATCCAGGGGCGACTTATATTTTCTCACATGCACATGACGATGGGGCCCATAACATCGCCTATCACACACACACACACACACACACCTGGATTTCCTTTACGAAATTCTATACTCCTAGGAGAAATAGGAGATCTAAATGAAAAACATCATTTATGTACCGCTGGAAGGAGCCGGGATACCTTATTACCTTAACCTATCGCTTTCTTGGTTATTTCTTAAGATATTCCTGCTCATTGTTTTGTCGATGGATCATCTAGTAAGAAATCAGTTTATAGTGATTAAGACCAGCTAAATCACAATAACCAATTACCAGTTTCACAATCATTTAGTAAAATAACCACTGAGTCGTTTGATTTAAGAATCTTAAATTTTATATAATTTTAAAAGCATGAGAAAGAATTTAGACTTTTTATTCAATTATTCATTTATTATTAATTCAAATATTTATTAAGCAAAAATCTATTTTATTGCAGAAAGGAAATTTTGTCATGAAGCAAAACCCTAATTACCTGCCTATCTTCCTAATTTAGCCTAATGATTTCTAACCTAAGTTTAAGATTTAAAAATAACCTGATTCTCATACTCAACTGGAAAAATAAGACAGCAACAGAAACTTCAGCTCGTCAGCATCAGCTACCGCCACCCGTCTCATCTAACAGTCTTTCAGCATCTCCCGCTCAGTAAAATGGATCGATCTGGATCACCAAGCACTGGAAGCCACCAACTCCAACACCGACTCTGACTGCGACTACCCCTCCCACTAAGAGTAGGCCTTCTTATACCCTAATTCTAACTTTGCTAACTAAATTGTTGCAACATTAATAACGCGCTTCTCTTTCATTGGTTCACTCATTTCATCTATTCATTCTTAATCAAGTTCTCCCGGATCCAGCTTGTTCTTTTGGAATGTATATGTTCATTTCCTTTCTCACAGTTCAAGACATGTTTCCATCCGCTTCGATCAGTACATTTGTAACTTCTTTCGATACATTCAAGAACTCTGCAGGCATTGTCCTTTCTCTTAAAACGGTTTCCCACGACTCTTTGATGATCACCACGGCACACTATCAGTTCAATTAGGTCACATCAGCCTTGACCATTCTTGCATCCTAGCCTCTCAGCATCATCACGTGGTTAGCCTTTGTGAGTTGATTCTGCCTAAATCCTTGACGCTAATACAAGCCACTACTTATAGATTATAAAAACTGATCCTGGATTCGCTATACTTCTAACCTATAATAGTATGTTACTACTCAGCCCCAAACCTACCTGCATTTCGAAACACTTCACTACCAACTTCCAGCAGCATCACACCCGAGGAGTAGAGCCACTGACTCAGCTACCCAAATCAGCGCCTCCATTTCCAAGAGCAGCGACTCTGCTTTGACACTGGAAGCTAAATCTATTTATTGATTATAAACTATGATCCAGGCCCAATTCAACTTCCCACCTATATGCGACTGGGACTACTCAACCCCCTGCATTACAATCTACTGCAGAATCATCTCATAGCACAATCTCATACAAAGAGCGGAGTCACTGACTCAGCAACCCAAATCAGGCACTCTATCTCCAAGAAGAGCGGCCATGGTGAGTTGATTCTGCCTAAATCCTAGACGCTAATACAAGCCACTACTTATAGATTATAAAAACTGATTGTGGATTGGCCATACCTCTAACCTATAATAGTATGCAACTACTCAGCCCCAAACCTCCCTGCTCTTCGAAACACTTCACAACCTGCTTCCAGAAGCATCACACCCGAGGAGTAGAGCGCCACTGACTCAGCTACCCAAATCAGCGCCTCCATTTCAAAGAGCAGCGACTCTGCTTTGACACTGGAAGCTAAATCTATTTATTGATTATAAACTATGATCCAGGCCCAATTCAACTTCCCACCTATAAGCGACTGGGACTATTCAACCCCCTGCATTACAATCCACTGCAGAATCATCTCATAGCACAATCTCATACAAAGAGCGGAGTCACTGACCCAGCAACCCAAATCGGGCACTCTAGCTCCAAGATGAGCGGCCATTGTGAGTTGATTCTGCCTAAGTCCTAGACGCTAATACAAGCCACTACTTATAGATTATAAAAACTGATTGTGGATTGGCCATACCTCTAAGCTATAATAGTATGCGACTACTCAGCCCCAAACCTCCCTGCATTTCGAAACACTTCACAACCCGCTTCCAGTAGCATCACACCCGAGGAGTAGAGCCACTGACTCAGCTACCCAAATCAGCCAATCCATTTCCAAGAGCAGCGACTCTGCCTTGACACTGGAAGCTCAATCTATTTATTGATTATAAACTATGATCCAGGCCCAATTCAACTTCCCATGTATATGCGACTGGGCTACTCAACCCCCTGCAATACAATCTACTGCAGAATCATCTCATAAAAAGAGCTGAGTTCACTGACTCAGCTACCCAAATCAGCCCCTCCATTTCCAAGAGCAGCGACTCTGCCTTGACACTGGAGGCTCAATCTATTTATTGATTATAAACTATGATCCAGGCCCAATTCAACTTCCCACCTATAAGCGACTGGGACTATTCAACCCCCTGCATTACAATCCACTGCAGAATCATCTCATAGCACAATCTCATACAAAGAGCGGAGTCACTGACTCAGCAACCCAAATTAGGCACTCTATCTCCAAGAAGAGCAGCCATTGTGAGTTGATTCTGCCTAAATCCTAGACGCTAATACAAGCCACTGCTTATAGATTGTAAAAACTGATCGTGTATTGACCATACCTCTAACCTATAATAGCATGCGACTACTCAACCCCAAACCTCCCTGCATTTCAAAACACTTCACAACCCGCTTCCAGCAGCATCACACCCGAGGAGTAGAGCCACTGACTCAGCTACCCAAATCAGCGCCTCCATTTCCAAGAGCAGCGACTCTGCCTTGACACTGGAAGCTCAATCTATTTATTGATTATAAACTATGATCCAGGCCCAATTCAACTTCCCACCTATATGCGACTGGGACTACTCAACCCCCTGCATGACAATCCACTGCAGAATCATCTCATAGCACAATCTCATACAAAGAGCGGTGTCACTGAGTTAGCAACCCAAATCAGGCACTCTATCTACAAGAAGAGCAGCCATTGTGATTTGATTCTGCCTAAATCCTTGAAGCTAATACAAGCCACTGCTTATAGATTATAAAAACTGATCCTGGATTCGCTATACTTCTAACCTATAATAGTATGCGACTACTCAGCCCCAAACCTCCCTGCACTTCGAAACACTTCACAACCCGCTTCCAGCAGCATCACACCCGAGGAGTAGAGCCACTGACTCAGCTACCCAAATCAGCGCCTCCATTTCCAAGAGCAGCAACTCTGCCTTGACACTGGAAGCTCAATATATTTATTGATTATAAACTATGATCCAGGTCCAATTCAGCTTCCCAACTATATGCGACTGGGACTACTCAACCCCCTGCATTACAATCCACTGCAGAATCATCTCATAGCACAATCTCATACAAAGAGGTGAGTCGCTGACTCAGCAACGCAAATCAGGCACTCAATCTCCAAGAAGAGCGGCCATTGTGAGTTGATTCTGCCTAAATCCTAGACGCTAATACAAGCCACTATTTATCGAATATAAAAACTGATCCTGGATTCGCTATACTTCTAACCTATAATAGTATGAGACTACTCAGCCCCAAACCTCCCTGCATTTTGAAACACTTCACAACCCGCTTCCAGCAGCATCACACCCAAGGAGTAGAGCCACTGACTCAGCTACCCAAATCAGCGCCTCCATTTCCAAGAGCAGCGACTCTGCCTTGACACTGGAAGCTCAATCTATTTATTGATTATAAACTACGACCCAGGCCCAATTCAGCTTCCCAACTAAATGCGTTTGGGACTACTCAACCCCTGCATTACAATCCACTGCAGAATCATCTCATAGCACAATCTCATACAAAGAGCGGAGTCACTGACTCAGCAACCCAAATCAGGCACTCTATCTCCAAGAAGAGCAGACATTGTGAGTTGATTCTGCCTAAATCCTAGATGCTAATACAAGCCACTACTTATAGATTATAAAAACTGATCCTGGATTCGCTATACTTCTAACCTATAATAGTATCAGACTACTCAGCCCCAAACCTCCCTGCATTTTGAAACACTACACAACCCGCTTCCAGCAGTATCACACCCGAGGAGTAGAGCCACTGACTCAGCTACCCAAATCAGCGCCTCCATTTCCAAGAGCAGCGACTCTGCCTTGGCACTGGAAGCTCAATCTATTTATTGATTATAAACTATGATCCAGGCCCAATTCAACTTCCCACCTATATGCGACTGGGACTACTCAACCCCCTGCATTACAATCTACTGCAGAATCATCTCATAGCACAATCTCATACAAAGAGCGGAGTCACTGACTTAGCAACCCAAATCAGGCACTCTATCTACAAGAAGAGCAGCCATTGTGAGTTAATTCTGCCTAATTCCTAGACGCTAACATAAGCCACTATTTATAGATTATAAAAACTGATTGTGGATTTGCTATACCTCTAACCTATAATAGTATGCAACTACTCAGCCCCAAACCTCCCTGCTCTTCGAAACACTTCACAACCTGCTTCCAGCAGCATCACACCCAAGGAGTAGAGCACCACTGACTCAGCTACCCAAATCAGCGCCTCCATTTCCAAGAGCAGCGACTCTGCTTTGACACTGGAAGCTAAATCTATTTATTGATTATGAACTATGATCCAGGCCCAATTCAACTTCCCATGTATATGCGACTGGGCTACTGAACCCCCTGCAATACAATCTACTGCAGAATCATCTCATACAAAGAGCTGAGTCACTGACTCAGCAACCCAAATCAGGCACTCTATCTCCAAGAAGAGCAGACATTGTGAGTTGATTCTGCCTAAATCCTAGACACTAATATAAGCCACTATTTATAGATTATAACAACTGATTGTGGATTTGCTATACCTCTAACCTATAATAGTATGCAACTACTCAGCCCCAAACCTCCCTGCATTTGGAAACACTTCACAACCCGCTTCCAGCAGCTTCACACCCAAGGAGTAGAGCCACTGACTCAGCTACCCAAATCAGCGCCTCCATTTCCAAGAGCAGCGACTCTGCCTTGACACTGGAAGCTCAATCTATTTATTGATTATAAACTATGATCCAGGCCCAATTCAACTTCCCACCTATATGCGACTGGGACTACTCAACCCCCTGCATTACAATCTACTGCAGAATCATCTCATAGCACAATCTCATACAAAGAGGGAAGTCACTGAGTTAGCAACCCAAATCAGGCACTCAATCTCCAAGAAGAGCAGCCATTGTGAGTTGATTCTGCCTAAATCCTTGAAGCTGATACAAGCCACTACTTTTAGGTTATAAAAACTGATGCTGGATTCGCTATACTTCTAACCTATAATAGTATGCGACTACTCAGCCCCAAACCTCCCTGCATTTCGAAACACTTCACAACCCGCTTCCAGCAGCATCACACCCGAGGAGCAGAGCCACTGTCTCAGCTACCCAAATCAGCGCCTCCATTTCCAAGAGCAGCGACTCTGCCTTGACACTGGAAGCTCAATCTATTTATTGATTATAAACTATGATCAAGGTCCAAATCAGCTTCCCAACTATATGCGACTGGGACTACTCAACCCCCTGCATTACAATCCACTGCAGAATCATCTCATAGCACAATCTCATACAAAGAGCTGAGTCGCTGACTTAGCAACCCAAATCAGGCACTCAATCTCCAAGAAGAGCAGCCATTGTGAGTTGATTCTGCCTAAATCCTAGACGCTAATACAAGCCACTACTTATAGAATGTAAAAACTGATCGTGGATTGGCCATACCTCTAACCTATAATAGTATGCGACTACTCAGCCCCAAACCTCCCTGCATTTCGAAACACTTCACAACCCGCTTCCAGCAGCATCGCACCCGAGGAGTAGAGCCACTGACTCAGCTACCCAAATAAGCACCTCCATTTCCAAGAGCAGCGACTCTGCCTTGACACTGGAAGCTCAATCTATTTATTGATTATAAACTATGATCCAGGCCCTATTCAACTTCCCACCTATATGCGACTGGGACTACTCAACCCCCTGCATTACAATCCACTGCAGAATCATCTCATAGCACAATGTCATACAAAGAGCGGAGTCGCTGACTCAGCAACCCAAATCAGGCACTCAAGCTCCAAGAAGAGCAGCCATTGTGAGTTGATTCTGCCTAAATCCTAGACGCTAATATAAGCCACTATTTTTAGATTATAAAAACTGATCGTGGATTGGCCATACCTCTAACCTATAATAGTATGCAACTACTCAGCCCCAAACGTCCCTGCAATTCGAAACACTTCACAACCCGCTTCCAGCAGCATCACACCCGAGGAATAGAGCCACTGACTCAGCTACCCAAATCTGCGCCTCCATTTCCAAGAGCAGCGACTCTGCCTTGACACTGGAAGCTCAATCTATTTATTGATTATAAACTATGATCCAGGCCCAATTCAGCTTCCCAACTATATGCGACTGGGACTACTCAACCCCTGCATTGCAATCCACTGCAGAATCATCTCATAGCACAATCTCATACAAAGAGCGGAGTCGCTGACTCAGCAACCCAAATCAGGCACTCAATCTCCAAGAAGAGCGGCCATTGTGAGTTGATTCTGCCTAAATCCTAGACGTTAATACAAGCCACTATTTATCGATTATAAAAACTGATTCTGGATGCGCTATACTTCTAACCTATAATAGTATGTGACTACTCAGCCCCAAACCTCCCTGCATTTCTAAGCACTTCACAACCCGCTTCCAGCAGCATCACAGCCGAGGAGTAGAGCCACTGACTCAGCTACCCAAATCTGCGCCTCCATTTCCAAGAGCAGCGACTCTGCTTTGACACTGGAAGCTAAATCTATTTATTGATTATAAACTATGATCCAGGCCCAATTCAACTTCCCACCTATAAGCGACTGGGACTATTCAACCCCCTGCATTACAATCCACTGCAGAATCATCTCATAGCACAATCTCATACAAAGAGCGGAGTCAATGACTCAGCAACCCAAATCAGGCACTCTAGCTCCAAGATGAGCGGCCATTGTGAGTTGATTCTGCCTAAGTCCTAGACGCTAATACAAGCCACTACTTATAGATTATAAAAACTGATTGTGGCTTGGCCATACCTCTAACCTATAATAGTATGCGACTACTCAGCCCCAAACCTCCCTGCATTTCGAAACACTTCACAACCCGCTTCCAGTAGCATCACACCCGAGGAGTAGAGCCACTGACTCAGCTACCCAAATCAGCCAATCCATTTCCAAGAGCAGCGACTCTGCCTTGACACTGGAAGCTCAATCTATTTATTGATTATAAACTATGATCCAGGCCCAATTCAACTTCCCATGTATATGCGACTGGGCTACTCAACCCCCTGCAATACAATCTACTGCAGAATCATCTCATAAAAAGAGCTGAGTTCACTGACTCAGCTACCCAAATCAGCCCCTCCATTTCCAAGAGCAGCGACTCTGCCTTGACACTGGAGGCTCAATCTATTTATTGATTATAAACTATGATCCAGGCCCAATTCAACTTCCCACCTATAAGCGACTGGGACTATTCAACCCCCTGCATTACAATCCACTGCAGAATCATCTCATAGCACAATCTCATACAAAGAGCGGAGTCACTGACTCAGCAACCCAAATTAGGCACTCTATCTCCAAGAAGAGCAGCCATTGTGAGTTGATTCTGCCTAAATCCTAGACGCTAATACAAGCCACTGCTTATAGATTGTAAAAACTGATCGTGTATTGACCATACCTCTAACCTATAATAGCATGCGACTACTCAGCCCCAAACCTCCCTGCATTTCAAAACACTTCACAACCCGCTTCCAGCAGCATCACACCCGAGGAGTAGAGCCACTGACTCAGCTACCCAAATCAGCGCCTCCATTTCCAAGAGCAGCGACTCTGCCTTGACACTGGAAGCTCAATCTATTTATTGATTATAACCTATGATCCAGGCCCAATTCAACTTCCCACCTATATGCGACTGGGACTACTCAACCCCCTGCATGACAATCCACTGCAGAATCATCTCATAGCACAATCTCATACAAAGAGCGGTGTCACTGAGTTAGCAACCCAAATCAGGCACTCTATCTACAAGAAGAGCAGCCATTGTGATTTGATTCTGCCTAAATCCTTGAAGCTAATACAAGCCACTACTTATAGATTATAAAAACTGATCCTGGATTCGCTATACTTCTAACCTATAATAGTATACGACTACTCAGCCCCAAACCTCCCTGCACTTCGAAACACTTCACAACCCGCTTCCAGCAGCATCACACCCGAGGAGTAGAGCCACTGACTCAGCTACCCAAATCAGCGCCTCCATTTCCAAGAGCAGCGACTCTGCCTTGACACTGGAAGCTCAATATATTTATTGATTATAAACTATGATCCAGGTCCAATTCAGCTTCCCAACTATATGCGACTGGGACTACTCAACACCCTGCATTACAATCCACTGCAGAATCATCTCATAGCACAATCTCATACAAAGAGGTGAGTCGCTGACTCAGCAACGCAAATCAGGCACTCAATCTCCAAGAAGAGCGGCCATTGTGAGTTGATTCTGCCTAAATCCTAGATGCTAATACAAGCCACTACTTATAGATTATAAAAACTGATCCTGGATTCGCTATACTTCTAACCTATAATAGTATCAGACTACTCAGCCCCAAACCTCCCTGCATTTTGAAACACTACACAACCCGCTTCCAGCAGTATCACACCCGAGGAGTAGAGCCACTGACTCAGCTACCCAAATCAGCGCCTCCATTTCCAAGAGCAGCGACTCTGCCTTGACACTGGAAGCTCAATCTATTTATTGATTATAAACTATGATCCAGGCCCAATTCAACTTCCCACCTATATGCGACTGGGACTACTCAACCCCCTGCATTACAATCTACTGCAGAATCATCTCATAGCACAATCTCATACAAAGAGCGGAGTCACTGACTTAGCAACCCAAATCAGGCACTCTATCTACAAGAAGAGCAGCCATTGTGAGTTAATTCTGCCTAAATCCTAGACGCTAACATAAGCCACTATTTATAGATTATAAAAACTGATTGTGGATTTGCTATACCTCTAACCTATAATAGTATGCAACTACTCAGCCCCAAACCTCCCTGCTCTTCGAAACACTTCACAACCTGCTTCCAGCATCATCACACCCAAGGAGTAGAGCACCACTGACTCAGCTACCCAAATCAGCGCCTCCATTTCCAAGAGCAGCGACTCTGCTTTGACACTGGAAGCTAAATCTATTTATTGATTATGAACTATGATCCAGGCCCAATTCAACTTCCCATGTATATGCGACTGGGCTACTCAACCCCCTGCAATACAATCTACTGCAGAACCATCTCATACAAAGAGCTGAGTCACTGACTCAGCAACCCAAATCAGGCACTCAATCTCCAAGAAGAGCGGCCATTGTGAGTTGATTCTGCCTAAATCCTAGACGTTAATACAAGCCACTATTTATCGATTATAAAAACTGATCCTGGATGCGCTATACTTCTAACCTATAATAGTATGTGACTACTCAGCCCCAAACCTCCCTGCATATCTAAGCACTTCACAACCCGCTTCCAGCAGCATCACACCCGAGGAGTAGAGCCACTGACTCAGCTACCCAAATCAGCGCCTCCATTTCCAAGAGCAGCAACTCTGCCTTGACACTGGAAGCTCAATCTATTTATTGATTATAAACTATGATCCAGGCCCAATTCAACTTCCCACCTATATGCGACTGGGACTACTCAACCCCTGCATTACAATCTACTGCAGAATCATCTCATAGCACAATCTCATACAAAGAGCGGAGTCACTGATTCAGCAACCCAAATCAGGCACTCTATCTCCAAGAAGAGCGGCCATTGTGAGTTGATTCTGCCTAAATCCTAGACGCTAATATAAGCCACTATTTATAGATTATAAAAACTGATTGTGGATTCGCTATACTTCTAACCTATAATAGTATGAGACTACTCAGCCCCAAACCTCCCTGCATTTTGAAACACTTCACAACCCGCTTCCAGCAGCATCACACCCAAGGAGTAGAGCCACTGACTCAGCTACCCAAATCAGCGCCTCCATTTCCAAGAGCAGCGACTCTGCCTTGACACTGGAAGCTCAATCTATTTATTGATTATAAACTACGACCCAGGCCCAATTCAGCTTCCCAACTAAATGCGTTTGGGACTACTCAACCCCTGCATTACAATCCACTGCAGAATCATCTCATAGCACAATCTCATACAAAGAGCGGAGTCACTGACTCAGCAACCCAAATCAGGCACTCTATCTCCAAGAAGAGCAGACATTGTGAGTTGATTCTGCCTAAATCCTAGATGCTAATACAAGCCACTACTTATAGATTATAAAAACTGATCCTGGATTCGCTATACTTCTAACCTATAATAGTATCAGACTACTCAGCCCCAAACCTCCCTGCATTTTGAAACACTACACAACCCGCTTCCAGCAGTATCACACCCGAGGAGTAGAGCCACTGACTCAGCTACCCAAATCAGCGCCTCCATTTCCAAGAGCAGCGACTCTGCCTTGACACTGGAAGCTCAATCTATTTATTGATTATAAACTATGATCCAGGCCCAATTCAACTTCCCACCTATATGCGACTGGGACTACTCAACCCCTGCATTACAATCTACTGCAGAATCATCTCATAGCACAATCTCATACAAAGAGCGGAGTCACTGACTTAGCAACCCAAATCAGGCACTCTATCTACAAGAAGAGCAGCCATTGTGAGTTAATTCTGCCTAATTCCTAGACGCTAACATAAGCCACTATTTATAGATTATAAAAACTGATTGTGGATTTGCTATACCTCTAACCTATAATAGTATGCAACTACTCAGCCCCAAACCTCCCTGCTCTTCGAAACACTTCACAACCTGCTTCCAGCAGCATCACACCCAAGGAGTAGAGCCACTGACTCAGCTACCCAAATAAGCACCTCCATTTCCAAGAGCAGCGACTCTGCCTTGACACTGGAAGCTCAATCTATTTATTGATTATAAACTATGATCCAGGCCCTATTCAACTTCCCACCTATATGCGACTGGGACTACTCAACCCCCTGCATTACAATCCACTGCAGAATCATCTCATAGCACAATGTCATACAAAGAGCGGAGTCGCTGACTCAGCAACCCAAATCAGGCACTCAAGCTCCAAGAAGAGCAGCCATTGTGAGTTGATTCTGCCTAAATCCTAGACGCTAATATAAGCCACTATTTTTAGATTATAAAAACTGATCGTGGATTGGCCATACCTCTAACCTATAATAGTATGCAACTACTCAGCCCCAAACGTCCCTGCATTTCGAAACACTTCACAACCCGCTTCCAGCAGCATCACACCCGAGGAGTAGAGCCACTGACTCAGCTACCCAAATCAGCGCCTCCATTTCCAAGAGCAGCGACTCTGCCTTGACACTGGAAGCTCAATCTATTTATTGATTATAAACTATGATCCAGGCCCAATTCAGCTTCCCAACTATATGCGACTGGGACTACTCAACCCCTGCATTGCAATCCACTGCAGAATCATCTCATAGCACAATCTCATACAAAGAGCGGAGTCGCTGACTCAGCAACCCAAATCAGGCACTCAATCTCCAAGAAGAGCGGCCATTGTGAGTTGATTCTGCCTAAATCCTAGACGTTAATACAAGCCACTATTTATCGATTATAAAAACTGATTCTGGATGCGCTATACTTCTAACCTATAATAGTATGTGACTACTCAGCCCCAAACCTCCCTGCATTTCTAAGCACTTCACAACCCGCTTCCAGCAGCATCACAGCCGAGGAGTAGAGCCACTGACTCAGCTACCCAAATCTGCGCCTCCATTTCCAAGAGCAGCGACTCTGCTTTGACACTGGAAGCTAAATCTATTTATTGATTATAAACTATGATCCAGGCCCAATTCAACTTCCCACCTATAAGCGACTGGGACTATTCAACCCCCTGCATTACAATCCACTGCAGAATCATCTCATAGCACAATCTCATACAAAGAGCGGAGTCAATGACTCAGCAACCCAAATCAGGCACTCTAGCTCCAAGATGAGCGGCCATTGTGAGTTGATTCTGCCTAAGTCCTAGACGCTAATACAAGCCACTACTTATAGATTATAAAAACTGATTGTGGCTTGGCCATACCTCTAACCTATAATAGTATGCGACTACTCAGCCCCAAACCTCCCTGCATTTCGAAACACTTCACAACCCGCTTCCAGTAGCATCACACCCGAGGAGTAGAGCCACTGACTCAGCTACCCAAATCAGCCAATCCATTTCCAAGAGCAGCGACTCTGCCTTGACACTGGAAGCTCAATCTATTTATTGATTATAAACTATGATCCAGGCCCAATTCAACTTCCCATGTATATGCGACTGGGCTACTCAACCCCCTGCAATACAATCTACTGCAGAATCATCTCATAAAAAGAGCTGAGTTCACTGACTCAGCTACCCAAATCAGCCCCTCCATTTCCAAGAGCAGCGACTCTGCCTTGACACTGGAGGCTCAATCTATTTATTGATTATAAACTATGATCCAGGCCCAATTCAACTTCCCACCTATAAGCGACTGGGACTATTCAACCCCCTGCATTACAATCCACTGCAGAATCATCTCATAGCACAATCTCATACAAAGAGCGGAGTCACTGACTCAGCAACCCAAATTAGGCACTCTATCTCCAAGAAGAGCAGCCATTGTGAGTTGATTCTGCCTAAATCCTAGACGCTAATACAAGCCACTGCTTATAGATTGTAAAAACTGATCGTGTATTGACCATACCTCTAACCTATAATAGCATGCGACTACTCAGCCCCAAACCTCCCTGCATTTCAAAACACTTCACAACCCGCTTCCAGCAGCATCACACCCGAGGAGTAGAGCCACTGACTCAGCTACCCAAATCAGCGCCTCCATTTCCAAGAGCAGCGACTCTGCCTTGACACTGGAAGCTCAATCTATTTATTGATTATAACCTATGATCCAGGCCCAATTCAACTTTCCACCTATATGCGACTGGGACTACTCAACCCCTGCATGACAATCCACTGCAGAATCATCTCATAGCACAATCTCATACAAAGAGCGGTGTCACTGAGTTAGCAACCCAAATCAGGCACTCTATCTACAAGAAGAGCAGCCATTGTGATTTGATTCTGCCTAAATCCTTGAAGCTAATACAAGCCACTACTTATAGATTATAAAAACTGATCCTGGATTCGCTATACTTCTAACCTATAATAGTATACGACTACTCAGCCCCAAACCTCCCTGCACTTCGAAACACTTCACAACCCGCTTCCAGCAGCATCACACCCGAGGAGTAGAGCCACTGACTCAGCTACCCAAATCAGCGCCTCCATTTCCAAGAGCAGCGACTCTGCCTTGACACTGGAAGCTCAATATATTTATTGATTATAAACTATGATCCAGGTCCAATTCAGCTTCCCAACTATATGCGACTGGGACTACTCAACACCCTGCATTACAATCCACTGCAGAATCATCTCATAGCACAATCTCATACAAAGAGGTGAGTCGCTGACTCAGCAACGCAAATCAGGCACTCAATCTCCAAGAAGAGCGGCCATTGTGAGTTGATTCTGCCTAAATCCTAGATGCTAATACAAGCCACTACTTATAGATTATAAAAACTGATCCTGGATTCGCTATACTTCTAACCTATAATAGTATCAGACTACTCAGCCCCAAACCTCCCTGCATTTTGAAACACTACACAACCCGCTTCCAGCAGTATCACACCCGAGGAGTAGAGCCACTGACTCAGCTACCCAAATCAGCGCCTCCATTTCCAAGAGCAGCGACTCTGCCTTGACACTGGAAGCTCAATCTATTTATTGATTATAAACTATGATCCAGGCCCAATTCAACTTCCCACCTATATGCGACTGGGACTACTCAACCCCCTGCATTACAATCTACTGCAGAATCATCTCATAGCACAATCTCATACAAAGAGCGGAGTCACTGACTTAGCAACCCAAATCAGGCACTCTATCTACAAGAAGAGCAGCCATTGTGAGTTAATTCTGCCTAAATCCTAGACGCTAACATAAGCCACTATTTATAGATTATAAAAACTGATTGTGGATTTGCTATACCTCTAACCTATAATAGTATGCAACTACTCAGCCCCAAACCTCCCTGCTCTTCGAAACACTTCACAACCTGCTTCCAGCATCATCACACCCAAGGAGTAGAGCACCACTGACTCAGCTACCCAAATCAGCGCCTCCATTTCCAAGAGCAGCGACTCTGCTTTGACACTGGAAGCTAAATCTATTTATTGATTATGAACTATGATCCAGGCCCAATTCAACTTCCCATGTATATGCGACTGGGCTACTCAACCCCCTGCAATACAATCTACTGCAGAACCATCTCATACAAAGAGCTGAGTCACTGACTCAGCAACCCAAATCAGGCACTCAATCTCCAAGAAGAGCGGCCATTGTGAGTTGATTCTGCCTAAATCCTAGACGTTAATACAAGCCACTATTTATCGATTATAAAAACTGATCCTGGATGCGCTATACTTCTAACCTATAATAGTATGTGACTACTCAGCCCCAAACCTCCCTGCATATCTAAGCACTTCACAACCCGCTTCCAGCAGCATCACACCCGAGGAGTAGAGCCACTGACTCAGCTACCCAAATCAGCGCCTCCATTTCCAAGAGCAGCAACTCTGCCTTGACACTGGAAGCTCAATCTATTTATTGATTATAAACTATGATCCAGGCCCAATTCAACTTCCCACCTATATGCGACTGGGACTACTCAACCCCCTGCATTACAATCTACTGCAGAATGATCTCATAGCACAATCTCATACAAAGAGCGGAGTCACTGATTCAGCAACCCAAATCAGGCACTCTATCTCCAAGAAGAGCGGCCATTGTGAGTTGATTCTGCCTAAATCCTAGACGCTAATATAAGCCACTATTTATAGATTATAAAAACTGATTGTGGATTCGCTATACTTCTAACCTATAATAGTATGCGACTACTCAGCCCCAAACCTCCCTGCATTTTGAAACACTTCACAACCCGCTTCCAGCAGCATCACACCCAAGGAGTAGAGCCACTGACTCAGCTACCCAAATCAGCGCCTCCATTTCCAAGAGCAGCGACTCTGCCTTGACACTGGAAGCTCAATCTATTTATTGATTATAAACTACGACCCAGGCCCAATTCAGCTTCCCAACTAAATGCGTTTGGGACTACTCAACCCCTGCATTACAATCCACTGCAGAATCATCTCATAGCACAATCTCATACAAAGAGCGGAGTCACTGACTCAGCAACCCAAATCAGGCACTCTATCTCCAAGAAGAGCAGACATTGTGAGTTGATTCTGCCTAAATCCTAGATGCTAATACAAGCCACTACTTATAGATTATAAAAACTGATCCTGGATTCGCTATACTTCTAACCTATAATAGTATCAGACTACTCAGCCCCAAACCTCCCTGCATTTTGAAACACTACACAACCCGCTTCCAGCAGTATCACACCCGAGGAGTAGAGCCACTGACTCAGCTACCCAAATCAGCGCCTCCATTTCCAAGAGCAGCGACTCTGCCTTGACACTGGAAGCTCAATCTATTTATTGATTATAAACTATGATCCAGGCCCAATTCAACTTCCCACCTATATGCGACTGGGACTACTCAACCCCTGCATTACAATCTACTGCAGAATCATCTCATAGCACAATCTCATACAAAGAGCGGAGTCACTGACTTAGCAACCCAAATCAGGCACTCTATCTACAAGAAGAGCAGCCATTGTGAGTTAATTCTGCCTAATTCCTAGACGCTAACATAAGCCACTATTTATAGATTATAAAAACTGATTGTGGATTTGCTATACCTCTAACCTATAATAGTATGCAACTACTCAGCCCCAAACCTCCCTGCTCTTCGAAACACTTCACAACCTGCTTCCAGCAGCATCACACCCAAGGAGTAGAGCACCACTGACTCAGCTACCCAAATCAGCGCCTCCATTTCCAAGAGCAGCGACTCTGCTTTGACACTGGAAGCTAAATCTATTTATTGATTATGAACTATGATCCAGGCCCAATTCAACTTCCCATGTATATGCGACTGGGCTACTCAACCCCTGCAATACAATCTACTGCAGAATCATCTCATACAAAGAGCTGAGTCACTGACTCAGCAACCCAAATCAGGCACTCTATCTCCAAGAAGAGCAGACATTGTGAGTTGATTCTGCCTAAATCCTAGACACTAATATAAGCCACTATTTATAGATTATAACAACTGATTGTGGATTTGCTATACCTCTAACCTATAATAGTATGCAACTACTCAGCCCCAAACCTCCCTGCATTTGGAAACACTTCACAACCCGCTTCCAGCAGCTTCACACCCAAGGAGTAGAGCCACTGACTCAGCTACCCAAATCAGCGCCTCCATTTCCAAGAGCAGCGACTCTGCCTTGACACTGGAAGCTCAATCTATTTATTGATTATAAACTATGATCCAGGCCCAATTCAACTTCCCACCTATATGCGACTGGGACTACTCAACCCCCTGCATTACAATCTACTGCAGAATCATCTCATAGCACAATCTCATACAAAGAGGGAAGTCACTGAGTTAGCAACCCAAATCAGGCACTCAATCTCCAAGAAGAGCAGCCATTGTGAGTTGATTCTGCCTAAATCCTTGAAGCTGATACAAGCCACTACTTTTAGGTTATAAAAACTGATGCTGGATTCGCTATACTTCTAACCTATAATAGTATGCGACTACTCAGCCCCAAACCTCCCTGCATTTCGAAACACTTCACAACCCGCTTCCAGCAGCATCACACCCGAGGAGCAGAGCCACTGTCTCAGCTACCCAAATCAGCGCCTCCATTTCCAAGAGCAGCGACTCTGCCTTGACACTGGAAGCTCAATCTATTTATTGATTATAAACTATGATCAAGGTCCAAATCAGCTTCCCAACTATATGCGACTGGGACTACTCAACCCCCTGCATTACAATCCACTGCAGAATCATCTCATAGCACAATCTCATACAAAGAGCTGAGTCGCTGACTTAGCAACCCAAATCAGGCACTCAATCTCCAAGAAGAGCAGCCATTGTGAGTTGATTCTGCCTAAATCCTAGACGCTAATACAAGCCACTACTTATAGAATGTAAAAACTGATCGTGGATTGGCCATACCTCTAACCTATAATAGTATGCGACTACTCAGCCCCAAACCTCCCTGCATTTCGAAACACTTCACAACCCTCTTCCAGCAGCATCGCACCCGAGGAGTAGAGCCACTGACTCAGCTACCCAAATAAGCACCTCCATTTCTAAGAGCAGCGACTCTGCCTTGACACTGGAAGCTCAATCTATTTATTGATTATAAACTATGATCCAGGCCCTATTCAACTTCCCACCTATATGCGACTGGGACTACTCAACCCCCTGCATTACAATCCACTGCAGAATCATCTCATAGCACAATGTCATACAAAGAGCGGAGTCGCTGACTCAGCAACCCAAATCAGGCACTCAAGCTCCAAGAAGAGCAGCCATTGTGAGTTGATTCTGCCTAAATCCTAGACGCTAATATAAGCCACTATTTTTAGATTATAAAAACTGATCGTGGATTGGCCATACCTCTAACCTATAATAGTATGCAACTACTCAGCCCCAAACCTCCACGCATTTCGAAACACTTCACAACCCGCTTCCAGCAGCATCACACCCGAGGAGTAGAGCCACTGACTCAGCTACCCAAATCAGCGCCTCCATTTCCAAGAGCAGCGACTCTGCCTTGACACTGGAAGCTCAATCTATTTATTGATTATAAACTATGATCCAGGCCCAATTCAGCTTCCCAACTATATGCGACTGGGACTACTCAACCCCCTGCATTACAATCCACTGCAGAATCATCTCATAGCACAATCTCATACAAAGAGCGGAGTCGCTGACTCAGCAACCCAAATCAGGCACTCAATCTCCAAGAAGAGCGGCCATTGTGAGTTGATTCTGCCTAAATCCTAGACGTTAATACAAACCACTATTTATCGATTATAAAAACTGATTCTGGATGCGCTATACTTCTAACCTATAATAGTATGTGACTACTCAGCCCCAAACCTCCCTGCATTTCTAAGCACTTCACAACCCGCTTCCAGCAGCATCACAGCCGAGGAGTAGAGCCACTGACTCAGCTACCCAAATCTGCGCCTCCATTTCCAAGAGCAGCGACTCTGCTTTGACACTGGAAGCTAAATCTATTTATTGATTATAAACTATGATCCAGGCCCAATTCAACTTCCCACCTATAAGCGACTGGGACTATTCAACCCCTGCATTACAATCCACTGCAGAATCATCTCATAGCACAATCTCATACAAAGAGCGGAGTCACTGACTCAGCAACCCAAATCAGGCACTCTAGCTCCAAGATGAGCGGCCATTGTGAGTTGATTCTGCCTAAGTCCTAGACGCTAATACAAGCCACTACTTGTAGATTATAAAAACTGATTGTGGCTTGGCCATACCTCTAACCTATAATAGTATGCGACTACTCAGCCCCAAACCTCCCTGCATTTCGAAACACTTCACAACCCGCTTCCAGTAGCATCACACCCGAGGAGTAGAGCCACTGACTCAGCTACCCAAATCAGCCAATCCATTTCCAAGAGCAGCGACTCTGCCTTGACACTGGAAGCTCAATCTATTTATTGATTATAAACTATGATCCAGGCCCAATTCAACTTCCCATGTATATGCGACTGGGCTACTCAACCCCTGCAATACAATCTACTGCAGAATCATCTCATAAAAAGAGCTGAGTTCACTGACTCAGCTACCCAAATCAGCCCCTCCATTTCCAAGAGCAGCGACTCTGCCTTGACACTGGAGGCTCAATCTATTTATTGATTATAAACTATGATCCAGGCCCAATTCAACTTCCCACCTATAAGCGACTGGGACTATTCAACCCCTGCATTACAATCCACTGCAGAATCATCTCATAGCACAATCTCATACAAAGAGCGGAGTCACTGACTCAGCAACCCAAATTAGGCACTCTATCTCCAAGAAGAGCAGCCATTGTGAGTTGATTCTGCCTAAATCCTAGACGCTAATACAAGCCACTGCTTATAGATTGTAAAAACTGATCGTGTATTGACCATACCTCTAACCTATAATAGCATGCGACTACTCAGCCCCAAACCTCCCTGCATTTCAAAACACTTCACAACCCGCTTCCAGCAGCATCACACCCGAGGAGTAGAGCCACTGACTCAGCTACCCAAATCAGCGCCTCCATTTCCAAGAGCAGCGACTCTGCCTTGACACTGGAAGCTCAATCTATTTATTGATTATAACCTATGATCCAGGCCCAATTCAACTTCCCACCTATATGCGACTGGGACTACTCAACCCCTGCATGACAATCCACTGCAGAATCATCTCATAGCACAATCTCATACAAAGAGCGGTGTCACTGAGTTAGCAACCCAAATCAGGCACTCTATCTACAAGAAGAGCAGCCATTGTGATTTGATTCTGCCTAAATCCTTGAAGCTAATACAAGCCACTACTTATAGATTATAAAAACTGATCCTGGATTCGCTATACTTCTAACCTATAATAGTATGCGACTACTCAGCCCCAAACCTCCCTGCATTGTGAAAAAATTCACAACCCGCTTCCAGCAGTATCACACCCGAGGAGTAGAGCCACTGACTCAGCTACCCAAATCAGCGCCTCCATTTCCAAGAGCAGCGACTCTGCCTTGACACTGGAAGCTCAATCTATTTATTGATTATAAACTATGATCCAGGCCCAATTCAACTTCCCACCTATATGCGACTGGGACTACTCAACCCCTGCATTACAATCTACTGCAGAATCATCTCATAGCACAATCTCATACAAAGAGCGGAGTCACTGACTTAGCAACCCAAATCAGGCACTCTATCTACAAGAAGAGCAGCCATTGTGAGTTAATTCTGCCTAAATCCTAGACGCTAACATAAGCCACTATTTATAGATTATAAAAACTGATTGTGGATTTGCTATACCTCTAACCTATAATAGTATGCAACTACTCAGCCCCAAACCTCCCTGCTCTTCGAAACACTTCACAACCTGCTTCCAGCATCATCACACCCAAGGAGTAGAGCACCACTGACTCAGCTACCCAAATCAGCGCCTCCATTTCCAAGAGCAGCGACTCTGCTTTGACACTGGAAGCTAAATCTATTTATTGATTATGAACTATGATCCAGGCCCAATTCAACTTCCCATGTATATGCGACTGGGCTACTCAACCCCTGCAATACAATCTACTGCAGAATCATCTCATACAAAGAGCTGAGTCACTGACTCAGCAACCCAAATCAGGCACTCAATCTCCAAGAAGAGCGGCCATTGTGAGTTGATTCTGCCTAAATCCTAGACGTTAATACAAGCCACTATTTATCGATTATAAAAACTGATCCTGGATGCGCTATACTTCTAACCTATAATAGTATGTGACTACTCAGCCCCAAACCTCCCTGCATATCTAAGCACTTCACAACCCGCTTCCAGCAGCATCACACCCGAGGAGTAGAGCCACTGACTCAGCTACCCAAATCAGCGCCTCCATTTCCAAGAGCAGCAACTCTGCCTTGACACTGGAAGCTCAATCTATTTATTGATTATAAACTATGATCCAGGCCCAATTCAACTTCCCACCTATATGCGACTGGGACTACTCAACCCCTGCATTACAATCTACTGCAGAATCATCTCATAGCACAATCTCATACAAAGAGCGGAGTCACTGATTCAGCAACCCAAATCAGGCACTCTATCTCCAAGAAGAGCGGCCATTGTGAGTTGATTCTGCCTAAATCCTAGACGCTAATATAAGCCACTATTTATAGATTATAAAAACTGATTGTGGATTCGCTATACTTCTAACCTATAATAGTATGCAACTACTCAGCCCCAAACCTCCCTGCACTTGGCACTTCACAACCCGCTTCCAGCAGCATCACAGCCGAGGAATAGAGCCACTGACTCAGCTACCCAAATCAGCGCCTCCATTTCCAAGAGCAGCGACTCTGCCTTGACACTGGAAGCTCAATCTATTTATTGATTATAAACTATGATCCAGGCCCAATTCAACTTCCCACCTATATGCGTCTGGGACTACTCAACCCCTTGCATTACAATCTACTGCAGAATCATCTCATAGCACAATCTCATACAAAGAGCGGAGTCACTGACTCAGCAACCCAAATCAGGTACTCTATCTCCAAGAAGAGCAGACATTGTGAGTTGATTCTGCCTAAATCCTAGATGCTAATACAAGCCACTACTTATGGATTAAAAAAACTGATCCTGGATTCGCTATACTTCTAACCTATAATAGTATGTGACTACTCAGCCCCAAACCTCCCTGCATTTCTAAGCACTTCACAACCCGCTTCCAGCAGCATCACACCCGAGGAGTAGAGCCACTGACTCAGCTACCCAAATCAGCGCCTCCATTTCCAAGAGCAGCGACTCTGTCTTGACACTGGAAGCTCAATGTATTTATTGATTATAAACTATGATCCAGGCCCAATTCAACTTCCCACCTATATGCGATTGGGCTACTCAACCCCCTGCATTACAATCCACTGTAGAATCATCTCATAGCACAATCTCATACAAAGAGCGGAGTCACTGACTCAGCAACCCAAATCAGGCACTCTATCTCAAAGAAGAGCGGCCATTGTGAGTTGATTCTGCCTAAATCCTTGACGCTAATACAAGCCACTACTTATAGATTATAAAAAATGATCCTGGATTCGCTATACTTCTAACCTATAATAGTATGTGACTATTCAGCCCCAAACCTCCCTGCATTTCGAAACACTTCACAACCTGCTTACAGCAGCATCACACCCAAGGAGTAGAGCGCCACTGACTCAGCTACCCAAATCAGCGCCTCCATTTCCAAGAGCAGCGACTCTGCTTTGACACTGGAAGCTAAATCTATTTATTGATTATAAACTATGATCCAGGCCCAATTCAACTTCCCACCTATATGCGACTGGGACTACTCAACCCCATCCATTACAATCTACTGCAGAATTATCTCATAGCACAATCTCATACAAAGAGCGGAGTCACTGACTCAGCAACCCAAATCAGGCACTCTATCTCCAAGAAGAGCAGCCACTGTGAGTTGATTCTGCCTAAATCCTAGACGCTAATACAAGCCACTATTAATAGATTATAAAAACTGATTGTGGATTCGCTATACCTCTAACCTATAATAGTATGCAACTACTCAGCCCCAAACCTCCCTGCATTTGGCACTTCACAACCCGCTTCCAGCAGCATCACAGCCGAGGAATAGAGCCACTGACTCAGCTACCCAAATCAGCGCCTCCAATTCCAAGCGCAGCGACTCTGCCTTGACACTGGAAGCTCAATCTATTTATTGATTATAAACTATGATCCAGGCCCAATTCAACTTCCCACCTATATGCGACTGGGACTACTCAACCCGCTGCATTACAATCTACTGCAGAATCATCTCATAGTACAATCTCATACAAAGAGCGGAGTCACTGACTCAGCAACCCAAATCAGGCACTCTATCTCAAAGAAGAGCGGCCATTGTGAGTTGATTCTGCCTAAATCCTTGACGATAATACAAGCCACGACTTATAGCTTATAAAAATTGATCCTGGATTCGCTACTTCTAACCTATAATAGTATGTGACTACTCAGCCCCAAACCTCCCTGCATTTCGAAACACTTCACTACCCACTTACATGCAGCATCACAGCCGAGGAGTAGAGCCACTGACTCAGCTACCCAAATCAGCGCATCCATTTCCAAGAGCAGCAACTCTGCCTTGACACTGGAGGCTCAATCTATTTATTGATTATAAACTATGATCCAGGCCCAATTCAACTTCCCACCTATATGCGACTGGGACTACTCAACCCCCTGCATTACAATCTACAGCAGAATCATCTCATAGCACAATCTCATACAAAGAGCGGAGTCACTGACTCAGCAACCCAAATCAGGCACTCTATCTCCAATAAGAGCATCCATTGTGAGTTGATTCTGCCTAAATCCTAGACGCTAATATAAGCCACTATTTATAGATTATAAAAACTGATTGTGGATTCGCTATACCTCTAACCTATAATAGTATGCAACTACTCAGCCCCAAACCTCCCTGCATTTGGCACTTCACAACCCGCTTCCAGCAGCATCACAGCCGAGAAGTAGAGCCACTGACTCAGCTACCCAAATCAGCGCCTCCATTTCCAAGAGCAGCGACTCTGCCTTGACACTGGAAGCTCAGTCTATTTATTGATTATAAACTATGATCCAGGCCCAATTCAACTTCCCACCTATATGCGACTGGAACTACTCAACCCCTGCATGACAACCACTGCAGAATCATCTCATAGCACAATCTCATACGAAGAGCGGAGTCACTGACTTAGCAACCCAAATCAGGCACTCTATCTACAAGAAGAGCAGCCATTGTGAGTTGATTCTGCCTAAATCCTTGAAGCTAATACAAGCCACTACTTATAGCTTATAAAAACTGTTCCTGGATTCGCTATACTTCTAACCTATAATAGTATGCGACTACTCAGGCCCAAACCTCCCTGCATTTCGAAACACTTCACAACCCGCTTCCAGCAGCATCACACCCGAGGAGTAGAGCCACTGACTCAGCGACCAAAATCAGCGCCTCCATTTCCAAGAGCAGCGACTCTGCCTTGACACTGGAAGCTCAATCTATTTATTGAGTATAAACTATGATCTAGGTCCAATTCAGCTTCCCAACTATATGGGACTGGGACTACTCAACCCCCTGCATTACAATCCACTGCAGAATCATCTCATAGCACAATCTCATACAAAGAGCTGAGTCGCTGACTTAGCAACCCAAATCAGGCACTCAATCTCCAAGAAGAGCAGCCATTGTGAGTTGATTCTGCCTAAATCCTTGAAGCTGATACAAGCCACTACTTTTAGGTTATAAAAACTGATGCTGGATTCGCTATACTTCTAACCTATAATAGTATGCGACTACTCAGCCCCAAACCTCCCTGCATTTCGAAACACTTCACAACCCGCTTCCAGCAGCATCACACCCGAGGAGCAGAGCCACTGTCTCAGCTACCCAAATCAGCGCCTCCATTTCCAAGAGCAGCGACTCTGCCTTGACACTGGAAGCTCAATCTATTTATTGATTATAAACTATGATCCAGGTCCAATTCAGCTTCCCAACTATATGCGACTGGGACTACTCAACCCCCTGCATTACAATCCACTGCAGAATCATCTCATAGCACAATCTCATACAAAGAGCTGAGTCGCTGACTTAGCAACCCAAATCAGGCACTCAATCTCCAAGAAGAGCAGCCATTGTGAGTTGATTCTGCCTAAATCCTAGACGCTAATACAAGCCACTACTTATAGATTGTAAAAACTGATCGTGGAGTGGCCATACCTCTAACCTATAATAGTATGCGACTACTCAGCCCCAAACCTCCCTGCATTTCGAAACACTTCACAACCCGCTTCCAGCAGCATCACACCCGAGGAGTAGAGCCACTGACTCAGCTACCCAAATCAGCGCCTCCATTTCCAAGAGCAGCGACTCTGCCTTGACACTGGAAGCTCAATCTATTTATTGATTATAAACTATGATCCAGGCCCAATTCAGCTTCCCAACTATATGCGACTGGGACTACTCAACCCCCTGCATTGCAATCCACTGCAGAATCATCTCATAGCACAATCTCATACAAAGAGCGGAGTCGCTGACTCAGCAACCCAAATCAGGTACTCAATCTCCAAGAAGAGCGGCCATTGTGAGTTGATTCTGCCTAAATCCTAGACGTTAATACAAGCCACTATTTATCGATTATAAAAACTGATCCTGGATGCGCTATACTTCTAACCTATAATAGTATGTGACTACTCAGCCCCAAACCTCCCTGCATATCTAAGCACTTCACAACCCGCTTCCAGCAGCATCACACCCGAGGAGTAGAGCCACTGACTCAGCTACCCAAATCAGCGCCTCCATTTCCAAGAGCAGCAACTCTGCCTTGACACTGGAAGCTCAATCTATTTATTGATTATAAACTATGATCCAGGCCCAATTCAACTTCCCACCTATATGCGACTGGGACTACTCAACCCCCTGCATTACAATCTACTGCAGAATCATCTCATAGCACAATCTCATACAAAGAGCGGAGTCACTGATTCAGCAACCCAAATCAGGCACTCTATCTCCAAGAAGAGCGGCCATTGTGAGTTGATTCTGCCTAAATCCTAGACGCTAATATAAGCCACTATTTATAGATTATAAAAACTGATTGTGGATTCGCTATACTTCTAACGTATAATAGTATGCAACTACTCAGCCCCAAACCTCCCTGCACTTGGCACTTCACAACCCGCTTCCAGCAGCATCACAGCCGAGGAGTAGAGCCACTGACTCAGCTACCCAAATCAGCGCCTCCATTTCCAAGAGCAGCGACTCTGCCTTGACACTGGAAGCTCAATCTATTTATTGATTATAAACTATGATCCAGGCCCAATTCAACTTCCCACCTATATGCGTCTGGGACTACTCAAGCCCCTGCATTACAATCTACTGCAGAATCATCTCATAGCACAATCTCATACAAAGAGCGGAGTCACTGACTCAGCAACCCAAATTAGGTACTCTATCTCCAAGAAGAGCAGACATTGTGAGCTGATTCTGCCTAAATCCTAGATGCTAATACAAGCCACTACTTATGGATTAAAAAACTGATCCTGGATTCGCTATACTTCTAACCTATAATAGTATGTGACTACTCAGCCCCAAACCTCCCTGCATTTCTAAGCACTTCACAACCCGCTTCCAGCAGCATCACACCCGAGGAGTAGAGCCACTGACTCAGCTACCCAAATCAGGGCCTCCATTTCCAAGAGCAGCGACTCTGCCTTGACACTGGAAGCTCAATGTATTTATTGATTATAAACTATGATCCAGGCCCAATTCAACTTCCCACCTATATGCGATTGGGCTACTCAACCCCCTGCATTACAATCCACTGTAGAATCATCTCATAGCACAATCTCATACAAAGAGCGGAGTCACTGACTCAGCAACCCAAATCAGGCACTCTATCTCAAAGAAGAGCGGCCATTGTGAGTTGATTCTGCCTAAATCCTTGACGCTAATACAAGCCACTACTTATAGATTATAAAAACTGATCCTGGATTCGCTATACTTCTAACCTATAATAGTATGTGACTATTCAGCCCCAAACCTCCCTGCATTTCGAAACACTTCACAACCTGCTTCCAGCAGCATCACACCCAAGGAGTAGAGCGCCACTGACTCAGCTACCCAAATCAGCGCCTCCATTTCCAAGAGCAGCAACTCTGCCTTGACACTGGAAGCTCAATCTATTTATTGATAATAAACTATGATCCAGGCCCAATTCAACTTCCCACCTATATGCGACTGGGACTACTCAACCCCATCCATTACAATCTACTGCAGAATTATCTCATAGCACAATCTCATACAAAGAGCGGAGTCACTGACTCAGCAACCCAAATCAGGCACTCCATCTCCAAGAAGAGCAGCCACTGTGAGTTGATTCTGCCTAAATCCTAGACGCTAATATAAGCCACTATTAATAGATTATAAAAACTGATTGTGGATTCGCTATACCTCTAACCTATAATAGTATTCGACTACTCAGCCCCAAACCTCCCTAGATTTGGCACTTCACAACCCGCTTCCAGCAGCATCACACCCGAGGAGTAGAGCCACTGACTCAGCTACCCAAATCAGCGCCTCCATTTCCAAGAGCAGCGACTCTGCCTTGACACTGGAAGCTCAATCTATTTATTGATTATAAACTATGATCCAGGCCCAATTCAACTTCCCACCTATATGCGACTGGGACTACTCAACCCCTGCATTACAATCGACTGTAGAATCATCTCATAGCACAATCTCATACAAAGAGCTGAGTCACTGACTCAGCAACCCAAATCAGACACTCTATCTCCAAGAAGAGCAGCCATTGTGAGTTGATTCTGCCTAAATCCTTGACGCTAACACAAGCCACTACTTATAGATTATAAAAACTGATCCTGGATTCGCTATACTTCTAACCTATAATAGTATGCTACTACTCAGCCCCAAACCTCCCTGCATTTTGAAACACTTCACAACTCGCTTCCAGCATCATCACACCCGAGGAGTAGAGCCACTGACTCAGCTACCCAAATCAGCGCCTCCAATTCCAAGAGCAGCGACTCTGCCTTGACACTGGAAGCTCAATCTATTTATTGATTATAAACTATGATCCAGGCCCAATTCAACTTCCCACATATATGCGACTGGGACTACTCAACACCCTGCATTACAATCTACTGCAGAATCATCTCATAGCACAATCTCATACAAAGAGCGGAGTCACTGACTCAGCAACCCAAATCAGGCACTCTATCTCAAAGAAGAGCGGCCATTGTGAGTTGATTCTGCCTAAATCCTAGACGCTAATATAAGCCACTATTTATAGATTATAAAAACTGATTCTGGATTCGCCATACCTCTAACCTATAATAGTATGCAACTACTCAGCCCCAAACCTCCCTGCATTTGGCACTTCACAACCCGCTTGCAGCAGCATCGCAGCCGAGGAGTAGAGCCACTGACTCAGCTACCCAAATCAGCGCCTCCATTTCCAAGAGCAGCGACTCTGCCTTGACACTGGAAGCTCAGTCTATTTATTGATTATAAACTATGATCCAGGCCCAATTCAACTTCCCACCTATATGCGACTGGAACTACTCAACCCCCTGCATGACAACCACTGCAGAATCATCTCATAGCACAATCTCATACGAAGAGCGGAGTCACTGACTTAGCAACCCAAATCAGGCACTCTATCTACAAGAAGAGCAGCCATTGTGAGTTGATTCTGCCTAAATCCTTGAAGCTAATACAAGCCACTACTTATAGCTTATAAAAACTGTTCCTGGATTCGCTATACTTCTAACCTATAATAGTATGCGACTACTCAGCCCCAAACCTCCCTGCATTTCGAAACACTTCACAACCCGCTTCCAGCAGCATCACACCCGAGGAGTAGAGCCACTGACTCAGCTACCCAAATCAGCGCCTCCATTTCCAAGAGCAGCGACTCTGCCTTGACACTGGAAGCTCAATCTATTTATTGATTATAAACTATGATCCAGGCCCAATTCAGCTTCCCAACTATATGCGACTGGGACTACTCAACCCCCTACATTGCAATCCACTGCAGAATCATCTCATAGCACAATCTCATACAAAGAGCGGAGTCGCTGACTCAGCAACCCAAATCAGGCACTCAATCTCCAAGAAGAGCGGCCATTGTGAGTTGATTCTGCCTAAATCCTAGACGTTAATACAAGCCACTATTTATCGATTATAAAAACTGATCCTGGATGCGCTATACTTCTAACCTATAATAGGATGTGACTACTCAGCCCCAAACCTCCCTGCATATCTAAGCACTTCACAACCCGCTTCCAGCAGCATCACACCCGAGGAGTAGAGCCACTGACTCAGCTACCCAAATCAGCGCCTCCATTTCCAAGAGCAGCAACTCTGCCTTGACACTGGAAGCTCAATATATTTATTGATTATAAACTATGATCCAGGCCCAATTCAACTTCCCACGTATATCCGACTGGGACTACTCAACCCCCTGCATTACAATCTACTGCAGAATCATCTCATAGCACAATCTCATACAAAGAGCGGAGTCACTGATTCAGCAACCCAAATCAGGCACTCTATCTCCAAGAAGAGCGGCCATTGTGAGTTGATTCTGCCTAAATCCTAGACGCTAATATAAGCCACTATTTATAGATTATAAAAACTGATTGTGGATTCGCTATACTTCTAACGTATAATAGTATGCAACTACTCAGCCCCAAACCTCCCTGCACTTGGCACTTCACAACCCGCTTCCAGCAGCATCACAGCCGAGGAGTAGAGCCACTGACTCAGCTACCCAAATCAGCGCCTCCATTTCCAAGAGCAGCGACTCTGCCTTGACACTGGAAGCTCAATCTATTTATTGATTATAAACTATGATCCAGGCCCAATTCAACTTCCCACCTATATGCGTCTGGGACTACTCAACCCCCTGCATTACAATCTACTGCAGAATCATCTCATAGCACAATCTCATACAAAGAGCGGAGTCACTGACTCAGCAACCCAAATTAGGTACTCTATCTCCAAGAAGAGCAGACATTGTGAGCTGATTCTGCCTAAATCCTAGATGCTAATACAAGCCACTACTTATGGATTAAAAAAACTGATCCTGGATTCGCTATACTTCAAACCTATAATAGTATGTGACTACTCAGCCCCAAACCTCCCTGCATTTCTAAGCACTTCACAACCCGCTTCCAGCAGCATCACACCCGAGGAGTAGAGCCACTGACTCAGCTACCCAAATCAGCGCCTCTATTTCCAAGAGCAGCGACTCTGCCTTGACACTGGAAGCTCAATGTATTTATTGATTATAAACTATGATCCAGGCCCAATTCAACTTCCCACCTATATGCGATTGGGCTACTCAACCCCCTGCATTACAATCCACTGTAGAATCATCTCATAGCACAATCTCATACAAAGAGCGGAGTCACTGACTCAGCAACCCAAATCAGGCACTCTATCTCAAAGAAGAGCGGCCATTGTGAGTTGATTCTGCCTAAATCCTTGACGCTAATACAAGCCACTACTTATAGATTATAAAAACTAATCATGGATTAGCTATACCTCTAACCTATAATAGTATTCAACTACTCAGCCCCAAACCTCCCTGCATTTGGCACTTCACAACCCGCTTCCAGCAGCATCACAGCCGAGGAATAGAGCCACTGACTCAGCTACCCAAATTAGCGCCTCCATTTCCAAGAGCAGCGACTCTGCCTTGACACTGGAAGCTCAATCTATTTATTGATTATAAACTATGATCCAGGCCCAATTCAACTTCCCACCTATATGCGACTGGGACTACTCAACCCCCTGCATTACAATCGACTGTAGAATCATCTCATAGCACAATCTCATACAAAGAGCTGAGTCACTGACTCAGCAACCCAAATCAGACACTCTATCTCCAAGAAGAGCGGCCATTGTGAGTTGATTCTGCCTAAATCCTAGACGCTAATACAAGCCACCACTTATAGATTATAAAAACTGATCCCGGATTCGCTTTACTTCTAACCTATAATAGTATGCTACTACTCAGCCCCAAACCTCCCTGCATTTTGAAACACTTCACAACTCGCTTCCAGCATCATCACACCCGAGGAGTAGAGCCACTGACTCAGCTACCCAAATCAGCGCCTCCAATTCCAAGAGCAGCGACTCTGCCTTGACACTGGAAGCTCAATCTATTTATTGATTATAAACTATGATCCAGGCCCAATTCAACTTCCCACCTATATGCGACTGGGACTACTCAACCCCTGCATTACAATCTACTGCAGAATCATCTCATAGCACAATCTCATACAAAGAGCGGAGTCACTGACTCAGCAACCCAAATCAGGCACTCTATCTCAAAGAAGAGCGGCCATTGTGAGTTGATTCTGCCTAAATCCTAGACGCTAATATAAGCCACTATTTATAGATTATAAAAACTGATTGTGGATTCGCTATACCTCTAACCTATAATAGTATGCAACTACTCAGCCCCAAACCTCCCTGCATTTGGCACTTCACAACCCGCTTCCAGCAGCATCACAGCCGAGGAGTAGAGCCACTGACTCAGCTACCCAAATCAGTGCCTCCATTTCCAAGAGCAGCGACTCTGCCTTGACACTGGAAGCTCAGTCTATTTATTGATTATAAACTATGATCCAGGCCCAATTCAACTTCCCACCTATATGCGACTGGAACTACTCAACCCCCTGCATGACAACCACTGCAGAATCATCTCATAGCACAATCTCATACGAAGAGCGGAGTCACTGACTTAGCAACCCAAATCAGGCACTCTATCTACAAGAAGAGCAGCCATTGTGAGTTGATTCTGCCTAAATCCTTGAAGCTAATACAAGCCACTACTTATAGCTTATAAAAACTGTTCCTGGATTCGCTATACTTCTAACCTATAATAGTATGCGACTACTCAGGCCCAAACCTCCCTGCATTTCGAAACACTTCACAACCCGCTTCCAGCAGCATCACACCCGAGGAGTAGAGCCACTGACTCAGCGACCCAAATCAGCGCCTCCATTTCCAAGAGCAGCGACTCTGCCTTGACACTGGAAGCTCAATCTATTTATTGAGTATAAACTATGATCTAGGTCCAATTCAGCTTCCCAACTATATGGGACTGGGACTACTCAACCCCCTGCATTACAATCCACTGCAGAATCATATCATAGCACAATCTCAAACAAAGAGCTGAGTCGCTGACTCAGCAACCCAAATCAGGCACTCAATCTCCAAGAAGAGCGGCCATTGTGAGTTGATTCTGACTAAATCCTAGACGCTAATACAAGCCACTATTTATCGATTATAAGAACTGATCATGGATTCGCTATACCTCTAACCTTGGCAGGTCCTCAAATCCTCGGAGACGTACGATGCTCAACGGGGTCCACCTCCTGATAGCCCCAAGGTCTGAAACAACCAACAGACTCAGTAGAGTGATCAGGTGAGGGAAGGAAAGGAAGGGTTCAGCAGGGAGGGAGATCTGTAACGAGAGGCAAACAATAATAAATACACCACACCGCTGTTTCTCTGGATAGAATACCATACACAATATTAACACCTGGCTCATATACCTGTAAAGTAAAATAAAGGTTTGTGCATCCTAGGTGGGTATCTCGGAAGTGCCACTGCCACTAACGGATCTAGGGATAGAGCAATGGCGTTACAACACAACACGTGAATACAGTTTATGATGGATAGGGAGATAACCTGTCACTAAGGTAACGTACCCCGGGGCTCTCTTCGTGGCGCAAAAACAGGGGAGTTGGAGCTGACTTCGGTGGAGCTTCAACAAGCCCCTGCTGTAGAGGATAGAGATAAACAAGCCAATGGGAACACAGATACGAACTGCCTGTAGAATCTCTCAAGTCCCCCCAAGAGAAATCAGTATTACAAGAACAGCGGAATGTCGGGGTAGCGCCACAGGTACTTGAATATACCAAGGGAGTGTTAAGGTCAAAGAAAATGTTACCATGGATAACCCAATCCTTCTTGGATCAAAAAATAGTTCAGGTGTCATTAGTAAGCCAGGACACAGTTCCAGCTTCCTTGCCGTATTAGTATCATATCGGCAGAGCTGGAAGCCATATGCCACACTGAAACAACAAAGTCAAAGAAACCAAGTAGGCAGCCGCGCCTCCGCGCGAGCTGTCTATGAACAGGAAATTCTCCCTCTGTTCCTAGGAGAAATAGATGCCAGAGGAGAATTACAAGTAGTCCCGCAAGAGCCTAGACTCGGCTCGTCCAACGGGACTACTGTGGGTTGAGAACCTGTTTTCCCACTCGAAATCAGGTTAAGCAAGGTATCAGGGATCACCGTCACAATACACAAAGAGAAGTTGGTGCTGTAAGCACCCCTACCAGAACTCCTTATGTTGGTAACGGCTTTGCGGGTAAACTGCAGGAATTAACGGCACCCAACGGGTGCCCTGGAAGCGTATAAATCAGGCTTCCTGTACGTCGTGACGTCACCGGCGGCGCGTCCCAAGGCATCACGGGAACTGTAGTTTTGTCGGACTACAGCTTCCCGAATCACGGATCTGCTTGGCGCGTCAGTGTTCTCCGGCGGCACGCAGTGTGCGCCGCGACAAACCTATAATAGTATGCGACTACTCAGCCCCAAACCTCCCTGCATTTCGAAACACTTCACAACCCGCTTCCAGCAGCATCACACCCGTGGAGTAGAGCCACTGACTCAGCTACCCAAATCAGCGCCTCCATTTCCAAGAGCAGCGTCTCTACCTTGACACTGGAAGCTCAATCTATTTATTGATTATAAACTATGATCCAGGCCCAATTCAACTTCCCACGTATATGCGACTGGGCTACTCAACCCCCTGCATTACACTCTACTGCAGAATCATCTCATAGCACAATCTCATACAAAGAGAGGAGTCACTGACTCAGCAACCCAAATCAAGCACTCTATCTCCAAGAAGAGCGGCCATTGTGAGTTGATTCTGCCTAAATTCTAGACGCTAATATAAGCCACTATTTATAGATTATAAAAACTGATTGTGGATTCGCTATACCTCTAACCTATAATAGTATGCAACTACTCAGCCCCAAACCTCCCTGCATTTGGCACTTCACAACCCGCTTCCAGCAGCATCACAGCCGAGGAGTAGAGCCACTGACTCAGCTACCCAAATCAGCGCCTCCATTTCCAAGAGCAGCGACTCTGCCTTGACACTGGAAGCTCAATCTATTTATTGATTATAAACTATGATCCAGGCCCAATTCAACTTCCCACCTATATGCGACTGGGACTACTCAACCCCCTGCATTACAATCTACTGCAGAATCATCTCATAGCACAATCTCATACAAAGAGCGGAGTTCACTGACTCAACAACCCAAATCAGGCACTCTATCTCCAATAAGAGCGGCCATTGTGAGTTGATTCTGCCTAAGTCCTAGACGCTAATACAAGCCACTACTTATAGATTATAAAAACGGATTGTGGATTGGCCATACCTCTAACCTATAATAGTATGCGACTACTCATCCCCAAACCTCCCTGCATTTGGCACTTCACAACCCGCTTCCAGCAGCATCACACCCGAGGAGTAGAGCCACTGACTCAGCTACCCAAATCAGCGCCTCCATTTCCAAGAGCAGCGACTCTGCCTTGACACTGGAAGCTCAATCTATTTATTGATTATAAACTATAATCCAGGCCCAATTCAACTTCCCACCTATATGCGACTGGGACTACTCAACCCCCTGCATTTCAATCCACTGCAGAATCATCTCATAGCACAATCTCATACAAAGAGCGGAGTCACTGACTCAGCAACCCAAATCAGGCACGCACTGTATCTCCAAGAAGAGCAGCCATTGTGAGTTAATTCTGCCTAAATCCTAGACGCTAATATAAGCCACTATTTATAGATTATAAAAACTGATTGTGGATTCGCTATACCTCTAACCTATAATAGTATGCAACTACTCAGCCCCAAACCTCCCTGCTCTTCGAAACACTTCACAACCTGCTTCCAGCAGCATCACAGCCGAGGAGTAGAGCGCCACTGACTCAGCTACCCAAATCGGCACCTCCATTTCCAAGAACAGCTACTCTGCCTTGAGACTGGAAGCCCAATCTATTTATTGATTATAAGCTATGATCCAGGCCCAATTCAACTTCCCACCTATATGCGACTGGAACTACTCAACCCCCTGCATTGCAATCCACTGCAGAATCATCTCATAGCACAATCTCATACAAAGAGCGGAGTCGCTGAGTCAGCAACCCAAATCAGGCACTCAATCTCCAAGAAGAGCGGCCATTGTGAGTTGATTCTGCCTAAATCCTAGACGTTAATACAAGCCACTATTTATCGATTATAAAAACTGATCCTGGATGCGCTATACTTCTAACCTATAATAGTATGTGACTACTCAGCCCCAAACCTCCCTGCATTTCTAAGCACTTCACAACCCGCTTCCAGCAGCATCACACCCGAGGAGTAGAGCCACTGACTCAGCTACCCAAATCAGCGCCTCCATTTCCAAGAGCAGCGACTCTGCCTTGACACTGGAAGCTCAATGTATTTATTGATTATAAACTATGATCCAGGTCCAATTCAGCTTCCCAACTATATGGGACTGGGACTACTCAACCCCCTGCATTACAATCCACTGCAGAATTATCTCATAGCACAATCTCAAACAAAGAGCTGAGTCGCTGACTCAGCAACCCAAATCAGGCACTCAATCTCCAAGAAGAGCGGCCATTGTGAGTTGATTCTGCCTAAATCTTAGACACTAATACAAGCCACTATTTATCGATTATAAGAACTGATCATGGATTCGCTATACCTCTAACCTATAATAGTATGCGACTACTGAGCCCCAAACCTCCCTGCATTTGGCACTTCACAACCCGCTTCCAGCAGCATCACAGCCGAGGAGTAGAGCCACTGACCAGATACCCAAATCAGCGCCTCCATTTCCAAGAGCAGCGACTCTGCCTTGACACTGGAAGCTCAGTCTATTTATTGATTATAAACTATGATCCAGGCCCAATTCAACTTCCCACCTATATGCGACTGGAACTACTCAACCCCTGCATGACAACCACTGCAGAATCATCTCATAGCACAATCTCATACAAAGAGCGGAGTCACTGACTTAGCAACCCAAATCAGGCACTCTATCTACAAGAAGAGCAGCCATTGTGAGTTGATTCTGCTAAATCATTGAAGCTAATACATGCCACTACTTATAGATTATAAAAACTGATCCTGGATTCGCTATACTTCTAACCTATAATAGTATGCGACTACTCAGGCCCAATCCTCCCTGCATTTCGAAACACTTCACAACCCGCTTCCAGCAGCATCACACCCGAGGAGTAGAGCCACTGACTCAGCTACCCAAATCAGCGCCTCCATTTCCAAGAGCAGCGACTCTGCCTTGACACTGGAAGCTCAATCTATTTATTGAGTATAAACTATGATCTAGGTCCAATTCAGCTTCCCACCTATATGCGACTGGGACTACTCAACCCCCTGCATTACAATCCACTGCAGAATCATATCATAGCACAATCTCAAACAAAGAGCTGAGCCGCTGACTCAGCAACCCAAATAAGGCACTCAATCTCCAAGAAGAGCGGCCACTGTGAGTTGATTCTGACTAAATCCTAGACGCTAATACAAGCCACTATTTATCGATTATAAGAACTGATCATGGATTCGCTATACCTCTAACCTATAATAGTATGCGACTACTCAGCCCCAAACCTCCCTGCATTTCGAAACACTTCACAACCCGCTTCCAGCAGCATCACACCCGAGGAGTAGAGCCACTGACTCAGCTACCCAAATCAGCGCCTCCATTTCCTAGAGCAGCGACTCTGCCTTGACACTGGAAGCTCAATCTATTTATTGATTACAAACTATGATCCAGGCCCAATTCAGCTTCCCAACTATATGCGACTGGGACTACTCAACCCCCTGCATTACAATCCACTGCAGAATCATCTCATAGCACAATCTCATACAAAGAGCTGAGTCGCTGACTCAGCAACCCAAATCAGGCACTCAATCTCCAAGAAGAGCGGCCATTGTGAGTTGATTCTGCCTAAATCCTAGACGCTAATACAAGCCACTATTTATTGATTATAAGAACTGATCATGGATTCGCTATACCTCTAACATCTAATAGTATGCGACTACTCAGCCCCAAACCTCCCTGCATTTCGAAACACTTCACAACCCGCTTCCAGCAGCATCACACCCGAGGAGTAGAGCCACTGACTCAGCTACCCAAATCAGCGCCTCCATTTCCAAGAACAGCAACTCTGCCTTGACACTGCAAGATCAATCTATTTATTGATTATAAACTATGATCCAGGCCCAATTCAACTTCCCACCTATATGCGACTGGGACTACTCAACCCCCTGCATTACAATCTACTGCAGAATCATCTCATAGCACAATCTCATACAAAGACCGGAGTCACTGACTCAGCAACCCAAATCAGGCACTCTATCTCCAATAAGAGCAGCCATTGTGAGTTGATTCTGCCTAAATCCTAGACGCTAATATAAGCCACTATTTATAGATTATAAAAACTGATTGTGGATTCGCTATACCTCTAACCTATAATAGTATGCAACTACTCAGCCCCAAACCTCCCTGCATTTGGCACTTCACAACCCGCTTCCAGCAGCATCACAGCCGAGGAGTAGAGCCACTGACTCAGCTACCCAAATCAGCGCCTCCATTTCCAAGAGCAGCGACTCTGACTTGACACTGGAAGCTCAATCTATTTATTGATTATAAACTATGACCCAGGCCCAATTCAGCTTCCCAACTAAATGCGAATGGGACTACTCAACCCCTGCATTACAATCCACTGTAGAATCATCTCCTAGCACAATCTCATACAAAGAGCGGAGTCACTGACTTAGCAACCCAAATCAGGCACTCAATCTGCAAGAAGAGCGGCCAGTGTGAGTTGATTCTGCCTAAATCCTTGACGCTAATACAAGCCACTACTTATAGATTATAAAAACTGATCCTGGATTCGCTATACTTCTAACCTATAATAGTATGTGACTACTCAGCCCCAAACCTCCCTGCATTTCGAAACACTTCACTACCCACTTCCAGCAGCATCACACCCGAGGAGTAGAGCCACTGACTCAGCTACCCAAATCAGCGCCTCCATTTCCAAGAGCAGCGACTCTGCCTTGACACTGGAAGCTCAATCTATTTATTGATTATAAACTATGATCCAGGCCCAATTCAACTTCCCACCTATATGCGACTGGGACTACTCAACCCCTGCATTACAATCTACTGCAGAATCATCTCATAGCACAATCTCAAACAAAGAGCGGAGTCACTGACTCAGCAACCCAAATCAGGCACTCAATCTCCAAGAAGAGCGGCCATTGTGAGTTGATTCTGCCTAAATCCTAGACGTTAATACAAGCCACTATTTATCGATTATAAAAACTGATCCTGGATGCGCTATACTTCTAACCTATAATAGTATGTGACTACTCAGCCCCAAACCTCCCTGCATTTCTAAGCACTTCACAACCCGTTTCCAGCAGCATCACACCCGAGGAGTAGAGCCACTGACTCAGCTACCCAAATCAGGCACTCTATCTCAAAGAAGAGCGGCCATTGTGAGTTGATTCTGCCTAAATCCTTGACGCTAATACAAGCCACTACTTATAGATTATAAAAACTGATCCTGGATTCGCTATACTTCTAACCTATAATAGTATGAGACTACTCAGCCCCAAACCTCCCTGCATTTTGAAACACTTCACAACCCGCTTCCAGCAGCATCACACCCAAGGAGTAGAGCCACTGACTCAGCTACCCAAATCAGCGCCTCCATTTCCAAGAGCAGCGACTCTGCCTTGACACTGGAAGCTCAATCTATTTATTGATTATAAACTATGATCCAGGCCCAATTCAACTTCCCACCTATATGCGACTGGGACTACTCAACCTCCTGCATTACAATCTACTGCAGAATCATCTCATAGCACAATCTCATACAAAGAGCGGAGTCACTGACTCAGCAACCCAAATCAGGCACTCTATCTCAAAGAAGAGCGGCCATTGTGAGTTAATTCTGCCTAAATCCTAGACGTTAATACAAGCCACTATTTATCGATTATAAAAACTGATCTTGGATGCGCTATACTTCTAACCTACAATAGTATGCAACTACTCAGCCCCAAACCTCCCTGCTCTTCTAAACACTTCACAACCTGCTTCCAGAAGCATCACACCCAAGGAGTAGAGCGCCACTGACTCAGCTACCCAAATCAGCGCCTCCATTTCCAAGAGCAGCGACTCTGCTGTGACACTAGAAGCTAATTCTATTTATTGATTATAAACTATGATCCAGGCCCAATTCAACTTCCCACCTATATGCGACTGGGACTATTCAACCCCCTGCATTACATTCCACTGCAGAATCAACTCATAGCACAATCTCATACAAAGAGCGGAGTCACTGACTCAGCAACCCAAATCAGGCACTCTAGCTCCAAGATGAGCGGCCATTGTGAATTGATTCTGCCTAAGTCCTAGACGCTAATACAAGCCACTACTTATAGATTATAAAAACTGATTGTGGATTGGCCATACCTCTAACCTATAATAGTATGCGACTACTCAGCCCTAAACCTCCCTGCATTTCGAAACAATTCACAACCCGCTTCCAGCAGCATCACACCCGAGGAGTAGAGCCACTGACTCAGCTACCCAAATCAGCGCCTCCATTTCCAAGAGCAGCGACTGCCTTGACACTGGAAGCTCAATCTATTTATTGATTATAAACTATGATCCAGGCCCAATTCAACTTCCCACCTATATGCGACTGGGACTACTCAACCCCCTGCATTTCAATACACTGCAGAATCATCTCCTAGCACAATCTCATACAAAGAGCGGAGTCACTGACTCAGCAACCCAAATCAAGTACTCTATCTCCAAGAAGAGCGGCCATTGTGAGTTAATTCTGCCTAAATCCTAGACGCTAATATAAGCCACTATTTATAGATTATAAAAACTGATTGTGGATTCGCTATGCCTCTAACCTATAAAGGTATGCAACTACTCAGCCCCAAACCTCCCTGCTCTTCGAAACACTTCACAACCTGCTTCCAGCAGCATCACAGCCGAGGAGTAGAGCGCCACTGACTCAGCTACCCAAATCAGCGCCTCCATTTCCAAGAGCAGCGACTCTGCTTGGACACTGGAAGCTAATTCTATTTATTGATTATAAACTATGATCCAGGCCCAATTCAACTTCCCACCTATATGCGACTGGGACTATTCAACCCCTGCATTACAATCCACTGCAGAATCATCTCATAGCACAATCTCATACAAAGAGCGGAGTCACTGACTCAGAAACCCAAATCAGGCACTCTAGCTCCAAGATGAGCGGCCATTGTGAATTGATTCTGCCTAAGTCCTAGACGCTAATACAAGCCACTACTTATAGATTATAAAAACTGATTGTGGATTGGCCAAACCTCTAACCTATAATAGTATGCGACTACTCAGCCCCAAACCTCCCTGCATTTCGAAACACTTCACAACCCGCTTCCAGCAGCATCACACCCGAGGAGTAGAGCCACTGACTCAGCTACAAAATCAGCGCCTCCATTTCCAAGAGCAGCGACTCTGCCTTGACACCTGAAGCTCAATCTATTTATTGATTATAAACTATGATCCAGGCCCAATTCAACTTCCCACCTATATGCGACTGGGACTACTCAACCCACTGCATTACAATCGACTGCAGAATCATCTCATAGCACAATCTCATACAAAGAGCTGAGTCACTGACTCAGCAACCCAAATCAGACACTCTATCTCCAAGAAGAGCGGCCATTGTGAGTTGATTCTGCCTAAATCCTAAACGCTAATACAAGCCACTATTTATCAATTATAAGAACAGATCATGGATTCGCTATACCTCTAACCTATAATAGTATGCGACTACTCAGCCCCAAACCTCCCTGCATTTCGAAACACTTCACAACCCGCTTCCAGCAACATCACACCCGAGGAGTAGAGCCACTGACTCAGCTACCCAAATCAGCGCCTCCATTTCCATGAGCAGCGTCTCTACCTTGACACTGGAAGCTCAATCTATTTATTGATTGTTAGACCTGGCATCCTTGGCGGTGGTCTCCCTTCCATTTTTTTCGTAATGCCTCCACTGTTGCCGATATGTTTTTGCTGGACTAGATGCTCACGGGCACTTTGCCGCTGCTAATCAGTGTCAAAGTGCAAGTGCTCCCTATGATAAATTGATGTATGTATTAGTGACTCCATAATTGGATAATTGGTTTACTTGTCAGTCCCTAGTACCGTGCACTGAGTGTGCCCAGGGCTTGTAAATCCAATGCTGCTGGTGGGCTTGCAGCACGGGTTGTGCCACCCACAGAAGCAGCTTGTAAAGTGTGTCTCAGGCCTGCCATTGCAGAGCCTGTGTGCAGCCTAGGGCTGCCATGTCGACTTGGTGAGTGCACCCACATACCAGTCCCTAAACCTTCCCTTTACTGCATGTTGGTCACCCCTCAAGTAGGCCCTAGGGCAGGGTGCATTGTAAGTATAAGGTAGGACATGCCCTGGTGTGTGTGGCATGTCCTAATAGTGAATTACAGCCTTTTTCGTTTTTCACTATTGCAAGGCTACCTGCTCCCCATAGGCCAGAATGGGCAGACTGACTATTACACCTTATAGTCAGAACTGACCCAGGGAACATGGTAGAAAAACTAATTTAGTATGCCTGAACTCAGGATGATAAAATACATCTTTTAGTGAAGTTGGTTTTAACATTCTGTGTTTGAAAATACCACTTTTAGAAAGTGGGTATTTTCTTGCCTAACTATCCAAGCCTGCCTCTGCTAGGTTGTGTATTCCTTGTCTGGAGATTGAGTGACAGGGGCAGGGGGTGGCTACAGGAGACAGGGTGAGTCAGCACAGCGCTGAATAGAAAGATCTGCATCCAGAGTGGAGGGAGGAGTTGCCCCTGGGTCTGAATAGGGCTGTGCCTGCCTTCCACAATGCTGGCTCCACCTCCTGCCGGGCGGCTGAGCACTCTGCCCCACATTCTGAAAGGAAAGAAGGAGTCAGAAAAACAAAGTGCTCCAGGACTGACCAGAACTGGTTTTGGGCTAGGCAGAGGCCTCTCTGCCTTCAGAGAACAAAGAGAAACTGTGTATAAAAGGGGACCCAGACCCCTAGGAGATTAGATCACTTTTGGGAACAAGAAGAAACCTTTGCTGAGGAGCGGAACCAAGAAGAAACTGAGGAGAGACTATCCCTAAGCCTGAAGTGCTGCTTGGGGGATTGGCCTGCAGTGGTTTGCCTGACTGCCAAAGAAAGGAGAAAGGAACTTTTGCTTTGATGTGACTTTCATCAACTTGTGAAGGATCTCCAAGGGCTTGGAAGAGAGCTTGCCCCCTGATCGAAGTCCCAGGACCATTGGACTTCACCCCTTTGTGAATTGCTGCTGGAAACTCTGTTTCAGTGGCTACAGAGGTAGGGAGCTGTGACCGACTCTCACGACCGACTCGGTGTCCTGTAAGCACCGCATCGAAGCACCGTCTCGCCCTGCAACGCACGGCCCTGGTCTCACCGACTCCGTCAACGAGCCGCTGCCTGCACCGCATCGAGGGACAACGCGTCCTGCAATGCTTCGCTACGCCGAATCGAACTGGTCCGACCGACACGGTCACTGCTGCTGAGTTCGAGTCCTGTGACCGCACCGGAGTTGGGCACCGCTCGCACGCTTTGCGACGCACCGCCCGACTCGCACCGCTGTCCGGACTGATCGACGCCAGCTCCTGAATCCGGCTCCGTCGCCGCACCGCAACCTGCCAGCACCGCATCGAAGCACCGTCTCGCCCTGCAACGCACGGCCCTGGTCTCACCGACTCCGTCTCGACGAAGTCAACGAGCCGCTGCCTGCACCGCTTCGAGGGACAACGCGTCCTGCAACGCTTCCATTTTTGCATCGCGACCGCGACGAACAGCCATCCGGCTCGCACGCCCGTGCCTGCCGCTTCAAGTAAAAGGTACTGTGACCGAGTCTGTCTACGCTGTGTTGGCCCGTCTCGACGCGGTCAGCTGGATTTGTTAGACTCTGTTTGTTCTCGACATCGCCGTAGCCGGAGGAGGCTACCGACTCGCACAGAACCTGGAATTAAGCCTTTTTGATCAGAACTAAGCACTCTTGACAATATTGTGGATTATTTTTGTCGTTTATGGTCTTGTGATAAATCTATATAAAGTATACCTATTTTTATAAATATATAACCTGTGTGGTGTCCATTTGTAGTGTTGTCACTTGATTACTGTATGTGTTCACAAATGCTTTACACACTGCCTCTGAACTAAGCCTGTCTGCTCGTGCCAAGTTACCAAGAGGGTGAGCAGGGGTTCTTTCAGGAGTGTACCTACTTTCCCTGACTAGATTCAAGGGTACCTATTTGGACAAAGGTGCCTACCTCTGCCAACTAGAGTCCCCCAAATCTAACATTGATTATAAACTATGATCCAGGCCCAATTCAACTTCCCACCTACATGCGACTGGGACTACTCAACCCCCTGCATTACAATCCACTGCAGAATCATCTCATACAAAGAGCCGAGTCACTGACTCAGCAACCCAAATCAGACACTCAATCTCCAAGAAGAGCAGCCATTGTGAGTTGATTCTGCCTAAATCCTAGACGCTAATACAAGCCACTACTTATAGAATGTAAAAACTGATCGTGCATTGGCCATACCTCTAACCTATAATAGTATGCGACTACTCAGCCCCAAACCTCCCTGCATTTCGAAACACTTCACAACCCGCTTCCAACAGCATCGCACCCGAGGAGTAGAGCCACTGACTCAGCTACCCAAATCAGCACCTCCATTTCCAAGAGCAGCGACTCTGCCTTGACACTGGAAGCTCAATCTATTTATTGATTATAAACTATGATCCAGGCCCTATTCAACTTCCCACCTATATGCGACTGGGACTACTCAACCCCCTGCATGACAATCCACTGCAGAATCATCTCATAGCACAATGTCATACAAAGAGCGGAGTCGCTGACTCAGCAACCCAAATCAGGCACTCAAGCTCCAAGAAGAGCAGCCATTGTGAGTTGATTCTGCCTAAATCCTAGACGCTAATACAAGCCACTACTTATAGATTATAAAAACTGATCCTGGATTCGCTATACTTCTAACCTATAATAGTATGCTACTACTCAGCCCCAAACCTCCCTGCATTTCAAAACACTTCACAGCCCGATTCCAGCAGCATCACACCCGAGGAGTAGAGCCACTGACTCAGCTACCCAAATCAGCACCTCCATTTCCAAGAGCAGCGACTCTGCCTTGACACTGGAAGCTCAATCTATTTATTGATTATAAACTATGATCCAGGCCCAATTCAACTTCCCACCTATATGCGACTGGGACTACTCAAACCCCTGCATGACAATCCACTGCAGAATCATCTCATAGCACAATCTCATACAAAGAGCTGAGTCGCTGACTCAGCAACCCAAATCAGGCACTCTATCTCCAAGAAGAGCGGCCATTGTGAGTTGATTCTGCCTAAATCCTAGACGCTAATACAAGCCACTACTTATAGATTATAAAAACTGATCCTGGATTCGCTATACTTCTAACCTATAATAGTATGCTACTACTCAGCCCCAAACCTCCCTGCATTTCAAAACACTTCACAACCCGATTCCAGCAGCATCACACCCGAGGAGTAGAGCCACTGACTCAGCTACCCAAATCAGCACCTCCATTTCCAAGAGCAGCGACTCTGCCTTGACACTGGAAGCTCAATCTATTTATTGATTATAAACTATGATCCAGGCCCAATTCAACTTCCCACCTATATGCGACTGGGACTACTCAACCCCCTGCATTGCAATCCGCTGCAGAATCATCTCATAGCACAATCTCATACAAAGAGCGGAGTCGCTGACTCAGCAACCCAAATCAGGCACTCAATCTCCAAGAAGAGCGGCCATTGTGAGTTGATTCTGCCTAAATCCTAGACGCTAATACAAGCCACTATTTATCGATTATAAAAACTGATCCTGGATGCGCTATACTTCTAACCTATAATAGTATGTGACTACTCAACCCCAAACCTCCCTGCATTTCTAAGCACTTCACAACCCGCTTCCAGCAGCATCACACCCGAGGAGTAGAGCCACTGACTCAGCTATCCAAATCAGCGCCTCCATTTCCAAGAGCAGCGACTCTGCCTTGACACTGGAAGCTCAGTCTATTTATTGATTATAAACTATGATCCAGGCCCAATTCAACTTCCCACCTATATGCGACTAGGACTACTCAACCCCCTGCATGACAATCCACTGCAGAATCATCTCATAGCACAATCTCATACAAAGAGCGGAGTCACTGACTTAGCAACCCAAATCAGGCACTCTATCTCCAAGAAGAGCAGACATTGTGAGTTGATTCTGCCTAAATCCTAGATGCTAATACAAGCCACTACTTATAGATTATAAAAACTGATCCTGGATTCGCTATACTTCTAACCTATAATAGTATGAGACTACTCAGACCCAAACCTCCCTGCATTTCGAAACACTTCACTACCCACTTCCAGCAGCATCACACCCGAGAAGTAGAGCCACTGACTCAGCTACCCAAATCAGCGCCTCCATTTCCAAGAGCAGCAACTCTGCTTTGACATTGGAAGCTCAATCTATTTATTAATTAAAAATTATGACCCAGTGTGAGTAGTTGGCCTGGCATATGCTGTCCACTAATTATAGTGGGCACCTTGCACCAGTCCAAACAACCCCTTATTGGAGATAGGTTAAAGACAACCTTATTGAAAGCTATCCTAGTGGTAGCTATGGAGAGCAGCCTTCAGGCTAAGTCTTGAAGGAATGTAAAGCAGCTTGTTTTACCAGTCTATAATCTCTTGAGTGACCAAATGAAAGAGCACAACACCAGGTATATATTCAAAATATATGTATTTATTGCTAAACACACCCCTCTAGTCTCTTTATGAGGCTAGAGTTCGAAGTACATAAGTTAGAAGTTATTAAATCACAGTAATAGCACAAATACACGTTTGGGCCCTAGGGGCGTACCAAACCATATACCAATAAAGTGGTATGCGAACCACGACTGAACTAGACACTAGGCCTAGAGCCTCTAGAAGTGCTTGGACCACAAGGAACCACCCAAGGTAGTGACACAGGGGACCCACGGGAGACGCGTGCAGTGTAAATACACAACCGCGATACGCCGTTGACTTCTATGGAGAAAGTCGGGATCGGGAAATTAGAGAAAAGGGACACTTAAAAGAGGACTAGGACAAAACCCTTTGAGATCTAGGACTTTGAAGAGTCTCTACCCACGGGAGCACCGGAGTACTCGTGTTACCTCACCCAGGGAAGCCGGGTGCATAGCTGCTCTTCTTGGAGATAGAGTGCCTGATTTGGGTTGCTGAGTCAGTGACTCCGCTCTTTGTATGAGATTGTGCTATGAGATGATTCTGCAGTGCATTCAAATGCAGGGGGTTGAGTAGTCCCAGTCGCATATAGGTGGGAAATTGAATTGGGCCTGGATCATAGTTTATAATCAATAAATAGATTGAGCTTCCAGTGTCAAGGCAGAGTCGCTGCTCTTGAAAATGGAGGCGCTGGTTTGGGTAGCTGAGTCAGTGGCTCTACTCCTCGGCTGTGATGCTGCTGGAAGGGGGTTGTGAAGCGTTTCGAAATGCAGGCAGGTTTTGGGCTGAGAAGTTGCATACTATTATAGGTTAGAGGTATAGCTAATCCACGATTAGTTTTTATAATCTATAAATAGTGGCTTGTATCAGCGTCTAGGATTTAGGCAGAATCAACTCACAATGGCCACTCTTCTTGGAGACCGAGTGCCTGATTTGGGTTGCTGAGTCAGTGACTCCGCTCTTTGTATGAGATTGTGCTATGAGATGATTCTGCAGTGGATTGTAATGCAGGGGGTTCAGTAGTCCCAGTCGCATATAGGTGGGAAGTTGAATTGGGCCTGGATCATAGTTTATAATCAATAAATAGATTGAGCTTCCAGTGTCAAGGCAGAGTCGCTGCTCTTGGAAATGGAGGCGCTAGTTTGGGTAGCTGAGTCAGTGGCTCTACTCCTCGGCTGTGATGCTGCTGGAAGCAGTTTGTGAAGCGTTTCGAAATGCAGGCAGGTTTTGGGCTGAGAAGTTGCATACTATTATAGGTTAGAGGTATAGCTAATCCACGATTAGTTTTTATAATCTATAAATAGTGGCTTGTATTAGCGTCTAGGATTTAGGCAGAATCAACTCACAATGGCCACTCTTCTTGGAGACAGAGTGCCTGATTTGGGTTGCTGAGTCAGTGACTCCGCTCTTTGTATGAGATTGTGCTATGAGATGATTCTGCAGTGCATTCAAATGCAGGGGGTTGAGTAGTCCCAGTCGCATATAGGTGGGAAATTGAATTGGGCCTGGATCATAGTTTATAATCAATAAATAGATTGAGCTTCCAGTGTCAAGGCAGAGTCGCTGCTCTTGAAAATGGAGGCGCTGGTTTGGGTAGCTGAGTCAGTGGCTCTACTCCTCGGCTGTGATGCTGCTGGAAGCGGGTTGTGAAGTGTTTCGAAATGCAGGGCGGTTTGGGGCTGAGTAGTCGAATACTATTATAGGTTAGAGGTATAGCGAATCCACGATCAGTTTTTATAATCTATAAATAGTGGCTTATATTAGCGTCTAGGATTTAGGCAGAATCAACTCACAATGGCTGCTATTCTTGGAGATAGAGTGCCTGATTTGGGTTGCTGAGTCAGTGACTCCGCTCTTTGTATGAGATTGTGCTATGAGATGATTCTGCAGTGCATTCAAATGCAGGGGGTTGAGTAGTCCCAGTCGCATATAGGTGGGAAATTGAATTGGGCCTGGATCATAATTTATAATCAATAAATAGATTGAGCTTCCAGTCTCAAGGCAGAGTCGCTGCTCTTGGAAATGGAGGCGCTGATTTGGGTAGCTGAGTCAGTGGCTCTACTCCTCGGGTGTGATGCTGCTGGAAGCGGGTTGTGAAGTGTTTCGAAATGCTGGCAGGTTTTGGGCTGAGAAGTTGCAAACTATTATAGGTTAGAGGTATAGCTAATCAGCGATTCGTTTTTATAATCTATAAATAGTGGCTTATATTAGCGTCTAGGCTTTAGGCAGAATCAACTCACAATGGCTGCTCTTCTTGGAGATAGAGTGCCTGATTTGGGTTGCTGAGTCAGTGACTCCGCTCTTTGTATGAGATTGTGCTATGAGATGATTCTGCAGTGCATTCAAATGCAGGGGGTTGTGTAGTCCCAGTCGCATATAGTTGGGAAACTGAAATAGGCCTGGATCATAGTTTATAATTAGGCTGTCCTGTTTTAGGTTTAAACCTATAATAACTGATAAAACCCCACCGAAAGTGAAATAGCCCTCACCAGTGTAAACATATAAACACTGAAAAAACACCTGCACAACCACAAACTATATGCCATTCAAAGAAAGGAAAAGGAGAGTGAAAGAGTCATTTTTTTTCTTCCTGAAGGAGCCAATACAATGTAACTTTGTTATACAAGCTAGCAGCAAGAAAGACTGGGCTAACATTATTCTGCTTGAGTTTTGTTGTTTTGGGATGCTACTAAAATATTGTTTCTTCTTCCTTTTGCTTTTTTCAGTTTTGTCGTCTTTGATCTAAAGATGCAGGGTTTAGAAGCATGTTTTAGGTCTTGTTTAATTATTTTATAAACTGTAGAGAATCAGGAAATATCAAAATCATATTTGATATTTTGGCTGTGTTTGATTCTTTCACTGATAGGTAAAATGGCTGGTTTCATAAGAATCTTTCCCAATATGTGCCATCACATTTACCCACAGAGAATGGATAAAAACCCTTGATACATCAGCCCCCAGTTTCTAGTGAGACATTATTGATAGTTGGTGAATTGCCAACACCTCAGGCTTTAAACATTCAATGCAAGGTATAGTGACAAGTATATGTGAAAAGAGTGCTATCACCAAGCATCTGAGATAGTGGTGAAAACATGACACCAGACTTTGGAAAACATGAAACGCAGTGTCACTTAGAATGCTGTTGCAAAAAGGTTGTTTCCAAGTTCAACAAAGATTGGAGTGCCATGGTTTGTATTTGCAGTGATTCAGCTACGTATATAAAAAAGTTGTGTGATGACCTGTCAAAATCAAAACCTAAGCTGAATTGCTTCCCTGTAAGAGATCCTTGCTACTTGTTAGGTGGTATGCTGAAAGTATCTTTATAATCTTCAGAGTTAATGAAGAATGCTATCGAATTTTTAGTCCATTCTGGTGCACTGTTTCATTATGCGCGGGAACTAAAACGCAAATATTTATCATTTTGTGCTTTGTGTGGCATCAAAGAAAGAGCCATCCCAACTGTGTCACTTAGCTGATGGTTCTCAGTCCAACGGGCTGTGAATGCTATATTATCCATGTGGCAACCGTTTACAGAATGTTTGCTGAGTGATGATGCCAAAAGCAAGAAATGGGAGGATCTTTGGTCGCATATTGATAGTGATGTGAAAAAGTACACTCTACTGCATTCTTAGATTTTTACAGAAAAACATAACTGCTGTAGTGGACATAATAAAAAAACTAGTCTGAAAACACCCTTGTCTGCCAAGTGTTCTGCATAAGTGGTGTAGATGTGAAACATCTCCTTGAGAGTAGGCTGGACTTTGGCACTGCAACAATGTTCCATGTTAGAGTGTCTACCACTTGGTAAGCAAAGCAATGTTGGAGAGCAATTCAGGTACTTTCATTTTACAATGTATGAGAAATGGCTTGCAATGATGCATAGAAATGTCCCTTCACCAGCCATCGCATTTGAAGTCAATGAAACCTCACTGTGGTACTCTGTACAAGTTCTAGATCCCTTCCATAAAGGGGCGTTTTCTCTGTAGTTTCAAAAGTGCTGCTTCATTTTTGACTGCTTGAATAACTGAGGGCATAAACGCCTACTTCAACGCAAATGTTGCGGAACCTGCCCAGAGAATCGCAATCTTCAAGTGCACCAGTATTGGTATGGAAAGCTATGTCAGTGGCCAAAGCTAGCAAATTGTGTACTTGCTGTTTTGGCGTTGCCCATCTCAAGTGCCAATGTTGAGACGGCCTTTTCACAGAAAAAAGTTTACATGGGAAGGAAAGAGCGAGCGCACATGACCAAAGACTCACTGAAGAAGTATTGTATGGTGTACTACAATAAGGTTGATTTGCAAAAATGTATTTGGACCTCCTATACACTGTACGTACACTGTCTATATACCATGCACTATCAGAGAAAAGAGCAAACAATATTAAAAGCAAAATGTTCCATAAACACCGGAAAAACACTGTTTCTATTTTTTTAAATGGCGTGAAAATGTGTAACCACTGATAACCACTGTTTTATTAAGGTATTGAAATCATTTGAAATCACTGAGAAAACCCCACCAGAATTTACCAAAAATCGAAACTGAAAACAGGAAAGCCTATTTATAATCAATAAATAGATTGAGCTTCCAGTGTCAAGGCAGAGTCGCTGCTCGTTGGAAATGGAGGCGCTGGTTTGGGTAGCTGAGTCAGTGACTCCGCTCTTTGTATGAGATTGTGCTATGAGATCATTCTGCAGTGGATTGTCTTGCAGGAGGTTGAGTAGTCCCAGTCGCATATAGGTGGGAAGTTGAATTGGGCCTGGATCATAGTTTATAATCAATAAATAGATTGAGCTTCCAGTGTCAAGGCAGAGTCGCTGCTCTTGGAAATGGAGGCTCTGATTTGGGTAGCTGAGTCAGTGGCTCTACACGGGTGTGATGCTGCTGGAAGCGTGTTGTGAAGTTTTTCGAAATGCAGGGAGGTTTGGGGCTGAGTAGTCGCATACTATTATAGGTTAGAGGTATAGCGAATCCACAATCAGTTTTTATAATCTATAAATAGTGGCTTATATTAGCGTCTAGGATTTAGGCAGAATCAACTCACAATGGCTGTTATTCTTGGAGTTAGAGTGCCTGATTTGGGTTGCTGAATCAGTGACTCCGCTCTTTGTATGAGATGATTTTGCAGTGGATTGTAATGCAGGGGGTTGAGTAGTCCCAGTCGCATATAGGTAGGAAGTTGAATTGGGCCTGGATCATAGTTTATAATCAATAAATAGATTGAGCTTCCAGTGTCAAGGCAGAGTCGCTGCTCTTGGAAATGGAGATGCTGATTTGGGTAGCTGAGTCAGTGGGTCTACTCCTCGGCTGTGATGCTGCTGGAAGCGGGTTGTGAAGTGTTTCGAAATGCAGGCAGGTTTTGGCTGAGAAGTTGCAAACTATTATAGGTTAGAGGTATAGCTAATCCACGATTCGTTTTTATAATCTATAAATAGTGGCTTATATTAGCGTCTAGGATTTAGGCAGAATCAACTCACAATGGCTGCTCTTCTTGGAGATAGAGTGCCAGATTTGGGTTGCTGAGTCAGTGACTCCGCTCTTTGTATGAGATTGTGCTATGAGATGATTCTGCAGTGGATTGTAATGCAGGGGGTTGAGTAGTCCCAGTCGCATATAGGTGGGAAGTTGAATTGGGCCTGGATCATAGTTTATAATCAATAAATAGATTGAGCTTCCAGTGTCAAGGCAGAGTCGCTGCTCTTGGAAATGGAGGCGCTGATTTGGGTAGCTGAGTCAGTGGCTCCTCTCCTCGGGTGTGATCCTGCTGGAAGCGGGTTGTGAAGTGTTTCAAAATGCAGGGAGGTTTGGGGCTGAGTAGTCGCATACTATTATAGGTTAGAGGTATGGCCAATTCACGATCAGTTTTTAACATTTATAAGTAGTGGCTTCTATTAGCGTCTTGGATTTAGGCAGAATCAACTCACAATGGCCGCTCTACTTGGAGATTGAGTGCCTGATTTGGGTTGCTGAGTCAGCGACTCCGCTCTTTGTATGAGATTGTGCTATGAGATGATTCTTCAGTGGATTGTAATGCAGGGGTTCAGTAGTCCCAGTCGCATATAGGTGGGAAGTTGAATTGGGCCCGGATCATAATTTATAATCAATAAATAGATTGAGCTTCCAGTGTTAAGGCAGAGTCGCTGCTCTTGGAAATGGAGGCGCTGATTTGGGTAGCTGAGTTAGTGGCTCTACTCCTCGGCTATGATGCTGCTGGAAGCAGTTTGTGAAGCGTTTCGATATGCAGGCAGGTTTTGGGCTGAGAAGTTGCATACTAATATAGGTTAGAGGTATAGCTAATCCACGATTAGTTTTTATAATCCATAAATAGTGGCTTGTATTAGCGTCTAGGATTTAGGCAGAATCAACTCACAATGGCCACTCTTCTTGGAAATAGAGTGCCTGATTTGGGTTGCTGAGTCAGTGACTCCGCTCTTTGTATGAGTGTGCTATGAGATGATTCTGCAGTGCATTCAAATGCAGGGGGTTGAGTAGTCCCAGTCGCATATAGGTGGGAAATTGAATTGGGCCTGGATCATAGTTTATAATCAATAAATAGATTGAGCTTCCAGTGTCAAGGCAGAGTCGCTGCTCTTGAAAATGGAGGCGCTGGTTTGGGTAGCTGAGTCAGTGGCTCTACTCCTCGGCTGTGATGCTGCTGGAAGCGGGTTGTGAAGTGTTTCGAACGGGAGGGAGGTTTGGGGCTGAGTAGTCGCATACTATTATAGGTTAGAGGTATAGCGAATCCAGGATCAGTTCTTATAATCGATAAATAGTGGATTGTATTAGCGTCTAGGATTTAGGCAGAATCAACTCACAATGGCCGCTCTTCTTGGAGATTGAGTGCCTGATTTGGGTTGCTGAGTCAGTGACTCCGCTCTTTGTATGAGATTGTGCTATGAGATGATTCTGCAGTGGATTGTAATGCAGGGGGTTGAGTAGTCCCAGTCGCATATAGGTGGGAAGTTTAATTGGGCCTGGATAATAGTTTATAATCAATAAATAGATTGAGCTTCCAGTGTCAAGGCAGAGTCGCTGCTCTTGGAAATGGAGGCGCTGATTTGGGTAGCTGAGTCAGTGGCTCTACTCCTCGGCTGTGATGCTGCTGGAAGCGGGTTGTGAAGTGTTTCAAAATGCAGGGAGGTTTGGGGCTGAGTAGTCGCAACCTATTATAGGTTAGAGGTATGGCCAATCCACGATCAGTTTTTATAATTTATAAATAGTGGCTTGTATTAGCGTCTAGGATTTAGGCAGAATCAACTCACAATGGCTGCTCTTCTTGGAGATAGAGTGCCTGATTTGGGTTGCTGAGTCAGTGACTCCGCTCTTTGTATGAGATTGTGCTATGAGATGATTCTGCAGTGGATTGTCTTGCAGGGGGTTGAGTAGTCCCAGTCGCATATAGGTGGGAAATTTAATTGGGCCTGGATCATAATTTATAATCAATAAATAGATTGAGCTTCCAGTGTCAAGGCAGAGTTGCTGCTCTTGGAAATGGAGGCGCTGATTTGGGTAGCTGAGTCAGTGGCTCTACTCCTCGGGTGTGATGCTGCTGGAAGCGGGTTGTGAAGTGTTTCGAAATGCTGGCAGGTTTTGGGCTGAGAAGTTGCAAACTATTATAGGTTAGAGGTATGGCCAATCCACGATCAGTTTTTAACATTTATAAGTAGTGGCTTCTATTAGCGTCTGGGATTTAGGCAGAATCAACTCACAATGGCCGCTCTACTTGGAGATTGAGTGCCTGATTTGGGTTGCTGAGTCAGCGACTCCGCTCTTTGTATGAGATTGTGCTATGAGATGATTCTGCAGTGGATTGTAATCCAGGGGGTTGAGTAGTCCCAGTCGCATATAGGTGGGAAGTTGAATTGGGCCTGGATCATAGTTTATAATCAATAAATAGATTGAGCTTCCAGTGTCAAGGCAGAGTCGCTGCTCTTGGAAATGGAGGCGCTGATTTGGGTAGCTGAGTCAGTAGCTCCTCTCCTCGGGTGTGATCCTGCTGGAAGCGGTTTGTGAAGTTTTTCAAAATGCAGGGAGGTTTGGGGCTGAGTAGTCGCATACTATTATAGGTTAGAGGTATGGCCAATCCACGATCAGTTTTTAACATTTATAAGTAGTGGCTTCTATTAGCGTCTGGGATTTAGGCAGAATCAACTCACAATGGCCGCTCTACTTGGAGATTGAGTGCCTGATTTGGGTTGCTGAGTCAGCGACTCCGCTCTTTGTATGAGATTGTGCTATGAGATGATTCTGCAGTGGATTGTAATGCAGGGGGTTCAGTAGTCCCAGTCGCATATAGGTGGGAAGTTGAATTGGGCCTGGATCATAGTTTATAATCAATAAATAGATTGAGCTTCCAGTGTCAAGGCAGAGTCGCTGCTCTTGGAAATGGAGGCGCTGATTTGGGTAGCTGAGTCAGTGGCTCTACTCCTCGGCTATGATGCTGCTGGAAGCAGTTTGTGAAGCGTTTCGATATGCAGGCAGGTTTTGGGCTGAGAAGTTGCATACTATTATAGGTTAGAGGTATAGCTAATCCACGATTAGTTTTTATAATCTATAAATAGTGTCTTGTATTAGCGTCTAGCATTTAGGCAGAATCAACTCACAATGGCCACTCTTCTTGGAAATAGAGTGCCTGATTTGGGTTGCTGACTCAGTGACTCCGCTCTTTGTATGAGTGTGCTATGAGATGATTCTGCAGTGCATTCAAATGCAGGGGGTTGAGGAGTCCCAGTCGCATATAGGTGGGAAATTGAATTGGGCCTGGATCATAGTTTATAATCAATAAATAGATTGAGCTTCCAGTGTCAAGGCAGAGTCGCTGCTCTTGGAAATGGAGGCGCTGATTTGGGTAGCTGAGTCAGTGGCTCTACTCCTCGGCTGTGATGCTGCTGGAAGCGGGTTGGGAAGTGTTTCGAAATGCAGGGAGGTTTGGAGCTGAGTAGTTGCATACTATTATAGGTTAGAGGTATAGCTAATCCACGATTAGTTTTTATAATCTATAAATAGTGGCTTGAATTAGCGTCTAGGATTTAGGCAGAATCAACTCACAATGGCCACTCTTCTTGGAGATAGAGTGCCTGATTTGGGTTGCTGAGTCAGTGACTCCGCTCTTTGTATGAGATTGTGCTATGAGATGATTCTGCAGTTCATTCAAATGCAGGGGGTTGAGTAGTCCCATTCGCATATAGGTGGGAAATTGAATTGGGCCTGGATCATAATTTATAATCAATAAATAGATTGAGCTTCCAGTGTCAAGGCAGAGTTGCTGCTCTTGGAAATGGAGGCGCTGATTTGGGTAGCTGAGTCAGTGGCTCTACTCCTCAGGAGTGATGCTGCTGGAAGCGGGTTGTGAAGTGTTTCAAAATGCAGGGAGGTTTGGGGCTGAGTAGTCGCATACTATTATAGGTTAGAGGTATGGCCAATCCACGATCAGTTTATATAATCTATAAGTAGTGGCTTCTATTAGCGTCTAGGATTTAGGCAGAATCAACTCACAATGGCTGCTCTTCTTGGAGATACAGTCCTGATTTGGGTTGCTGAGTCAGTGACTCCGCTCTTTGTATGAGATTCTGCTATGAGATGATTCTGCAGTGGATTGTCTTGCAGGAGGTTGAGTAGTCCCAGTCGCATATAGGTGGGAAGTTGAATTGGGCCTTGTTAGACCTGGCATCCTTGGCGTGGGTCTCCCTTCCATTTTTTCGTAATGCCTCCACTGTTGCCGATATGTTTTTGCTGGACTAGATGCTCATGGGCACTTTGCCACTGCTAATCAGTGCCAA